>OY755252.1:21724449-22379449 GCA_963576725.1 Azorinus chamasolen
CTTATCACACTTTCTGGACGTGTTTGTTGCACGCAAATGTCGTAGCATGTTTTCGGTACATATTTGTTTCACGCAAACGTCATAACATACTTTCCGTACGTGTTTGAAGCATTTTATTACATTGCAATGGTTATTATTAATTAGAGCGATGCATTGGGTATCAAAAACGATTAAGGACTAAAACTATTGCCGAACACACGTGCCATAATGTGTTGCATTTCAGCTTGTGCTGCCATACGGAACATACGTGGAAGCACTTATCCGGGACAATCCTTGGAATGGACAGTTTGATGAAAATGACCGTGTAATGGAGGTTGATTTAAAACCGTCAATCCATGACTCAGACGGCGGTGCTTTGGGTCTCTGTGGGAAGGTTGATGACAACAACTGTCTGGATGACTTTCACGACCGAGAAGGGAACAAAATAGATAAAAATGATAACTGTGATCGAACACTTAATATAAATAATCAACCAAAGGATTTCATAAACGCATGGAGGTTAGTGATTACATTTGTATCTTTTCGTTCAAAGTTTTGCAGTTAGTTTTGTTAGATATACGGATTTTCTTTTACATACATGTAATTACATATGCGTTCCAAAGTACGTCCTATAGAAATGGTAAAGATTAAGGTTGACTTGGAATAAAGACAATACTAGCGTTGGGTTACCAATTTTAATATAGCAATGGAGGCTATGAATTTTAATATGACTTTTCCATTAACACCACTTATCATACTCTCAACAGCGTCACTCATGCTTCTGAAAATCTGTTCAGCGATGACTACGTTATTGAGATAAACGAAACAGCTATATACCGTGTGTGTAATTGCCCTAAAACCACAGATGGGACGGACCAAGGTACCGATACAACCTCTGATTATATCCCATGTAACCCTAACACGGCTGCAGTATGCATGCGAGGAACAACTTTGGGGGAACATAGCTGTGATAGCCCTCTCGACGGAGGCGTTCTGTAAGAGCGAAACCAAAAATCCCAGTTGTAAAGATAACCAAGTTACAGGACAATATGAAGATAGAGGTAAATCGTTCTCGCCACAGCTTCTATGTTTTCGATCAGCCTGTCACTAAATGATTTACCACAACCAATACTGCAGTCGTTATCGTTACGACTAATTGTTATATCTAATTTTGCAACTCCAACGGAAACATATCAAACTCAACAGCTGTTAATTAGGATAGGAAACACTGGTAATGCAGGTCTCTAGTTTTATTTGTACCAGGGGTCTCCAGCTCCGAACGTGTCCAAGCTAGGGACTGGTTATCCAGACGGGATTGGTTGTTGTATGAAATGCAACATAGCACTCAGTTTTTTGAAATCGTTTATTACATATGTAATATTTCATAATGTTCCGACAAGATGTGCGGTGGTCTAGTGGTAACATGCTTGACGATCAGTCCGGAGGTCCGGGGTCCAAATTCCGGTCCCTCCAGGAAATTTCAGAGACGCTTTTCCGTGTCTCCCACCCGCACTTCCTCTCCACCCAGTGGTTAAAATGGGTACCTGTGAGGGTCACTCGCCGGTACTGCGGCTGCATGATTGTGCCATATGTTAGCAGTGCTATATATTGTAGGCCAATAACTCAATGACCAGGGGAGTAAATGTACAGTCGGCTTAGCGGTCATTCGGATTGAAAGTAGACTATAACTAGGTACTTTACATATAAACCTTAAAGTAAACAAACAAAATTTAATGACCAGCCATTCGAAGACACACACAAATATTTTGATCATTTATTCCTTACATATCGTTGAAATTAGGCGTATGCTCTTTAATCCGTAAAGGAAGATATCATGTCACTTACAATCGATATATGCAGGCTGCATATATCCTAATATCATTCTGTGATTCCAACGCTGTGACTAATATGTATTTAAATTATAGCTAATGTTTTAGTAAAACTGTATCGGAGTGACATTTTCTTTTGACGCGGGTCAACTATATATCATTAATTACAGAAGAGAGAAACTGTAAACCAAAACTGGACTGAAGCCATGGCACAAGAATACTGTTCCAAATACATGGACGATTCAGCAGTGTTTGCCTTATGTGGCAATGTGCCGCATGCTCGCCCATATGAAGCTGTGGAAACGTGTGTTATGGACATACTTGTGAGTTATCGCAGCTTGAAATTTGAAATGATACATTCAGGTTTTGCAAGGAAAGTATGTCAATACACGTTACAGTACGTCTTAATACTTGTGCAAACTGGTACCAACTATCATATAACCCGGTTAGAGTCATGCCCATAACCTTGTTACTACATGTTGAAACTGTCTGTAGTGAATCAGCTTAACTGTTTCCGCGCCAAAGTTCTAATTGTCGTCTGCAATCCATTTTTTGTTAAATCATTAGGTACAATAAGGAAATGAGATAATGAAATGCAAATTTCAAAGAAATAAAGCACAACTATAGAAAAAGATATTGAGACAAAAAGTGAAGTCCCTGGTCAGACGCCGCCTTCAAAAGGTGGCGTCTGATCTGGGACTGCACAATTTGTCTTGGTGCATTATGCGACATTGGCGGTGAGTGTTGTTATACTTTCTGATCCTTCGAGATCATGAATTTCAGTACTTTTTGTTCTGAAAATTGAATACCGCTTAAGCCGGTGCCAGGGGGCGTGAGCAGTGTTGCACTTTCAATTACTGCTCATAAACTCAATAAAACCGAGTCTGCAATTTTCTCCTTTTGTGTTGCAATTTTTGCTTTCGGGGGATAACCTCTCTTCAGAATTAATGGCGTTTACACCGTTCATAATATCTCTTTTAACCGAAGAGTTGTATACCGGTGTGGTAGTTTGAACATAACTTGTAACGGAAAAAGTGCAAACATTACATTGCTAACCATATTTGCGGAACTTTCAACATATCTGCAATTTTCTCCTTTTGTGTTGCAATTTTTGCTTTCGTGGGATCACCTCTCTTCAGAATTTATAATTTTCATAACAACAGGTGTTAAGTGATTGTTTGACGGCCGTAAAACGTCGCTCCGTACTTCATTCTCAGTGTTGTTATACTTTATGATCCTTCGAGATCATGAATTTCAGTACTTTTTGTTCTGAAAATTGAATACCGCTTAAACTGGTGCTAGGGGCGAGAGCAGTGTTGCACTTTCAATTACTTCTCATGAACAGACTCAATAAAACCGAGTCTGCAATTTTCTCCTTTTGTGTTGCAATTTTTGCTTTCGGGAGATCACCTCTTCTCAGAATTTATAGAACATTTTGAATATGAGTGTAGACAAAAATATCGCAAAGACCAAATTGGTGCGTCTTAGCAGGGTGTCATTTTTAATTCGGTAGAGACTCTTGTAAAGTGTTCTTATATCATTCTATGTTGTGAAACTGATTAGACGAATGTATCTTAAATTAGCGTCTTTCGTAATTGTGGTTATAATTTGGAATTTAGGAGAAATTCACGTTTTGTCATTGTTATTAAACATTTTATATATTAATATATATATACTCAAAAATATTTAAGGGTCAGTGGTACTTTTCCCATAGGGTTTATGCAATGACCCTACGTCTTTGGCATCCTGTATTTTCCATATACATAATTGAATTTCGACAAAATTTACAAGAAATATTGTCAAAGTTTCACACTACAGATTCCAGTGAGACTGAGTTATGCCAACGTCCTATGAATGAAAACACAAAATTTGGTAATTTTTGAAATTCTCTAAAAAATAATTTCATTTTACTCTTATCTGGAATACCAGTAAACATGATTTTGGTATGTTAAACATTTTGGCAAACCTTTTCATGTTCCATTATTTCCAATATCGATTTGAATTTCGATTTCCAGGGTAAGGAAAACTCCTATTGAAAATTATGCATTTTTTTTGTGAAAAACATCGTTTTACAATTGTTTTCACCACGGAGGTGCGTAAGACTGTCGCAGTCGTTAATGGAACCTCTAACAATAATTCCTGCACATTTGGAGGAGATCAAGAGATATTTGTGAAATATATGAGATACCAAAGTTAATGTAGTGAATGCATTGAGCCCTATGGGAAACTGACCAGTGGCCCTTAAAATTTTTGTTGTGTATATTCCGTAAGCTATTAGTATAGTCTCGTGTTTCAAGGGGGCGGGGTTCCTTCAATTGGTTTATCAAATATTATCAGAGTGTCAAACAGTTTGGACTCGATACATCGAGTTACTGTTTGCAAATGGTATCACGGACTCGCCTTTGGTGACGAACGAGTTAACCTGCTAACAGTGACTTGACTGGCATTTGCAAACGACTTGGCTCCTGATCAGACGGCGACTACTTCGGTAAATGAATGAGTCATACAGGAAACAACATATACAAAACACACAGTCGTCCTAACAGCACCATGGCGAAAATGAATTGTAAATGTATATGCCTATCAGAAGACAAAAAGAGGCACATACATATACATGTATAACAACAATATAGGGGCGTGGAAGTACCAGTCAATGACAAGTGTCACTGGGGGTTTAACCGGTTTAGGGGAGCCACATCGCACATTTATTCCATCCACATTCTAAACGACAGTGTAAATTAACACATCCCTTCGCTGATTAATCTACAACAACCGCAATACTTTATTGGGACTCGGGTAATAAATATCCCGTTGCTCGAACATGTATATAATAAATGTATACTTTAAACCAGAGCATGAGAAGGAAGACAACGTGATTACTGTTTTTCAAACATGAATATGTTTTGCTGAATGTTATAGTTAACCAATGGACCAGTGTGGGCTGCATTATCTATGGAGAACATGCAAACGGCGTGCTTATCTGAGCTCGAGAGGAATACCACGTTACGCGAATCTAGTGATGACGAACCATCTATTGCAGAAATTATAGAAGAAAAGGCGTGTCCCGTTAACTGCTCAGGTGTTGGCACGTGTGTAAAAGGTATGAGCTATAACATAATAAATTGCATTAACTCTACTTCTAACTTTTATTATATGATGGCCAACGATAACAAATAATTATGTTTGTGTTGGGTGTTATCCGCATTAAGTTTCGTTTCCTTCATGCATTTGCACTATTTTTCACAAACACCCGATTTCTATGATTATTATCTTCAAGAACAATGGTTAAATGAATACAATAAACGAATTACACTACAGTTACTTACCAAACATTAACCTTAGCCTGCAGATAAATTCATCTTTTAAGGTTTTCATTTTCTTCTTATTTGTTTAACCCTGTCCTCTCGGCGGGATTCAAACTGTTTCGACACGCCAATTAGATCACACTTAACAGGCGATAGGTGGATTGCTGGATTTTAAAATACATTTCCCCTTCTTTACCCATGCCCTGTTGTACAATTACATATATCTTCACTGTGTACAAGTATTTCGCTGTGCAATCACTGCTGAGGAGTGCACTGGTTGCACAATCAACTTGTAAATAGTGCAGACCCTGATGAGACAGCTCCTGCAGGAGCTGTCTCATCTGGGTCTTCACTATTTACAGGCACGTATAGTGACGTGAATAGCAAGCGAAGGGTTAATTATTCTGTTTTATACTAAGGTCAGTGCGAATGTAACCAAGGATATGGAGCGTCAGACTGTTCCATTGACTTATCAAGACCGCCTGTTATTTCTGGTTTGCTTGACGACGGCCTTTGTGATGAGCGGCATCTCGCGTGTGATCATGCGTACGTCTTCGGGCATATATTTACTGACGTAGATAACCTCACATGCAAATTTGAGGAATTTTCAGTAAGTATTCAGCAATGTTTCATTCACTATGTGAAGTTCATTCTATAAGATGATTGACACATTGATCTAATACTTAAGTAGTTCATGTGGTTCCAGTAGGTACTACTTTGCTTTTGAAATAGTATTTTCATATCAAAAACAAGGAAAACTGTTTTCTGTGAATGTTTATTATAATTTTAATATTCGTCTTTCTTTGGACAGATCACTGAATTATTTATGGAAATGTGAATGAATTCCGCCTGCATAGAACATATTTATAGTGTAATGTGTTCCCTGAACGTTCTCTATATTAAGTAATACAGTAACACCTCTCTATAACGGTCACTAAATTACACCAAGTAGTGTGTGCTCCTATAGGAGCGTTCTGTTTTACTTTCACCCTGCTTTCAGCAACCACCTGCCCAAAACACCAACTAATTAACACAATTTAGTGATCGTTATAGAGAGGTTTTACTGTATACTATAAACGTTAATGAATGATAGAAACGTATCTATGTCTTAACTGTGTTTTATGATGATCAGTTGACAGTCGACGGCGTTAGAAGTACTGGAAGTACATTCTTTAACCCTGGTGAGTTTGAAACTCTAATTGAGGTAATGTGTCCGTTGCATCAAGTTCGACACAAAAGATACGTTCGGGGAAACCAGGATGACGTGTTTGTAATAGGCTACAGTGTGTCTGTTAGCAATGATGGGAACATGTACGAGAAAGGACATGACCTCTTCGTGTATGACTCGGAATGCCAACGTGTTGAGAGATTGGACGACCAGGTTCATTTCAGACTCGAGGTGAAGTACACTTACACATGTTCTTACTTAATGCAACATTTTCATATACAATGACACGATGGCTGGTGTTGTTATTGTTGACACGATAGCATAACATGATAAAGGCAGTGATGTGTAATAATAGTAACACAAACAACATCAATAACAACAACACCAATAATAATAATTATAGGCAGTGATGTGTAATAATAGTAATACAAACAACATCAATAACAACAACACCAATAATAATAATTATAATGATGAAATAAAAATGAAGGTGTGATGACGAGTCACTAGTAGCTGCTGTAGTAGATTTGTTGGTAGTCATTGGACAATGCTTGTGATAACATTGACTAGAACAAAAGCAGAACCAAACCAACACCTAAACAAAACTAAGCGATGGTAAAGCTGAAAGAAATAACCATGACATTTCAGGAAGACTATTGCTTCATTGAAAACAGCTGTGTGAAAAGTGGTGAGCGTAATTCGCAGCACAATTGCTCCGTCTGCGATGTTGGAAACTCAACATTATCTTGGACAGTTGACCATTCTATTGAAGGTAAGAGTTATACAACAAAATCACTATACTTTAACCCTTTACTCCATTAATATTTATGATAGAAACTCTGCCACCATGAATATAAAGTAGATAAAGTGTTATAATAGCTAATAGACACAGAAATGTTTAGGCTAATGCGGAAACTGTAGAATCATATCTATATCATAAACTAACAGAGCAGATCCGGATCAAAGGCGTATAAACTATAAAGGCGTATTTATGGAGTAAAAAGTTAAGAAATATGCATCTAAAGTAGACATAAATCAAACTAACGTAAGTTTGTCCAACTGCATTTGCAATTAATGAGTTGTTACTATTTAAAAAGAGTAAAACATACCAAAAAATCTGCTGTAAATATGCAAATATACCTAATATATTGACACAACACTGGCGCTGCTCCTCAAAGAAAGGAACGCTTTAAGCAATCATGTAATCTAGAAACCTTAATGTATTTTATCATATTTTCTGGTCCTTCGGGAACATTAGTTTTGATGTTATTAGTTTTGAAAATTGAATACTGCTTAAGCCGGTGCTAGGGGCGTGAGTAGTGTTGCACTTTTAATTACTACTCATGAACAGACTCAATAAAACGAGTCTGCTGTTTTCTCTTTTTGCATTTTGACTTTTGCTTTCTAAGGACCACCCATTTACAGAATATTTGTACTTATTTGGCACAATATGGGGGTTTATGCAATGTCCATAACTGATATTTTGTACAATACACGATATCCTATTTAATAATATTTACGCACTATTCTTGGAACCAGGACTAGTATCATCTTTAAGATATTGTAGTTGTTACCCATAATATTTCGTATGAGCTTCTCAATTTTTTTTTTAATAAAAGCTTTTTAAATAGTTATTAATACATTTATGTATTGTTACATTGACATTCGATTGTCGTATTTAAACTATTTAACAACCAATGCCGCCAAACCGTACCACGGCAAATTATACAATCCCGGAGCAGGTGTCACCTAGGCAGTTCACCAATTGTTCTATGTTTGCGGATTCTTCCTTTGAAATTTATCTCACTTCGTCATTTAACCGAAATGTTTTACCAACATTTGAGTTGTAAATGACAATTAAAATTTAGAAATTAGAAACAGTTTATCATGCTAAAGGCGTTATAACCTAACATGTGCAAACAGATTGGATCCACATGACACACTAAGTATCACAGCGTTTCATCAGGACCCAAGCTGAATGAAATCGATCAGTAGTTTCTAAAGCGTTTAAACAGACAGTTATTAGTAAAACAGTAACGGATTCTCTTGCTGAATTTTAAAATACATTTCTCCTTCTTTACCCATGCCCTGTTGTATAATTACATATATCTTCACTGTGTACAAGTATTTCGCTGTGTAATCACTGCTGTGGAGTGCTCTGGTTGCACAATCAACTTGTAAATAGTGCAGACCTTGATGTGCAGGAGCTGTCTCATCTGGGTCTTCACTATTTACAGGTAGGTATATTGACGTGAATAGCAGGCGAACAGTTAAGTAGACTTCATTTTTTTCAGCTGGAGAAATGCTACGATTCACTGAGTTATAAAAGTGTTTCATCCACACGAGATTGTTTCAGATATGAACAAGAATATGTATGCATGTTGCGCCATTTAACTTTGTTGAACAGAAAGTGACATTAATATTAGACATATGTCAAATAAATTCACATTTAAATAGACGTTGATATTACGGTAAAGGGAAGTTAACTGGTTTTAACTCGAGTGTTTTTTCGTGATTTAGAAAATGTAGAATTATTGTTGATTTATTAAATTCGTTTACTGGAACGCTTTGCATACTGTGTTTACTACATATCACAGTAAACGAACATTGATTTGAAATCCGCTACATAATGATAGTATTGACGATACATCATTTCATAGGATGTGAACATGATGATGGACAACTTCCGGATGAACAACCCCCAGATGAAAGTGAAGACGGCAAAGTGTCCCAACAACGTGAAGAAAATGGGAAAACAAACTATCTTTGGATCATTGGGGTTGCTTCAGGGGTGGTTGTAGGAGCTGCGGTGGCAACAATTATCATTGTAAAGCTTCTCATGAGAAGGTTTGTATCAAAGCATACGGGGTACAGAAGGCGGTCATAACATCTGATCCCATACTGATCTTTTGGCAATACATTTAATATCTGGTCTTGTTCTACACTGTTTGCATATATAATATATTCACGAATTCTAAGAGTCAAGACATCACAGACAAAGCATAAGTTTCTTTCTGAGATTAGAAAGAAGTAACTTGTTTAACGCTGGCGTAAGATGCTTGTGGTAATGTTCAAGCATCATGGGCACCATTCGGTACCCCCAGTGTGGCACAGAGGCATCATCAGGGGACACTTGCTAGATTGTCACGTCACTCAGTGTGAAGTTCCCGAGCATCTTTACGAGTCCCTCTCCCACACAACCGTTACGATCCCCGATATTCTTACGAGCCCCCTTTCTCCTCATTGACGCTGGTTATATTAGATACAATCTGATGACGGAGGAAATCAACCTCACATATATACATGCGTGTTTAGATTTGCGCGACCGATTCCAGACTTCAAATAAAATTGCAAACCAAAATAGCAAGACAGAATCAGAGCACTTTTGTTTATTGATGTCAGGGTCCATGCTTATAAAGCTTTTAGTTGAGTCTTAGTTTCTTTCTCAAGCTTTTGATTGGTCAGATTTGAGTTCTCAAGCTTTTGATTGGTCAGATTTGAGCCAAAGGCTCAAATCTGACCAATCAAAAGCTTGAGAACGTTCTCAGACTCAACTGAAAGTTTTATAAGCATGGACCCAGTACACCAAATATAATCCAAGAACGCATGGTCAAGAGAAATGGATTTGCTCCAATATATAATTACGTGCCATTACAACAGACACTGTCTCGGCGACGTACACATTACTTCGTACACGTACAGTTATATATCCAACGAAAACCTTAGTGATATAAATATATATCTAGGAGAACAATGGACAATATGAAATCTGAAATTCGTTAGTTCATCACAGTAGAGTCCTACAAATGCGACCACATAATGTATGAACACAGAAATCTGTTAGAGCAGATATTTGCGTAATGCATGGCAAAAGTAATACGGACGACTCCGGTAGGAGCGTTTTGCATAACTCTTGTCCTGTATTAAGCTACCACCTGTTTTATAATTTGAAATCAGACTCACCCAGTGGTGTTTTTGCTACTGACCGTGCCAAGGCGGTACTCTCTTTGTCACCATTCCTTTTGTTTGCCTTGCGTCTTTGTGCTTGTGATTTTGTTCATGTGTGGAACGTTTGTCTCTGGTTCTAGTGTGTCTTGGTGTTTTCTGTGTTCATCTCGTGTGTGTGTGTGCGTTTGGGTGTGTGGTTGTGTGTGTAAGTATGTGTGTCATGCTGTCTATTGGTGTTTTGGTGGTGGTTGCGTCTTGTATGTGGCTTTGCCTGCTTGACTTTACTACTTTTCCATTTGTTTGAATTGTTGTATTTGCGAGGCCTTAGTGTACAGCATTTAATATGCTCTGAAGACTAATACGTTTTAATTTGTAGTGCTCTATCGTTGTGAGGTAGTTTGCATGGCAATTATTTTGGATCACCGATGACATTCCACAAGTTTAGTGTCTATACCGTGTGTGTCTCACCTGTTTTGAATAAGACAGAGGAAACCTGTGTAGAAACACACAAAATGTCATTGATCTGAGTATAACTAATGCAAAGATTTGCTCTATGAAGAAATGTACCCCAAATATTTTTGCTTGACTATATAAGAATAACTATGCTAATAGTTTTGACGAGCCAAAATACAGCTTAACTTCAACCCTACTAGCATAGATATTCATTTATCATGCAACACCAACAATAAATGAAGAAAATGAAGAAAACGAAAATTTGCTCAAACGGTTTCGTCCCCTGAATAAAATACATGCAAGTGCAATATACGTGAGGTAATATTGGGGGACAGTGACGTCATCGACTTTTACAACATAAACAATCTTGATTTAATCCTTTTATATGGATTAATAGTCGAGGCAAAGGTGAGCACATGTGTTAAATTAAATTGTTTATATTTAATTCTGCCTTTTTCGTCCTTCTGTTTTACTCAGGGAGCCAGTAGTGCCTACCGTGCACCCCCTAGACTTTTTTCATGGGCACCAAAATGTTCAGAAAAGTGTCCTGAATCAGAATCGCGAATGTACTCAAACTTAAATTCTTTTAGGCTATGTGTATTTTAACCGTTTCCATGGCAACCCCCCAGTTTTCGTAATGATGACCAATACCTACAAATTCGCCCATATCACAGCCAGTTTTTGTCCTAAAACTATAAAACTGGCACCAAATGGAAGATAAGACATTGTGCTTTTATTTCTAACTTGTTGTTTTAAATTACCTTATTTGCATACTCATGAATATTAATGAGAACATTACAAATAGTAAAAAAAGTATAGAAATAACGTAAACCTTTCATTTTTTATCCTACAAATATCAGAAAATAACTTCAAATGCAGTTTAACATGATGACGAAACCCCCAGGAAACAAAATATCCAATTTGAGGACCATAGCTTTAATTTTAAGCACCTTTTTCACCGTTTCCATGGCAACACCCTAGTTTTCGTAATGATGGTCCGTACCTGCAAAATCGTTCACATCACAGCCAGTTTTTGTCCAAAACCTATAAAACTGGTACCAAATTGGAGATAGGACATTGTGCTTTTATTTCCAGTTTTTTTAAATTACCTTATTTGCATACTCATGAATATTAATCAGAACATTAAAAATAGTAAAAACAATATAGAAATTTTGTGCTCGGCATACTGCGAAACATGGTATTTTCAATATTGTTTCTCTTTGTTTTCTTATCACTAATTAATATTCATGAGGATACAAATAAGGTAATTTGCATAAAGTGAACCAAACATTAAGATTCATACATCAGCTACCGGGTATATGTTTTATATCATTTATAATTATCGCCAAAGTAGGCCGCAGTATCTTTGTATGTTGCAGGTATGTAAACACTCTGTAATACGAACAATGAGGTTAGAATGGTTGCCTAGGAAACAGATATATCACCATCAGTGCTATATAATTTGTCCCAAATTTATTTATCTAACAATCTTGGTGATATTCAGTGATCATAGGAAACTTTAGCTAACCATTTTCCATATTTGTTTGCTTTATAAGAGAAAGACTGGTGTCTGTCGAAAATTTCAACATATATTACTGTTCTCATAAATATTCATACATATGCAAATTAGTTTATATCAGAAAAGTAATATTTACTATTAAAGCAATGCCTCATATCTATGTTTGTAACAATTGAGTTCATGATTCATCAAAAATAACCGAGATCTAGCGGAGTATTACAGTTGGATGTCAACTTTCCAAAATTTGTGAAAGGATCGGTTACCATGGAAACCGTTACAATCTTACTTACAGTTCATTGTTTGGGTATCAATTAAGATGATTAGCTTTCTGAGTATTTTTTCATCATTTTAAACTACATTTGAAGTTGTTTTCTGATATTGGTAGGATAAAAATTGAGAGGTTTACGTTATTTCTGTATTTGTTTTTGCTATTTTTTAATTATTCTCCTTAATATTCATGTGTATGCAAATAAGGTAAGTCCTAATTATAACTTTTAAACCAAAGCACTCTGTCTTAGCTTTAATTCGGTACCAGTTTTATACAGTTAGCACAAATACTTCCTGTGATGTGGAAGATTTTTGCAGGTAGGTGTCGACTAACAAAACTCTGTGAACTGTGTGTCATCAGGTTAAACTGCATTTGAAATTGTTTTCTGATATTTGAAGGATAAAAAGTGAATAGTTTACATTATTTACGTTATTTCTATCTTGTTTTTACTATTTTTAATGTTCTGATTAATATTCATGAGTATGCAAATAAGGTAATTTAAAAAAAAAACTGGAAATAAAAGCACAATGTCCTATCTCCAATTTGGTACCAGTTTTATAGGTTTTGGACAAAAACTGGCTGTGATATGGACGATTTTGCAGGTACGGACCATCATTACGAAAACTAGGGTGTTGTCATGGAAACGGTGAAAATGGTGCTTAAAATTAAAGCTATGGTCCTCAAATTGGATATTTTGTTTCCTGGGGGTTTCGTCATCATGTTAAACTGCATTTGAAGTTATTTTCTGATATTTGTAGGATAAAAAAATGAAAAGTTTACGTTATTTCTATACTTTTTTTACTATTTTTAATGTTCTCATTAATATTCATGAGTATGCAAATAAGGTAATTTAAAACAACAAGTTAGAAATAAAAGCACAATGTCTTATCTTCCATTTGGTACCAGTTTTATAGTTTTAGGACAAAAACTGGCTGTGATATGGGCGAATTTATAGGTATGGGTCATCATTACGAAAACTGGGGGGTTGCCATGGAAACGGTTAAAATACACATAGCCTAAAAGAATTTAAGTTTGAGTACATTCGCGATTCTGATTCAGGACACTTTTCTGAACATTTTGGTACCCATGAAAAAAGTCTAGGGGGGGGGGGGGGGTGCACGGTAGGCACTACTGGCTCCCTGAGTATTTTCCTCCTATTTGCTGAACCAAACTTGCATCCCAGTGGGGTCAGTACACATGCACTATACCTCACAAAATACAGCGTCTGTGTGGAAAATATTATCCTAGTGTCTATATTTGGTGACGTTGCATGATAAATAAAGGTTTACCCTTGTGGCGAATACCTGTGTCAATGCTATAAAAAAAACAGAATATTAACACACAAACTATCATTGATCTGAGTATTACTAATGCAAAGATTTTATATATGAAGAAATGTACCCCATTGTTTGCCCTTGTTACGAATGCATTGGCAAAACAATTACAACCAGGTTGTGACATATTACTAATTGCTCTTACAACATGTTTAATTGATATTTTTATGCCCCCGTGTCGACAGCATTATATTTTGCACCTGTCCGTCCGTCTGTCCGTCCGTCTTTCCGTGCGTCACGCTTTGCTATAATGTGATATATATCAGTAATTTATACACTTATACATATGAAACTCCACAAACACATTAATCACCATCTTTGCTATTATTTGGCACCCTACACATGCTGCCCGCAAGCCCAATGTCAAGGTCAACTGAAATGTTACGTGCAGTTGTTTGTCACATTTACGTGCAGTTGGTTGTAACAGTTTGTTCATCGTCTAATATCTCCCTAACCACAGTAGCTATTTACATGGAATTGCACATACACAAAAATATCATCTATACTTCCATTGCACACCCAACTCATGCTGCCCACAAGCCCAAGGTCAAGGTCAAATGTAACGTGCAGTTGGTTGTAACCGTTTTTTCATCGTCTCCCTAACCACTGTAGCTATTGCCACGGAATTGCATATGCACATTAAACACCATCCATACTGTCATTGCGCACCCAGCCCAGGCTGCCTGTAAGCCCAAGGTCAAGGTCGAATTATGTGCAGCTAGGCAAGCACCACCACGGGGGCATCGCTGTGTCTTACAGACACAATTTCCTGGTTAAAATATGTACTGTTAATCCGTGATTATCTAAACACTACAATAAGCATTAACAGCGACCTTAAATACGGGTGGCAGCTTTATACTAGGTGGAAGTATTACAGAAAGTTTCCTAAAAACCGAAGTGGTGACTTAGACACACTGTATGATCGGATCTATATAATTTCATAAGCAAACAGAACATACCGTATAGGAGCCGTCTGATCTTATCTAACCTCTTTGCAAATGCATGGAAATGCGTTTATATGAAGGACAGGGTGAAAACAAATGTGTCGTTGTTATTGATGGGATGAATACAATGCCGGTTCTAATCCGTTTGTAGCAAGGCTTTTGTAGTTCGACAGAGGCTTAGTGTTTACATTCGGGTATTTATTGTTCACCTTACCTCAGCGACCGACTGTCTCAGAGATTTGGGAAAAGTGGCGTTTGAAAATTATTTTTTAAGATTATAATATTTACAGAGGTCCAGTGAAGATAAATAAATAAAGTAAATTTAAACAGTTTAAAGAATAGCCCCTTTGTTTATTTGACTGTAAGCAGGTATCAGCTATCAGTGTCCTTAAAATTGTCAATTCTAATATATTTAATTAAACCTTCTCAACCCTCTCTTGCTGAATTTTAAAATACATTTCTCCTTCTTTGACCATGCTCTGTTGTATAATTACATATATCTTCACTGTGTACAAGTATTTCGCTGTGCAATCACTGCTGTGGAGTGCACTGGTTGCACACTCAACTTGTAAATAGTGCAGACCCTGATGAGACAGCTCCTGCAGGAGCTGTCTCATCTGGGTCTTCACTATTTACAGGTAGGTATATTGACGTGAATAGCAAGCGAAGGGTTAATTAATTATTCTTCTGCTGGTGTCATTTAAACGACACTATTTTGTTACTGGGAATAAATACATTCTATTTTTATATTTTATAACAGGTTTCAGTTTGGTTTTCTCTACAGGTCGAAACGTGTTGGAGATTCGACTATGCTAGACACTACACAGAACAATGTACCCATTCATGAAGACAAACAACCAAAGGAGGCATAACACAACGATTAATCCTAACACATTGACAATATGATGTTTAATCTGCTTATTCATATGAAAAGATAAACGTTTTAAATATGTGTGATGCATTCAAACCATTCAGTCTTGATCAGATGTTATTATCTTAATTTGATAATTGTCTTTGAAAGATGTGGAAGCTATATATACAAAAGTGACAATAGAGTCAATATGATGCTATAGCCATATGTTAGGTTCCAAGACTCAGTAAATAACGACTTTTAAGAAGTTACTTCTGTTATAAATATGTAGATCATATATACATGTGAATTAATTACCCAGGTGTTTATATGCCATAAAAAACGGCCAATATAATTTTGTGTTGTCATGGTTCGTATTTTTATGCCTTAGTTTGGAAAATGTAGGAACAAAACACAAAATTGAATGTTAAATTAGGTCAAGCTTATCATTGCCTTTCATGGCTGTTTTTTAAAAAAAGATATATAATGTAGATATCAACTGCTTTAGGTGTTTGACTATGTACAGTTTGCATTGAAAAAGGACCAGAAGTGCAGCTGGAATAGAGCATGATGTCTGACCCAGCTATCTATATTACCTGTTAACCCGTTCATCGCTGATTGTTTAGAGCGTAATTACCATTCAGTGTTTAACTATAGGATCCATTCACTCAGTATGAACTACACCTTCTGAAATAGTTTGAATGACACAGATCGCCGCCGACTCTCATTATAAGTTTTCTCCAGGAGCCCTCTGATTTTGGTCTACACAGTTTGTAAAATACAGTGCATATGTGTCTCGTATTCAAAGGAGGGTCACGATGTAGTCACTATTTCATTCAGTAGGGTAAAGACAACAACATAAAGTCATACTTTAACATGAATTACTTTGTACAAATATACACACTATGCCGTCTAAACGCTGGAGGAGACAACTACATGCATTGGTGTCTTCATAAGTCCATGGATTATCGTTTTTAGGGTCGTGTTCTCATTCGAAGAAATTACGCACACACGCATTTCCGACTGAAATTATAGCATGGCCTCAATGATCCATGCTTATTTGTCAGTCATCGTTTAATACATTGCCCTTAAAGAACATGTCTGGCTAAAAATTTCTTTTGTCCCAGATATGGTGATCATTTGTCAGGTTCATGTTACCTAGTCTTAACAGTTTTGACACAATCGCAAATCCGTGATAACCTTCGCAAACTGTTTGGATCAAGAAGTCAAATAACTTACTGTTTGACATTAATTATATTTTGTAACGAATTTTAAGAACAAGCGAATTGATACCTGAAATAGACGATAATGGTAGCACTTGAACTTAATTGGCGCCTGTTTCAAATTAAAACCTCGAGAAAGTTCACGAGCATTTCCCTTGTACCAAGTTTGTGTATGAAGGACAGGATAATGTCTCAGAGAATTCTAACGTCTCGAGCCAGAGACTGTAATTGAAAATTAATATCAAGATCTTACTCCGCGACTTGTTTGTTATGTGTTGCTGTTCGGGCGGCTGTTTGTTCAATTTTTCAGTTCTTTCAGTTAACCATGTATGTATCCTATGCTGAAATACTATTTATTAAATTTTATTTGTCTAACAATTACCGATTTGTGAAAGCCTTTGATTGGAACCTGATACGTGGCGTTTTATTTAGTGCAACTGAGACTAGTTGTGATTGTCAAGATAAAATTATTGATGATGAAGTGAATATGTGCATTCAAGTTACTACTTCTTAGTTCAGGGTCCATGCTTATAAAACTTTTAGTTGAATCTGAGTTCATTCTCAAGGTTTTGATTGGTCAGATTTGAGCCTACAACTATTCCGCTGTATCATAGAGCACTCATTATTCATGACTACCAATTCCATGAAACTGACATGTTAGTAGAATATGAATACGGAGATCGACGAGACAGTAAGAGAAGATTGAAATTATGACAAGTGCAGTGGCACAGACAACAGAAATCTTTTTCGAGCGTATACATATTTCGTTTACAATTAAGTTCATTCATGAAGTTTTGAAAATAATTTCTATTTTTAGAATCTTGGATTTGTCATGATACTCATCTGTAGAATATTTGGCAATCTGTTATAACTTACTGTTCTCAAGGGAAAACACATCAATTCAGGGAATTATGTTTTTAGTAGTGACAACAGTGTGACAATGTTTAGAACGGCACATTGATAACCTAGTCTACAGTTAGTGGAAAACCGAAATTAGCTGATTATTTACGGATGTTTCTAACCGGTGAACAGGTAAACATCACTAGCATCTAGAGAATTACACATTACGGTCATAGCTGAATTAGTACTTTCTATTTCGGCCTTCCCCCAAACACACATATTTTATACAATTTCTCTCGTACAATTTATAACATCATGAATATTCATAGAGATTACTTTCACACAACAGCAATAATTTTACAATTTAAACCCAAGTAAAATAATAAAGCTGAGCAAGATCAGACTGCTGTCTGCTTAGGGTTCGTTTTGATTGCAAACATAATTATGGATTGCATGCTGCATCAGCTGAGATTCATGGATCTGTTTATATTTGTTATCATCAAATATCTTACTACATTTAGCCAAATTAATTCATAAAACGTTATTTGAAGATAATGTATAAAGATCCTGTTGTTTAAATTTTGTCTACATATTGATTGTAGCTAAACTTTACACATATCCCATGCTGTTGAACTTTATTACTTCTTGTTATATTATCACCAGTTTTTTTATTTACAATTTTTATCTCATCACTACCATAATATTTCGTTTCTCTAAATTCTTTAAATCCCAATGTAATACAATACCATCATCAGTGCCTCAGTACTTTGATTAAATTTAGTGCCACGATAATTAGTGAAACCACTTATGCAATGAAACTAATAGAGCTTTTTATGACTTTCATCCAGCATTAAGCTATCACCTGTTTCAAAGATCGATATTAATGCTAAATTTAACGTCCGGATTAGAGAGCCTTTACTGTATGTGTATGTAACCCTTTCCCTGTTCAACGTTTATTCCAAATTTCAATACCTGCTGAATATTCATTAACAAAATAGTTATAAAGAAATATGAAAGGTGGAACATTGTAGATATATTAGAAAGCAGCAAAGAAACAGATCTTTCAAATTCTATCAGCAAACAGAGCAGACCCTAATCAGACGGTTCCTTTAGGAGCCGTCTGATCTGGGTCTACTCTGTTTGCAAATGCATGAAAACACGTTTATATGAGGGAAAGGGTTAACAATTATTCCTGTTACTGTGTGTTTAGTTTATATCAGCACACATTTTCTTAACCTTTGTCGATTCTTGACTATTTATAATAGTAACATTTTACGAATCAATGTCATAAATATATTTATTTCGGACAAACAAGCATAAAATGCAGTTCATGTTTAATTTCATTCATGTTGCATTTGACACTTTCCCTTCCATTTCTTTTTGTATTTGCGCATCGATCTAAGTCAATGTTTAGTTGATGGGATTAAAGGCTTTATCAAACTGTATGGTTGTAATTTGTTCCAGTTGTTTATATTCGAACACCATATTTGTTAAAATACACGAACATGTACTCGTATTTAAAGGATAATTGTTTTTATTGATATTAAGATTAGTTTTACTTCAAATTGATAAGAAAAAGATAGTATGACAGCAATAACGGCTTACATCGCCACTCCGAATTTCTTGTACTATTACAAAATAGTATTGCGATATCGCTAACATTTACGGAATCACTCGAAGCGCCCCAGAGCATCAGAATTCCAGTGAGTACTTATGGGACTAGCTCGCACTCGTAATGTGTAATTCTAGAACAAAATCTTATTGCGACATCGCGAACCATATATGAACCTAAAATGCATAGTGAATTTATCTAACATGCGGATGATTTATTCGTTTATTGTTTGTACTGGGGTTATATCACAACGTCCAGCCAGCTAAAACAGCTGGGAAGGTTTCATCGTGTAAACAATTCCGAACACCCACGCCGGGATTCGGACCACATCGGCGAAGAGCTAAGTGATTGCCAGCCGAAGACCATGACTACTTTGCTGACAGCCCCACATGCGACATTAATTCTTCAGATTGTTTTCAACGATTATTGTTAAGCGATTTACATAGCTTACTACTTTTCGTTAAATAAAAAACCCCAGACCATTGTTTCATTTCATAGACTTATAGAATATACCATTCCCGTAATGAGAAACTAGTGAAAAATAAACACAATCACTGTCGCATTATCGCCAATCTTTATTATTGAATTTCTCGCAAATCCCATTTCTAGTTATCTCCCCTGGCAGCGACCTGTAAGATATAAAACAATGGACAATAAATACCTCTGTCTCCAAGCATAAACATTGTTCGACTTCTGATTATATTATATAGAGCAACGGAGTATACATTGCACATTGAAAATGAAAACAAAAACTGTAATAGGCGAACATAACTGTCATCTGCATCCTAAAGGTTCAACGTTATATACAGTAAAACCTATCTATAACGACCACTAATTTACCTCAAGTATTTTGTATTAAAAGCAGGTGGATGCTTAAAGCACGGTGAAAATAAAACAGAACGCTCCTATAGGAGCGTTCTGTTCTACTTTCATCTTGCTTTAAGCAACCACCTGCCAAAATACCAACTAATTAACACAACTTTGTGGTCGTTATAGAGGGGTTTTACTGTCAATCAAAATGTAGTAAGTTGAGTAACATTTACTCAGTAAATATTCATGTAACAAGCAATGACATCATGACACTGTAAAGTCAGAGATATATTATTTCATGAACACACAGGGAAGATCCTTACCAGACTGTTACTATAGGAGTATCTTGATTTTGATCTTCCGTTTTTGCAAAGGCGTAGCGAGGCGTATTTTATGGTGTAAAGGGTTAACCCTCTATCTAATAGGGACGCCTTTTGATACCGTTATAAACAGAGAAGACCATGATTAGTAGTAACATTTACTCAGTAAATAATCATGTGAGAAAAAAGACATCATGAAACTGTACAGTAAGATATATACAGTAAAACCTCTCCAAACCGGAATTCTAGTAGAGAAGAATTTAGATACTTTTAGGCAGGTGGCTGCTTAATACAGGGTGAATATCATACAGAAAGCTCCCAGAGGAGCCTTCTGTATGACTTTCATCCTACATTAAGCTGCCACCGGCCTTTAAAACCAATATTTATATCAAATTTAACGCCCGGTTTAGATAGGTTTTACTGTATTGTTCCATAAGCAAACAGAGAAGACCCTGATCAGACTGCTCCTATACAGTCTGATCTTGATCTTCCCTTTGTTTGTAAATGCGTAGAAAGGCGTGTTTTTATGGTGTAAAGGGTTAAATCTTTATCTGATAGAAACGCATGATTAGATCAGAGACGTTGCTCTGTTATCTTATAGAATTATATAGATCGGATTCTACAGTGTTTGCTCTGTCAAAGACAATATGTGGTGGTACGCAATTACACTATAGCTGACAAATATGCATGATGTCATATTGTTTACATGACTATTAACCCATTCCCGCATATTGACGCCTTTTGACGCCTTTGTAAAAGTCACTTTGTGAAACCGTTCTGACAAATAGAGCATTTGCTCCTTAGGAGCAAATGCTCTATTTATCAGAATGGTTTCAATACTATACAATTCTAAATATTTTCTTTTCTCTGGTAAATGCTCCTTTTGGGTAGACGTTTTCAAAGAGGTTAGATCTAAAAATAGCCTAAGTGGGAATGGGTTAATTAGGTAATTGGTTAACTCTAGACTGCAGCAGTAAAGCAGTTGTCTTGCACATTGTGAATGCCGTCACCTAGGTAGGGAATATACCGCTACAACACTGATAACAGTGTAGAGTAGAACCCCCTAAAGCGACTGCTTCATTAACCCTTTACACCATGAATATTCATGTAATAAATAATTAGCTTTTGAAATATTACAAACGGACGAACGAGCAGTTACTGGTATCCATTTCTCATCCAGTTCCAGGATACTTGCATTTATCCTTTTCCCTCGTGTAAAGGCGTTTCAAACATTTGCAAACACAGCAGACCCAGATTCGATAGGAGTCGTTAGACGCTGTTTGCTTACGGTGTATATATTTGATTCTACAAGTGTTTTATGTCAAAGCAAACATTCCCCTGAAACGTTTATATCATAAAAATATAAATAATGAATATTTGACAAATGAGCAACTTGTACGACGTATTTTTGAAAGCACAAAAAAATACAGTCATATCGTACACAGCAGCTGTCATAATATATCACCGATAAATAAGCACCGGC
This sequence comes from Azorinus chamasolen, assembly GCA_963576725.1. Classification (NCBI taxonomy): domain Eukaryota; kingdom Metazoa; phylum Mollusca; class Bivalvia; order Cardiida; family Solecurtidae; genus Azorinus; species Azorinus chamasolen. Next base: position 21,746,335 of record OY755252.1, read on the forward strand.
TGGTTTTGGTCGCTCCCTTACCTCCCTTGTGATGACGTCACTTGCGACATTCGCGATAAATGTCGTACTCGAGATAGTATAGAATAGAAAAGAATCGTAGGTAATGCGTTTCTGCTTCGTTTTGAGTGCCAAAATGGTAATATGTGCTGCCTATGGGTGTAACTCCAAATTCGACAAAATAGGATTACGTATATTTACATTACCAAAGAACGAGAAAATCAAGAAAACGTGATGTGAACGACTGGGGAAGGGACTGTGTATTCAAACTGATTCTTCCACATTTTTTGGTATTGGGTCAGCTTATGTTTGGTCTCGATGGCTGTTTTCCATGAACTATTTACTAGAGTAAATAATGCAGTCAATGACTTGGGTCTACAATTATGAAAAAGGCTATGTTACATTCTGTTATAAATGTGACTCATGTCTAGCACTGTTGGTTAATGGGCATTTCCTTCATCGAAATACTTTTAAAATATTTTGCTAACAGCGTAATCCCAAATCACGCAGGAACTGTCTGACCATGGTCTGCTCTGATTGCTAATCCATCTTTAGATTCAATCAGGATTGTCTAGCTTCTCTGTAATCCCTGTAAATGAATATTCATGAGAACATGAACTCTTAATAAATATTCTTTAGAGAAAAGAGAATTAATAAACACCATTTAGCACTGTTGACAGCAGACACCAAATTTGCTTTAATATAAATTTCCCAATACTTCCCCTAGTATATAAACGGTTTCAAACACGTTTGCAAATAGAGTAGATCCAGATCGGACAGTTCCTGTTGGAGCTGTCTGATCAGATTCTGCTATGATTGCGTATGAAATTATGTTGATCTAATCATATACTTTCTGTCAGATTCAATGAAAAGTTAACATTGTGAAAAAAATGTACACCATGAATATTCGTGTAAGAAATAATGATTTCATGGAAAATTTCTGTAATGACACATGAACACAGGAAAGTTTGTCTATGACAATAATTGTACAACCAGACCTACTGGTATATCATTTCATAAGCAAAAAGACAATACACTGATCAGGGAGCTACAAGAGGAGATGTCCGATTTGGATCTACTCTGTTATAAATTTGTTTGAATGCGTTTGATCTCTGTATACTATGTTTGCATTGACATAAACATGCACATGGAGGGGGAATGGTTAATATTCACGAAGTGATTTACTCACACATATCTTTTTCATTAGGGAAATAGTTTATCATAAACTGGTATTTTGATTAAATACGATCCTTTTTGCCATATTGGAACATGGACAATATTGATCAGAAAAAAGTCATTCTGGATTAACAATTAATGCTAATTTGACGCGTTTTATATAGTTTTACTGATTATTACCTACAAATTGCCAAAAACTAACTTTGAGGCAGAATGACCTTACTGGCGCCACAGTGATTGACATTGACCGTTCTAGTTGATTCCCACATTTACATATTATACACAGCTGTGATGCAGCAGTGATAAACAATACTTAATATACAGGATGCGGGTTTTATGGCCTTGTAATAATAATTGACCCCCTGATGGGTATTTGACAAAGGACCACTGCGATAACTGACACCTGGAGGCTAGTGACACATTGGGTGCATTTAGCCACACACTTCTTGTGTGATATGGCTGGTACAATATGGCCTAAGGCTCAGAGAGCATGAATAGAAATGGTCGAGTTATTTATTCATTATTTAACACATTTTATGCAAATGGTACTGTAGCCGAGTAGAGATTGTGGTGAAATATAGAGAATAATAGGTTAGTGCCGTAGATAGGACGCCTTTATCCGACGAGGGGAGAAAACGTTGAGGCGAGGCTTGCCGAGCCTCAACTGTTTTCTCTCCGAGTCGGATAAAGGCGTCCCATCTACGGCACTAACCTATTATTCTATTTATCCAGTCAATTTAGTTATATCTTTTTTCATAGACTCATAAAACATACGAATATTGAAATAATTTGCATTGAAAATGCGGTTTTTCCTCCCTTTTCATTTCCGTTCTAAAGACGTAAATAATGAGCTACCGCAGAGGAAAATAGTTTGGATACTTACATTACAAGACGGGAAAACGTGCTTGAATTTGAAAAATAAGATCGTTTGAATCGAGAGTCGATATGTTAATTCAAACAGACATGGTTATTATTCTACCGGAGGCTCTACATTGTCAAATTCGAGTTCCGTCGTCTCGGTATCTATTTTTAGATACGGCTAACGTCACTCGTCAATGGAACTGAACAGGCTATATTGAGGTCTATGACCATCACCGACCTTGTAAGAGTTCATCGATTAACGGGAAAACGTGCTTGAATTTGAAAAATAAGATCGTTTGAATCGAGAGTCGATATGTTAATTCAAACAGACATGGTTATTATTCTACCGGAGGCTCTACATGGTCAAATTCGAGTTCCGTCGTCTCGGTTTCTATTTTTAGATAGGACTAACGTCACTCGTCAATTGGAACTGAACAGGCTATATTTAGGTCTATGACCATCGCCGCCCTTGTAAGAGTTTATCGATTAACTTATCATGAGAGTGATAAATGTTTTAATGAAGCTTTATTGTATTATTTAATTTTATTTTAAAAAAATCGTCAATATAGTAACTTTATATACATCTTCAATTTCGTTAACAGTATGCTTGGCCTGATAGCGTAGTGGTTACGAAGGTCGCTTATCGTGCAGTCAGCCCCGGTTCGATTCTCACTGTTGACGAATCTTTTTTTCTCTCTTTTTCCTTTCAATTTTTTTTTAAATGACGGTTTGGGTTTTTACTGGGATACTTAATGATAATTATCCATATTAAGTGTTTTTTCTTTCAATTTAATACGTTATTTTTGGTAAAACAATTTTGAAGAAAAATTAAAAATAGTTCCTGCTGTAAGAAGAAATTCCTACACCTACTATACAAATAAACCTCTACTGTACGTATAAACTTAGGTTTATTATGCTACCCCTTTATTACGTCACTAGCGGCTGTAGTGACGGGATAAAAGTTGATAGGCTTTACTGTGTGGCTTGGTAGCTCAGTTGGTAGAGTGTTGGCATGGTAAGCCAGAGGCCCTGGGTTACAGCATGACCAGAGAAGTTCTAATGGCTATGTTTACAGTTGTTTCCCTACAGACCATAATTAAATTGCACATATACTCACAACAGTTTTAATGTATATGCATATAGACATTTTATTTGTAAAAATAAATTTGTAGTGAATCCGGTCATTGACTCAAAATTCACAAGCTTTAGAGACGTGAGTATATTAATAAAAACATTAAAAAAGTAATATTTTGATCCACCTTTTCCCTCTTTTGCCCAACGAAATACACATTTTGATATTTCCACCCTTACTCGATTTTCTGAAAGTAATGCCTCACTTTGGTATTGCAACTATTAAAGTAAACTAAATAAATAAGTTTATTATCTATTTTTTCTGTATTTTGGTGAAAGTTCCTTTTCTCTAAAGTACATGCAGTTATACATCGTAATGAGAACGTCCCAGGCATTTCATCTGAACCCACTTTGCCTTTTATAAATTCCGATTTTACTAAGAGTTGTCCGATTTTGTCTAAATGTTCCCACTGATCTTAACCTACACTATTTGCTAATAATCTGGGTTCTAAACTCATCCAATTTTATAGTCTTTGAATTAATAGTGTAAATTCAGGTAAAAGTACATGTATGAGTCATGCAGGAAACACCGCATACAAAACACACAACCGCCCAAACAGCACCACCACGACAAACAGCAAATGTACATGTATATAAAAGACGCAAAGAGACACACGGACAAAACAAACAAATAATAGGGGGGAGATGGAAGTACCGCCTTTGAACGGTCAGTGACAAATGTCGTCGGGGGTTTAAACCGGTTTAAGGGCGCCCAACCTCACACTTATTTCATCGCTAACCTAAAAGAAAATAGTGTAAATAAACGTATCCCCTCTGACTTATCTACAACAACCGCGATGGCAAATACAGTGGTAAAGTGCATGTAAAACCAAAACATTTAAGTGAAACAAACTGTATCGACCTAACGCTAGTGTACTCAATGATTGAGCTGCAATCACAACTGTAGAAAAGTAATAAAGGGTACGACAAAAACGACAAAATAGCCGACGTCGTCCTCCTTCCGTTTCCGGATTTAAGAGGTGGCCTTCATAGAGTACTAAACTTTTCTTGTCGGCGTCCACATATCCGACGACCTCCTTCCGTTTCCGGATTGAAGAGGTCGCCGTCATAGAGTAATAAAGTAATAAAGTAATTTTTAAGATATACGACTTTTATAAAATTGATAATCAAGTATCATATTGTATTACACACGTAAAATAAATATCACACCCCATAAATAGTTTCCCCTACTCGATTAGTTTGTCACTTCCTATGGCTAATCCATAGACGTAATGTCTGGAAAAGTGTGAAAATAATTTTGGTATTTGTAGATACTGTGGAGTCGGGTTTTTAATAAATTTATAAGCAAACAGAACAAACCATAATCAAACGGTTCCCGTAGGCTCTGATCTGGTTCTACATTGTTTGCAGAGGCGTCAATATAAAGGAAAAGGTTAAAGGCATTTCGAAATGAATGTTGACCCATTAACCCCATGCTGTGTATTCTGTGTGCTTTATGGTGCCACACTGGAAATTTCAAAGCTGGATATCAATAGTGTGCTTGTTTGTGTTGATTAACGCCCGTTTCTGCTCCCTATGGGCTAATTGGACGCCCCAGAGAGAGGGAAGAGGATACAGAGAAACCCGGGCGCGATGCCCCACTCTTATTATCGACTGAGTTTCTCTGGTTCTTTTAGATGCCCGGTGTAAAGCACTGATACATCGGACCTCGGTTTATAGTCTCGTCCGAAGGACTTGGATATCAATAGTCAATTATCAAGTATCCCCTATGCAGCAGTATCTACAGGTAAATGAAATGATAGTTTGTGTTGTTTATCTTTGATTTCTTTACATATTGTTATGTGTGTTTCTGCAGTTAATTTATATGATTAAAAAAGTATTTATTATCATTATGATCATTTATTTTAATATTTTTATATTATGTGAGTCATTAATATGGTTTTATTATTTGCATTTAGTTGAAATTTAAGTGTGTTTGATGAAGACTTTTCTCCTTGCTATTAATTGTATTTATTTGAATTTGATTTTGAAAACAAATAATGATTTAAGTTAATCCAAATTATTGTCAATTAATAATTAATGTTACTCCAAAATGAGTAACTCTTCTCAATTTCGTTTGTTAGAAAAACTAATGATTTGTTTAATTGACTGATTATCAGATATTCACACCTAGAGCTAGACTTATTTCTAAATACCTATTAACCCTTTCCCTGTTTGCTTTGACAAAAGCTGATCTGAGTCTACTATGTTTGCTAATGCGTAAACCACGTTATTTCCATAAAGAGAAGTTTTAACTTTGATAATAACTGTGAAATCAAATCTATATCGTGTCAAAAGCAAACAGAACAGACCCTTATCAGACAGCTTCTATAGGAGCCGTCTGATCTGGGTCTGCTCTTATTTTAATGCGTAAAGACACATTGTTTCTATAAAGAGATGTTTTTGCTTTGACAAAAACTGTAGAATCAGATCTATACCATGTCAAAAGCAAACAGAGCAGACCCTAATCAGACGGCTTCTATAGGAGCCGTCTGATCTGGGTCTACTCTATTTGCTAATGTGTAAAAACAGGTTTAATTTTAGGGTTAAAAGACTTTTAAAGATAATTTTATTGGTGATTGCACACAAAAACTGGCATTATGTACTGACTAGCACTTTATTTGCCTATCTGCCTGGATCAAGGTATGACTTTATCTCATATGGTCATTGATCCTGACTGGACACTGCAGGAGCACTCAAGGGAATCAATAATCAGCACAGCTGGATACTGTTTATATAAGGGTCGCTTATATAAGGAGCTTTGAAATGCTTTTAAGTTTCTGTGTAAAGTCTTTCCTCTCAATGGGAACCCTGGTTGGCGAGCATCACAGGTGACGGCACGAACTAAGGGAGAAAATCGAGTACCCGAATGTCAAAGGGTACGGCGCGCAGTACAATAAACACTCCTATTAAATCAAAATAAGATAAAAATGGGCAGAATCTTTTATACATTAGTGTTTAATTAACTAAATACTATCAGAATTTGACGAAAACCCAATCTGTTTACTTGACCTTTAAATGTAATTTCTGATGCAGGAACCTTTACATGAAAACTGATCGGGTTACAATATTCTGTGTTTGGACTAGTTGCCTTATAGTATATGAGTCGTAACCCTTTGAAGATGGGACCTGCATGCAACGAAATTTGCAAACAGTGTAGATCCAGATTGAGCGCCTAGTGTAACCCTCTGATCAGGACGTGTACTGTATGTCATTAAAACTCCTCTAACAAGTTAATGTTTTCATACCGAGAGACTCTATAGTTAACCCTTCGCTTGCTGAATTTTAAAATACATTTCTCCTTCTTTACCCATGCCCTGCTGTATAATTACATATATCTATGGAGTGCACTGGTTGCACAATCAACTTGTAAATAGTGCAGACCCTGATGAGACAGCTCCTGCAGGAGCTGTCTCATCTGGGTCTTCACTATTTACAGGTAGGTATATTGACGCGAATAGCAAGCGAAGGGTTAAAGAGTTTCAAAAACATACGCACCTAGTTGTTTATCCAAATGCATTTGCAAACCATGTCAATGCATTTCCAAGACTGATCCATAATTGAACATTTGTCTAAAACGCTACAGTCTCTATCACCGATGCATTCTGAAACATTGACCAATTTTCTGCTATGTGTGGCCTGATATGCATTTAAACCCATTTTCTGCTATGTGTGGCCTGATATGCATTTAAACCCATTCCCTCATAGGCTTTTTTCTTAGATCGTACCTCTTTTGATTGAATCTAAAAAGGGAGCATTTATTAGAGAAAAGGAATCATTGAGAATTGTGTAATATTCAAACCATTGCTCTATTTATCACAATTGTTTCAACGAGTGCTTTTACAGAGGCGTCACAGAGTGTCAATATGAGGGAATGTGTTAAACAGCTTGGATACAAATGAGAGACCGAGTTTTCCCGGACATTCCCTGTATCAAATATGTTTGCAACTGATGAGGACCCAATATGTGTCAAACATGGAGTCTCTTTGAGCCTTGAAAACACAGGGAATAATAAAAAGTAGATCTGAGATAGTAGAAAGAGAAGACACATATTTCGACGAATTCAAAAGATTAACAGTTTTCCCAGTTTGCAAATGAAATAATTGATACATGTATTACAAAATGACCTGACTATTAACTTGAAAATGGTATTATTTGGTTGCGTATTAATAACCAATCCAGGTACTAGAGATTCTCGTCTTTAACAACCGCATTTTATATATGTACGTACAAGAAACATCGCCACCATCGCCATCATCATTAACGTGGTCTATTATAAGATTCGTTATCATGATCAATAACAGCATGCGTTTGCAACACTGCAAGGAATTCACCACAATACAACCATCATCATCATCATTAGCATAATTCATCATCATTATCAGCAACACTGCAAGGAATTCACCACAATACAACCATCATCATCATCATTATTAGCATAATTCATCATCATTATCAAATCATCCTAGAATGTGTGGTGATATGATTATGACATTTGATTGTCCGGAACACGTTTCAAGTGAGTGTCTGTTATGTTCGTTTCCAGCTTATGTGTACAGTTGATGCATACATGACCTAAATACGTGTGCAATACAAACCCTCAGCCAGCTGTAAAACATTATGTTTGCGTAAATTATGATCTGTTACAAATGTTATGTTCGTTGGCATCATTCAAACTCTTGTTAAACTATCGACAGGGCTCCGAGTTTCTCGGCGTGTCATCTAGATCTTATCTGTATGTAATTGACAGCCATACCGAGCTTAGCAAGCAAAGGGCTACAGATGAACGTCCGTACTCATATCCTAAAATCCTATTTTGTGACCACTCATTCGAATTGTCTCTTCGAGACGATTCTAAAGAGTGATCACAACATCTGGTTTGGTGGAGATATAAAGAAGTTATTCTTAAAAATGTTTTTTTACGCATCTTACCTTGACCTCTGAAATCGGTATAGTAAGCATGCTTGAAAGACATTGAAACACTATCTAGAAGTGTATGTTATTAATGGATTTATTCGGTTCAAATGGAATAACTCTACAGATGCCGAAGTTATGTTTAGCACAACGACATTTACGACAACAGCAACAATAAGAATTGTCACTATGACTTCGACAATACTTATTACGATAGGTGCATCACCAAGAGTACACACATGGCAGTTCAACATTCTTCTCCAAACAACTTGGATATTGATGAGACGCAGATACGCCGAGACTCTCGAAATTCCGTATTGGTTCACTAACGCACTAACACAAGCTAAACAGCTGCGGCAAGTTTTATCATGGCGGTGCCATCGTCCACCGATAGTGAAATCAGGGAATGATTAAACGTTGTCTGTAACCCTGAGTTACGATTATTCAACAAAGCAGGTGTTAAGTGATTGTGTTGCGACCGTAAAAAGTCGCCATGTACTTCGTTCTTTGTGTTGTTTCTGGTCCTTCAGGATCATTAATTTCGATGTTACAGTGCTCCCTCCCTACAACGGCCCTCTCAATAACGATTCCCTCCTTACAACAACGCATGTCACTGTTTCCGAAACAACAAGGCTCCAGAAACAACTTTTTTCCATCGTATTTTCTTTATGCCTCTATCAAACCCTATGTTGTGACCACTCTTTAGAATCGTCACTTAGTGACGATTCTAAAGAGTGGTCACAACATAGGGTTTGATTGAGGCATAACGGTTTTAGTTCTCGAAATACACCTTATCTGGGGATCTGCAAACAAGCTAATTATGTTTGATTTTCCCTCCCTATAACAACTCCCTCTGAACAACACATACAATCTTCGTATCCCAAAGGGTGTCGTTGTAGAGAGGGAGCACTGTACTAGTTATGAAAATTGAATACTGCTTTTAAACCGATACAAGGGGCGTAAGTAGTGTTGCACTTTAAATAACTGCTCATGAACAGACTTAATAAAACCGAGTCTGCATTTGTCTCTTTTTGCATTGCTGCTTTTGCTTTCGAAGGATCTCCTATTATCAGAATTTCGTGTTTAATACTGTTTTGTGCCGTGCCTTTTTGTGTGTGGCTGTTCCTGCTTGACTGTTTTAACCGCTTGTTGATTAACTGTAAGGAAAATCTTTAATATGCGACCGTTATTTTGCGTAAGGTGTTGACAATTGAAAGCATCTTCACAAGTTGGTCTATCTTGAATATTTTGTCTGAAACATGATTACATAGGTTGTTTTACTGAACATCTTATCTGCGTCCAAACTACCGTATTCCCACTTAAAAAACTTTAGAAAAAACACCTCTTACTTCTGTGGGAGGCGACTATCGATGAAACTATCGTCCAATTTCTGAATTCGAAAAAAATGGACTTTGAATATTGCAAGCAAGGAACATTTTATTTTCTCTGGCAAAGGTTTTTTTCTATTAATTTAACTATTTTATCCTTTATAAGATCGTGAGGTAGAGAAGTATAGAGTGTAGAGAAATCATAAAAGCTCAATGAAGAAGAAATGTTCTATTGTTCATTTTAAAGTTGATTTAAAATAGCATTAGAATTTATTATGAACCAAAAACATCACTTCCAGAATTTTCCTAAATTTTATCACAGTAACGTTTAACATCTTCTTTGATAGTAGTTAGACATAACGTCAAAAGTTTAGATAGTTTAGTAGTAGTACAACAACTAAAGTTAGCAATAAAACGCGCATTATAAGGATACAGGAGGAGCTTACCAGACTCATGTATTACTTTTTCCCTGTCGTGCCCTTAACGGCTTACCTGCAGGTGCTCTGACTTCAGCAAAGTCATTGAGTACATATTTGACGGATTGTCACAGTTATTATGCTATGTTTTACATGTTGTCCTGTGTTCACCGTCGTCTATGTTGTGGGTAAGTCCAGCGGGGATACCTTTATTTACAATATTTGTAAAGCTAGGGTGACTATGAGAGAAGTGTGAGGTTAGGACGTCCGTAAACCGGTTTAAACCCCCAGTGGTGTTTTTGCTGCTGACCGTGCCAAGGCGGTACTCTCTTTGTCACCCTTCCTTTTGTTTGCCTTGCGTCTTTGTGCTTGTGGTTTGTTCATGTTGTGGAACGTTTGTCCCTGTTTCTTGTGTGTATTTTGGTGTTTTCTGTGTTCATTTCGTGTGTGTGTGTGCGTTTGGGTGTGTGGTTGTGTGTGTGTGTGTGTGTGTGTCATGCTGTCTATCGGTGTTTTGGTGGTGGTTGCGTCTTGCATGTGGCTTTGCCTGCTTGACTTTACTACTTTTCCATTTATATGTAGCCTCAGAATCCAGTTCATAGTAGAAAGTTTATGTTGTTTTATGTTAGGATCAGACTTAAAAGTATTGCGCATTTTAACATATTCCGAGACTATATCTTTTTCAACCAAATAAGTTATCAAAGAACTATTTCAGAAGTACTCGTATGTTCTGTGAGCTTAATCCTAACCCGAAGGACCTTACACTTTCCAGGCAAAATTGACAATAAGCATGTAAGCATATATGTGAATTTCATCGTTGACCTTAAATTGATATTGACCTTGAAATGTTTTTGATCAACGAAATGAAATAGTACTTTTTATGGTTCATCGTATAGCAGTAATATTGACAAATATTTAATAGCTGTAGATCTGTTGTAACTTATTTGGGAGATGCTCAACAAAGGCTGGCATGTTGGTTGACAACTTGTATTGTTTTCAAATAAGTAATTAGAATACTAATGAAAAAGTAGTAAAGTCAAGCAGGCAAAGCCACATACAAGACGCAACCACCACCAAAACATCGATAAATAGCATGATACACACACATTCACGCACGCACGCACGCACGCACACGCACACACACACACACACACACACAACCACACACACACACACACACACACGCACGCACACACGCACGCACACACACACACACACACACACACACACACACACACACACACACACACACGAGATGAACACAAAAAAACACCAACAAACACACAAGGACTAGAGATAAACATTCCACACATCAACAAAAGCACAAGTACAAAGACACAAGGCAAACAATTAGCAAGGGTGACAAAGAAAATACCGCCTTGGCACGGTCAGTAGCAAAATCACCACTGGGGGTTTAAACCGGTTTACGGACGTACTAACCTCACATTTAACCGTGTCATTTCCGTATTAATGCCAAGGTCACTCATTCATTGATCACCTTGCCGGTTCCACAACAGATTAAATCTCACGGATGACCCCGGAAAGGCCAATTTCCGTAGTCCGATACGGATGCAAACAGCAGTGTGACTACGGTTGTTTGATCCATGGTCAAATTTTGAACATGTTAAAAACTTGTCACGGATATACAAGTACTACTACGTATGTCTACGGCTAAAATGCGGAAAGCTACGGACCAGTACAGATTGGCACGAATGATGCCGGGTCGTATCCGTAGCTAATCCGGCGTCAAATCCGTGAATGTGTGACCGTCAAAGCCCGTTGTCACACCATTGTATGCGGTATGGAAATTGATATTTCTGGGATCGTCAGTGAGATGTAATACGTAGTGGAACCGGCGATGTGATCCGTGAATGTGTGACCTAGGCATTAGTCACTCTATTTGATACACTCTTTTTTCCCTTTGACTTTCTCGGTCGCGATGTTTCTCTTTGTCTCTCTTTGTCTCTGTCTCTCACTCTTAGTGTGTCTGTATCTGTGTATGTCTATGTGTGTCCACCTCTCTTCTGATCACGCGCCAATTTTAAATGTTTGTCTTCGGACAGTAACATTCATATCGTATGACCCACTATTTACCTAGACACTCTTTCCATCGTCTCTCACATTTACCTTCCTCTGGTATCTTTCATTCATTCTCCCGTGTATCTTAGAGTCATGCATTTCTGCTCTCTCTATCTGACTTCCTCTCTCTGTGTCGCTGTCACTCTTTATGTCTATCTGCCTCTCTTCGATTCCCTTTAATTCTTTCTCTATGCCTGTCTATCTCTGTCTATATCTATCACAGTCTCTGTTTCATTGTCTTTCTGTCTTATTCTCTCTTTTTCTATTTGTCCCGGTTCTCTATCTCTCTCTTCCTTTGTGTGTGTCTCTCTGTTCCTGTTTCTGCCAGTCTGTCTGTCTTTCTATCTATCTATCTATCTATCTATCTATCTATCTATCTATCTATCTATCTATCTATCAATACCTATCTATATATCTGTCGCTCTGTCTCTGTCTCTCTGTCTCTGTCTATGTATCTGTCTCTGGTTGTCTCTCTTTCTGTTTATGCATATAGGTTAGCAATTATTATGCTAGTTGTTTCATAACTTAAAGATGGTATCATCATAATTAGAAATTCTCAGTTCAGTACTGTATGCATGTTTGAATACAAACGGATAAGGTAAAGATACTCGTATAAATCGTCTGCTGTGTGATAATATATGTAATGACGAAATTGCTAATTAATACCTGCATGGGTTATCACTGTATATAACTCAGTAAAGTGAGATGACGATTGTACATAGCAAATATATACAAGAGTGGATATGATTTACTGAAATAACACGGTTTAACACTGAGCGACACGTGTCAGGGCGTGTGCACAGTGCACTGAGTATGAGCAACGGTTTTCTAGGTATATATATATCCTGAAATTGGGAGATCCTTCGAAAGCAAAAGTAGCAATGAGAAAAGAGAAAATTCCAGACGCGGCTTTATTGAATCTATTCATAAGTAAGAGTTATGAATAAGAACGATCGAATACCAAATATCACGGATGTACTACGGTTGTTTGATCCGTGGTCGAATTTTGAACATGTGAAAACATTGGCACGGCTATATAAGTACTACTACGTATAACTACGGCTAAATCACAGAAAACTACGGTTTTACAAGTACTAAATGTACTACGTATGACTACGGCTAAAGTACAGAAAGCTACGGACCAATACAGATTGTCATGAATTATGTCGGGTCGTATCCGTAGCTAATCATGCGTCAAATCCCTGAATGTGCGACCTAGGCATTACAGAGAGAGTAACACTGGAGAGAGAGACATACGTATGAAAAAACTACATGTACTTGAGAAACAGAGAGAAAGAGTGATAGAGAGAAATTGACAGCTACAGAGAGAGAAGAAACAGAAAAAAGAGACTGATAAAGGGAGACACAGAGACAGAGAGACTCAGGGGACAGCGAGATGTACATACACTGGCAGGGAGGGTGTCAATGACCGTGGCATAGAGAGAGTGTGATAGTGAGAGAGAGACGGTGGAAATGATAGTTGGAAGGACAAGAAAAGTGATATGGAAGAGGCCAGTGAGAGAGTGTGTGTTATGTGACACGAACTATACTATCCGAAAACTAATCTGTTTAAACTTGGTGCATAATTATAAAAGAGAGGAGTGACAAGGACAGACAAACAAAGAGAGACAGAGATAGACAGACGGAAAAGAGACAGAGGTAGAAGAGACAGTTATAGAGATAGAGATATACAGTGACAGGCACAGGGAGAGTGGGATACATAGACAGAGAGTGACAGAGACAGACAGATAGGGAGACAGGGAGAGTCTAATGGTGTCGGGGATATATAGAGACAGAAAGAGGGAGGGACACAGAATCAGAGAGAAATTGAGAAAGAAGGCGACAGAGGGAGAACTGATTGTGACAGAGACAGGCAGCGAGGGTGCCAAAAAGAGAGACAATTGGGAAAGACAGTGAATAAAGTGGTATATGATACGAAAACTAATATTTTACAATAAGCACATAAGCACGTTATACTTATAGACTATAAACTAGAATGGACTATTCCGAAATGCAAACAGGTCAAGCTTATGGTGAATATGTAGGGATTGTTCTAAATAAAATTGTTACATGACAAATAGTGCAGATCCTGGTAAGAGGCTCCTCTAGGAATCCTCTTATCTGGGTCTACACTGTTTGAAAAGGACATCTGATCACGAAACGTTTGGAAATAGTTCTTACCCCTGGGTTCTTCATTTCTGACAACATCTCTGAATCGGCAGCTGGTGTACGAACTTAACAGATACAGAGCAAAAAGTGTCACTAACTGTGTCATCCTCTTACGCAGCGTTTGAATTAAATGCAATACTGAAACAGAGCAGCAATAACTAAAATCGTCATTTCTAATTGCAAAAGTAGACAGTCCAACAGGAAAAGCCACAAACAAGGCGCTACTACAACCAAAACATCGATAGAAAATAAGTGGACCACACGCGCGCGCATGCACACACACGCGCAAGATATAGATTTAAAAAAACAACAAACATACAAGTACAAAGAAACAAAACAACCATAAATTGACTTCTGTATTTGCCACCGCAGTTATTGTAGATTAGTCGGAGAGGGGACAAGTTCCAAGGCGGCACTCCTGCTTTCAGCCTACGGTCAATTTTGTTTTTTAATATGCTTAATGTTTAATGTGTTTCGTCTTGATATGCGTCCTGTTATGTTTTGTCTTGTGGCTTTACCGTTTCTCGTTAGATGGTGTTTGATGCGGTGTCATTCCGTGTGTGGCTCTCCCTGTTTGACTATTTTTCCATATTAATTACACTGTTTGTTTTTTAGTGTGGGGATGGAATAAGTATGAGGTTGGGCGCCTCTAAACCGGTTTAACCCCAGTGACATTTGTCACTGACCGTTCCAAGGCGGTACTTCCATCTTCCCCCTATTGTTCGTTTGTTATGTCTGTGCGTCTCTTTGTGTCTTTTATATATATACATTTGCTGTTTGTCGTTGTGGTGCTGTTTAGGCGGTTGTGTGTTTTGTATGCGGTGTTTCCTGCATGACTCATACATGTACTTTTACTACTTTTTCACATAACAGTAAGGTCGATAAAGAGAGTACCAACTTGGAATGGTCAGAAGAAAAATACACCACTGGGGGTTTAAACCGGTCCTATTTTGTAACTACTCTTTAGAATCGGCTTGAACATCTGGTTTGGTGAGAAAATAAATGAGATATTCTTGAAAATGTTTTAACTTACGGATTTTATGTTGTCTTTTTCTGAAAAGCATTTATAAGTATCACTCAACCAAAGGCGACTTTATGCAGTACTAAAGATTTAAGATGATAATGAGAAGCACGGTGCAAGTCCTGATCAGAGAGTCCCTGCTTAGAAATATGTATGACAAATGCATGTGTCATACAATTCATATTCGAAATAATAAAGTTCTTCGTTATTATCCTTAGCCAAGCGAAGATATCGGACGAGAGTCTTTACTGTTTGTTATTTCACTGTCACATGTTTTCACCAGCAAATTGTTTCAATTTGCATAACTTTACCTTATAATTGAGTTCAACAATTAATAGCCAACCGTTAAAATACGCAAAATCATACTTTGCGCCAGTGTATGAAAAATGGATCTGCTGCTTTGCATGCGAAGCATAAACATTTCGACAAAAATCCTCTTCCGTCATTTGATAATGTCAGAAAATACACCGTCAGGTTTGATGATGAGTTACTGCGGATTTAATAAGTGCCAAACAGTAAAACGGACTAAACCATGATCATATGCTACATTTTCAGCGCGCCGGTTAGTATTGTAAAACACTGTTTGCAAATACATACTTTACATTTCTCACGCTTATAAATTTCAACTTACATACCGTAAATGCGTTAAAGTCCTATAATTGTTGTATACACTGATACGTCTCTGAGCCTTTGTGCTAGTGCTGCATATTTATTTGAATATTTGAAGACAAAGTAAGTATTAGCTTGATTAAATATTTCAATATCGATTCAAAACCAGTTATATTAGATACAAATGATAACGATTAGTCTGTATTAATAGCGAACATTAGCTCTATCGTTTTGAATAGCACCTTATGAACGAAAATCAAAACAGATAACTAAACAGACGTCTGACGAACATATGTCTAAATTGATACCCCCTTAAACCATACTCAATGAATACGCCGTTCTACGCCTTTGCAAACAGAGAAGATCCATGCCAGACGCCTCAAGTATGTTCGATGAGATCCATGGTTTCTTGGTATATTGCCTTTTACTTGCTAGCAGTGTCAGTCATGCAATTGTTAATGCTGTTGTGAAAATGTCGAAGTCAATCTCTTCAATACCAAGAATGTAACAAAATGTAACAAAACAAATAACTAAACGTTACGACAATTCATTTGAAAGAAGATACCTTCACAAAACACCATCTGAAGCAAACTATCAGACTTTAACGGCAACCTATCAGGCCAATACAATGCCTGAAAAGACACAAATGCCAAATCATTTAAATGTTTATGTTTCTAAGCGTCTCACTTGTATCCGGGAGAGACCGTGATTTGAACCCCGGAGCTCCGGACTTGTAGTCAAACGGGTTACCACTAGACTACCGCACACCATGTGCATGAAAAGCTTACGTCATTCAGTTTCTACATGTTTTCCTATGGAAAAGTAGTAAAGTCAAGCAGGCAAAGCCACATGCAAGACGCAACCACCACCAAAACACCGATAGACAGCATGACACACACACACAAACACACAACCACACACCCAAACGCACACACACACACACACACGAAATGAACACAGAAAACACCAAAATACACACAAGAAACAGGGACAAACGTTCCACAACATGAACAAACAACAAGCACAAAGACGCAAGGCAAACAAAAGGAAGGGTGACAAAGAGAGTACCGCCTTGGCACGGTCAGCAGCAAAAACACCACTGTCTAGCATATGAAATCGACTTTCCGCAAGGGCAACGTTTTTCCTTCTTTTCGTGCACTCCTTTCATGTGTGCCTTCAGGGAGTTCGTGGTCTTATAGTTTTTATTGCATTCGCAAGTCTGGGTTCCTGACTGCCACAAGTATTCATGTGGCGTTTCAAGCTGTGTTTGAAAGCAAATTCCTTTTTGCACATGGTGCAAGAGTATGGTATTGCATCCATGTTGATTGTTCACATGTCCAAGATACGCTGCCCTTTCATAAAACGTCTTGTGACATATTGCAAAGGTGAACTTGGCATCGTTTGTGTGAACCATGGCCCTGTGTCTTCGAAGTGAAAAACGTGTATTAAAGCATTTAGAGCACACGTCACACTGCACCTTGATACATTTATGCACAGTCTTTTTGTGTCGGTACATGTTTCGCGCGAACGGGATGTGTACGGACATGAATTATACATCAGCTTTTGTATCATCCTTGCTCGTGCCCCTGTGCTGGCATCGACATTCTCTAATGCGACGTGTGAACTGCTTGTGGAATTTTCAGTAGAAGGGGGCTGATGCGCCTGCTTGACAGAGTTGTTATTATTATCGTCCTGAAACATAAGATACATGTACGGCTTCAACACAAAGTATGAAATAGGAAGTTAATTTTGTCCACCCATCAATTTTTAGAATAATAGGGAAATAAAAGCTTATCTGATCACTTTAAGATAATAATAGTACCAAATCAAAATAACTCAAAATGAGTCAACTTCATTTATCATATTAAGAGAAATTGGTCTAAATGCAAGTAAACAATAACTAAGATCCGGACATTTTTTATAACACACAATGTTTCAAACAGTTTCAAGTAACAATCTATATCACATGTAATACACTAAAATATTTACCGTGTCTGTTCCACTACCGTCTGTTCCTGCTACTCAATCTTCAAATGAAATGTTTAACTACTTCATTATTGCTGTGGTCAACTGGTAAGAGAGGTCTTGTTATACAAGCCATCTACATTCAATCTTCTAAGCAGTGATGAGATGCTACGGTATGTTGACAGACATGATGACAGTATCAATGCTGTTTCATCATCACTAATATTTTAAGAAATGCTTCGGCATATACAAAATGAATACGAATACCTTGCAGATATACATAAGAACTAACCTTTCGTCCTCATTCCGGTCATTTTTTCTAGAAAAGGCACGTTGATGTAAGTAAATAATGAAACGTTTACATAAAATGTTGCGAACCATCCACTGGACGTCGTTGCGAACCGCCTCTCGTGATACTTCGTTGGCCCACAGTGATCATATACACTTTGATGATAGTTTTCTAATAACATCGTACCACATATATGACTATTCTGTAATAAAATTATAAGAGACCGTTTCATTCACTATAACAAAGATTTTAGTAGTTATTAACTGTAAAACACAATGTGTATGATACGATACATAGGCACACTAACAAACAGACTGAACGAAATCAGCCTCAATTCTATCCACAGTTTCAGAATATAACCAAAAAAATTGTATCAAGTTTAATCACTGACGAAAATGATTTGTATGGCAAATGCATGGCAAACAGTGCGGACAAAGGGCTCAATCGGGAGCCTTTGATCAGGGTCTACACAGTTTGAAAATGCCTGTATACTCGTTTTCCAAGCATTAATGATTTTGGTGGTGGTTGCGTCTTGCATGTGGCTTTGCCTGCTTGACTTTACTACTTTTCCATTTATACATGTATAACACGTTTGTTTTGTAATCATGTAACTTTCAGTTGATTTTCACAGTTTGTGACTTGCATCTCATGTGTGTGTCTTTGTAATAAAATGCAGTAAAACCTCTTTATAACGGCATTAACGTAATTAACGGCCACTAAATTGTATTAAATAGTTGGTATTTAGGGTAGGTGGCTGCTTAAAGCAAGGTGAAAGTAAAACAGAACGCTCCTATACAGCCATCTGCCGTTAACCGAAACTACTTGATGTAATTTAGTGGCCGTTATAGAGAGAATTTACTGTATTTCATTTCCAATCCAAATCCACAATTGGTGACAAGGCATTTGTATGAACACTGCAGATTCAATGATTTTTGAGATTGTTGTTGATATGTTTGAAATAGATTTTCTTTATTTAATATTTAGCCCTCTACGAAGGCGACCTATTAAATCCGGAAGCGGAAGGCGGACGTCAAATATTTGTACTATCCCGTTTTTGTCGTATCCTTTATTACTTTTCTACAGTTACCCTGTTTGTAGCTCAATCATAGAGTACACTAGCGAAAGGTGGATACAGTTTGTTTCACTTAAATTTGTTTCGTTTTACATGTTAATCTACCACTTTATTTTTTTCGCGGTTGTTTTAGCTTAGTCGGAGAGGGGGTACGTTTATTTACACTGTTTGTCTGTAAGGGTGGGGATGGAATAAGTATGAGATTGGTCGCCCCTAAACCGGTTTAAACCCAAGTGACTTTTGTCACTGACAGTTTCAAGGCGGTGCATCTATCTTCGCCCTATTTTTTGTTTCGTATTTAGACGTCTCTTTAAATTGTTGGTATGTACATTTGCTGTGTTTTCTTGTGTTGTTGTTCGGGTGGATGTTTGTTCTGTATGTGTGTTTCCTGCACGACTCATATTTGTACTTGCGTAAAAAAGAACAGCTTTCTTTATAGAAACACCAAAGTGAACGTGTTCCGTTTTATCATGGTTGTTTTGCCAGTCCTGTGACGATATTCTGTGTATATTTAATTATATCATTTGAAAGCAAAGGTAGCAATGCTAAAAGAGAAAATTGCAGACTCGGTTTTATTGAGTCTGTTCAGGCGTAGCATTTAAAAGTGCAACACTACTCAACTATTCACGCCCCCTAGCACTGGATTAAGCAGTATTCAACTTTTAAAACCAATAACATCAAAACTTATTTTCCCGAAGTACAAGAAATATAACAACAATGAGAATGAGTGGTGATTTTGCTACTGACCGTGCCAAGGCGGTTCTCTCTTTGTCACCCTTACTTTTGTTTGTCTTGTGTCTGTGCTTGTGTTTTGTTCATGTTTGTCTCTGGTGCTTGTAGAGTCTGTGAGTACTTGAGCTGGGTAAGTCATGATGGTGATATTAGATTTCGATTAATTTTGCATAAATATCCAAACTGCCCATTAACCCCTGAACTGAAATAAGAGACGGGTCTAATTTATCATATGCATATAGTTTAGATCCAGATGAGACGCCGAGTAACTCCGGTACATCATATCTATCTTTATATAAAGAAATATAAGAAATGCCTACTCTAAATCTTGAAAACCTGTTTGTTGAGCAGACGGCGAAGGTTGAATTGAAAGGACGCAGAGTAACGCTTTCAACAGTTTAAAAATTTAGCAATCATAATTTAGCAATAGAATCAACATACCAAAGTGTAAGAACACATATTGACAGCATGATAAGATTTACTCACACAGCCTTTGCAAACCTTGAAATAATTATTGGGATAACAAGAGATGATTGAGATGTAGATTGAACGGATTCGATACTACCACGTCGTCTTGTCAATTTCATCCAATTCTTCTTCGAAATGAATTGCCTTAAGCTAGATTACAAATATACTTATTGGTACAAATGTATCAGTAACGAAGGCTCATCATTAAACAAGACAGTCACGTACACGTGCATGTAGACTGTAGACGCAAGATAATATCGTGCGAATTTACTCCATTATTAACGTCTATATAAAAATAGACCACTAAGAGTTTTTATCAAAAGTATTCTACATACAGCTTTCACACTATATTTAGAACAGTAGGTCAGACATATTTTACCGTTTGTGTAACAGATTGCCTTTGGCCTACTGGTCTCGTTATGGTCCGAAACACGCTTCGAAAGCAAAGGAAACTAGTGATTTGGTTTATAAACGTGATTTGCTTAAGTCCAAGTAAGTATTTATTTCACATTTGCATGAGTTTCGTCTGACAAATCATATTACATTTTTACACTGTTTGTTTAACTATGGTGTGGTTGAGACACATGTGAGGTAAGGTCCTCATTAATCTAGTTTAAAGCCCAAGTGGCGTGTGTGTGCGTGGTGTGTGTGTGTTTGTGTTTGTATTTGAGTATATATGTATGCGTCTCACCTATTTTATATCGGTATTTTGGTAATGAATGCGTCGTATGTCTGGCTTTTCCCGCTTGAATTTTCTATATTTCTTGAATACTAAATCTAATGCTCTGTTTGATAATATGCTATTATATCAGAGTTACTAAATTCATACCGACTTTGTCTCATAGTGCACTGGAGACAACATTCTATGAAAAACAAATAAGGAGAGGTATATATTTCCTCTGTCTAATGTGATAGATACTGTGCTGATACTGATATAGTGAAATCAGATACATTTGCAATTCATCCCCCGCATCTCAACAGAAGAATTAAAGAAAATGTATCCATGGGACACGGATACCACCGAATTTTTCTAAAGTGCAGAAACTCCATACTAATGCCCTATGCAAGATATAAGGAAGCTGGCATGTGTGATTCCTAAAAAAGTGAAATTATTTGATAGTGAGGACGACGACGACGCAAAACGAGAAGTGATCCCCATTTGTTGTGTCTGCGAAATGTAGGCGACACAATGATTTACCATCAGCTAATATTTCGATATTTCTGTAAATACTAGAATTACAAATGCATAAT
Organism: Azorinus chamasolen; assembly: GCA_963576725.1. Lineage (NCBI taxonomy): Eukaryota > Metazoa > Mollusca > Bivalvia > Cardiida > Solecurtidae > Azorinus > Azorinus chamasolen. Next base: position 21,767,813 of record OY755252.1, read on the forward strand.
AATATAACCATAATCAGGGAGAAGATTTGCAAACAATCACCAAAATTCAATCAAAGTGTCGGCAAACAGGAAGAAGATGAACGACAGACCTGAAAAGGGGGAAACACGGTACAACTGAATATGATCATTCCAGCTTACACAAGCCAATATATATTTGATTTTTACAGGACGTGCGTACGGACGTACGGGGTATACGTTCGTTTGTACCTAGGTATTAACGTTAGAACGGACATAATTAAAACTTAATGATCCCATCGCATAACGGCGGGGGTATAAAACGCACCCTTCAAAAAGTTATTCAATCTTTAGCTATTCTAAAGTTCGAAATAAAATAGCAATATGTGCATACAACAATTAATATTGCTGGTAACTGCATTTCAGCAAGTTGCTATTATACAAGTTGTCCTAATAAGTGGGTCGCATTCAACGGAAACTGTTACCTGTTCGGTCACGGCGATGTGATGACTTTCAATGACGCCAAGGTAAGTTGAAACCTAGCCTCATTCAAAGGACGCCTCAGTGTATTCAAATGAAACCAATGTAAAGTTAGAAGTTACAGTGAAAAGTTACAGTGAATTTTAATAAAGTCAAGATAAGGTTGCTACACAACCTTTATGGTACAATATCACTCAAAAGCAGTTACGGTGACTTTAAATGAAGCTTATGTAGAGCTGATACACAACCTACATCAAAGTAACTTTCAGCTAAGGTAAAGTTGACTACGAAAGACCGGCGGTGACATTTCCACTTCAAGATTTCACACAATAGAATTCATGATTTCACGATTTCACAATTTCATGATTTCATGATATCATGATTTCACGATTTCACGATTTCACGATTTCACTTCAAAATTTCACAATTTCACGATTTCACGATTTCACAATTTCAAGATTTCACGACTTCACAATTTCTCGATTTCGCAATTTCAACCTCATGTAAAATCTTTTAGCCACGTGGCACGCTGACGTAATTAAGGCAACAGAGTGGCTCTCGCCCTTGAAATCAGGATGGCAATTTGAAATCCATAAATACACCTTTCTACGCCTTTGCAAACAGGCTAGACCCAGCTCAGACGACTCCTATAGGATTTAATCTTATTTAAAATCCATGATGTCATTATTTCTTACAGTTTATTATTAATTAAATTCTCCTCCAGTACAGTGTCATACAAACATAAGACAATGATTTAACACAATAAACACATGATTGGCAATTCTCATGCATGAATATTCATGCAGGAAAGGGTTAAACAATATTGATGGTGGACCTGAGGACAAGCTACATGCAAAATATGAAGGCCCTCGGCCCTACAGTTCTGGAAGGGAAGATTGTCATAGTTTTCCGCCATTTCTTTCATCGTGGCTTTTACTTCAACATGTGCGTTTTGATGACGTCATAACAATTCAAATGGACTAAATGAAATCATGAAATCGTGAAATTGTGAAATCATGAAATTGTGAAATCGTGAAATTGTGAAATTGTGAAATTTTGAAGTGAAATCGTGAAATCGTGAAATTGTGAAATCGTGAAATTGTGAAATTGTGAAATCGTGAAATCGTGAAATTGTGAAATTTTGAAGTGAAACCGTGAAATTGTGAAATCATGAAATCCTGAAATCATGAAATTTTGAAGTGAAATCGTGAAATCGTGAAATTGTGAAATCGTGAAATCGTGAAATTTTGAAGTGAAATCGTGAAATCGTGAAATTGTGAAATCATGAAATCGTGAAATCATGAATTGCTTTGTGTGAAATCTTGAAATGGAAATGTCACCGCCGGTCTTTCGTAGTTGACACTCAATCTGCTTCAATGGATATTACATTGATTTTATATACACTCACTTAAAATATATAAAGTGAAAATAATATCAATAGCTTCAGGAGATGACTTTTGATACTTCTCAAGCAAACAGTGCATAGAATAATCAAGAGGGTCATCTGCCATTTGTTCTGGGTCGCGCCGTTTGGGTACGTCCTTATTGCATAATTACCTCTTGAATATCATGTATGAAATAATCACTCTGTCCATATTAGTAACGTAATATTTATATTAATGAGATTATCAACATGATATGAACTAAAATGATTAGTACAGGAAAGGTAATATCAGATCTATATTATTACGCAAGTAGATACTGACTAGACGATAAATAAAGGAGTCATCCGATCAGGGTTTATTCGGTTCATAAAGGTGTTAGTTGGGATATATATGTGGTAAATGTGTAAGGAACAATAAACACGATCATTGAAATAAGACACATATAATGGTGACTTGAATATTAGTCATTCGAATTAGGGTGTACATGTACATCCGCGGATATCCGACCAGTTTTCCTATCAATTTGTCATCAAAACGTTAACATATGAAAAGTTGACCATTCGTTTAGAAGAGACTAAACCATTAAATTGCAGGTTTATAAACAATGCGTTTAATAAACCAAAATAAATTAATTCAAACGACCACCCTTTTCATATTCGTACAGAAAGTAATATTCTTATTTCAGCGGTACTGTCAGCTGAATGGAGGCGACTTGGTGCATATTGAGAATGCAGTGGAGAATAATTTTCTTGCTGAAACAGTGCAAGCCTTCAAACGTGAGTATGTCAAATGCATGTATGTACAATATTGTCATCCCCAGGAAGACCGAGGTGAAGTTTTGTAACATAATGGTGTCCTTTGACTGCTATTCCCTTGTAAATCAACTTAACCCAGATAAAACATCGCCTGTAGGAACAGTCTGATCAGGTTCTGCTCTGTTTAGTAATAACATACATGATAGAGATGTTATTATCTACGGCCGGTCATGGCATAACACTTCCTGTACCTTTTACTTATACAAAGAAGATTAAGATACATAATGAGCAGAGTATGTTATAAATAACTATCCAGTAACGGGTTAAACCTGACATGTGTTGTAAGGACATGATTGTAAATATGCAACGATAAAGATCGATGCGAGAATGATCATGCGATATTGTAGAAATATGGTGGGCTTAGTTTTCAATGTCAAAATGATGACCTGGTCGGCCAACTTTGCCCAAAACAAGTTTGCCAACGTGAAAAAATTGAATGTATCAATATTTCAAAACCTGGGGTCAATCTCTTGGTTTTATCCCAATAGGAAGCGTTCCCATATATCATAGCGAAGACTGTGTACCTATGAACAATGTAAAACACATTTTTTATTTATTTGAATCTCAATTATATACACTTTGATAATAATTTTCTAAATTACATCTAATCACGAATATGACCATTCTGTAATGGAATTACAAATGACCGTTTCATTCACTGTAACAAACATTTTAATAGTTATTAACTGTAAAACACAATGTGTATGTTACGATACACAGCCACATTAATAAACAGAGGGACAGTGTCAAACCTTATCCTGCCGAATAACTAAAACTGGCTCCACCTTTTCAGAATATTAACAAAAAAACACTGACAAAAATGATTTGTATAACAAACAGTACAGACCCTGATCGAAAGGAGCCCTCTGATCAGGGTCTACATTGCTTGAAAATGCCTATATACTCGTTTTACAAACATTAATGGTTAACACATGTATAACACGTTTGTGTTATAATCATGTGACTTTTCAATTGATTTTTACAGTTTACATATGAATGCCCGTGAATTGTGTTTCTTTGTAATACAATATTATAATAATAATAATTATTATTATTATACCACATTTATATAGCGCTCTTTTCACATTGGATATGTGCGTTCAAAAGCGCTGCACATGGATGAAATCAATAATCGGAACGAACCGCATGATTATTTATCCAGACAATGAAAGATTTACAATAGATATACAATAAATATAAATTCACTAGCCGGAAGGAACGCATGATCGTTCATCCGGTCAGTGAAGGATATACAAAAGATATACAATATATATGAAATCATAAACCGGAAGGAACCGCATATTCGACCATCCAGTCAATGAATGATATGCAATAGACACACAATAAATATAAAATCACTAACCGGTAGGAACCACATGATTAATCTTCCCAGTCAATGAATGATAAGCAATAAATATACAATAAATATGGTATACAATAAATATAAAAGCACTAACCGGTAGGATCCACATGATTAATCCACCCAGTCAATGAATGATAAGCAATAGATATACAATATATATGATATACAATAAATATGAAATCGCTAACCGGTAGGAACCACATGATTATCTACCCAGTCAATGAGAGTTTGATTCCTACAGCATATCCCAAGAGCTGCAATGGCAAAGGAGTCGTAAGGTATGATAATTGATGATTATAAGCCTCTTTTCCTAAACTGTCCTAATAATATATGTTGAAGAAATGTGTTTTCAGAGATCTTTTGAAACATGCCAATGAGCTTGCATCTCTAATGCCTGGTGGCAGAGCATTCCAGAGTTTCGGAGCTGCAAGCATGAAACTTCTCTCACCGTATTTTACCTTACGGCTTTTTGGTACAACCAACGACAAGGAACTACTAGCTGACCATAATTCCCTGCGGGGCCGGTACACGTAAGCATGTCGACAATGTACTTGGCGGATTCATTGTGCATGGCTTTATACGTAAGTGTCAGAATTTTGAATTCAATGCGATGTTGAAACAGAAGCCAGTGAAGTTATCTCAAAACCGGAATGATATGATCATATCGAGGAGTCCTGGTTATGATGCGGGCTGTTGTGTTTTTAACTCTTTGAAGTTTCCGCAGTGTGTTTTTTAAATTCCATGCAGCAATGAGTTGCAGTAGTCTATTTTCGATGTTACCAAAGAGTTCACCAAAGTCTTGGTAGCATCAGGTGAGAGGTACTTTCTTATATGACCTATTCGTCGAAGCTGTGCATAACTAGACCACACACCGAATTGATGTGTGATGCCATATCCATTTGTGAATCGAGCCATGCACCGAGATTCTTTATACACAAAGACGGTTTGATCTTAGAGGGCCCTACTTGCACATGAATGTCTTCAGGTACTACTGTGTTTTCGTATGAAACAGGATGGCCTCAGTTGTGTCAGTATTGAGCTTCAGCCTGTTCTGGTGCATCCAAGAGACTATTTCTTGGAGACATTTCTCAACTCGTGATAAAGCTTCTTCTTGACAGGAAATGTCCTTCGGCTTAAAGGATAGGTATAACTGAGTCATCGGCGTAAAACTGGTGCTTTAGCCCGTGGTTTCTGTAGATTGAGCCGACAGGTTTTGTGTACATGATGTAGTGTTTTGGTCCTAGGACCGATCCCTGTGGCACGTTAAATTTCATATTAACTGGGATGGACAACTCCCCATCTACTGACACTATTTGATAGCGGTCATTTAGATAGGAGGTCATCCACTCTAGGGGTTTCCCAGTGATTCCGAAGTCTTTTTCTAGGCGCTTTAGCAATGTTTCGTGATCGATAGTGTCAAATGCAGCCGATAAGTCAAGCATCACCAGAACTGTAGTTTCATCTTTATCTAGTGATTGAAGAATGCCATTTTGAACTTTCAGAAGAGCAGTCTCTGTTGAATGATGCTTTCGGTATGCTGATTGATGGTGCTCATGTTGATTGTTCGAGTTCAGGTGGGACTCAATGCGTTTGTCCACCACTTTTTCTAACACTTTGGAGACAAATGGCAGATTTGATATAGGCCTATAATTCTTAAGCTCATTTGAATCGAAATCCGGTTTCTTTAAAAGAGGTCTGACATGTGACCTTTTGAAACTTTTTGGAACGTAGGCAGTGTCTAAAGAGGAGTTTACAGTATTTGTCAAAATCGGTAGGAGTTCATCCAGGCATGACTTTAATAGCCATGTAGGTATTGGATCCAGTTCGCAGGACTTACAGGGGGATGCCTTAATGATATGTCCTACTTCTTCTACTGTAGCTGTAGCAAACTTTTCCAATACGTTTATTGAATGCTGCATCGCAGTGTTAATCGGCACACTGGATACATTGCCTGATGCAATATCTGCACGTATTTTGTCCACTTTGTCAACGAAAAAGTCACTGAAATTTTGTGCAAGCTGCTTCGAGGATGAAGTCTTAGCCAATGAGATGTCACTAATTGAACCTAGCAGATGTTTAGTCACTCTGAAAAGTCTTTTTGAGTCTGCCTGGCATGATTCAACTTTCTCCGAGTAGAAATCAATCTTTGACTTTATTTGCAGCTTGTTGACTTTGGCACACTGTTCTCTGTATAACTGATGGTCTATTGTGAGCCTGGACCTTTTCCAGTTCCGTTCCAACTTGCGCCTTACATGTTTAGCATCATGCAGTTCAGTTACTGTGTATATACCAAGCACATGATGGTCTGAGCGTTATGGTTTTTGTACACAGTGGTGCCAGTGTTTGTGAATATGATTTAACCAGCTCATCAACATCTGTCGTCTGCATACTCGCTTCGATGGGTTCCGAGTTGGATACAGTATGTTCAATTAAATGTTTCTTTCGTTATACATGCACTTTATTATTGTATTTGCCGTCGCGGTTGTTGTAGATTAGTCGGAGAGGGGATACGTTTATTTACACTGTTTTTCTTTTAGGGTGGGGATGGAATAAGAGTGAGGTTTGGTGCCCATAGACCGGTTTAACCCCCCAGTGACTTTTGTCACTGACCGTTCCAAGGCGGTACTTCCATCTTCCTCCTATTGTATGTTTGTTTTGTCTTTGTGTGTCTCTTGTTGTATTTTTCTAGTTATGTACATTTGCTGTTTCCTTGTGTTGATGTTCGGGAGAGTGTTTGTTCTGTATGTGGTGTTTCCTGCATGACTCATTTCTGTACTTTGATGAGATCTGTCTTGAATGATTTGACATCAATTGCCCTAAGTTTTCGAAATGAAACAGTTGTCCTCACTGTTGGAGGTTTTGCGGCCTTTGCCTCGAAAGTTACGGAAAAATGATCCTTTCAAACTTTACCACTACTGTCGGACAGTCCAGGATCTGTGACTTCAATGTTTGACACACAGTCATCACCGTCCCGTGTAATAACAACATCAAGAGTATGAGTGGCTTCATTCACATGCTGTCGCAGTCCAACACATTTATATTACATTTCCAAATCCAAATCCACAATGGGTGACAACGCATTTGTAGGAACACTACAGTTTCAAATATTGTAGAGATTTTTGTTGAATAGAATAACTGAAATTCTCTATTCTACACTCCTAATTAAATGTTCAGACTGCTGCTGTGATACATGGTTACCTCTGAAAACGATGTATCCAAACAAGACGCCGAGTAATTTGGAGTCTCATCAGAATCCAAACTGTTTGAAACCCTGATTGCACTTAGGTAGACAAACTGATTATGGCTTGAACTTTGAATACGTAGAATTAACCTTATAGTTTATTTATTATTTGCATTGTTTGTTTGCACTGGGGTTAACATCTCTTTAACCCTTTCCCTGTTCTGTGTTCATTCCAAATATCAATACCTACTGAATATTCATAGATAAAATGATTATAACTAAATATGGAAGATGGAAAATTGTAGCCATTTTAGAAAGTAAAGACACCGATCTTTGAAATTATATTAGTAAACAGAGTAGACCCTTATCAAACGGCTCCTCTAGGTCTGATCAGGGTCTACTCTGTTTGCAAATGCGTGAAAACACGTTTATATGAGGGAAAGGGTTAACAGGATTTCAGAAATATCGCGACGTCCAGCTAATTACAGTTTTGATGAATGTAATTGAGGTGTTTTTATTGCTCATGGAACAAATTGCATTGTTTCGTGCACAGAAGAACAACCGTGTAGAGCCACCGACCTACCGCAAGTCCGCAGAAAGGTGTAATACAGTAAAACTTCGATTATCCGATCACTAAAATACGTATTATTATCGATCTTTAAGACAGGTGGCAGCTTAATGCATGGTGAAAGTCATGCAGAAAGCTCCTCTAGAGGAGCTTTCTGCATGACTTTCACCATGCATTAAGCAGCCACCTGCCTAAAAGGGTCTAAATTCTTCTATACCGAAAATTCGAATAATCGAGGTTTTACTGTAATTAAATCCAAAACCAAGTGTTTGTCAGTGGAACACCAAAAACAGACCTCTTTGCAGAAATAATAATGTCCAAATGTCCAAATGTTCGAGAACAAGTCAAATTATACAACTATACTTGATATTCTATACTACACTATAGTATACTATATTAACCTTTTGGCAGTAGAAAATGTTGTCTTTATTGGTTTTAAAAATTGATTTATCTTCAATTTCGTTCCAAACACACAACCCGAGTGTCACACAGTTTCGATCCTGATGAGCCGTCGAGTTACTCGGAATCTCATCTGGATCCAAATTATTTGCAAAGGTAAACTATCATTCGCTGGCAGCGGGCTAAAGTTTAATAAATACATACACTATATACGTAATTTCAAGCTTGCTTGTCGAACAATTTGCAACTTTATTGTATGAACTAAATAGATACAGAGCAATATGTGCGAACTGTAGTACAACGATCAGATGGTGTTGTTTACAAACAGTACGTATGTAAACACAGAAAATTAACGATAAATTAAACTGCGACATGTTGTATAGGTTAATCCAGGTCTAACAGCATAACCACTACACCACTGCTTCCTATCCTAATATACATGCCACAGTTGTACTTATTGTTAATTTTCTGTGTTTACATACACACTGTTTTGGAAACAACGCCATCTGATCGTTGTACTGCTTTTTTGTACTCAATTACTAAGTTCGTCATTTCTCAAACAAACCGTATGTTGTGACCTGTCTAAAGAAGAGTATCGAAGAGGCGATTCTAAAAATTGGTCACAATATAGGATTTGGTGGAGAAATAAAGATATTATTTTGGAAAATGTTTTAATTTACACATCTTAACTGGACCTCTGTTAAGATAATAATAACATATATACCATGACGAAGGTTTTGTAAATAGTGGGGGATAACGCATCTACTCGGTCTTGTGTGACTTCGCCGTATTGGTTTCCCCTGCAGCAGTATATTACGTACACGGGTTTTCATCATTCTGTAATTAATGGGGACTTTCTTCCGTGAACGTGAATAGCGTTTTAAAATAAGTAGACATGTGTAGGCATAGCACATTGGGGAACGTGTCCTACGAATATTTATGAAAGAGCAAAGACCCTGAACAGATGTTCAGGTTATACACGATGATAATAATATATTTTAAGATATTATTTACGTACGAAACATATATGGCATGGTTCTAACCAGTAATAAAATCATTTTCATTATATTTAGAATCTAATTTCTGGATTGGACTGACTGATGAGGAACATGAAGGCGTGTGGCTTTGGACGGACACAGATACACCTGTTGTTTTCAACGACTGGGGTCCGAAAGAGCCTAACAATTTGCACAATGAGGATTGTGCGTGTTTTGTCCAGTGGGAAAATTATAAATGGAATGACGAGTCGTGCCAAGATAAATTCGAACCACTCTGTAAGATCAGGTACAGTAACTATTTAGTATTGTCAGTAGCAGCAAAAACACCCACTCGGGATGTCACAATCACCACTGGCTAATAGTTAGTATCCAGATAATAACTCCTGTAACTGTTTGACGCCCGTAAAACATCACAACTTCCAGTTACCATCATCGTATATTAGAAGTTACAATAACTGCGGGCGTACGACCGTTGATAAAATGGACCACCTGCAGCATAGCGGAATCCAAATGTAATGTACGCATCGTGCCTAAAAAGGTCCTAGAGCACCCCACCCGCGAGAGAAAAATTAGAATTGTGTAGTTTTGGAATCATTGTGATAAATGGAGAATTTGCTCCTATATGTTCTATCATATCTCCGGTGATGTCGAGTCATCCGGCGTCTTATTGGGACCATGTCCGTCAGACACTTCGACGTTGTTTTTTTTATCAAAACTTGAACAAATCGGACGTAAACAAAATTGCTACAAAACAGACGTTATGCAGATAGTTTGTTTCAGCATGGTATTTTTTTTCTTTTGCAGAAAGGCCGTGGCGGAGCTGGTTGGATAGGTTACGAGTGTAGCTTTCATGATAACTGAAGCTTGCTCAGCATGATCTGGACTGCGAATAAATTGCTACTGATGATGATAATAAAAATAATTAAAACAACAAATTTAAGTATCAATTGCAAACATATATCGTTTTGTCTGCCACAACTTTCTCCTCTTTTTTAAAAAAAACAACCAAACAAACAATGAGATCCTGATGAGACCCTGAGTAACTCGGCATCTTGATCGAGCCTTTTATCATATCTAATCGCATAGGCAGCGAAATTGTTGACATAAATGTAACCTACATTTATTTATAAATGAAATGTTTAGATAACAGCCGTATAAAGTGTCAATGTGTCAAACGGATTGGATTTTGATGAGGCGCCGAGTAATATGGTGTCTCATCTGGGTCCAAGCAATTTGATTACGCTGCCCTCGTTTCGTGTATGCCGACAAGATCTTAGTACTCTATGAAGACGACCATTTAAATCCGGAAGCGGAAGGAGGACGTCAGATCTTGTACTCGTTTTAATCGTACCCTTTATTTACTTTTCTACATCTCAGTCAGCTAGAGGTTTGTTTTTGTCACAAAAAACAGATGCCCCCCATCCTCTTTCCAATACACAAGTGTAACTCTAAACTTATCAGGGTCTAATTTTAAGTCGTCAGGGGCAATAACTTCAAGGTTATCAGGGGCAGACAATTTAACCCAGGTACACAACAATTCACCCTGGTCAACATTCCTGTGAATTTTGGTGACTCTAGTACTAGTGGTTTCAGAGATACACGCGACACAAAGTTTATCTTATTTTAAGTCATAAGGGTCGGTAACACCAAAGTTAGGTGATCAGGGGCGAACAATTAAAAAACCCAGATGCACAACAACGCATGCTGGTGAACATTCCTGTCAAGTTTGGTGACTCTAGCCCTACTGGTTTCAGAGATACGTGCAACACAAAGTTTCTCTAATTTTAAGTTATCATGTCAGGGGCAATAACTCGACAATCAGGGGGAAACAATTCAAAAGCCCAGGTGCACAACAACTCATGCGGGTCAACATTCCTGTGAAGTTTGGTGACTCTAGCCCTTATGGTTTTAGAGATATGAACGACACTAAGCAAAGTTTGTCTATTTTAAGTCATCAGGGGCAGTAACTCCAAAAACAACTCATGCTAGTGAACAATCCTGTGAAGTTTGGTGAATCTAGCAGAACTGGTTTCAGAGATACGCGCGACACAAAGTTTGTTTAGATTTAATTGTTCATATCAGGGGCAATAACTCAACAATTATAAGGAGGAGACAATTCAAAAAACCCAGGTGCACAACTCATGCTGGTGAAAATTCCTGTGAAGTTTGGTGACTCTAATACATGCGGTTTCAGAGATATGAGCGACACAAAGTTATAAATGGGGGAGACATAATGAGTATACTAGCGATAGTAGCGATATGAAGGCGTCAAACGTTAAAATATTTAATTATTAGTATAACCACTAGAGTAAGCAATAAACGCGCCTTATAATGTTTTTTGTAGCTTCGCGGTCAAGTAGAATGTTTATGTTAGGGTCAGACGGGAATATTTTAACATGCTCCGAGACTGTACTGTAATATAAGTTTTGGAACTACATGTAGTTAGCTACTCCTTTAAAACATCAACATGATATAATCTTCAGATAATGATTACATTATTTGGTGCCTTGTCAACAGGAGCAAGAAAATAAGTTTAGTGAATATTTGAAATGGTTTTCTTCAAATAGCGAAATGTAACTCTGGTCGAGGTGGTAAAAGCTTGTAATTTGATTTGTAAAACTTTGCACGTGTAATTAAATTAAGCATTATCATTGGCGTCCATGGCTGTTTTTAACCCTTCGCTTGCTGAATTTTAAAATACATTTATCCTTCTTTACCCATTTCCTGTTGTATAATTACATATATCTTCACTGTGTAGAAGTATCTCGCTGTGCAATCACTGCTGTGAGTGCCATGGTTGCACAATCAATTTGTAAATAGTGCAGACCCTGATGAGACAGCTCCTGCAGGAGCTGTCTCATCTGGGTCTTCACTATTTACAGGTAGGTATATTGACGTGAATAGCAAGCGAAGGGTTAAAATACCTATATAATGTAGATATAAACCTTTATCTGTATTTGTCTACATTGTTTATTGAAAATCGATTGGAAAGGCAAATAGAATAGAGCATGATATTTGATCCATCTATCTATATAACTTTTAACCCGTCCATCGCTAATTGTTTAAAGCTGAATTACCACTAATTTTTTTATTATAGAATGCTCTCAGTATGACTTAAAGTTGCTAGCTAACTTTTTGAATGACTAAGAATACCGACCTGTTTCATGCTTTATTTTGTCTGCCCTTCCAGTGCTTTTCCAATGACCAATGTCGACAAACACCTCGTGAAATTTATTTTTCTACATTTTTTTTGAAACAGCCATGCACGGCAGTGATGGTATTCTGAAATGTGGAGATCCTTCGAAAGCAAAAGTAGTAATGCAAAACGAGAAACAGTTTTATTGATTCTGTTCATGAGCAGTTATTAAAATTGCAACACTAGTACCGGCTTAAGCATCTACAATTTTCAAAACTAATAACATCGAAACATCCCGATGGACCACAAAATATTACAACAATGTTTAATCTAATTTCACATACAAGGTTTCAATATCCGCTGTGGTTTTGTCTTTAGCTATAGCATACACATGTAATTTCAAAAAAGGCATACAGAAGACACAAACAAGAACAACACAGAATTATATATGGCATTTTAAATGTAATATAATATATCTGGTTAATTCATTCACACAATATGCAATATATAGAAGCACAATTATGTGCTCTACGTATCTATAACTGAATTAACTGTTTTAAAAATCGTTACCTACTGAGGTTTTAAACTTAACATAGGGGTATAGCATCAGATTGACTTCATTACTGCTTGTTCATAGCATAGTCCATTTAGTGACGAAATTCGCAGTGTCAGTCTATATAGTAATAAACGTTGTTTCATGGTAATAATTGTCTCCCCTATGCCTCTTCATGAATGGACACGTGGTTCTGTTGAGTGTCTAGCTTAGTGGAATCTCCAACACGCTTCGACCTGTAGAGATAACCAAAATAAAACCTATTATCAAAGGAGAGTGTATTTTGTCACAGTAACATGACGCATAACCGATATTGTATATTTCGTAACAACAAAAACAGTTGTTATGCGTCATTCCGTAACTCTTTCCTTCATAATTCTTTACGAGCGCCTTTCATGCCTTTGCAAACAGGGTATACCGCGCCGAAGCCATCTGATCAGGATCTGTTCTGTTTGCTTATGTTACAGGTTGTATTCTCGCGCCAGTCACATGCTAGTCTCGCCCACCTGACAACCGCCATTCCGCATGGCAGGCTAGTACAAGTTATTGACGTGCATTCGATGGATTCAAAAGGCGTTTATTAACATGACATCAGGAAACAATCAAGGTATACTATTTCTGACATGAAAAGGCTGACCTTATGCAAGCGATTAGGTAATCACACCTATAACTTCGAAAGCAACTCCGAGTGATCAGTTTGATAAGGATAGCGGGAAACGACCAAAATGTCAGCTGCAACTGAATCACTTACTAGAATTAGAGTTAGACCTAATCATTTCCCTTCTAAACTCGCTATTTTATGCCAAATATCAGAAAAAAAGTACAAAAATGAGTCACGCAGGAAACACGATATACAGAACAAACAGCCGCCCGAACAGTAACACAAGGAAACAGCAAATGTACATAACTATAAAAACATCAAGAGAGGCACAAAGACAAAACAAAAATACAATAGGGGAAGATCGAAGTACCGCCCTGGAACGGTCAAAAGCCACTGGGGGGGGGGGGGGGTAAACCGTGGGCGCCCAACCTCACACTTATTCCATCCCTACCCTAAAAGACAAACAGTATAAATAAACGTACCCCCTCTCCGACTAATCTACAACAACCGCGATGGCAAATACAGTGGTAAAGTGCATGTAAAACGAAAACATAATTAAGTGAAGTAACTGTATCCATCTATCGCTAGTGTACTCAATGATTGAGCTGCAAACAGAGTAACTGTAGAAAAGTGATAAAGGGTACGACAAAACTAGATAATACAAATATCCGACGTCCTCCTTCCGCCTCCGGATTTAAGAGGTATGTTTTTCAAGACATTGTTTCCATGGAAAGAATACTGTAGCGCTTTATTTCTACATAAGAATAGTTAAGTATCGTTATTCCTGATGTCTACCTGTTTCGTTCCAACCTACAGTCGAACCTGTCTTAGACGATCATCAAAGAGGTCTAATGGGTATGTAAGGCAGGTGGTAGATGAATCCATGTTAGAAGTAATACAGAAAGTTTCTGTCTGAATCAAACTATCCTGTTTTAATATTTCATTATAAAATCTAATTAATATGCTTCATTTCTTACAGAAATATTCAATATGTAAAGTGTTCAACGCATGACATAAATGTCTACAGTATTTACAAATAATCTTCTTTTAATATGGATCTACACTGTTTGCTCATGCCAGTTAACTTGATGCTTGACTTACGGGGTAATGTATTCTTATTTACATGGTTCAGCAGAACCTGCTAAGTATCAGGACATACGCTGATAACACGGGTCATCTACATGGGTCATCTGATCTGGGTCTACTCTGTTTTAAAAGGCCAATATACTCGAATCCGACATTGAAAGGGTTAAAACGGAACTGGTGAAAACAACTCAGATAAGTAGCCATTGTATTGTGCCTTAAAAAGAATTGTTATTAGTGGAGCACACTTGTAAATATGATATGAACAATGGCCAACAGTAACAAAGCACTTGTATTCTGGAATCTAACACACATATTAAGAATAACAAAATACAGTCATATCTTCCTAATACGACCGTAGAAAAGAAGTACAATTCTGGATTTTTAAAACGGGCGGTATATTAACCCATTGGCTCCCACGATCGCATATATGGGACGTAGGCTAACAGTGTACACTCTGATCAGACGCCGCATAATGCGGCGTCTGATCAGAGTCTACACTGTTTGCTGATAGGAAATTCAAACCGGAAATTTAGACCAGACATCCCTTAGATAAATGATAGACTAATCCAATATATAAGCATGGAAGAATCCACTGGGAGCAAATGGGATAATGCAGGAAAAAAGTTATGCAGAAAGCTTTGCAATACCTTTTCCCTGTATTAAGCAGCCACCTGATGTTTCAGATTCCTGTGTTTTAACTTATGTGGTCGCATTAGCGAAACTTTAATTACTCAGGGAGCAAGTAGTGCTTACCGTGCACCCTCTAGACTTTTTTCATGGGTACCAAAATGTTCAGAAAAGTGCCCTGAATCATAATCACGAATGTACTCAAACTTAAATTCTTTTAGGCTATGTGTATTTTAACCGTTTTCATGGCAACCCCCCAGTTTTCGTAATGATGACCCATACCTACAAATTCGCCCATATCACAGCCAGTTTTTGTCCTAAAACTATAAAACTGGTACCAAATGGAAGATAAGAAATTGTGCTTTTATTTTTAACTTGTTTTTTAAATTTACCTTATTTTCATACTCATGAATATTAATGAGAACATTAAAAATAGTAAAATTAGTATAGAAATAACGTAAACCTCTCATTTTTTATCCTACAAATATCAGAAAATAACTTCAAATGCAGTTTAACATGATGACGAAACCCCCAGGATATAAAATGTCCAATTTGAGGACCATAGCATTAATTTTAATCACCATTTTCACCGTTTCCATGGCAAAACCCTAGTTTTCGTAAAGATGGTCCGTACCTGCAAAATCGTCCATATCACAGCTAGTTTTTGTCCAAAACCTATAAAACTGGTACCAAATTGGAGATAGGACATTGTGCTTTTATTTCCAGTTGTTTTTCTTAAATTACCTTATTTGCATACTCATGAATATTAATGAGAACATTAAAATAGTAAAAACAATATAGAAATAACGTAAATAATGTAAACTATTCACTTTTTATCCTACAAATATCAGAAAACAATTTCAATTGCAGTTTAACCTGATGACAAAATCCTCAGAAAACAAAATGTCGAATTTGAGGACCAAAAATTTAACTCTAAGTAACTTTTTACCTGTTTCCATAGTAACCATTCATTTCACTCTGTTCACACAGTTTTGTTAGTCGACACCTACCTGCAAAAATCTTCCATATCACAGGAAGTATTTGTGCTAACTGTATAAAACTGGTACCGAATTAAAGCTAAGACAGTGTGCTTTGGTTTAAAAGCTATAATTAGGAATTACCTTATTTGCATACACATGAATATTAATGAGAATAATTAAAAAATAGCAAAGAAATACAGAAATAACGTAAACCTCACAATTTTTATCCTACCAATATCAGAAAACAACTTGAAATGTAGTTCAAAATGATGACAAAATACTCAGAAAGCTAATTATCTTAATTGATACCCAAACAATGAACTGTAAGTAACATTGTAACGGTTTCCATGGTAACCGATCCTACAAATTTTGGAAATTTGACATCCAACTGTAATACTCCGCTAGATCTCGGTTATTTTTGATGAACCATGAAATCAGTTGTAACAAACATAGATATGAGGCATTGCTTTAATAATAAATATTACTTTTCTGATATAAACTAATTTGCATATGTATGAATATTTATGAGAACAGTAACAGATGTTGAAATTTTCGACAGACACCAGTCTTTCTCTTATAAAGCAAAAATATGGAAAATGGTTAGCAAAAAATTACTATGATCACTGAATATCACCAAGAATATTAGATAAATAAATTTGGGACAAATTATATAGCACTGATGGTGATATATCTGTTTCCTAGGCAACCATTCTAACCTCATTGTTCATATTACAGAGTGTTTACATACCTGCAACATACAAATATATTGCTGCCTTCTTGGGCGATCATTATAAATGATATAAACATATACCCGGTAGTTGATGTATGAATCTTAATGTTAGGTTCACTTTATGCAAATTACCTTATTTGCATCCTCATGAATATTAATTAGTGATAAGAAAACAAAGAGAAACAATATTGAAAATAACATGTTTCGCAATATGCCGAACACAACATTACACCATTCTCCAAATATAGCTTGCAATGATAAATGTACCTTTTGGTGATAAATAAATGAATTTTAATTCTAAAACTGTCTAAAAGATGTTAAAGGGCATGTATACATCTAGTAAAGGGTTAATCCCACTCTCTGCTTTAAAACACCCTTACAGAAAGCTTCTTTGAGTATGCCGACTCAACAAAAATAGATGAATGATATCTCACTTAACCCTTTACCAGCTGAATATTCATGTTAGAAATAATGACATCATGGGTATTTATCAGCTAATTTATAAATTGAAGGTCTGACGCTCAGAGCATACCTTAATTAGAGGCTAAAATGGAACAGTTTATATTGGATCTTCTCAGGTAATACTCTGATAAGATCTAGGTCAAGATGATAACATTGCTGTTGAATGTCTGTGGAGCATACCCATATTATAGGCCATAATGTAATCATATCTGTTGATTGACTGTCAGAGTTACATGTTGACAACCATTCTTCTCTAAAACAAGGGGAATGTCTGGGTCGGGAAAGAGATCTCTTCCAAAGCATCAACTGGTAAATAACTCGTCAGATGTGATGTATTAGGAAGACCCTACAAGGGGGTAATGTTCCCATATCAGCATTGCGAAGTGCATATGTTGGCTTATCTTCACACTTCTCCTTAATCTTAAACAATATCAATTCATTCACAGTGTGAAATCTTAGGTTGCCATACATTGCACACGTAAATTCATCCAAGTATTGCACAAGATCTCCAGACACATCCCAAGAGTTGCCCAAACCTGCTAATGGTTTATAAACATTGGCTTCTTTTCAATGGTCTTAGTGGGTGTCAAATGTTCTCAGCCATTGAATGCACTTGTAGAATCACAGCCACAGTACAAATGGAGACCCAGAAATGCTGATCTTCTGTGTATGCTTGGGCAACTTCTGACATGTTTTTTATTTTTCGATGATTTGCTTGAGCCAGTATCAAACAAGACAGTAACATCTTCAAACCAGTTAAGGTAATACAGAAGAATGAAGAATATATCACTGTCTGGAGTTCGAAGATGAACAGTTTTGTAGCCTTGTTCTTTTGCATGCTTGGTGTAAATAACGATCCTTGTTTCAGTTTCTTCCTGTGTTGAATTCAGGGCATCAAGACTGTTTCTCACTATTGATATACCATAATCTGGCTAGAACTGGTTAGGCTCACCGTCATAGATGTGAAAAAACATTTCTGCCTTGCAGCTTCTAAACGTAAGGAATCAAGGAATTGTAGCAATTATTAGTGGTTCACAAAGACCCAAAATGCAGATTGATATAGGTGAGCTGATGCAGAATCTGCTGACACTAGTTCCCTTCGGTATTGGTACGGCTGATGATGGCTTAGCAAGACAGACAAATCAAAGGGTCTTAAAACACATCACATGATTACCAGTTCTCGACAGATGATGGTATATCAAAAGTCGAAACATTCTTGAAACCCTGAATTCAACACAGGCTTTATGGGCTTTAAAATCACTGACACTTTAAAAACAATAACAGAAGATTGTTTGGGGTATTGTAAGTACTTGGCTTTCAACAGTTACCATGGAAGCAGTGCATGGTCATTTTGGTAACAGTTTTAGACATGAAATTTATTTATTCATCATCAAAAGGTACATTTATTATTGCATTATACTTGGAGCATGGTGTAATGTTGTGCTCGGCATACTGCGAAACATGTTATTTTCAATATTGTTTCTCTTTGTTTTCTTATCACTAATTAATATTCATGAGGATGCAAATAAGGTCATTTGCATAAAGTGAATCAAACATTAAGATTCATACATCAACTACCGGGTATATGTTTATATCATTTATAATTATCGCCAAAGTAGGCCGCAATATCTTTGTATGTTGCAGGTATGTAAACACTCTGTAATATGAACAATGAAGTTAGAATGGTTGCCTATGAAACAGATATATCACCATCAGTGCTATATAATTTGTCCCAAATTTATTTATCTAACAATCTTGGTGATATTCAGTGATCATAGTAAACTTTAGCTAACCATTTTCCATATGTGTTTGCTTTATAAGAGAAAGACTGGTGTCTGTCGAAATTTTCAACATATGTTACTGTTCTCATAAATATTCATACACATGCAAATTAGTTTATATCAGAAAAGTAATATTTACTATTAAAGCAATGCCTCATATATATGTTTGTAACAATTGAGTTCATGATTCATCAAAAATAATCGAGATCTAGCGGAGTATTACAGTAGGATGTCAAAGTTTCCAAAATTTGTGAAAGGATCAGTTACCATGGAAACCGTTACAATGTTACTTACAGTTCATTGTTTGGGTATCAATTTAGACACTTAGCTTTCTGAGTATTTTGTCATCAATTTAAATTACATTTGAAGTTGTTTTCTGATATTGGTAGGATACAAATTGAGAGGTTTATGTTATTTCTGTATTTCTTTTGCTATTTTTTAATTATTCTCATTAATATTCATATGTATGCAAATAAGGCAATTTATAATTATAGCTTTTAAACCAAAGCACACTGTCTTAACTTTAATTCGGTACCAGTTTTATACAGTTAGCACAAATACTTCCTGTGATATGGAAGATTTTTTGCAGGTAGGTGTCGACTAACAAAACTGTGTGAACAGAGTGAAATGAATGGTTACTATGGAAACAGTTAAAAAGTTACTTAGAGTTTAATTTTTGGTCCTCAAATCTGATATTTTGTTTTCTGAGGATTTTGTCATCAGGTTAAACTGCATTTGAAATTGTTTTCTGATATTTGTAGGATAAAAAGTGAATAGTTTACATTATTTACGTTATTTCTATATTGTTTTTACTATTTTAATGTTCTCATTAATATTCATGAGTATGCAAATAAGGTAATTAAAAAAAAAAACTGGAAATAAAAGCACAATGTCCTATCTCCAATTTGGTACCAGTTTTATAGGTTTTGGACAAAAACTAGCTGTGATATGGACGATTTTGCAGGTACGGACCATCTTTACGAAAACTAGGGTTTTGCCATGGAAACGGTGAAAATGGTGCTTAAAATTAATGCTATGGTCCTCAAATTGGATATTTTGTTTCCTGGGGGTTTCGTCATCATGTTAAACTGCATTTGAAGTTATTTTCTTATATTTGTAGGATACAAAAAATGAAAGGTTTACGTTATTTCTATACATTTTTTTACTTTTTTTAATGTTCTCATTAATATTCATGAGTATGCAAATAAGGTAATTTAAATATACAGTAAGAAATAAAAGCACAATGTCTTATCTTCCATTTGGTACCAGTTTTATAGTTTTAGGACAAAAACTGGCTGTGATATGGGCGAATTTGTAGGTATGGGTCATCATTACGAAAACTGGGGGGGGGGGGGGTTGCCATGGAAACGGTTAAAATACACAGCCTTAAAGAATTTAGAATGAAACAGGTATATAAATTTTGGAAGCAAAAGTGTCTTGATAATAGTTATTTTACCATAAAAAGTTATATTTCTCTTATTCCAAAGATTTATTACCCTCTCACAGTCTTTAAATTTATCTTCCCAGTTTAATTTGTTGCATTTTTCTCTGTCATGTCCAAAATATACCCCTAGCGCTTTTATTTCTGATGACCATTTAATTCTTCCAGGAGTATTTACTGAGTTCTTAGAGGATCCAATCCATAATCCTTCTGTTTTATCTCTATTTAAATTTAACCCCGAATGCTTTCCAAATTGTTCGACTACAGATAAAGAATACAAAATTTCATATTCATTTTTCACAAACAATGTAGTGTCATCCGCTAATTGAGTAAGCTTTAATGACTTGTAAGAATCTGTTTTAATTTTTATTCCTTCAGTTGTTCTCTCAGATTTAATTTTCATTGCTAAGATTTCAACGACGAGAATAAACAGAAGTGACGATAAAGGACACCCTTGCCGAATAGATCTAGATGGCCTGAAATTTTCCGATCTCCACCCATTGTTGTAAATACACGATGTAATATTACTGTACAGTGTTTTTATCCAGTTAATAAATGAATTACCAAACCCAAAGCATTCAAGTACTTTAAACATAAAATTCCATTCTACTGTGTCAAAAGTCTTCCGAAAATCTAAAAATAATACGGCTCCTTCTATATCTACATTGTCCGCATAGTCTATTATATCTTGTATTTGCCGAATGTTAAAACCAATGAATCTATTTTTGATATAACCCTGCTGATCAGTACTAACAATATAAGGTAAAACATTGCTCAATACCGACTACAAAATAGCAGCCAGAATCTTATCGAAACGTTTTCGATAAGATTCTGGCTGCTATTTTGTAGTCGGTATTGAGCAATGAAATTGGGCGCCAATTTTCTATATCTTCTGGATCACCTTTTTTAAATACAAGAGACAAAATACCGTGTCTCTGAGTTCCAGATAGTTTGCCAATGGAATGGCCTGCATTTAAAGAATTGGTAACCATATCTCCTATTTTTGACCAGAACGCCAAATAAAATTCTGCGGTTAAACCGTCACTACCGGGGCTTTTATTGGGTTTCATATCATCCAAAGCTGCTTTACACTCAATGGTAGTGAACGTACCATTGCATAATACTGATAAATTATTGTCAAGGTTTCTTTCAAAATTTAAATCAGATAAATAGTCATGTATAGTTTGTTTGTTGATTTTCTCTGATGTATATAAAGTGTTATAAAAATTTACTTCTTCTTTTAGGATTGTATTTACATTGAAAATACGCTTATTATTTACCTTTAGTGATATCATGGCTTTCCTAGCTTGTCTTGCTTTTTCCAAACTCAGAAAATATTTTGAATGTGTTTCGCCTTCGTCTAGAATTTTAACTTTTGATCTGATTTGAGCCCCAATGGCCCTTTGGTTATATATGGATTGAATTTCCTTTTCTGTACTTTCGATTTCCGCTTTAATTACCTGTGAAAACCCTATTTCATATTTTTGGTATAATACACTTAAATTTTGCTCCAATTCCTTTAAATGGTTCTTCCTAAGTTTTGCTTTGTTTTTGGCATAGCTTACAGTTTTGTTTCTTATTTCATATTTACATAATTCCCATATCATTTGATCAGTCATGTTTTTGTTTTGATTTTCATGCAGTACCTTGTCAATAAGATTATTTATGCAATTAACAAAAGCTTGGTCAGAAAGGAGAGAATTATTAAATTTCCAATAACCCGGACCCCTTTTTTTGGTTAGTTTTATCTTGAGCGAAATTGCTAAATGATCTATGCTATTGATTTGAACCGGTCTAATATCACAGCTGTATACCAAAGTTGATTGTGCTATTGATTTGAACCGGTCTAATATCACAGCTGTATACCAAAGTTGATGCGCTTTCTTCAATTAGCCAAAGGTCGATTCTACTACGTCCAATGCCGTTTTTACGCTTCCATGTATATTGCCTTTTATCATTATTTTTACTCTCCAAATATCTATCAAGTTTTGGATCTTTATTAGTTGAACCAACTCGCTTACTGGACATGATTTCTGCCATTTGCTTTTCGTTATTCTATCTTTTAATGTTAATGTGTCGTTAAGGTCTCCACCGAGAATTCTTAATCCGTTAGCTTCAAATTCGATAAGCCTAGATAAGGCTTTAAAAAACAAATTTCTGGACTGAGCGTCATTACATGCGTATACATTTATCAAACTTAACTGTGTATCGAGTATTTCTATATTCAATAAAATATATCTACCATGCTCATCTGCAATACAGTTTAACACGTTTATGTCTAGAGCATTCCGCAAGCATATTGAACAACCCCTGCTGTTATTAGTACCGAATGAATGATACAGTGACCACTCATCGAAATCGTTTGATATTGACGATGTAATATCGGCCGAGAAATGGCTCTCTTGTATGAAAATGATACCGGCTTTTTGCTGAATTGCCCATTGTTTGAAGCGAGCCCGCTTAGCACGATCCCTCATGCCTTGTACATTTGCAGATACAAGGTGTAAAATATCGAAATTAGCCGTGTCTTTCAAAAAATATAAGTTCTATATGTGCACAAAAACGTTATCAGCCAGGCATTTCTAATGCTGCATAGGGTGTATCCCATTGGGTACAAATTAAAAACATCACCACAAAAGAAAACTTCACTAGAAAAGGTAAAGAAGCAGGAACCGGATATGGCTCCGAGCTGCATAGATACATATCAGATGTATAATGATTAAAGACATTCCCTTGGCCGGCTTGGGTCTTTACAGCTAACCTGTGAAAAAGCATGCGGCACATGGTAAGAGCTATAGCAGTCTGCCTGTCAAGAACCACTGGAGCGTTCCATGTGAGGCCCGTCTCTTACATTTGATGATTTGGAAAAGATTAGATTGTCACTAATGCAGTATATGTTTTTAGTTTTTATTATGCTCCCTGAAACTATAAGAAGGAGCATATAGGACCCGCTTTGTCCGTTCGGCCTGTGAATGTCTTCTAAAGTGCTCAACCTACATTCATGACACTCCACATACAAATATATCTCATTGAGATCAAGTGCAGGGTGCAGGGGTTAATTTATAACTTTCTGAGCAGTATTTACATATTCTGATAGACCTTGTTGGGAGAAAAGGCAGCTGTGTCCAAGGATAATAACTCTGTGGGACATCTCTTTTGGAAGTATTGCCCTATGTAATCTGTCTTTTTTTTTCACTAAAAGTACTTGACCCACACTAACGAAAAATCATATTTCAGCAATTCTTTACCGAGAGATTTAATCTCAGCTTTAATTAGGGCGCCTTTGAACATATTATAGCTCTCCTCCACTGCAGGTTAAATGGATTCTACTGCAGGCCAAATGTCCAGAGTTTTATCTCTGATATACATAAGCGCTCAGGTTTTTTAAATGTATTTAATCCTTATAAAATATTCATCTGCTAAATTGCTTGTCTGCTTCAAATGTGAAAGTGCTTCATAGTTTGTAAAGATTTGTGAAAATGTTGTCTGTCAAATAGCTTGGATCCAGATAAGATGCCGGGTTACTTGACGTCTCATCTGGATCCAACCTGTTTGCATATGGCCCTTTGTTAGTGGTAGGCTTCTTAAGGGTTGAACTTCTATTGGGTTCTGACCAACAATGGTCTTTTGAGTGTGTTCCCCTTGACTAATTGTATGTCAGGGCCTCTCTAGACAGAATGAGACGGCTTGCCATATTTTGCACACTTGTATCATGCTTTTACTGTTACTTTCACGCCTATTGAGAACAATGGGGGGAATCATTGAATGGACCTGGGTAATGTCTTTAAGTACAAATGCAAGCATGTCATTTTCATAAAAAATAACGTTCTTGAAATGAATTTGTCAATTAATTATTCACCATTATTTATACTAAACATGATCAATTTCATTGTCCATTAATTGATTTTATTGTCCATCATCGATACCTTTAACTTTTTGCACGCTACGAAGAAAAGGACAAGTAAGGTAAAAGAAGTCACCGGAATGAGAAGTAAACAAACAGTTTGTATCCAGTCTAAACGCCGAGTCACTCGGCGTCTCATCTGGATCCACGTTGTTTTTAATTACAACCGAGCAATTGTCGCTAACGTGCAAATAGTTTGGCGATATAGTCATGCGGGGGCATATTGTCTATCTCACTTTTTTACTTTTTTTGCTATTGTCATGTAGTTGCTCAGCAGGCGTGGGCGGCGAGCGTACTGCCGAACGGGAACGTCTGTCTTTGTCTGGCGTTGAGGCATTTTTGTCTGATTGATTTACAAAACCGGTGAGTGTCTTTTGCACAGTTACTTTACCCGAACCTTTCTTCTGATGTCTTCGGATGCGCTTAGCCGTGTGTTGCGGTTGATCGCTTGGTGCACGTGCTTCTTGTGGCAACTGTATGCCGGTTGTTTGCGATGGTTCTGTGTCGATCGATTCGTCCTCGCTCTGCTCGGGGGACGAATCGCTTGTCTCAGACTGTTCGGGGCTACCCGCGGGGTACCCTTGCTGTGTACAATCAGCCTTCTTATGACCAGGTTGAAGACAAGATGTACAAGTCCAATCGTTTACACACTCAGAGAAGCGGTGTCCTTCCCCCAGGCATTTGGAACACTTAAAAGGTCCAGCTACTACCCTCCTGTTCTGACCGAAATGTATCACCCTACCCGTGAACTTGCCAAAAGTCATAAAGTTCGGGAGGGGTTCTTTAAGTGTAGAGGATTTGACAATGAAAATCCTATCTCCTGTGGCACAGTTAGTCAGCTTTCCGTCTATACGTAGCTTTTCTCGATAAACCTTAATAACATCAATACTCTTCAAGGTAAACACTCTTGTGATTGAGTTGTCTTCAACAGACAGCGGAATGTTCTTAACCCGAATGTTAAGTGTATTTTCTCCGTCTAGGCGGTTCGGGTTTGTCCTTAAAATGGGAACGGGTTTACCCCTTAAAGGCACCCCAGTGTAATTAATGTCACTTTGTCTTCAATGTTGTCAAGATATATGCGCCACATACTGTTTACCCGCTGCAAGCCAGATATATGAGCAGAATCTATAACATTACCAACAGCCCTAAACAGTTCTTCATGTTTTATCCATTCAGTTTGAGTGGGTTTTCTCTGACCGAAAAGTGCTGATTCTCTCATAAACACTAATGGGGGTCCGTCTTGGCGGCCATCTTGACCGTGACCTTGACCCTCAACAACTTTTGTCTCAGTAGACGAGTTGAAATTGTCAAAATTCTCATTACCTGCCATGCTTTCCATCCGTATCTTTGTCAGTATCCTTAATAATACACTTTAACACAACTGTATATCTAATTTTGTTCCAAGAAAGTTATTTGAAACTATTTAAATTCCGGTTGGCTCATCACGAAAAAAACCTACCTTGGCTGTGTAATCACGTGACATCAGTATCCTAAAGAATTTAAGTTTGAGTACATTCGCGATTCTGATTTGGGACACTTTTCTGAACATTTTGGTACCCATGAAAAAAAGTCTAGGGGGTGGGGGTGCACGGTAGGCACTACTGGCTCCCATAGTAAATGTAGTATGTGAATTATTCTGCGGAAAAATTACGACAGGTATATATTACATCGGATACATAACGAAGAGCACCAAAGTTTGTCGATGTTCGTAGTTCGTATTATATAGAGGTCTTACATGAGTACTCATTACAATTTTTTATAAAACAACTTTACTATAATAATATGACACGAGCTTTAGTGAGTGTCATATTCAATTATAGTAAACGAATTTCATGAAAGAAGGAACACAAATGTAAAATTCTTTTTATCACATACGCCTTAAAAATGCCATGAAAACATACTATATCTGATGGCTGTTTGGGCCATTGTTTACATACAACGTATTAATACAAAGGACGACGCACACGAAACGCTAAGATTGGCTAACCATTAAATGAGCACTACGATTGGCTAATGATTAAGCGACGCCATGCATTGGTTCCCCGTATTCAAGATTTATTATCTGCCAGTGTTAGACTGCTAATTTGCATCAAAATGCAATAGTGCATTTCCACGATTTACGTCACTATGTTTCGGCACTCCCACACGGCAGATTATGTGATCAATGACAAGAGCGCTCGTATTTCGTATTTTAAGACAGGTAGGTGAACTCTTTCATCACTGAAGTCACCGGAAAGCAACCCACAGTGCCTCCTGCAATAGACGAATATTTGATAACCTTTACAAACTGTTTGGATACAAATCGGACGTCGAGTAATTTGGCGTCTCATCTGAACCCAAACTATTTGACATGTCGCTTATGTTTTGAGAATAGATTGAAAGAAAATCCTAACACTTAATGCAGACGACAATGTGTGCAGAGGGAAATTATATTTGGAATCGGTAAAATCAGGTGGTTCCTTAATACAGGGGAAAAGTATTGCAGAGCTTTCTACATACATTTTGTCCTGTATTAAACCCATTTGCTCCAAGTGGATTCTTCCATGCTTACGTCCATACGTCCCATACCGGTATATGCGATCGTGGGAGCAAATGGGTTAAACTACCGTCTGTTTTAAAACAATACAGAATTGTACTTCTTTCCTATGGTCGTATTAGGACGAAATGGCTGTATTTTGTTATCCTTAATATGTGTATAATCTCACTACTTACACCTGTAAATCGAAACCCTTTCGTTGCCAAACTCTGTCGTCTGCTAACTTTATCGTCTGCTACAAATTTTCATTCTTTTGATTTTCTTCATTTTTGTTACTCATTGACATATGGATCCAAACTGTTTGCATAGGTAATCACATATCTGGTACTGGCAGCGAAAGGGTTAATGTGAAAATAGATTCAATATTACAAGTGCTTTGTTATTGTCGACCATTGTTCAAAGCATATCTACAAGTGTGGTCCACTTGTAAAATATTCATTTTTAGCAAATATTGCAATGGCTACTTTGTTTTTCACCAGTTTCGTATTAACCCTTTCATCGTGGGATTCGAGTATGTTGGCTTTTTCAAACAGAGTATACCCAAATCAGATGACCCATGTAGATGACCCGTGTTGTCAGCGTATGCCCTGTTTGCCTATGAAATAATATAGATATGATTCTTCCATTTTGCCATAGTTACCGGTATTCTCATGGTTATAATATCATTTAAAATGTTCAGCTTATAGTCATGATGTACTTACTTCCTTTTCTTTGAAATGCTCGTGTGCAGTAGAATTTGACTTGAGCGGTCATTCATTTCTTAAAAACAGGAGGCTTAAAGATCAGGTGATTGCTTATTTCAAAAGTAATGCAGAAAGGTCATATTGGCGTTTTCTATATTAAGTTACCACCTGCCTTAGAGACCAGAACCTAGAGCCATTGTAGTGTCTACTAAAGACAGGTTCTGTTGAACCACATAAATATCAAGATGTGTTTGTGAAACACTATGCCCCCTCGATATGATATTTGACCCTGAAGGATGACATTGATCTTGACATGTCACCCCTCAAACTATGCAGCTTCATGAGGTACACATGCATACCAAATATGAAGTCTGTATCTCTTCTGGTTCAAAAGTTATGGCCAATGTTAAAGTTTGTGACCTTTGACCCTGAAAGATGACATTGACCTTGGCATGTCACCCCCAAACTGTCCAGCTTCATGAGATACACATGCATATCAAATGTCAAGTCTGTATCTACAGGTTCAAAAGTTATGGCCAATGTTAAAGTTAATGACCTTTGACCATGAAGGATGATCTTGACCTTGACATGTCACCCTCAAACTGTGCGGCTTCATGAGATACACATGTATACCAGTATCAAGGCTGTATATCTACTGTTTCAAATGTTATGGCCAATGATAATGTTGGTGACCTTTGACCTTCAAAGATGACCTTTACCTTGACATGTCACCCCCCCTCAAAATGTGCAGCCAAATGAGAAACACATGTATATCAACTATCAAGTCCGTATCTCTACTGGTTCAAAAGTTATGGCCAATGTTAAAGTCGGTGACTTTTGACCCTGAAAGATGACCTTGACCTTGACATGTCAACCCCAAACTGTGCAGCTTCATGAGAAACACATGCATACCAAATGTCAAGTCTGTATCTACAGGTTCAAAAGTTATGGCCAATGTTAAAGTTAATGACCTTTGACCATGAAAGATGACTTTGACATTGACTTTGACATGTCACCCCTCAAACTGTGCGGCTTCATGAGATACACATGCATACCAGTATCAAGGCTGTATATTTACTGGTCCAAACGTTATGGCCAATGTTAATATTGGTGACCTTTGACCTTAAAAGATGACTTTGACCTTGACATGTCACCCCTCAAACTGTGCAGCCAAATGAGAAACACATGTATACCAACTATCAAGTCTGTATCTCTACTGGTTCAAAAGTTATGACCAATGTTAAAGTCGGTGACCTTTGACCCTGAAAGATGACATTGATCTTTACATGTCACCCCCAAACTGTGCAGCTTCATGAAATACACATGCATACCAAATGCCAAGTCTGTATCTACAGGTTCAAAAGTTATGGCCAATGTTAAAGTCGGTGACCTTGACCCTTAAAGATGACCAGCTTCATGAGATACACATGCATACCAAATATCAAGACTCTATCTCTATTGGTTCAAAAGTTATGGCCAATTTGAAGTTGGTGACATTTGACCCTGAGGGATGAGTTTGACATGTCACCCCTCAAACTGTGCAGCTTCATGAGATACACAAGCATGCCACATATCAAGTCTCTATCTGTACTGGTTCAAAAATGTTGGTGACCTTTGACCTTCAAAGATGACTTTGACCTTGACATGTCACCTCTAAAACTGTGCAGACAAATGAGAAACACATGTATACCAACTATGGGGTACAGATGCATACCAAATATCAAGTCTCTACTGGTTCAAAAGTTATGGCCAATGTTAAAGTCGGTGACCTTTGACCCTGAAAGATGACCTTGACCTTTACATGTCAACCCCAAACTGTGCAGCTTCATGAGATGCACATGCATACCAAATGTCAAGTCTGTATTTACAGGTTCAAAAGTTATGGCCAATGTTAAGTCGGTTACCTTTGACCCTCAAAGATGACCTTTACCTTAACATGTCACCCCTCAAACTGTGCAGCTTCATGAGATACACAAGCATGCCACATATCAAGTCTCTATCTGTACTGGTTCAAAAGTTATGGCCAATGTTAAAGACGGTGATTTGACCCATATGTTTGACCTCAAGTCTCTATCTGTACTGGCTCAAAAGTTATGACCAATGTTAAAGTTGCAGACAAACAAACAGACAGACAAACAGACAGACAAACAGACAAGGCAAAAACAATATGCACCCAAGATCAGATCTGGGTGGCATAAAAATATATTTCCTCCTGGATTCAAAGCATCGAGTTAACCTTTCGCTTGCTATTCACGTCAATATACCTACCTGTAAATAGTGAAGACCCAGATGAGACAGTTCCTGCAGGAGCTGTCTCATCAGGGTCTGCACTATTTACAAGTTAATTGTGCAACCAGCGCACTCCACAGCAGTGATTGCACAGCGAAATACTTGTACACAGTGAATATACATGGAATTATACAACAGGACATGGGTAAAGAAGGAGAAATGTATTTTAAAATTCAGCAAGAGAAGGGTTAGCTGGCATGTGCAAACAATGTAGACCCAGATTAAAGGAATATTATGGACGTCATGCGTTCAACACTTTACCTGTAGACTATTTCTGTAAGAAATGAAGAATATTAATTAGATTCTATAATGGAATATTAAAACAGGATAGTTCGATTCAGACAGAAACTTTCTGTATTATTTTTAACCTGCATTTAGCTACCACCTGCCTTGCATACCCATTAGAAAATTTTGATCGCCGCTTAAGACAGGTTCTACTGTAGGTTTGAGAGGAACACGTCGACACTGGGAATAACGATACTTAACCCTTCTAATGCAGAAATAATTTTCGATTTGCTGAATATTCCACTGACCTCCGGTTCGATGAAACTTTTGAGAAACATCTTGGATTCTGATGAGACGTCGAGTTACTCGGCACCTCATTCGGGTTTAAGATGTTTGCAAGTGCGAGTAAATAAGTGTTTAGCATATGCAGGTGCATCCCTATTTACGACGATGCGTTAACCCTGTTCACACTTGGTAAAAAAATAATGACATCATGAATATTTATTAACTAAATGTTTATATTGGCATAAGTACGCATGGATAATTTGGCATTGGTAGAAACTCTAGAGTCAGAGCTATGTTGTTTCATAAGCACACAGACCAGATCCTGATCAGACGATGAAAAAGGGATAAACCACTACAGTGCTCCCTCTCTACAACGACACCCTCTGGGATACGAAGATCGTATGTGTTGTTCAGAGGGAGTTGTTACAGGGAGGGAAAATCAAACATAATTAGCTTGTTTGCAGATCCCCAGATAAGGTGTATTTCGAGAGCTAAAACCGTTATGCCTCAATCAAACCCTATGTTGTGACCACTCTTTAGAATCGTCACAAAGTGACGATTCTATAGAGTGGTCACAACATAGGGTTTGATGGAGGCATAAAGAAAGTACGATGGAAAAAGGTTGTTTCTGGAGCCTTGTTGTTTCGGAAACAGTGACATGCATTGTTGTAAGGAGGGAATCGTTATTGAGAGGGTCGTTGTAGGGAGGGAGCACTGTACTAATGATAATATTGAACATTAAAGTAAGACACATTGACAACATGAATATGAATTTACTACTTTTTTCCATTGGCTCATGAACACAGGCAAATCTGACCTTTTCAGATAGTGTAGACTCCTATATAATTTCATAAGCAATCTGAACAGACCCTGATCAGAAGGCTCCTACATGAGGCGTCTGAGCTAGGTCTACACTATTTGCAAATGTGTAAACCTGCATGCATATGGGAATATGTTTAATCATGGAATTGAGGACTTTCTATTGATGTGGTCGACAGATGATCTATGCCGTTGTAGCGATCAGATGTCCAGATAAGATGCGTAAATAAAGCATTTGCAAGAATAGTTCCATTATTTCTCCAACAAATTCTGTGTTGTGACCACCCTTTCGTTTCGAAGGGACGATTCTAAAGAGTGGTCACAATTTAGTATTTGGTGGATAAATGACGATTTCAGTATCTGATTACGCATATTGTTGCTCTGTAATGATATTCAGCTAATAGTCCTTTGTACAGTAGAGTCTGTCTTAAGCGACCATTCATTCATTGAACATAGGAGGTTTTAAAAGCATCTGATTGCTTAATGCAGGACAAAAGTGATACAGAAGCTCCTATAGGATATTTTAGTATCACCTTTGCTGTGGCTTAAGGTACTACCTGTCTTAAAAGTCCAGATATAGACCTCCTTTTAATATTCGCTTAAGACAGGTTCTGCTACATTTGAATTGTAGTAGGAGACGGTAGTAACTGAAACAAACAAGTAGGAAGGACAATAGTGGGAAGGAGGGTTTTTACTCCAATATCAATGACATATTATTACTACATTTTGGAGCAGTGTCGTTAACTTCAGTGAACTCAGTTAGTCAGGTAGCCATCATTTGAACATGTACTGACGCGAGTTCAGCGTCGTTATAGAATGATGTTGAAAGAATATCCCCCAATGTGCTTTACCACACTTAGACAAATGTATTGATATGTCTTTTATACGTAAAGAAGGTTTGGGAAATTATATGAATATCGTACGGTCTTCACGTTATCATTCTTTAACAATTTGCTCACAGATGCGCTAATTAACATATTTGCAAACAGGGTAGACCCTGATACTTCTGTAGCAGTATAGATGAGCCTTCGATTGCGGTGTATAATTTGTTTTCTCGTTTGATTATGGTCAGGGATTGTTAGCACTCTTCAAATATGCCAGGTGCCACCTTGGAACCCTTGAGGGTTTAGAGAAAATCAAGATTGCTCAAAAATGGCGTCCGCGAGGGAG
This sequence comes from Azorinus chamasolen, assembly GCA_963576725.1. Taxonomy (NCBI): domain Eukaryota; kingdom Metazoa; phylum Mollusca; class Bivalvia; order Cardiida; family Solecurtidae; genus Azorinus; species Azorinus chamasolen. The sequence continues at coordinate 21,800,265 of OY755252.1, forward strand.
GAGAAAATTTTAAAAATATGTTACAATTCGTACATACGTAATGTTTGGAAACTTATGGGCTAACAGAAATTAAATTGAACCAACCTTGTTAAAAATAACGTTTACTACTGTTAAATTAAGCATATTCGCCAATATGGCTTTCAATATGGCGACCAAAGCGTTAGTAAAGCACGTGAATTATCTACTTGAGAATTGATGACCATTCCGATGGATTGATCACAATTACAGTTGTTTCTCGTTTGATTATGGTCAGGGATTGTTGTCACTCTTTAAATATGCCGGTTGCCACCTTGGCCTCTTTGAGGGTTTCGAAAAAATCAAGATGGCGTGCAAACTGGCGTCCGTGAGGGAAGAGAAAATAACAAAAAATATGTTACAATTCATACATACGTAATGTTTGGAAACTTGTTGGCTAACGTTAATGAAATTGAACCAAACTTACTAAAAATAACATTTGCTACTGTTAAATCAAGCATATTCGCCATTTTTTTTTTCAAATATGGCATCCAATATGGCGGCCAAAGCGTTAGTAAAGCACATGTATTATTTACTTGAGAAATGATGACAATTCCGATGGATCCATCAAAATTATAAATTAACTGAATGACTTATGAATTTTAATAAATACGTAAACATGTAAATAAATAAACTAGTATTGTTGTGGCGTCCTATATTGTAGCAGCTGCAAAATGTAGTGCAAATCATGTTTGCAGTTTTGCAACTGCACATACAGATATTACAGGTATTGTACTCTGACAGCCGCAACAAATTAATCTAAGAATAAAACCTAGGTACTAGGTCTATTATCAGGCATAGTCACCGGCTGCAGACATTTTGACCGTTCACCCCCTCATCCTAAAGTATGCTGGGTGTAGGTAAGGAGGGGTGTTGTCTTGCAGGGAACTCCATACGGCTGCTTGAACGTGGGATGTCTTAAAGGTCAAGTAAACAGATTGGGTTTTCGTTAAATTCTGATAGTATACAGTTAATTAAACACCAATATATATAAAAATTCTAGCCATTTTTGTCTAGTTTTGATTTAATCGGAGTTTTTATTGTACTGCGAACCGTGCCTTTTGACATTCGGATACTCAATAATCTCCCTTGAATCGTGACGTCACTTGTGATGCTCGCCAGCCAGGGATCCCAATGAGAGGGAGCAACGTACACAGAAACTTAACCTTTTCCTTTAAATTAACGCCTCTGCAAACAAAGTAGATCCAGATCAGAGCCTACAGGAACCGTCTAATTAGGGATTGTTCTGTTTGTTTGCTTATAAAATTAGATCAAATCCGACTCCACAGTTTCTACAAATACTCAAATTATTTTCACACTTTTCCAGACATTACGTCCATGGATTAGCCATAGAAAGTGACACTAATCGAGTAGGGAAAACTATTTACAGGGTTTATTTTAAGTGTGAAATACAATATGATACTTGATAATTAATTTTGTTAATCTTAAAAACTTACTTCATCTCTCAGTGAATTTACACTATTCAAAAACTATAAAATAGGACGAGGTTAGGACCAAGACCATTAGCAAATAGTGTAGGTTCAGATCAGAGGGACCATTTGGGCCGGAACAACTTTTAGACAAAACCGGACAACTTTAGATGAATTTTATATTTAGGCAAAGTGGGTTCAGATGAAATGGGACGTTCTCGTTACTATGTATAAATGTATGTACTTTAGAAAAAGGAAATTCCACCAAAATACAGAAAAAATTGATAATAAATTATTTATTTATTTTACTTTAATATTTGCAATACCAACATGATGCATTACTTTCAGAAAATCGAGTAAAGTTTGAAATAATGAAATATGTATTTTGTTGGGAAAATGAGAAAGAAGTGGATCTTGATAACAAATGGTTGTCAGTCTTGAAGTATGACTCTTAATTTTTTTTATTAATATATTCCTGTTTATAAAGCTTGTGAGTTATGTTTAAATGACTGGACCCACAACAAATAAAATTGTTTATAAAAACAATTATGGTCAATAAATTAAAACTGTTACTACATTTTTTATCATAATTTTACAGTATATGTGCAATTCAATTATGGTTTGTAGGGAAACAACAGTAAACATAGCCATTAGAATTTCTCTATGAATGAATGTGTTATATCGACTTAGGCCATATTGTACTAACGGAAAAGTAGTAAAGTCAAGCAGGCAAAGCCACATACAAGATGCAACCACCACCAAAACACCGATAGACAGCATGACACACACATACACTTACACAACCACACACTCAAACGCACACTCACACACGAGATAAACACAGAAAAACATCAACAGACACACAAGAACTAGAGACAAACACTCCATACATGAACAAAATCACAAGCACTAAGACGTAAGGCAAACAAAAGGAAGGGTGACAAAGAGAGTACCGCCTTAGCACGGTCAGTAACAAAAACACCACTGGGGGTTTAAACCGGTTTACGGACGTCCTAACCTCACACTTCTCTCAAAGTCACCCTAGCTTTACAAATAGTGTAAATAAAGGTATCCCCGCCGGACTTACCCACAACATAGACGACGGTGAATAGAAGACAACATGTAAAACATAGCATAATAACTGTGACAATCCGTAAAATATGTACTGAATGACTTTGCTGAAGTCAGAGCATTACATGAGTCTGGTAAGCTCATCCCGTATCCGAGTTTAAGAGTATACCATCATAGAGTACTACCATCGGCCTGTCATCGCGCTAGCAAAGAGGGAAGCGTAGCTACCGACTGTAAAAGGGTCGATAACCAAACATACAGAGCGTTGCAATATAAGCCATATTACACACGAAGTGTGTGGCTAAATTCCCCATGCAATGTCAGTAGTCTCCAGATGTCATTTATCGTAGTGACCCATTGTCAAATATCCAACAGGGGACAATTATTATTACATGGCCATAAAACCCGCATCCTGTATTTTACGTATTGTTGCATTCCATTATGTAGCTGTGGTAACTTTAACTTCAAAAGAATCAAGACCAATCATTGCGGTCATGGTGCCTCAAAGTTAGTTTTCGGCATTCGGTAGGTCATAATCAGTAAAACTATAAAACGCGTCCAATTAACATTTCAATAATCCAGAATGACTTTTTCCTATAAATTTATTGTCAATATTGTCCATGTTCCAAAATGGCAAGACAGATCATATTTATGATAAACTATTTCCCTGATGAAAAATTATGTCTGAGTAAATCACTTCACAACCATAAACTATTCACTCCACGTGCCTGTTTATGTCAACGCAAACACCCAGATCAAACGTATTGAAACAAATTTACAAACAAATTAGATCCAGATCAGAAGCTTTTGTTGTAGCTCCCTGATCAGGGTCTCGTCGGTTTGCTTATGAAATAATATACCGGTAGGTCTGGTTGTACAATTACTGTCATAGCCAAACTTTCCTGTGCTCATGTATAATTACAAAAACTCGATCTCCATGAAATAATTATTATTTCTTACACGAGTATTCATGAAGATCTAAAGGTTTTTTTCACAATGTTAATTTTTCAAAGGGATTATTGGCTCTGATAGAAACTATAGGATTAGATCAACAAATTTCATAAGCAAACAGAACAGAAACTGATCAGACAGCTCCTACAGGAACTGTCCGATTTGGATCTACTCTATTTGCCAACGCGCGCGAAGCCGTTTATATAAGAAGAGAAGGAATGGGAAATTGTTTTTAAAGCAAAATTTAGTGTCTGCTGCCAACAGTGCTAAATGGTGTTTATTAATCCTTTTTTCTCTTACGAATATTTGTTAAAGATTTCATGACCTCATGAATATTCATTTATAGGGATTACAGAGACGCTAGACCACCCTGATCGAATCTAAAGAAATAAGTCTACGGACTAAGCAATCAGAGCAGATACTGATCAGACTGTTCCCGCGTGATTTGGGTTTACGCTGTTAACAAAACGTTTGAATAGAATAATTTTCCACGAAGAAAAGGCCCATTAACGTGTGAGCAGTGCTAACCTAAGTCACATTTATAATAGAATGTAACATATCCTTTTTAATAATTGTAGACCCAAGTCATTGGCTGTACTATTTTCTCTAGTATAAATTTCATGGAAAACGGACATCAAGACAAAACGTAATCTCACCTAATACAAAAAATGTGGAAGAATCAATTTGAACAAACAATCCCCTCCCTAGACGTTCACATCACGTTTTCTTGAACTTCTCGTCTTTTGGTAATTTAAATAATCCTATTTAGTCTCTGTCGATTTGGAGCTACACCCTTAGGCAGAGCTACACCCGTAGACAGCACAAATTACCATTTTACCACTCAAAATGAAGCAGAAGTACATATCGTGCGATTCTGTCCTATACGATATCGAGTTCGACATTAATTTTATCGCGAACATCACAAGTGACGTCATCACAAGGGAGGTAAGCGAGCGAACAAAATCAACCGGTGCTTACTTATCGGTGATATATGACAGCTGCTATGTGCGATATGATTGTATTTTTTTATGTTTTCGAAAATACGTCGTACAAGTTATTCATTTGTCAAATATTTACGAAAAAGTGTCCTGCCTATTTACTTGACCTTTAACATTTACTTATGCAAAAGGCCTCGCTCGTAGGAGAAAGACTACAAAGACTTGGTGACGTTGAGTCCATATCTAGCCTTGATACTCATACGTGTCGGTGTGAGTCGGACCCATTGCACTAGATGTGTCCATAGCAAAACGACATAAATAGTGTTGCTTGAGATATACTTAGTGCAGGGGGAGATCTGGGGAAATATTATAACGTAATATCTTGACAACAGTTCTCTTACCTATTCCGTAACACACTGCAGCAGTGTCACATCTTGGCATTGAACGAGTAGGCAAAAGTTCTTCGATAATGCTATTGTGTTTTCCAACAGTAATTGCAGTGTCAGTGTCGATCCTTAATGGCCAATCATCATTACATTTATCAGTTCGGTTTTATGGTAGGAGAAAAGTATACAAAGAACAAACACATCAGTGCCGTCACACAATAAAGTTATCTTTGCACAGGGGTCAATTCCGACAAAAACTACTACTTGCTGATAATTACGTTACCTGCCTCTTCATGCCTGGTTTCGATGTTGTTCCTTGCAAACAATACCCTATTGTTGATCTCTGTTGATATGTCATCTTGGTCCGTTATTACATGTTTTTTGTTATCTATCAAAACATTTTGATAAATCAGCTGTATGAAAGCAGAGTTTAAATAGGAGGCAACTTTGTGTCGGTACGTAATTGGTACAGCCGAATCTCTCCTGTGGCTCTTGTACATCCTGTACCTTTCGAACTGTAGTCAAAGTATCTATGAAAGACCAAGTGCACGTCAGAGTTATCTGCTATGTACAATTTATCATTGTTTAAGCAATCTTTGACTCAGCCGACTGCAAGGTATTGTATTATCCCAAAGTAGCACCGACCTGTCTATGATATGTGCATCAATTGCTCCTAGTGTTCTCTGCAAAGAAGTCTTTGGTTTTGCAAGCCTCACATCGCCAAATTCGTCAAAACGGGATGTTGGTGTCGTAGAACATGGTTAATGTCAATATTGCGACCACTGGATTGAATGTCTAAAGCACTTGAATAGATAAGAGATGCTTCAAACACTTGATATGTGTTCTAGTCTCGTTCATGGTAATAATGTTATTTTGTATCGCTAAATAAAGGCCACATGATGTGTCATTCGGTCATTCCATATTCGTACAGCATCTTGCACAGTTTTATTATTTGAAGCGACCTTTTCAATTATAATATTGATCACATTGTTTTGATGATACTGGTTGTGACTATATATGTAGTATCGATGCCGCTATTTAGTTAATTGCGGATATCTGATCTGTGTTAAGCTCTATTATATAACACCAATAACACTGTTGATACTTATATAATACCAATAACACTGTTGATACTTATATATCACACATTTAATAAATCAACTGAACTCCACCATATATATAACTTCACTGATCAGACGTTGCTAAGATACCTCTTATGACGTCATAATAACATAACGTCATATGACGTACCTTCTTCATTATGTCTCACTAAAGACATGTATGGATCAATACTGTGAATGGTCATCTTATACAAGCTTCAATTGAACTACATATATGGATGTCCAGGGCATATCCATACCGCATAAAGGTGCTCCCAATGAACATGCCACTCCATAACCCTTTCAATATACCCCTATACTATCTACTACGTGCTCGCTCGCTCTTTGAAAACCCGAGAACTGGATCTGGGAGTGACTCAATTGCTGGCAGGTTACATATCCCATATATGGCGCAGTTTATGCGTCATGCGGCAAAGAAGCACTGCATCATTTGTTTGTACGCTGGTGTATGAAGGCACACATCGCCTTCTCTTTCAGCACTGGTATAGACCATCATGATTAAAGTACACAAATGAGTCAAGCAGGAAACACCACATACAGAACAAACACTCGCCCGAACAGCAATACAAGGAAACAGCAAATATACATAACTATAAATTCTGAAGGGTGGTGATCCCCCGAAAGCAAAAATTGCAACACAAAAAGAGAAAATTGCAGACTCGGTTTTATTGAGTCTGTTCATGAGCAGTAATTGAAAGTGCAACACTGCTCACACCCCCTAGCACCGGCTTAAGCGGTATTCAATTTTCAGAACAAGAAGTACTGAAATTCATGATCTCGAAGGATCAGAAACATCAAGAGACACACAAAGACAAAACAAGCATACAATAGGGAGAAGATGGAAGTACCGCCTTGGAACGGTCAGTGACAAAAGTCACTGGGGGGTTAAACCGGTTTATGGGCGCCCAACCTCACACTTATTCCATCGCCACCCTAAAAGACAAACAGTGTAAATAAACGTATCTCATTTCTCATTTCCTTTGTAAATGTAAAACACTAGAAACTGGCCACTATGTAGATTTTGCTCTAATCAAGCACTGGTTTTAGAAACACATCTACCCATAGCTTTGCTGTTTTGCCTTAATAGTTCTAGTGACTTTGTACAGTGTCCTGCATAACAGATCGTAGTAGGTCCTCTGAAAACAGTGGCATTGCTCTGACGCTTCGTGGAAAGTTCATGTTTGACGCCACTCATTACTTAATTAAACCAATCTCTACAATCAGAATGTCAATGGTCTCGATAAAGCTCATGAGCAAATACTTGCCTACACGTCTCAAAGATCTGATACCCCCATTTCACATCATGTGCCACTTTATACAGCTGAAGGTCACATGTGTATAAAAAAAACACAACAAAAAGGTATTTGCTAATGTGCAATTTAGATCTTGGGCTTTTGTTAAATATGTTACCATTGTATTTTAGTAAGAAAAAGGTATCATATCTATCAACGGTATGTATACTGCTTTGATTTGTTCTAATTACGGCGTATTTCCATCTTGGATGTCTGAAAACGGGCGTTATTTTGAATCGGTCAGGAAATCGGCGAATCAGGAGTTAGACCCCTTATATATAATATAACACCAAATCGACCCAAAAGTTTTGTTTTACCATCTTGACCCACGAAATGGCCCCCTGTGCTCCAAGCATTTTAGATGTCCCACCAACCTTATTCTTTACTTGCAAAAGATGCATTATAGGCATTTATCAATGGAGTAGATCGACAGTTCCTGTATGAGCTGTCTGATAAGGACTTGACCCTGTTTCCTGATTAAATTACATACATATAATAGTACAGGCATTTGCCAACGGATTATATCCAGATCAGACAGTTCATGTATTAGGTGTCTGATAAGGATCTGATCTATTAACTGATTGAATTACATACACGTAATATTATAGAAATACTTAAATATAATATTTTGACCACTGCGGGCCTTTATCAAAGATTATCATGATAATCTTTGATAAAGGCCCGTAGTGGTGGAAATACATGTAATAGAAAAGAACAAATTAAATATTTCTGTATTAAAATATTACCTGTTTGGAATATTGTTTTGATCGTAATATTATACATCATTTTGATTCTTCAGTTTCCTACTACGACCGAAAAACATGTGCTCATATCATAGATATGCATTTCATTGCGTTTGAGTGATGGTCATTATTTCTTTCATGAATATTCATGAGGTCTTCAACGTTCGTACGTTGGCATGTATGTTTCGTGAACGCCATGGAGAGATGGATTTGGATACCAAACACTCGTTTTGGAGATCCCTGGTTTAATTGTAAGCACCGATGTACGATGAGTATTAGCCCACATGCCGTCACTTTATCCTAGCACCAGATCAGTCAGTCCTGACATAACTCTAATATAATATATCGGTCACCTCTAATATCAGAGCCCAGTGCGAGTAGATTTCCTGTCAATAAATGGGAAAAGGACCCAGAAAAGATAACATGGACTCTAGGAAGCTTCGTAGTGATATTTTTAAATTCGAGATGCTCACCGGGCGAAAAGAAAACCTAAAGAGAGCTCGTAACGATGCGTTTTGAGACTATCGGCGGCATCAGATGGTGCCCACACGAATTTTATTTTACCCTTTTCAATATATCTGAATCAGGACGTGATCCGTTCGAGCTCACAGGAGGTTTCTAGCTGAAATGTCCAAGCGGTTGAGTCGTTGGCTAAGTATCGGAAACACACACAAAGGGGGCTATTTCTTACATGCTAAGTAAGCATCGGCTTCAAAACTGCCAAAATATGTTCTCTGCAAATGTTTAACCAATTCCCTCCTATATTAGGGTTAGACCCAATTTCTTGGAATGAATCTACCGAAAAGGAGTATTTGCTAGGGGAAGGCTAATTTAAGAAGTTTGTAGTTTTTAAACCATTGTGATAAATAGAACATTTGCTCCTATGGAGCAACTGCTCTTTTCATCACAGTGGTTTTACAAACGACTTTTATAATGGCGTCAAAAGGCGTCAGTAGGAGGAAATAGGTTAAGGCAATTTATTTCTCATTTATCTTTATATATACTTTCGGATTTCCAAACAATTTGTATTCCGTTTGAAAATCATACAATCACGTTCTGTGACATACTTTCCTATATGTACAACACATTTTACCTGTACACGTTTATCAATATTCATTAACGGTCAGCAGTGTGGTTATTAGGTTATGTATACTTCAATTAATATCCAAGATCAGTGAGTACTGGGTTGCCTCTTACCAAATTAATAAGATGACCTGGGAGCCCCTGGTTACCTGATCATAATAAAGAGGGTAACGGCGTACTCGGAGACTCCAAAGAGAGTTTTGAACTATGGGGTCGATCAGTCACCAATATTTATATATCACCACTTAAAAAGGGGAATTTCATTCTAATTGATAAAGCACCTAATAACGTTATCATTACATGACGAGAGCTTTGTGTTCATGTTTAATACTGAGAACAAGTGAATAGTAAATCATATATTTCTCGGCATCAGTACGTAACATACTTCTGGAATATGGTGAAAAGTACTAAGGCTTGAGGACTGGTGTAAATAATTATTGTACTCTTCAACAGCTTCAAACAGTATATATTATACACAAACTTCATAAATGTTTCGCTGCAAATTCCGAGTTCATGCACAACTAGAAATCGTTCAAATTATTAACCATTTACTCCATAATGTGCAATTCTTCACATTTGCAAACAGAGTAGACCCAGATCAGACGGCTCTTTTAGGAGTCTGTTTTGTTTGGCTATGATATTATATATATATATATATATATGTATGATTTTAAAGTTTCTGTATGATTCTACTTGATTATTTATGCCTGTGTCATTATTGAAATAAAAACAAATATTAATGATGTAATTTTCATTAATAAGTATTCATAGAAAAAGGGTTAAATAATACAAGCAACTGTATTGCGATCATTCTGTTACTTTGTTCATCAAATATGTTAAAAATTCATTAAAAATGGATATGATCCTGTAGTACTACAACATACTGCATGTTTGGTTGTGAACCCTTTTACAGTTGGCAATCACACTGGCCCCTTTGCATGTACGCCGACAAGAAAGGTTTAGTACTCTATGAAGGCGACCTCTTAAATCCAGAAATGGAAGGAGAACGTCGGATATCTGTACTATTTCATTTTTGTCGTACCCTTTATTACTTTTCTACAGTTACTCTGTTTGCAGCTCAATCATTGAGTACACTAGCGATAGGTGGATACAGTTTGTTCACTTAAATGTTTTCGTTATACATGCCCTTTACCACTGTATTTGCCGTCGCGGTTGTTGGAGATTAGTTGGAGAGGGGATATGTTTATTTACACTGTTTGTCTTTTAGGGTGGCGATGGAATAAATGTGAGGTTGGGCGCCCATAAACCGGTTTAACCCCCCAGTGACTTTTGTCACTGACCGTTCCAAGGCGGTACTTCCATCTTCCTCCTATTGTATGTTTGTTTTGTCTTTGTGCATCTCTTGTTGTTTTTATAGTTATGTACATTTGCTGTTTCCTTGTGTTGCTGTTCGGGCGACTGTTTGTTCTGTATGTGGTGTTTCCTGCATGACTCTTTTGTGTACTTTGGTCAATTGAAAACTCGAATGAAGCACAAATAAGTACCAAACCTTAACATACGATATTACAACTTTATAAACAGATCTCATCATTACGAGTAATAAAACATATCGATATTGGATGACATATTTAAAACAGGAATCTGTTGTCTTGGCAGAAATTGTAGCAACAAAGCTATATAGTTCTATAGACAAACAGACCAGACCTTGTTTGTCTCTAGTTCTTGTGTGTTTGTTGGTGTTTTCTGTGTTCATCTCGTGGGTGTGTGTGTGCGTTTTGGTGTGTAGTTGTGTGTGTGTGTGTGTGATTCTATCTATCGGTGTTTTGGCTGTGGTTGCGTGCGTCTTGTGTGTGGCTTTGCCTGCTTGACCTTACTACTTTTCCAATTGTATAGTATTGGAAAACGAACAATGACCAATCCTAATCCATCTACATTGGCTAGAGTGAAACAGTGAGGTATACTTCTGTACAGAGGTGCCCGAGTAGAGCAATCTGGAGTGAAACGTTTGTGGGGCACCAATTAGGGGGTGAATGTTTATAACATTGCCTGAAGCCTTTACAACGATTATACAGAACAGACCAAACAAAACAGTTGACATGACTTTCATTGGAATAGAAACAACCAGCAATTTCAAAAATATTAATAAAGGACAGACTGCACTGAAAAGTTGCTGTATAAACCCAATATCAGTGAGAAACAGGACTCTTTCTCTATGCGACAATATTCCCACAAACAATGACGACCTTGTTTATGTGATAGAGACTTGGTTTGGTTCATCTGATGATAAAGTCTGCCTGGTGGAGGTGTACAAAATGTACATGTATGAGGCGTGCAGGAAATACCACATACAAGACATGCACCCGCCCTAACATCACCACGACAAACATCAGTGAATGTTTATGCATATAAAAGAGACGCACAGAGACATAACAAACACACGATATGGGAAGATGGAAGTACCGCCTTGGAAGTGACACCTGTCACTGGGGATTTAAGCTGGTTGAGGGACGGCTAATCTCACACTTATTCCATCCCTACCCTAAAAGACAAACAATGTAAATAAACATATCCCCTTTCCAACTAATCATTACAACATCAGCGATGGCAAATACAGTGGTAACTTGCATGTAAAATGGAAATATATTTACGTGAAACACATTGGATCCACCTATTGCTATTGTACTTAATGATTAAACTGCAAACAAATTAACTGTAAATTAGTAATAAAGGGTACGAGAAAAACGAGAGTACAAAGCGCCGATGTCCTCCTTCCGTTTCCGGATTTAAGAGGGCGTCTTCATAGCGTACTAAGCTATTCCTGTCGGCGTACATGAAAAAAGGCAGCGTGCTTGTCAACTGTAAAAAGGTTTACAACCAGACATGCAGTATGTTGTAGTACTATAGGATCATATCCGCTTTTAATTTTGTTAATATATTTGAAGAACATGGGTATATCCGATCATTTTACGTTTGTAAATCACATCACCATAATTATCATCCAGGACCTGAAATACCGTGTCACATGGGCGCCATAAGATTACAACCGTCTATCAACAACACCGGAACTTACTACCAGGCGAAGCGAAAGCTAACTGATGATGGACATACCGGCTGGTTATTCATTTGATATATTTATGGTAAATATGAAATATCTAGCATTGCAATGTTTTAAATTAGTAGTGGAAAGACTAACCAATGATTGCATGGTTTCTGATCAATTCAAATCCACGTGTGTAAATCATTTTCTTTGCAGTATTCTCGGATTGGTACAATCGAAATAACAGAGAAGACAAAAAATGTATTTGCAATCATTTTTTCTAATCCACCGATACACGATTTGACACTTGCCTTGTCATCACACAAAGGATACACTCCTGTGCTATCTTTGATTGCAGAATACGATCGAATTGGCTTTTCGACGACAAATAATTTGCGTGTTGTCTGGCGTTGTGCAGCTAAACTTTATTTTTAAACGTTCCCTAAGGCCAGTGCGATGATAATAAGCTGATACCCCTGGTCTATCATTAACATGTCATTGATCTGGATATAAAATGGAGATTGTGCAATAGCAGTTGAGGTAATTTTCCAACGAGCAATTGGGAGATTATCCATATATACTATAACAATACTTTCGGTTGTCACTGATCTGCACATTACAATGATTACAGAATTAATTGTCCCTTAATATTCTCCATCATTACAGTACTGCTAATAGTGTCGGTGCTACCTTTCTGTATTAAATACAGATTGTGGGTTGTATGGATTTGTTTTATAAACGTTATTTTAGGATGTTTTATAATAAGTAATAATAAGTTATAGATGGAAAAGTAGTAAAGTCAAGCAGGCAAAGCCACATGCAAGACGCAACCACCACCAAAACACCGATAGACAGCATGACACACACACACAACCACACACCCAAACGCACACTCACACACGAAATGAACTCAGAAAACACCAAAAGACACACAAGAACCAGAGACAAACGTTCCACACATGAACAAAATCACAAGCACAAAGACGCAAGGCAAACAAAAGGAAGGGTGACAAAGAGAGTACCGCCTTGGCACGGTCAGTAGCAAAAACACCACTGGGGGTTTAAACCGGTTTACGGACGTCCTAACCTCACACTTCTCTCAAAAGTACAAAAATGAGTCATGCAGGAAACACCACATACAGAACAAACACTCGCCCGAACAGCAACACAAGGAAACAGCAAATATACATAAGTAGAAAAAACAACAAGAGACGCACAAAGACAAAACAAACATACAATAGGAGGAAGATGGAAGTACCGCATTGGAACGGTCAGTGACAAAAGTCACTGGGGGTTAAACCGGTTTATGGGCGCCCAACCTCACACTTATTCCATCCCCATCCTAAAAGACAAACAGTGTAAATAAACGTATCCCCTCTCCGACTAATCTACAACAACCGCGACAGCAAATACAGTGGTAAAGTGCATGTATAACGAAAAAACATTTAAGTGGACATACTGTATCCACCTATCGCTAGTGTACTCAATGATTGAGCTGCAAACAGAGTAACTGTAGAAAAGTAATAAAGGGTACGACAAAAATGAAATAGTACAGATATCGGACGTTCTCCTTCCATTTCTGGATTTAAGAGGTCGCCTTCATAGAGTACTAAACCTTTCTTGTCGGCGTACATGCAAAGAGGACAGCGTGATTGCCAACTGTAAAAGGGTTCACAACCAAACATACAGTATGTTGTAGTACTACAGGATCATATCCCTTTTTAATGAATTGTTTTATATATTTGATGAAAAAAGTGAGAAAATGGGTATGTCCAATAATTTTACGAAGTTTGTAAATCACATCACCATAAAATTCAGGATGTGAAATACCGTGTCGCAGAAGCACCTTGAGATTACATTTGTACTTGCCAATAAGCGAGAGATTTCGATAGTAAAATTTAGAGAAAGTTTTTCTTAGTTTATGGTATCTATATCCTTGCTTAAGCAGTTTTTCAGTTAAAATGAGATTTCGACTGTTAAAATCGTCAATAGATGAACAAGCTCTAGCAAAACGAATAAGTTGAGATATATAAACCCCGTAAGATGGAGCACGGGAAACATCCCCGTCAAGATAAGGAAAATTTACAATATTAAAATCAAAATCATCTCTTTTGTCATATATTTTAGAAGAAATCATTCCACTATTATTTTTAAGGTCTAGATCAAGAAACGCTGCATAATTGTCGGACGGGTTAGCTTTATTCAATTTGAGTTCTTTAGGATAAATTGTAGGAATCAGAGCATCGAAGAAAGGGTTATCTAAGATAAAAATATCATCCAAATATCGACAAGTTTCATTGAAGGCTTTTATAACATCTTCTTGTGATTGAGGATTCAAACGCAACATGAAATCTCTCATAGCAGTACAAAAACAAATCTGCGACAAGTGGTGCACAATTCGTACCCATAGGAATACCAATTTACCTGACGGTATATAGCATTCCCATAACGTACAAATATGTTATCCAAAAGAAAGGTTAGTGCTTCGCAAACTTCTGAGCAAGCCCAATTGGTGTAATATTTCATTTGCTCGTCAGTAAACAAAGCTTTTTCAGCATTACATGCCAAGAATGATGTTCTTTCTCGGGCAAATACTTTCTGGATCAAGTTAGTAAGCTTATCCTTAATTAAAATATGAGGAAGAGTTGTGTACAGAGTAGAAAAATCGTACGTGCTTACAGTGGATGCAAGATACCTTTTGTTCTTAAGTTTGTTTAAGACTTCTGAAGAGTTCTTAATAGACCAGAAGAGATTTATTCCAGAATTTTCATAAGTCTTATCACAGTAGAATTTTACATGTTCCTTTACCTTCGTTAAACAAGAAGTCAAAAGTATAGACAATTTAGTAGATGTACATGAACTAGAATTTGCAATGAAACGCGCTTTATATGGTTTTTTATGTAGTTTTGGTAACCAATACATTGTAGGAAGTTTATGTTGTGTAATTTTAATATCGGTTCCAAATTGTTCACACTTTTTGACATGGTCTGAAATGATGGTCTTTTCGTCAGTGGTAACTGAAATGTATGATTTGGTATTAATAATTTCCTGCTTCAAGACATCGATATAATGTAATCGTCAAATAATAATCACATTATTTGATGCCTTATCAGCAGGAACAAAAACGTATTTTGAATGGAAATCCTGTAAACCCTTTTTAAGATGTCTAAAAGAAGTTCTAGGTTTAGGTGGAAGAAGGTGTTTATTAGAGCTGTAAAAGGAAATGCGTTTATCAATTATATCAAAATTTAGTTTTTTCCAACAAGAAAGAGCATTAGACTCAACATGTTCTCTTCGACACCATTTAATACCAAAATTGTGAAAAGCCTCCGCAATCTGAACTCGACAAGAGTTAAAATCTATCAAGGATGGTATTCTATATTTGGGACCTTTATTCAAAAGAGATCGTAGACGTTTATCTTTAATTATCTCAAAATTACCAGTAATCACATGACCAGCCGGAGAATAGCAAAATTTTGAGGTGGCGCAATCTCAATTATCAGGAGTATTATCATTAATATTAAGGTCGGCCACAATTTTATTATAGTTGAAAATTGTATTTCTGATGGGTTTGTTATATTTGTAGCAGATGATAGGTGGTTCTGTATTTTTAAAGTATTTAGGAATAGTGTCTATTACATTTTTGTCTCTAAAAATACTTTGGAGGTCAATAAAATCAATACCTTTATTAATAAAAGGAATTTTCAAGAAGAATCTTTGGTGTTCAGATAATTTGTCAATGTGCGGTCTGAGAACATGTAGAGTAAAGCTTTGTATCAAACTAGCCGTTCCTATGAGAGGATCTGATCTAAAAATAATTTTATCGGCTTGCTCGTCAATTTCTTTTAATGAACATATAGATAAGGAGTAAAGTCTAGAAAGCATGGCATGTTTACCCGAAGTTAGGCGTAAAGTATGTAGATCAAGAAGAGTCATTTTCAAACGAGATTTTCGTTTAATATTACCATTTTTGCGAATGCCATGTGATCGAGAATTGCGTTTTCTAATAGAAAAAATTGAAAAAATATCTATATCTGGTTCTTTTGAAATATTTCCAGTCTGGTAAATATTATCATTCAGTCCTAAAGGGAAAGGTGTTTGCAATGTTTTGATCCAATTTAATTCAGATATAAATCTAGCTTTCGATTTAAAGCTACTAGTCGCCTCCTTATCATATGTTATATGCTCAACAATTTGTACTAAAACATCTTTAAAAGAATGGCCAGATTTCAGAAAGTGTTGGTATAAAAAATTGTTTAGTTTACGATTTCGACACTGATATGCATGCTCACGAAATCGAGTTTTCAAAGCACGTCCTGTTTGTCCTACGTACTGTATACCGCAACTAGGCGCGTTTCAAGTTAAAACATAAATAACGTTAGTAGTAGTACAATCAACGTCTGAGTTTATCTTGACATTAAATGTTCTACCATTAACTGTAGATTTTATAGTGGAATTACAAGAAATGTTACTACAACATATGCACCTCTTAGCAAAGCACTTTTGGATAATTAAAGTCACCCTAGCTTTACAAATAGTGTAAATAAAGGTATCCCCGCTGGACTTACCCACAACATAGTCGACGGTGAACACAGGACAACATGTAAAACATAGCATAATAACTGTGACAATCCGTCAAATATGTACTCAATGACTTTGCTGAAGTCAGAGCACCTGCAGGTAAGCCGTTAAGGGCACGACAGGGAAAAAGTAATACATGAGTCTGGTAAGCTCATCCTGTATCCAAGTTTAAGAGTATACCATCATAGAGTACTACCCTCGGCCTGTCATCGCGCAAGCAAAGAGGGAAGCGTAGCTACCGACTGTAAAAGGGTCGATAACCAAACATGCAGTGCGTTGCAATATAATAGGATCATAAACTTTCTTTTTAAATGAGTCATACGAACGTAGTTCAGGGAAGCAAAGTGCTGCTTTCCAGTGCAATAACAATAAAAATAAACTTTATCAATGGTGAAACGGTAAGTATAACAACATTCAGCATACAGAATTTTCATATAAATGGAAAAGTAGTAAAGTCAAGCAGGCAAAGCCACATACAAGACGCAACCACCACCAAAACACCGATAGACAGCATGACACACACACACACAACCACACACCCAAACGCACACACACACACACACGACATGAACACAGAAAACACCAAAAGACACACAAGAAACAGGGACAAACGTTCCACAACATGAACAAACCACAAGCACAAAGACGCAAGGCAAACAAAAGGAAGGGTGACAAAGAAAGTACCGCCTTGGCACGGTCAGCAGCAAAAACACCACTGGGGGTTTAAAGCGGTTTACGGACGTCCTAACCTCACACTTCTCTCAAAGTCACCCTAGCTTTACAAATATTGTAAATAAAGGTATCCCCGCTGGTCCTATTCACGCATTTGCGAACACAGTATATTCAAATCAAATGGCATTTAGGAGCCGTCTGATCAGGATCTGTTGTTTGCTTATAACAGTACATGTGTAGATTTATAGACTAAATTCTAGATTTTTGTCCAAACAAAACCCTCCCTATTTGGCTAATATTCATGATGCCATTAATCGTGCATATAATATTAAACAGGTAAAGGATTTAATTCTTATTAAATGTATTTGGTAGAAAGGGAGTGATACTGTTAAAGGTAACTGTGTCTACATACAGTAGAGTATGTCCTACGCGGCCATTCATATATTGATCATAGACGTCTTCAAACAAGTGGTTACTTAATACAGTGCAAAATTAATGCAGAAAGCCCCTAGGAATGTTCTGTATTAATTTTGACCTGCTACCACCTGTCTTACAGACAAATAATTAGATATGTCTGATGGCCGATTAATTTTCTCCCCCAGAAATAAATCCCGCAAAATTTCTATATAGAAACACACATCTAAGCCTTTGTGGAACCAGGTTCACTAGTCTGCTCTATTTGCTTCTGGAAGGCTGTTATAAAGTTGGACGCGTATTCATAAAATACATAAGCATTACACTTAAGAGTAGTATTTCGATTTGAATAGAGCGCATTGATCAACTTTAATGCAATGCTCTTAAATATTTGAGTAGCATATTAATGTAATTTAACTACGGGTCCTTGTTCGACACTGTCTGTTAAATACCATCCCCTTTTAATGTTTTTTTCTTACGAAAACTGCTGAAGTTATTCGTCGTAAACTACAATGTACCAGAAACGCTATTCGCCGTACACCATAACAACTTGTCGCTGTACACACTACTTCAATTGCATTTTTAGTATATTCTCACAACATTTTAGGAACATGAAACCGAACAACCATATACATGGAGTCGGCAGTTTTCCTCGGTATCAGAGAAACATTTTACAGGTTAAATATTTTGAATTTGCCAACTTATGCAACAGTTTAAACTCTGAGTGAAGTAATTAAATGTTCATAGATGCATGCGTACTTTTTTCTATGACGGTTAAGCATATGCGAACATACTATTCTTAAAGAAACTGGAAAACTGTTATGCTTTCTTGTTTATCATCTTTGCCATTTTCTTGTATTCGGTCCATTGACGAGGAGGCTGATAAAAAGTTTATGCGTACAGACCCACTGATCAAAACTGCCTCAATTATACAAAGTTACACACAGCATGTTCTTCGTCCTCATATTGATAAAGAATCTGAACATTAAAGACATTTTCTTGAACTTCAATTCATAAATAAAGGTATCGTTTTTATTGATATTCCAAGTATATTTCGTGATAAGAATGCAATCGATACTATTCCTAAATATTTCATAAATTCTGAATCACCTATCATCTGTTATAAATACAATAAACCAAGAAGGAACGTTATTTTTAGCTACATAAAATTGTATCTGACTTAAATATTGATGTCAATACCCCTACTTCTTGAGACTGTAGCACTTCAAGCTTTTGTTATAAACCAGTTGGTCACGTCATTACTGGTAATTTAAATATTATTAAAGATAAACGTCTCAGGACCCTCCTTACTAAAGGACCGAAATATAGATTACCTTCCCTTATTGATTTTGACACTTGTCGTACTCATATTGCGGAAGCTATTCAAGAATTCTGCATCAAATGGTGTCGACAAGAACATGCTGATGTAAATGCCCTTTCGGATTGGAAAAAATATTGTTTTTGACATTAATGATACACGTATTGCTTTTTACAAATCTAATTACCATCTATTACCACCTCGACCTAGAACTACATTTCGATATCTGAAGAAAAACATTTCGAATTTTCAGTCTAATTGTGTTTTTGCTCCTGCTGACAAGGCATAAAGTAATGTAATAATTATGTGAAGATTGTATTATGTTGATGTTTTGAAGAAGGCATTAACTAGTTCACAAACATATATTACAGTGCAAACCCCTGAAAAAGATATAGTCACGGAACATGTAAAAATGTGCAATACTTTTAAGTCTAATCCTAATGTAAAACAACATAAACCTTCGGGATCATTAGTTTTCATGTTATTAGTCTTGAAAATTGAATACTGCTTAAGCCGGTGCTAGGGGGGGCGTGAGTAGTGTTGCACTTTTAATTACTACTCATGAACAGACTCAATAAAATCGAGTCTGCAATATCCACTTTTTGCATTTCTACTTTTGCTTTCGAAGGATCACCCATTTTCGGAATATTTCTACTATGTACTGGATTCCTAAGCTACATAAAACCCGCATAAGGCGCGTTTTATTGCTAACTCTAGTTGTTGTACTACTACTAAACTATCTAACTTTTAACGTCGTGTCTTACTATTATCAAAGAACATGTAAAACGTTACTGTGATAAAATATATGACAATTCTGGTATTAATGTTTTTGGTCCATAATTTTTTTTATGATATTTTAACTAAACTTGAAAATGAACAGTACAACATTTCTTCACTGAGCTCTTATGATTTCTCTACACTCTATACTACTCTACCTCACCATCTTATAAAGAATAAACTGATTAAATTAATAGAAAAAACCTTTGCCAGAGAAAATAAAATGTTCCTTGCTTGTAATGTTCAACGTTCATTCTTTTCGAATTCAGAAGTTGAAAATTACACGATGTGGACTTGGCCTTGATATTTGTAGATCTTTAACATTTCTTTTAGATGCTTTACCATATATCGTCGGTTGTTTGAAGTTGTTGGTATACCTATGGGAACAAATTGTGCCATATTTGTTGCAGATTTGTTTTTATATTGCTGTGAGAGGGATTTCATGCTTAACCCTTTCGCTGCCAAACTCTGTCGTCTGCTAACTTTGTCGTCTGCTACAAGTTTTCATTCTTTTGATTTTCTTCATTTTCGTTTCAAAAACATAGTAACAGTAACAAACAGTTTGGATCCTGATGAGACGCCGAGTTTCTCGGCGTCTCATCTGGATCCAAGCTGTTTGCATAGGTAATCACAGATCCGGCATTGACAGCGAAAGGGTTAACATAAAAAGGATACGCAGTCTGACATTGTTAGTGCTTTTAATTAAACGTCTAGGTATGTAGACGATATTTTGAATTTGGATAATCCTTATTTTGAAAATATGGTTTGTGGAATAAATCTCTTCTGGTCTATTAAGAACTTTCAGAAGGCTTAAACAAACTTAGGAACAAAAGGTTGCATCCACTGAAAGCACGTACGATGTTTCTACTTTATACACAACTCTTCCTCATGTTTTAATTAAAGATAAACTGACTAATTTAATCCAAAAAGTATTTGCCCGGGAAAAAACATCATTTCTGGCATGTAATGCTTAAAAAACAAACTTCCCTACTGACGAGCAAATGAAATATTACACCAATTGGACTTGCTCAGAAGTTTGCGAATCAGTAACCTTTCTTTTGGATAACATATTTGTACGTTATGAGAAAGCTATATACCGTCAGGTAATTGGTATTCCTATGGGTACGAATTGTGCACCACTTGTCGCAGATTTGTTTTTGTACTGCTATGAGAGAGATTTCATGTAACGTTTGAATCCACAATCACAAGAAAATGTTATAAAAGCCTTCAATGAAACTTCACGATATTTGGATGATATATTTAACTTAGATAACCCTTTCGTTGATACTCTGATTCCTACAATTTATCCTAAAGAACTTAAATTGAATAAAGCTAACCCGTCCGACAATTATGCAGCTTTTCTTGATCTAGACCTTAAAATTGATAATGGAATTATTTCCTCTAAAATATATGACAAAAGAGATCATTTTGATTTTAATATTGTAAATTTCCATCATCTTGACGGAGATGTTCCCTGTGCCCCATCTTACGGGGTTTATATCAACTTATTCGATTTGCTAGAGCTTGTTCATCTATTGACGATTTTAACAGTCGAACTCTCATTTTAAATGAAAAGCTGCTTAAGCAAGGATATAGATACCATAAACTAAGAAAACCTTTCTCTAAATTTTACTATCGAAATATCTCACTTATTGACAAGTTCCAATGTAATCTCAAGGCACTTCTGCGACACGATATTTCACATCCTGAATTTTATGGTGATGTGATTTACAAACTTCATACCCATTTTCTCACTTTGTTCATCAAATATGTTAAAAATCATAAAAAAGGGATATGATCCTATAGTACTACAACATATTGCATATTTGGTTGTGAACCCTTTTACAGTTGGCAGTCACGCTGGCCTCTTTGCATGTACGCCGACAAGAAATGTTTAGTACTCTATGAAGGCGACCTCTTCAATCCACGGAAGGAGGACGTCAAATATCTGTACTATTTCGTTTTTGTCGTACCCTTTATTACGTTTCTACAGTTACTCTGTTTGCAGTTCAATCATTGAGTACACTAGCGATAGGTGGATACAGTTTGTTCACTTCAATGTTTTCGTTATGCATGTACTTTACCACTGTATTTGCCGTCGCAGTTGTTGTAGATTAGTCGGAGAGGGGATACGTTTATTTACACTGTTTTTTAGGATGGGATGGAATAAGTGCCAGGTTGGGCGCCCATAAACCGGTTTAATCCCCCAGTGACTTTTGTCACTGACCGTTCCAAGGCGGTACTTCCATCTTCCCCCTATAGTATGTTTGTTTTGTCTTTGTTCGTCTCTTGATGTTTTTATAGTTATGTACATTTGCTGTTTCCTTGTGTTGCTGTTCGGGCGACTGTTTGTTCTGTATGTGGTGTTTCCTGCATGACTCATTTTTGTACTTCTTCTATTTACCCAAAAGAACTTACTGTAAACAAAGCGAATCGATCCGACATTCAGGCTTCCTTTTTAGATTTGAATCTTTTCATCACTAATAATAAAGTTTCGTCTAAAATATACGACAAAAGGGAATATTTCGATTTCAAAATTGTTAATTATCCTTCTCTAGATTGAGGTGTTCCCTGGTCTACATCTTATGGGGTTTACATTTCTCAACTTATTCGCTTTGCTAGATTTTAATAGTTGTAATTTTAAGCAAGGTTACAAATTTCATAAAAATCGGAAAGCTTTTCCAAAATTTTATAATCGAAATTTACCCCTCCTTAATAAATATAACTGCAATTTACGGACGTTACTACAACAAGGTATTTCTCGCCCAGATTTCTGTGGTGATGTTATCTACAAACTGAGGACAATTCGGGGTCATATCCATTTTCATGATTTGTTTATTAAACGCATTAAAACTTTTAGGAAGAAAGGTTATGACCCTATTATATTGCAACACACTTTATGTTTGGTTATCGACCCATTTACAGTCGGTCACTACGCTTCCCTCTTTGCTTGCACGATGACAGGCCGAGGGTAGTACTCTATGATGGTATACTCTTAAACCCAGAAATGGGATGAGCTTACCAGACTCATGTATTGCATTTTCTCTGTCGTGTCCTTAACGGCTTCCCTGCAGTTGCTGTCTACAACAAAGTCATTGAGTACATATTTGACAGACTTTCACAGTTGTAATGCTATATTTTGCATTTTGTACTGTGATTACTGTCTTCTATGTTGTGGGGACGTCCGGCGGGGATACCTTTATTTACAATGTTTGTTTAGCTAGGGCGACTTTGAGATAATTGTGAGGTTAGGACATCCGTAAACCGGTTTAAACCCCAGTGGTGATTTTGCTACTGACCGTGCCAATGCGGTACTCTCTTTGTCACCCTTACTTCTGTTTGCCTTGTGTCTTTGTGCTTGTGCTTTTGTTCATGTTTGTTTCTGGTGCTTGTGTGTTTGTTGGAGTTTTCTGTGTTCTTCTCGTGTGCGTGTGTGTGATTGGTTGCTGTCTTTCGAGGGATGTATGTGTGTATATGTATAAATTGCTATATAAATTGCTTTCTGTCGGTGTTTTGGTGATGGTGGCGTATTGTATGTGGCTTTATCTGCCTGACTTTATTACCTGTTCATGGTATATGCAAATAATAATAATAATAATAATGATGATCTTATTAAAAATCATTGCATATCTACAAATAGACACTGGTTCAGAGACGAAACAATAGGGTATTAAAATGACAAATAAAACAATACCAAAGAACTTGAAAGTAGTAATGCGAGAAATGCCTACAGGCATTGATTGCAAGATACGGAGTTATATGTGTATGTGTCATTAAGATCCAAACTATTTCATAGGTGATTATAGTGTTTAAACCAAATGATAGAACAATATAAAAGACAAATGAAGCAGACGACAACACGTGGCAGCGAAGATCTAAGCCAATACAAACACTAAACGAGAACGCACTATTAGGTACTTGACAATGACATGATGAGAGCATTAAGGAGATCAGTTGTTAGGAAAGTTTAAGTTTATGTGAATTGTTTGTACATATTGCTTCATCATGATAGTCAAACTGTATTAAAATGTTTCTCTACCAGATAAGAAAACAGAATGCAAGCAAATAGTGGTAAAGCTGTTCTTCACCAGAACGGGAAACAGTCTGCAATACAATAGTGCTTAAACTATTCTCCATCAGATAGGAAGACGGGCTGCAAGAAAAAAGTTTTGAAACTAAAATGTTTTCCACCAGATAAGAAGACAGACGGAACACAAATTATGCTAAAACTGTTCTGCATATGACAGAAAGACAAACCGCAAGCAAATAGTGTTACAACTGTTCACCAGCACATACGAATTAAGCGAATAGTCCCTCAACAGACATGCTGCAAGCAGGTTGTGTTAAACCTGTTATCTGCCAGATGAGAAGATTGCAAGGAAATACAATTAAACTGTTCTCCGCTGGATAACAAGACTGCACCGAAGTCGTATGTATAATAAGGAGGTATTCGAAAGGGTAGCTGCCAACTACAAATTTTATTCCATACATCGTTGTGTTTTTCTGACTTAATTATAGGGAAAACTTCTATTGAAAAGTGTTAGAGTGGAATTTGTTAATTAAAGCGAAATGGCGTTTTTGTGGATCGAAATGGCGTTTTTGTGGATTATATTCATAATAAGTAGAGTTAGTCACTACGTACAAAGTGACTGCAGTTTTACAGACGATACTGCCATATGCTATGACATGTCGTACATACCACCGATTCCACAAAATATTACCAAAATCGAAATCGATGATAGTGACCTTTTTGCTGTGACAAAGAGCACGTTCATTAATGTTACTAATCCGGCTACCATGCAGCTGTTGTCGCTGCCTTCGTGTAACATTACTAGCATTACCTATGACGCATTCAATTCATTCGCCGCTTTAAAGTATTTGGATTTGTCTAATAATAAGTTAAGCAGCCAGGACCTGAAGTTTCTATTGCCACAGCTAGCGAGTAAACTAAACCTAGAAACGTTAGTTATGGCAATGGTAAAAGGTATTTCCAATATGGAAAAGGCATTTTCTTTGTTGACAAAGTCACCAAGTACAACGCTGGACTTAGACTCTAATGATATCAGATATATTCCAAAAGATGTACTGCCGAAATTGCACAACATCAAAAGTTTAAATCTTGATAGAAATCGTCTAAAGCAAATCCCACGTGTGACTTCTCTTCAGCATTTAAGTATTTATTTTAATCCAATAAAGTTACTAACATTCTGCATTGGGAAAACATTTTTAACACCGCATTTGAAATACCTAAGTTTTGGCTCTTTAGAGTTAAATGTACGTGCATTGGGAAACAACATTTTTAGATGCTTACCCGATCTCTTGGAAGTACTGATTGACAGTGATTCTAAGTACATTCTAAGTGACTTATTCCTTCACAATCCAAACATTTCCACCTTCGAAATATGGAGTGAGCCCAACTTGCTTATAACACCAAACGCCTTAAGATCTCTTACCTTAAGTACACTAAGACTACGTTGTTATAACCTCTATGTGTCGATTGATGTATTCAAGGGCCTGCCAAATTTGAAAGTTTTAGAAATGCGGGGAATTATAAATACGACAAACAAAATGCAGTTTGAGTTGTTTTCCCCGTTGACAGCTTTAATTAATTTCACGTGCATTTCTTGTAACTTACGAGGAAGCATTGCCAATGTTCTAGACAATAAGCCACATTTAAAGAACATTATCTTACGCAAAAATCCTATAACAACTCTTTCACTTGGTATAAATATGCAACGTCTTAAGACCTTGGTAATGAGTGGAAACAAAATTATGCAGGTATTCCAAGAAGACGTTTCTGAAGACATTTTAAATAGACTACAACTGCTTGACGTTTCGGATAACCCTTTTAGCTGTGATTGCGATATTGCGTGGTTTATTGCTTGGCTTAAAAGGACTAATACATCCAAACTGGTGAATTTTCCGACTAAGTATGTATGTGCTTCTCCCCCAAAACTGGTCGGAGAGCTTTTGACTGATGTTCATTTCTCCTATTTTGATTGTCACCCTTTAAGTACCACAGAATGGGTAGGAGTGATCGCTGGTTCTCTCCTTGGTGTAATAATGGTACTATCGGTCGTCATATACTCGAAACGATGGAACGTTAAACACTACATATATCTGCTGAGGAAGAGGCGGAATTACGTTCAAATTGAGGGTAGGGATTATGAGTACGACGCCTTTGTGGCTTATACAAAGGAAAATTATGAATGGGCTGTATATTTCTTGTTGCCTTTGTTGGAAGGTGAGTTCCACTTAAATGTTTGTATGCATGACAGGGACTTTCGCGCCGGAACCTTCATAAATGATAACATTGTTGAGTGTATGAGCAATAGCAGAATAATTGTACTTGTTCTGTCGAATGCGTTTGCTAAAAGTAGTTGGTGCATGTTCGAATTGAAAGTTGCGAACTCGTTCCATATTGAAGAAAGTGTGGAGGTGGTGGTTATAGTTTTAGAGGAGATACTGGCCAGAAACATGAACAGATCGATGAAGCTTCTCCTAGAGACGACAACGTACCTGGAATGGACGGACCAGAATGAAGTCGGACATGAACTGTTTCGGACGAGACTGAAAGATGCGATGAGAGTTTGAACTAGAGATTATAATCATTTTATGTATCTATTGACTTCCCTGCTTTAACAAACATAGACTATACAAGAAATGGATGATAGCCAATTAAAACAAAAGCAGCTCACAGAAAAATTACGTATAGTTATTGAACAGCAAAATTGTCAGATTGATTTGGTGTATGTTTCACATGGCGGATTATCTGAAAGTTGGAAGATTACCATGCTTCTTTCTTATATATTTGTATATAAGCCGAATGACACATTTGTACATATTTGTCTGATTACACACATATTTGCAATGAATATGGTGACAGTACTTTCATTATATGTGATTGTATTATTACGTATACGTTTTGTATCTTGGAGCCACGTGCTGGGTTTACATATAATAACAATTTACTCCATATATACGCTTTTCTATACATTTACAAACAGACTAGACCCAGTTCCGACAGCTCCTGTAGGAGCCATCTGACCAGGGTCTGCTCTGTTTGCTTATAACATAATATAGATATTTTCTACAGCCATGGTCAAAACAATACTTCTGTCCATGTGTATTTAAAGATTTAATGTTTTTAATGTTTATTATGTCATTATTTCTTACATGAATATTCACGGAGTAGAGAATTAATATTAGATATATTCTGTATGGTGGCTAAAAGTCCAAGTAACATGTGTGGATACATGATAATAAATGAAACACGCACGCACATATGTACAAGGGATGAACATTTCAATCATCAACAAACGCATAAGTACAAGAGATTAGATAATTTAAACATCAACTAACGCACAAGTACAGAGACGTAATACAAAAAATTTATTTGTTTTCATTACATAATAAAATTATGTATAGATACATTATATATGTTTACACTACGTATATTTAGACAATGTATGTTTGCAATTTGTTTATATGTGCCATATGTTGAGAGGTCTGCATAACAAACAAAACGTGTGATGACATAATATGAAGTTAATAGACTTAGGTAAGTGTTTGGCTGAATCGCTGCCATTTTGTACCAACACGATATGCTAGTATGATCAAATACGTAAAAACGCGAGTTTACGAAATAAAGGATTAAAAGTTGCCGACGTAAACTTAATCTGCTGCAATCTTATGTTTTCTAACTTCATGGACAGCTTGAGTCCTGATAAGACAGGGAGTTAAAATGTCTGCCCCAGATCTAGACAGCTTACATACATAACAAAATTTCGTTTTATTCATTCGTATGCTAAGGGCGTGTTTTCAGACATTTATTAACAGTTTGGATCAAGATAAAACGCCGAGTACCTCGGTGTCTCATCAGGACCCTGGTTGTTTGCGAATTGGTCAATATTTCCTCAAATTTTCAGCCAACTGGATATATTTCAAAACTGATTGCAATGAAGTTTTCAGCCCAGTTTTCATAGCATGGGAAAAGAGGGATTGACTTTCGTGATGCTTTTTATATATTAAGTATAAACGGAACTTGTAAATAATGTGAAAGCATTTGTTGTCATGCAAAGGTAGCCAGCTAGCTAAATAATATGAAATTATTTTAAAGAATAAAAATACAGTAGAACCCCTCTAATGCAACCACTTAATGGATTAACATTGATGTCTTTATAAGCAAGTCGTTGCTTAATGCAGGACAAAAGTAATGCAGAAAGCTCCTCTAGGAGCTTTCTGCATTACTTTTGTCCTGCATTAAGCTACCACCTGCCTCTACTACCCAGAATTATATCTCTTTTTGGTGATCGCATTAGAGGGGTTTTACTGTATATACTTATGATGACTAAATAAACTTGAATGTATATATTGTAATTGTGTTTATTAAGTGTCATAATGTAATTTCACTTTAAAAATAATTATGAAAAAACCGACGATTTGTATAATTACGCCATGTCTCTTTGTTACTCATCATATATCCTTTGGACGACTGCCAACTGTCGGCTGTACGATATTTGTATGCGGTTTTGTCGTCTTCCCATGTTTCATTCATATTTATTTATTTATAATATGATTTTGTATTAATTCGCGTCACGATGATTTCGCTACGGCGTCATCTCGCTAAATTAACATAACGGAAATAGAGTCGTATAAAACTCTGCCGAACGCTGTAAAAAGGGCAAAGAATAAATTTCTGCCGAATGTATGTAACTGCCGTTGGCAATTTAGGGGTTATCAATCGATAATGTATAGCATGCGTTAAGGCCTGTATTTACCAGTATTCAATTTTGTAATTGTTTGGAGAACTTTACACAAAACTCGGATGTATGGCACAATGTGACACACCGGTCTACTGATGAAACGGTGGAAATGTAAGCCACAAAGTTACTACTGATTTATTACTTTGGGGTCTTTTTTGGATCGAAACTGTCTGCAAAAGAAATGGTTATCACGATTTGTCCATTATGAGGCTAAAGGTTAAATCAGTGCCCCTATTGAAACTTGGATGGTAAACGTGTGAAAACAAATTGACAAGTTTGTGTATACGCGTTGATCTGTTAAACGCTGCTTGGCATAAGCCGGTATTCAATAGTCAAAATGAGTGAATTGTTTTTCACAAACCAGGGTCCGAATTTAAACTGGCATACTGGCAAAATGCAAGTAAAATTTCAAAACTGCAAGTACCAAAACTTGGTACTTGCAATTTTTTGCCAGTGCAACTTTTCAGAAAAGGATTATAAATAATGCATAGTAATATTGAAAATGTGAGTTGAAATTTGATTTTGCCAGTTTCTTTTTTTGCAACTGGCAAAATAATGCCAGTAAGTTTTTAGCCTAAATTCGGACCCTGCAAACACATAGAGTCAAACCTGTTTCAAAAGTCCGTAATTGTACAAAAACAACCAGATGTTTACCACTTGCCGTACATGTATTCATGTATGTATATAAGAGTTACTTCCCTTTTCATGGAGATCAATGAAGAAGAGAAACATTCTTCCATTTTCCGGTCTGTATTTTTTATTTAAATACTTTTTTGTTTACTAAACAAACTATATATGGAAGCAATACACTTCATCCAACATTTGTGTAGAACGAAGAATTTTATTAATGCAGAAAACACATGGACGACGACGTGATAAATCTGACCATATTCCGGATATACCGATTTCGGACGTTACTCCATTGTATACTTGTTTCTGATTTATTAGCGAAAATATTGAATTCGCGGGGCAACGCATTCGCGAATTAGCGCGAAATATATATTGTCGCTAATAAAACCTGTTTTACAGTAGTTACTTAGTTAAAACTAGGGATGGGAACGAATACCAAATTTGTTATTCGAATATTCGGTCAAACTAGTATTCGAATATTCGAATATTCGGAAGAATTTGCGATCGTGTATCCAAAGTTCAAACATGTACTTCTCTGAGTCTGAAAGATTGACACTCTTTTTTGCGGATAGAACACGCTAGTTTTCGCTAGTTTTTCCACCTATGAAAATATAAAAACAAAGGTTTTATTCCAATTGTCTTGTATCTAAAGGATTAACAGCTTTTGAATGTCGTGAAGTAGCGAAAAATTTCGTGCAGTAGTAGATCTAACCCGTATGTTCGCTCAACCTACAACGTTTACGTGTGAACTGCAGTGTACGTAGAACAGGGTTTCCGATAGAAATTGAACAACATAAAGGCTGAAAAGGTGAAGAAATACATTTGTATCACAATCACATTTAATCACGTTCATAATCACATTCATTGATAGAACCAGATCAAGTCACACATTCATTTCGAAGCGATACTCTTGACAACGGTGTTACTATGTGGTTTCGTAATATTTGCACATCATAATATTTACAACTGATCAAACTTGTTTTAATCAAAATGACTCGGTGTCTGATCAAAATATAGGGAAACATAGATCAAAGTGACAAACAGAGTGGATCCTGGTAAGAAAGATCACGCTTACATCGTTAACAAGTCGAGGGCAAAAGACTAATAGAATCAAGCATAGGTTTTGTTAAAGACATGGGGCTTCTATATCCGATGTTGGTCTGTTCCAGGTCGAGAACAAGCTTTAGCGAGTTTCCGACAGGAATAGACCAACACAGGTACCTCCAAAGTATTTTTAGAGACAAAAATGTAATTGACACTATTCCTAAATACTTTAAAATACAGAACCACCTATCATATGCTACAAATATAACAAACCCATCAGCAATACAATTTTCAACTATAATAAAATTGTGGCCGACCTTAATATTAATGATAATATTCCTGATAATTGAGATTGCGCCACCTCAAAATTTTGCTATTCTCCGGCTGGTCATGTGATTACTGGTAATTTTGAGATAATTAAAGATAAACGTCTACGATCTCATTTGAATAAGGGTCCCAAATATAGAATACCATCCTTGATAGATTTTAACTCTTGTCGAGTTCAGATTGCGGAGGCTTTACAAAATTTTAGTATTAAATGGTGTCGAAGAGAACATGTTGAGTCTAATGCTCTTTCTTGTTGGAAAAAACTAATTTTGATATAGTTGATAAACGCATTTCCTTTTACAGCTCTATTAAACACCTTCTTCCACCTAAACCTAGAACTTCTTTTAGACATCTTAAAAAGGGTTTACAGGATTTCCATTCAAAATACGTTTTTGTTCCTGCTGATAAGGCATCGAATAATGTGATTATTATTTGACGATTACATTATATCGATGTCTTGAAGCAGGAAATTATTAATACCAAGTCATACATTTCAGTTACCACTGACGAAAAGACCATCATTTCAGACCATGTCAAAAAGTGTGAACAATTTGGAACCGATATTAAAATTACACAACATAAACTTCCTACAATGTATTGGTTACCAAAACTACATAAAAAACCATATAAAGCGCGTTTCATTGCAAATTCTAGTTCATGTACAACTACTAAATTGTCTATACTTTTGACTTCTTGTTTAACGAAGGTAAAGGAACATGTAAAATTCTACTGTGATAAGACTTATGAAAATTCTGG
Organism: Azorinus chamasolen; assembly: GCA_963576725.1. NCBI lineage: Eukaryota > Metazoa > Mollusca > Bivalvia > Cardiida > Solecurtidae > Azorinus > Azorinus chamasolen. The sequence goes on from OY755252.1 coordinate 21,831,577, forward strand.
AATAAATCTCTTCTGGTCTATTAAGAACTCTTCAGAAGTCTTAAACAAACTTAAGAACAAAAGGTATCTTGCATCCACTGTAAGCACGTACGATTTTTCTACTCTGTACACAACTCTTCCTCATATTTTAATTAAGGATAAGCTTACTAACTTGATCCAGAAAGTATTTGCCCGAGAAAAAACATCATTCTTGGCATGTAATGCTGAAAAAGCTTTCTTTACTGACGAGCAAATGAAATATTACACCAATTGGACTTGCTCAGAAGTTTGCGAAGCACTAACCTTTCTTTTGGATAACATATTTGTACGTTATGGGAATGCTATATACCGTCAGGTAATTGGTATTCCTATGGGTACGAATTGTGCACCACTTGTCGCAGATTTGTTTTAACTTAAAACTGATATATCACACCTTTGCTTGGTTTGCAGTTCCTACCAGCATGGCACAAGCTTAGAACCAAGCATATATATATATGTATATCTGAACACGGTACAGTTAGTTCCTGTATAACGGCGATTCTAACAAAAGCTACCTCTTTTCTTTGAGATGTGTGTTAGCTTAACTTTTTCTACGAATATCCACTTAAGCAATAATGATAACATGACTATCGATTAGTTTAATTGTTACATGAGCCGCCTGATATGGGCCTACTCTGTTTGCTAAGGCATAGAGAAACGTATTTATGAAGTAAGGGGTTAATTGTTAACCATATATACGCCTTTTAACGCCTTTCAGTAGCAGAGCTAGATCAGAAGCTCCTGCAAGAGCAATCTGATCAGGATCTGCTCTGTTTGGTCGTTCGATAATATAGGTATGATTCTACAGTTTTTGTCATAACCAAACATTTCTGTGCGCATTTGCTATTATGGAAATTCAGGTAATTAATATTCACGATGTCATTATTTCTTACAAGAATATTCATGGCGTGAAGGACTATTGCAGAGTGAAAGTTATCACTTGCCTTCAGAATTCATAATCTTCACAACAAGTGCTTGTGTGGCGGCCGTAAAACGTCGCCCGTACTGCATTCTCAGTGTTGTTATACCTTCTGATCCTTCGAGATCATGAATTTCAGTATTACTTGATCTGAAAATTGAATACCGCTTAATCCGGTGCTAGGGGCGTGATCAGTGTTGCACTTTCAATTACTGTTCATGAACAGATTAAATAAAACCGAGTCTGCAATTTTCTCTTTTTGTGTTGCAATTTTTGCTCTCGGGTTATCACTTCCCTTCAGAATTTATAATCTTCACAACAGCAGGTGTTAAGTGCTTGTGTGGCGGCCGTAAAACGTCGCCCCGTACTTCATTCTCAGTGTTGTTATACCTTCTGATCCTTCGAGATCATGAATTTCAGTATTACTGGATCTGAAAATTGAATACCGCTTAAGCCGGTGCTAGGGGGAGTGAGCAGTGTTGCACCTTCAATTACTGTTCATGAACAGACTCAATAAAATCGAGTCTGCAATTTTCTCTTTTTGTGTTGCAATTTTTGCTCTCGGGGGATCACTTCCCTTCAGAATTTATGTAGCACTTCTAAATCATATGTATTTATTAACCCTTTACTCCATAAATACGCCTTTATACGCCTTTGCAAACCGAGTAGAACCAGATCAGACGGCTCCTATAGGACCCGTCTGGCCAGGGCCTGCTCCGTTTGTTTGTGACATAATATATATATTATTATATAGTGTATACTATAGCCAAAACTATTATAACAATAAAAGTACAAATATGAGTCATGCAGAAAACACCACATACAGAACAAACAGCCGACCGAACAGCAACACAAGAAAGCACAGCAAATGTACATAACTATCAAAAACAAAATCAAAGAGACAAAACAAACATACAAAAGGGGGAATATGGAAGTACCGCCTTGGGACGGTCAGTGACATAAGTCACTGGGGGGGGGGGGGGAGGGGGTAAACCGGTGTATGGGCGCCCAACCTCACACTTATTCCATCCCCACCCTAAAAGACAAACAGTGTAAATAAACGTATCCCCTCGCCGACTAATCTACAACAACCGCGATGGCAAATACAGTGGTAAAGTGCATGTAAAACGAAAACATTTAATTGAAACAAACTGTACCCACCTATCGCTAGTGTACTCAATTATTGAGCTGCAAACAGAGTATCTGTAGAAAAGTAATAAAGGGTACGACAAAAACGAAATAGTACAGATATCCGACGTCCTCCTTCCGTTTCCGGATTTAAGAGGTCGCTTTCATAGAGTGCTAAACCTTTCTAGTCGGCGTACATACAAAGAGGCCAGCGTGATTGCCAACTATAAAAGGGTTGACAACCAAACATGCAGTATATTGTAGTACTACAGGATCATATCCCCTATTAATGAATGTTTTAACATATTTGATGAACAAATTGAGAAAATGTCCAATAAGCTTACGAAGTTTGTAAATCACAAGTCTAATTAATATCCATGATGTAATTATTTCTTACATAAATATTTATGGAATACAGGGTTGAGTGGTCGCGATAAACAGTTTCTACTTGAATACCTTTGATCTGGGGATGTCAAAACTGGTAAGAAACCCTGTTTTATGTAACCGTTAGGTGAATAAATGTTGACGTCTAGAAAAAGACAACTCCGGACAGATTGCTTTCACCCTGCATAAAGCTAGCACATGTATTTGAATAACGCGGGTTTAAGATATTTCATAACCATTGAACAGATACTCGTTGGACACTATATGAAAATTTCCCTGGCAACATATTTCGTAAGAACATCCCCCAGACGTACTTCCAGCTTGTACCTCCCATACGGAGTTGAAACGCACACGAATTGTGTTTACAGTAGGACACGTCCTTTAGAAACGGTCATTAATTTATTGAACATAGGAGTCTTAAAAGCAAATGTTTGTTAATACAGATGCACAAGTGATTGCAGAAAGCTCAAAAAGCTACTGTAGGAGCTTTCTACATTATTTTGACCTGTATTATGCTACCACCTGCCTTACGTCATAATTAGATCTCTTTTTAATGGTCGCTTAAGACATGTTCTACTGCACAGGTAGGCGCCCTTTAAACCTTAATATCAAACTTTCGCAAATTCAAATGATTATTCGTTAATCATTTCCACACCAATCCAATTTTGTTTAAAAAGTCCAATTTGTCCCACTTTACACAATTCTAGAACGTGGCATCTATGGACAGATTGGTTCTGAAGAGCAACAATTACACTTACGTTGAGTGGAATCTTAACCGTACAGAGCGTGACAAGAGTCGCTAATGTCCTTTGCAACCAGAGTAGACCCAGATGAGTGGACTACTAGAGGAGCTCTCTCATCGGGGACCGCACTGGTGGCATGTTACATTTCTTGTTAGTCATTTTAGATCTTTGCTTTAGAAAAAATCCCTAGATATTCACCATAAGCTTGACCAGTTTGAGTTTTGGAGTATTCTATTTGCCACAAATTCAATAATTATAATCAATCTTGAGTGAACATTTGAAAGACATATTGTTCTTAAGGCATCTAAAATTGAACATTAACTTATTTCTAAACCGGGTGTTCAAATTAGTATTAATGTCGGTTTTAAGACAGTTGACAGCTTAAAATGCAGGGTGTAAGTCATGCAGAAAGCTCCCTATAATGTTTTCTGCTTAATTCCCAACCTGCATTAAGCAGTCACATGTCTAAAAAGATCTAAATTCTTATCTTTCAAAATTTCCGTTTAAAGGGCGTTTACTGTATAATGATATTATATATGTACATGCAGGAAACGCCACATACAATACACATAGTCGCCCGAACAGTGTCACGACAAAAACGAACAGCAAATATACATGTCTATCAAAACTCAAAAAGAGAGGCGCAAAGAGATAACAAACAAACAATAGGGGTTAGATGGAAGTACATTCTTGGAATGGTCAGTGACAATTGTTACTGGGTTTAAATCGGTTAAGGGGCGCTCAACCTCACACTTATTCCATCCCGTCCTAAACAAATCAAACAGGATAAATAAGCATAGTCCCTCTCCGACTAATTTACAACAACCGTGATGGCAAATACAGTGGTAAATTATATTTAAAACGAAAACAAATTGGATCCACCTATTGCTAGTGTACTCAATTATTAAGCTACACACAGAGAACGAGAAAAACGACGTCCTCATTCCGTTTCCGGACTTAGATTGTCGTTTTCATAGGCTTTCCTGTCGACGAACATGGGGAAGGGCAGCGTGATTTCCTTCTGTAAACGGGTTGATAACCAGACATGCAGTATGTAGTAGTACTATAGGATAATACTCCTTTTTAATGAGTCTTACATATTTCCAATAATTTACGAAGTTTGTAAATCACATTACCATACAATTCACGATGTGAAATACCGCGTCGCAAGAGCGGCTTAAGATTACAATTATACTTGCCAATAATTGAGAGATTTCGATGGTAAAAAATAGAGAATGTTTTGCTTTAGTTTATGATATTTATATCCTTGCTTAAGCAGATTTTCAATTCAAATGATATTTCGACTGTTCAATTGTCAACAGATGAACAAGCTCTAGCAAAACGGATAAGATGAGGTATGTCTGTTGTAGTATATGTATTGTGGGTGTGTTTTCTGTGCTAAACAGTTTAGACCCAGATCATTCGACCTTGAAAAAGGTCAGCACGTCTGAAGCTACAGTGCTACACACAGTAATTTGTGTGTATAATTTTTGTGAAAGTTTTCACATGCCTTTCCAGGCTGCTGTTTATAGTAAATGGTGTTCGGTTCTTAGCAGTGTAGACCCAGACCACTCGGTCTCTGGTTGTATGATTTGTTTTAATACTGCTTGTAGATTATTGTTTATTATACTGGGATTTTTTGTGTTTAACAATAGGGACCCGGACCGTTCGACCTTGATAAAGGTGGCACGGCCCGGAGCTCCATTGTTATACACAGCAAATTGTATGGGTGCTCATGTAATTTATGTAAGTAAGTATTATATGCTGAACAGTGCAAACCCAGATCACCTGACTTTGAGAAAAGTCGGATGGCCTGGGGTTCCATTGTTGAATACGGTAAACATTATGTATACTTGTATGATTAGTATAACATACCTTTGTAAATACTGGTTTGTCATAAACGGGTGTTCTATTCTTAACAGTGCGGACCCAGATGGTTCGACCTTGAGAAAGATCGAATTGCCTGGGGCTCCACTGTCACATGAAGCAAAACTTATGTTTACTTGTATGATTTACGTTACATTGCTTTGTAGATTGTCATTTTATGAGCATTACGTGTATATGCATAACAGTGTAGACCCAGACCATTGGACCTTAAGAAAGGTCAGACGGCATGGAGCTTCATTGTTAGACACGGCAAATGATATGTACTCGAAAGTATTTTTAGATCGTTGCTTGCTGTAAACAAGCGGTGTATGTTAAACAGTGTAGACCCAGACAATTTGACCTTGAGAAAGGTCGAGAGGTCCAGGACTCCATTGTTATACACGGCAAATGGTATGGACGCTCATGTAACTTGGATATATGTACATGTATTATACATGCCCTTGTGGGACGTGGTTTTATGTAAGTAAGTGTTATCATTGTTATGTGATCAGCAGTGTAGACCCAGATCACCCGACCTTGGGTAAGGTCGGATTGTCTGGAACTCCTTTGTTATACACAGTTTGTTTTACATTGTTTTGCAGATTGTTACTTGGTGTAACGAGATGTTCTGTGCTTAACAATGTGGACTCAGACCATTTGACCTTGATAAATGTCGGAAGGCCCGGGGCTCCATTGTTATACACAGTTAATTGTATGGGTGCTTATGTGATTGGTGGTAGTACTGCATATATACACTTTTTGTGGAATGTTGTCTTGTGTGAGCAAGTATTGTATGTCGAACGGTGTAGACCCAGATCACCCGACCGTAAAAAGATCGAGTCGTTTGGAGCTGTATTGTTTGACACAGCAAGTCTGTTGCAGTATATGTATTGTGGGTGTGTTTTCTGTGCTAAACAGTTTGTACCCTGATCCTTCGACCTTGAAAAAGGTCAGCTCGTCTGGAGCTACACTGCTACACACAGTAATTTGTGTGTATACTTTTTGTGAAAAGTTTCACATGCCTTTCCAGGCTGCTGTTTATAGTAAATGGTGTTCGGTTCTTAGCAGTGTAGACCCGGACCACTCGGTCTCTGGTTGTATGATTTGTTTTATACTGCTTGTAGATTATTGTTTATTATACTGGGATTTTTTGTGTTTAACAATATGGACCCGGACCGTTCGACCTTGATAAAGGTGGCACGGCCCGGAGCTCCATTGTTATACACAGCAAATTGTATGGGTGCTCATGTAATTTATGTAAGTAAGTATTATATGCTGAACAGTGTAAACCCAGATCACGCGACCTTGAGAAAAGTCGGATGGCCTGGGGTTCCATTGTTGAATACGGTAAACATTATGTATACTTGTATGATTAGTGTAACATACATTTGTAAACACTGGTTTGTTATAAACGGGTTTTCTATTCTTAACAGTGCGGACCCTGATCGTTCGACCTTCAGAAAGATCGAATTGCCTGGGACTCCACTGTTACATGAAGCAAAGCTTATGTTTACTTGTATGATTTACGTTACATGGCTTTGTAGATTGTCATTTTATGAGCATTGGATGTATATGCATAACAGTGTAGACCCAGACCATATGACCTTAAGAAAGGTCGGACGGCCTGGAACTCCATTGATAGGCACAGTATTGTAAACTTGTTCTTGTAAATCATGGCTGAACGGTATTTGCATATTATATCTCTCAACGCCCAAGGGTTAAGGGATAGAAATAAAAGAATGAGACTAAATCAGTGGCTGACACATCAAAAAGCAGACATTGTTTTTCTGCAAGAAACACATTTTTCAAACGACATGGTTAATAATCTTGCAACTGATTTTATAGACTGGAATCTTTATCATTCGTTTGGGTCATCAAATAGCAGAGGCGTATCGTTTTTTATTCACAAAGAACTGAACGTAACGGTTATTAATTTAAATCAAGATAATGAGGGAAGTTACCTTTTTATGAATGTCGAAACATGTGGTAACACTTTTTCGTTTCTAAATATATATGCTCCAAACGATACAAAATTAAACAATACATTTTTAGACAATATCTGTACAATCCTGAAAGAATATTCTTTCGGTGTAAGAATAATCGGTGGTGAGTTTAATGATATATACAGTTTGAGGGACAGAGTAACTTCCTAAAAAAAAACAACATAAGATATAGAGAATAATAGGTTAGTGCCGTAGATGGGACGCTTTATCCGACGAGGGGAGAAAACGTTGAGGCGAGGCTTGCCGAGCCTCAACTGTTTTCTCTCCGAGTCGGATAAAGGCGTCCCATCTACGGCACTAACCTATTATTCGATTTATCCAGTCAATATAGTTAAATTTCTTTTTTACAGACTCATAACTCTCTTGAAATAATTTACATTGAAAATGCAGTTTTTCGATCAACGGATCCCTCCCTTTTCACTTCCATTTAGACGTAAATCGATCTAATGAGCTACCGCAGAGGAATATAGTTTCGATACTTGTATTACTAGAAGGGAAACGTGGTTGAATTTGAAAAATAAGATTATTTGAATCGAGGGTCGATAAGTTATTTCAAACAGACATGGTCTATATTCTTTGGTCAAATTCGAGTTACGTAGTCTCGGTTTCTATTTTTAGATTCTACCTAACGTCACTCAGAAATCGATGGAACTGAACAGGCTATATTTAGGTTTATGACTATCACCGCCCCTGTAAGAGTTTATCAATCAAATAATCATGAGAGTGAAAAGAAAACATTTACTATTTATCTGTCAATCTTTGCTTCCCGGGTTGAATTTATCAAAAACGGGTTTTGCCAGCGGTGGATTAAATTAATAAAACTGATAAATCAACGTCATTTGGTATGTGGCCTCGGTGGCGTAATCGGTAAGGGCGACGTCTGTAGAGAGATTAGAATTAGTTTTTGTAGGATCAGGCGCGGGTTCGAATCCAGCTGTAGCCAATTATTTTTATTTTTTTTCTCATTTGAATAATTCTTCTGGTGACCAAATAGATCTGTTAGATCTATTCCATCAACATGTTTATGAATATTTACAGAAAACTAAAATAGTTCCATGGTTATAGAATCATTACGCCTATCTACTAACCAAATAAACCTTCCACTACCGGAAGTAACCAAATAAACCTAAGTTTATTTGCACCCCCTTTATTATGTCACTAGAGAAGCCTGGTGACTGGATAAAAATCATTTTCTTAATAAAATTAAAAAATAAAAATGGTCTAACTGATATTTGGAGATATTTACATAATGATTTAAATCAATTCACTTGGCGACGAAAAAATGACAGCGACTAGATTATTCACAGAAGTGGGAAATTTGTAAATATGAAATAAAAGAAGCGTCTATCATATATTCAAAACAAAAATCCAGAAAAAGGCACAATAGACTGCAAAAGTTAGAAAAACAGCTTAAATCTCTTCTATATGAAACTTATGTAAATGAAGCCCGAGTTACTGAATAAGAGGATGAAATTCAAACGATTTACGATGAAAGAGCTAAAGGGGCACAAATAAGATCCCGAATAAAATTTTTTAGAAGACGGTGAAAAAAATACAAAATATTTTCTAAGCCTTGAAAGATCTAGACAAAACAGGAAAACAATCACATCACTTTCAGTAAATGGAAAGCATATAACTAATATTGATGAAATATTAAAGGCTGAAAAAAACTTCTGTGAAAACCTTTACACATCAACAGGTAATCAAAATGATATAAAACAGTACATGGACGGTATGGAATTAGAAATTACACTATCTAATGAAGAGGCAGACATCTGCGAAGGTCCTGTAACACTTACTGAATGCCAAGACGCATTAAACAAAATGAAATTAAATAAAAGTCCGGGTTTAGATGGACTGACAGTTGAATTTTATGTTAAGTTCTGGCCACATATATCGACAATGGTATTTAATTCATTTTTACACAGTCATCACACAGGAGAATTATCGTGTTCTCAGAAACAATGTGTTCTCTCACTTTTATATAAAAAGGGCGATCCAGAAAAGACCAATATCTCTCTTAAATATTGATTACAAAATATTAGCTAGAGTTCTAGCTGAAAGACTCCAAAAAGTACTGCCAAAAATCATCAGTTTAGACCAACAGGGTTCCATAAAAAAATAGGTATATAGGTTATAATATAAGGCAAATACAAGACATTATTGATTATGCAGAAACGTTGAATATAGAAGGTGCAATGCTATTTCTCGACTTTAAAAAAATGTTCGATACTATTGAATGGGAATTTATGTATCAAGTATTAAATAAAATTGAATTCAAAACTGATTTTATCAATTGGATTAAAGTTCTATACAAAAATATTTGTTCATCCGTTATTAACAACGGATGGAAATCCAACTTTTTTAATATCTCTCGTGGAATCAGACAAGGATACCCCTTGTCTGTTTTACTATTTATTATTGTAGCCGAGATAATGGCAAATAAAACTAGAGGTTTTTGTCAAAAAAACGGATGTCTCCCCTCTAATAAAAACAATATGTAAAGGGAAATCACTAAAAATGTTATGGTCTTGATGAATGCTACTTCCCCTCATTATGCGTTTTCAACACTACATTTTTCAAGAAGAAAATGATAACAGCTAATAACTCCAAAAATACTGATACCAGATTTATGGCCCTTGTGCATGACACTTACTTTCATCATGCTCTTTCCAAAAATAAAATGTCATTCCAATAGCATCAGTCGAACAGGAGTTATTGATCGGCCAAATAATGTAACAAAGGGCAATAACTCCAAAAGTATTGAAGCCAGAATTATGGCCCTTGTTCATGACACTTTCTCTCATCATGCTCTTTCCATGTATGAAGTTTCAATACGATAGCAAGAGCCATGTAGGAGTTATCGTCCGGACAAGAAAGAATTAAATAAACGTACAAGGGGCAATAACTCTAAATTTATTGAAGCTCGAGTTAAGGATCTTATGCATGACACTTTCTCTTATCATGATCGTTCCATGTATGAAGTTTCACTCCAATGGCATGTATCACATAGGAGTAATCATCCGGACAAAAAATTGTGATTTTTATAACTCCAATATTAGTGAAGCCAGAGTTATGGACCTTGTGCATGACACTTCCTCTCGTTATGATCTTTCCATATATGAAGTTTCAATCCAATGGCATGAGCCATATAGAAGTTATCGTCCTGACAAAAAAGTGTGATTTTTTTACAAAGGGCAATAACTCCTATATTAGTGAAGCCAGAGTTATGTACCTTGTGCATGACACTTCCTCTCATTATGCTCTTTCCATATATGAAGTTTCAATCAACTGGCATCAGGCATATTGAAGTTATTGTCTGGACAAAAAATTATGATATTTTTTACAAAGGGCAATAACTCCAATATTAGTGAAGCCAGAGTTATGGACCTTGTGCATGACACTTCCTCTCGTGATGATCTTTCCATATATGAAGTTTCAATCCAATGGCATGAACCATATAGGAGTTATCGTCCGGACAAAAATTTGGGTTTTTTTACCAAAGGGCAATAACTCCAATATTAGTGAAGCCAGAGTTATGGACCTTGTGCATGACACTTTCTCTCATTATGCTCTTTCCATATATGAAGTTTCAATCAACTGGCATCAGGCATATTGAAGTTATCGTCCGGACAAAAAGTGTGACGGACAGACGGACAGACGGACGGACGGACAGACGGACAGACAGACAACTCTCACGAAAACAATATGTCTCCCCCATATAAATATGGGGGGAGACATAATCAAATCATATGAAGACCTTGAAGGCATTAAAGTAAAAAGTAAGGATAAAACGCATCACTTGAAAATAACGCAGTTAGCGGATGATAAACATTATTTCTAAACAACATTGACGAAATTCCTATAGCTTTACAAATAATTGAAGAGTTCGGGAAATGTTCAGGGCTTGAATTGAACAGAAATAAAACAGAAGGTCTTTTAATTGGCAAACTTAAAACTAATATTGAGATTAAGATAAATGGTATTAAATTCAGTCCTATAGTAAAGGCACTTGGTGTATACTTTGGAACTGACAATGCCGAGTGTAAGGATATCAACTGGCTAGAAAAAATTGAATCATGTCAGAAATTAATCAGTAGCTGGAATCAAAGAAAGCTTACGTTTTATGGAAAGATAACAGTCATACAGTCTTTGATTCTGCCGAAATTTGCCTTTCTAATACAAACTTTACCCATCCCAAATAATGTTTTAAAACAAATTAATTCTATGATTTTCTCGTTTTTATGGGGTAATAAAAGTGACAAAATTATAATAGGAAATAAAGGTGACGGTGGACTTGAAGTCCCAGACATAGAAATATACTCAAAAACATTGAAACTTAAATAGCTCAAAGCTCTTAGTTCCGCTGAAGAAGCAAACTGGATGGTCATACCGAAATTTTTCTTAAATCAATATGGAGATAAACTATTATTACTAAAAATGAATATTGACTCCATTAAATCACGCCCGCCTGTTAAATATACCTTACCAGTTTTCTATAAAGATATTGTAAACATTTTTATTAACCTAAACAATTTAGGAACCAAAATGAAACCGAAATCTTTATTCCATATCAGAACACAGGTATTGTGGGGAAATCAGTATATAAAATTCAAAGGTAAATGCTTACTCTTCTCTTCATGGATTGACTCTGAAATACTATTCATAAATGATATCATACATAGTAATGGCGAAATTAAAGAAACCTCAATTAACAAACTAAAAAATAAACGTAACTGGATCTCCGAAGTTACCAAATTAAAAGCAGCAATTCCGAATGCCTGGAAAACCATTTTGAAATCGGAATCATCCACCAAAACACAAGTAAAAATTAACAGGAATTCAGTTTTCGGTGAAAATTGTAACATTACAAAATTAAATAACAAAGATATAAGGAAAAAGTTTATTGCAAACAAATTTGAAAATCCTTATATACACAAGTTCTGGGAAGATAAACTGGAACTAGATGTTCAGTGGTATGCAGTTTATCACAAAATAAATAATGTTTATATCGACAACGAAATAAAGAGCTTAAATTTAAACTTATCCATAAAATAGTTCCAACCAATGAAAACCTTTTTGCGTGAAAACTAATACATAGACCATTCTGTGAACATTGCAATGAAATTGAAACATTAGAACATTTTTTATCTCATGTCCGTATTTAAATACCTTTTGGGAAAAGATACATAACTTACTTTCAAAGATCTGTATAAATAAAAGGATTAGCATGCGTGAACTCGTAATCGGTTACAAAATACAATAAAAGAATATGAAGAAGTAAATCTCATCATAGGGAACATTATGTATTCTATCTACAAAAGCTACATGAAAAGTGAAAGAAGAACAAAACAAGTTAATTTATTAAACATCCTATACTATGATTTACTAACATTAGAAAAATATTACTTTGAGAAGAGGTTGAAACACCCAACAATTAAAAAAATCAACAAAGCATTGAGAGATATGATTTAATCTCTTTCAGTATATATGTATGCATGTTGATTTGCTATATACATACATGCTTACTGTATGCTTTCCTTGTATTTGTTATGTTTTTTTATGATTGTTACAAACTGTAAATAAACGGACTACCAGTAGGTAGTTCCAAAGAGAAAAAAAGGACGAGGTATGTAAATCTCATTAATATTAAAATATAAATCGTCTCCTTAATTATAATATCGTCTGCGCGATGTTTACCTTTATATTGTCTTCCTGTTCATGTTTGTGATGTTGATACAAGACGGTTAACCCTTTCGCTGCCAATGCCGGATCTGTGAATACCTATGCAAACAGTTTGGATCCAGATGAGACGCCGAGTAACCCGGCGTCTCATCAGGATCCAAACTGTTTGTTACTGTTACTATGTTTTTGAAACAAAACTGAAGAAAATAAAAAAAATGAAAATTTATAGCAGACGACAAAGTTAACAGACGACAGAGTTAGGCAGCGAAAGGGTATGGTGTTATACATAGTTGTAGCACAGACTCATTTCCAATAATAATGTTTTGTATTTTAGACCCTGTACCTGACACATAAGACATAATGACTGGGTGAATGTTAAATTGGTTGATTTTTATAATGACATTATGGAAATAAGAGTTCCAGATAATGGCAGCAGAATCAGACCACCTTAAGCATACAAAGCAGACCTTGATGAATATTCATATAAGAAAGAATGACTGCATGAATATTAATTATTAATCGTTATAATATCTTTGTGAAATTGGGAATTTTAGATAATGACAGAAACTCTATAATCAGATTTACAGTACAACCCCTCTAATACGACCACCCAATATAAGTAAACTATGTTTCTTAATAATATGTGATAGCTTAAAGCATGCAGAAAGCGTCCACTGGAGCCTTATGCATTACGTTCGTCCTGTATAAAGCAGTCACGTGCTTTTGCAATCATTATTGTAATTTATTGAAATGTCACATTGTAGATGTTTTACTGTGTATACTACCATAAGCAAAGAGAGCAGACACTGACAAGACAGCTTCTACAGGAGGGCTGTCTTGGTCCACTCTGTTTATAAAGGCGTAATGATATTTATATGATGCAAGCGATTAAACTAAATTTTGTCCCTCATTGACCCATTCCCTCATAGACTATTTTTAGACACAACCTATTTGAACAAATCTACCGAAAAGGAGCATTAACCAGAGAAAAGGAAAATTTTAGAATTTTGTAGTTTGAAACTATTGTGATAAATAGAGCATTTGCTCCTATAGGAGCAAATGCTCTATTTATCACAATGGTTTCACAAAGTGACGTTTACAAAGTCGTCAAAATACGTCAATATCCCGCTTGCAAAACTAGACTTCTTTTGTATAAAAGATTGCAATTTTAAGCAGCTAAGTGCAATAGTCAAATGATAATAAAATTCGATTTCTCGACCTAGGAAAACTCGAACTCCGGGAAAACTCGAAGTAAAAGTTCATTCCTTCCAAACTTTACAGTACATAATTGTTCTTAAATGTATTACTACGCATATCTAAAACATGTGACATCTTTATTCAGGTCGAAAGTAATATAGAAAGCACCTACAGACCTTCATTAAGCTGTAAAGTTTGAGAAATTGTCTAGATTACAAATTGGACAACTCGAACGTATTCAGAAGTAACGTGTTGGTCCCTTGCAATTACATTGAAGTTTTACTGTATACGTGTAAGGCAATAATACAACCACAATAGATTGATTTGTTTTATATTTGTTTTAATTAACCCTTTACCTGTTGAATAATCATCATAGAAGTAATGACAATTGGAATATTCATTAACTCTGTTTGTTTCATAGGCCTTTTGATCTGGGTCTTCTCTGTTTCAAAGACGTGAAAAAGCGTTAGTATGAGATTAGGATTTTGTGATACAGCAGAACCTGTCTGAAGAAGCCATACAATTTAGGTCTAATTTTGGTCAGTAACGCAGGTGATAGCTTCACCCATTACCTCATAGGCTATTTTAAATACAACCGTTTTGAATAAATCTACTGAAAAGGAGCATTAACTAGAGAAAATGAAATTTTTAGAATTGTTTTAATGTGAAACCATTGTAGTGAATAGAGCATTTGCTCCTATAGAGGAAATGCTCTGCCCAGCCTCACACTTATTCCACTTCCACCCTAAACGTAAATAGTTTAGCATGTAAAACGAAAACATATTTAAGTGAAACAAACTGGAACCACGTATCGCTATAATTCGATTTTGACCCGTGAGCTGTGACCTTTTTGACTGACGAGTCCACCCGTAGAGGTAATACGCGTCACAAACCATCTATTTTCGGGAGTTACCTACCTTTTACTGTATAATTGGCGCGGGGGAATAAAGTAACCGTGCCTATATAGAACGCTTGCGGTGGAATTTCACTGGTAGGAGGAATGATTTATTAAGAATTCTGATAATATTATTGAAATGTAATGTTTGGTTTATAAGTGTACTAACAGTATGCATGGAATTAATACAATTTTATATAGTTGGAAAAAGGTCGACATATTTCTATCCCTGTTGAAATGTTTGTATTTTGAAAAAAATATATAAAATAAAATGACTTCTTCTAATTTCTCCTATGGTCAGGACTAATAAATATTTAGTACCGCTCCGGAAAGATTATCAACGGTAACGGCCGATGTACAATGACTAAAACGTTGCGGAAGATAATGCAACGGAATGATCATCAAAAATAACAGCCGAGGTATATGACTAAGACGTTTCAAAAATAACGTGGGGTTTGTATCTGACAATCAGAGAGACGGGTTGCTCTGCTTTTACTTGCTTTATTCCTGTTGCTGGGGTTGCACTAAAACGCTGACGAATTAGCTGCCATAAAAGATATATAGGAAACTTCTGACCACAAAGATAAAGAAGGACATCGGAAAATGCTGACCAAAAAGGTAAAGAAGGGCATCGGAAAGTACTGACGACATAGATAAAGAACGTGCTGGTAGGAGATAATTAAACTTTGAAAACATGATATATTCCTACAAATGGTCTGAATACAAACTTTAAATATCATGTTAAATGTGACGTGAGGTGGTCTAGTGGAAAAGCGCTTGACTACAGATTGACTTGGTGTTCATATCCCGGTCTCTCCCGAGATTTCAGAGACGCTTTACAGTGTCACCCGCACCTTCTCTCCACCCAGAGGTTAAATTGGGTTCATGTGAGGGTCACTAGCCGGTACTGCGGCTGCATGATTGCGCCATATGTTAGCATTGCTCAATAGTGTATGTGAATGGCTCAATGACCAGGGGAGTAAATGTACAGTCGGCTGAGCGTTCCTTCGGACTGAAAGTAGATTATTACTAAGTACTTTCCTTTTTCTTTTTTTGTTTTAAATTCCAAATTCTTTTTTTGTTTAAAATTCCAAATTTATATTTAGCGGTTTTGAATGGGTTTGTAACTAGAATAGAAAATGTGTTATTGTAGCAGCATATGATCTAGATCCGAACCATTACTTTTTTGTATTTTTATTTGATTTTATCTCGGGACGTTAATTCCTAAATCGTGATAAACTGCTGCAGTTTTGATCTAGATTAGTTTCTGAATTTTGATTAGGATTAAAATTGTGTTGTGTATTGGACCTAAAACTGTTTGACAGCCATTTAGTGGTGGAATAATTGTAGAATATTGCAGGTGTATAAAGAGGCTTTATTTTCTTAACTCGAGTTTCCTTTGTTCTGTTATTATGTCTCCCCCCATATTTATATGGGGGAGACATATTGTTTTCGTGAGAGTTGTCTGTCTGTCTGTCTGTCCGTCTGTCTGTCTGTCCGTCACACTTTTTGTCCGGACGATAACTTCAATATGCCTGATGCCAGTTGATTGAAACTTCATATATGGAAAGAGCATAATGAGAGAAAGTGTCATGCACAAGGTCCATAACTCTGGCTTCACTAATATAGGAGTTATTGCCCCTTGTAAAAAAATCACACTTTTTTGTCCGGACGATAACTCCTATATGGCTCATGCCATTGGATTGAAACTTCATATATGGAAAGATCATGACGAGAGGAAGTGTCATGCACAAGGTCCATAACTCTGGCTTCGCTAATATTGGAGTTATTGCCCTTTGTAAAACATATCAAAATTTTTTGTCCGGACAATAACTTCAATATGCCTGATGCCAGTTGATTGAAACTTCATATATGGAAAGAACATAATAAGAGGAAGTGTCATGCACAAGGTCCATAACTCTGGCTTCACTAATGTTGGAGTTATTGCCCTTTGTAAAATAAATCACAATTTTTTGTCCGGATGATTACTCCTATGTGACACATGCCATTGGAGTGAACTTCATACATGGAACGATCATAATAAGAGAAAGTGTCATGCATAAGATCCTTAACTCGAGCTTCAATAAATTTAGAGTTATTGCCCCTTGTACATTTGTTTAATTCTTTCTTGTCCGGACGATAACTCCTACATGGCTCTTGCCATCGTATTGAAACTTCATACATGGAAAGAGCATGATGATAGAAAGTGTCATGAACAAGGGCCATAATTCTGGCTTCAATACTTTTGGAGTTATTGCCCTTTGTTACATTTTTTGGCCGATCAATAACTCCTGTTTGACTGATGCTATTGGAATGACATTTTATTTTTGGAAAGAGCATGATGAAAGTAAGTGTCATGCACAAGAGCCATTAATCTGGTATCAGTATTTTTGGAGTTATTAGCTGTTATCATTTTCTTTTTGCAAAATGTAGTGTGGAAAACGCATAATGAGGGGAAGTATCATTCATCAAGACCATAACAGTTTTAGTGATTTCCCTTTACATATTGCTTTTATTAGAGGGGAGACATCCGTTTTTGTGACAAAAACCTCTAGGTACATATTTGGTGTGGTGAGGCTACTTAGTAAATGGTATGGCTCCTGATGACACATCGGTTTATTCAATGTCTCCTCCGAATCTAAACCGTTCGATGCTTGCATTGCAAATATGATTTAAGAATAAATGCAATATTTTAATATGATAGAATTCAAGTTATAGAGCATATGTAATTTTGATTAGAAGCTTAAAGGTCACTCATGTCACAGAATCGATCATCACATTCATCACCCTATTAAGATTACAATGTACAGTAGAACCTGTACTAAATGACTCTTTATTCCTCGAACGCTCACTGAAAACAACTCATTTTGCATTTCTACTTTTGCTTTCAAAGGATCACCCATTTTCAGAATATATGTACATGTACTTAACAACAACAGGTGTTAAGTGCTTGTGTGGTGGCCGTAAAAAGTCGCCCCGTACTTCATTCTCAGTGTTGTTATATTTTCTGGTCCTTTGGGATCATAAGTTTTCATGTTATTATTATTGAAAATTGAATACTGCTTAAGCCGGTGCTAGGGGGCGTGAGTAGTGTTGCACTTTTAATTACTACTCATGAACAGACTCAATAAAACCGAGTCCGCAATTTTCTCATTTTGCATTTCTACTTTTGCTTTCAAAGGATCACCCATTTTCAGAATAATTATATTGATCTAGCGTCATGGTGACATTGGGTTTGTTAAGATGTGATGACGTCATCAAATGACGTCATGAGCGCAACAACATCATGCACGTATAAGCGAATTATCCTCCATGAAATTACCGCTAAATGGTCTGTAAGTTCTCCATATCCAATCAGTTTCATGCATCTGTCTTTCAATTCTACATACATTGAACACCCGTTTCACTACTATGACCACCGACTCCAGCGATGCTATTAGATTTGTATGGAAGGTCGGTGCGCCATGCTAAATGCGAAATGCGAAATGCGAAATACCTGTGCCTTATGAAAAACCTAGAATCGAATTAAAACCCAAAATTTAAAATGCAAACAAAAGTTTGTATACCTATCTTTATCCCACCTTATGTAAATCAAAGCGCTGTCTCGTGTGAAACGTGATATTTTGGTGGTTTCAATCATTTGGCATTAAGCAAATTGCATTTAACAAATCGCATTTAGCAAATCGCATTTATCATTTCGCATTTTGCATTTCGCATTTTGCATTTCGCATTTTGCATTTCGCATTTTCCATGGCGAGAGGTTCACAGAGATTATGATATCAGTTTATATTATTTCGACACACAAAGAAGAAAAATATAATTATACTGCAGTATGTATATCGAAAAAAGATACAGATCTTGCCTTCCAAATTGACTTATCCAGTTCAACCGACCAGTACAATGTGATAAGCAATTAGTAGTTAGAAGTCCCCAAATAGCAATTGCCATTTGTCATTTAGCATTTGTCATTAAGCATTTCG
Organism: Azorinus chamasolen; assembly: GCA_963576725.1. Lineage (NCBI taxonomy): Eukaryota > Metazoa > Mollusca > Bivalvia > Cardiida > Solecurtidae > Azorinus > Azorinus chamasolen. Next base: position 21,850,395 of record OY755252.1, read on the forward strand.
TATTTTGCATTTCGCAAATCGCATTTAGCATTTCGAATTTAGCATGGCCTTCCATAGATCTGTAGTTACCCGACAACGCTCTACTAGGTTTCGCACATTTCAATCCAAGTAATGAAGATTTATTTAAACAATGCATTTTCGATTTTTTCTATGTAAAATAATGATTATTATTCAGCTTGATTAAATTGATACTAAAACGTTTTTCTTTACTTTAGTAAATGGGACAATTTATTTGTGCACAGATTAATACGACTGAAAGAAAAAAAAACTTATCAAAGGGAGGTAATCACGGAGCGTCACAGAACTGCTAAAATACTTACGTGAACAAAGGAATGCGGTGTACTATAAGAAATTGTACAGCCCACTTCGGACCTGATTGCATTATAGTGACATTCGGCTTCGGCTTCGGGCCTTAAACTATTTTAGGGCTGACTGGTAGGTCAATATAATGCAATAAGGCCCTCAGTGGGCTGTACTATTTCTTATTTAATATTCCATTATAATATCTAATTGATAAGCTTCATTTCTTACAGAAATATTCAACAGATAAAGTTTTGAACGCATGACGTCTAGGTCTACATTATTTACAAATAATATTCCTCTAATCTTGGTCTTAACTGTTTGCAAACGTCAGTTAACTTGGATACAATGTTGGTATATTTTCCGGTCCTTCGCGATCATTAGTTTTGATGTTATTAGTTTTTAAAATTGAATACTGCTAAAGCCGGTGCTAGAGGGAGTGAGTAGTGTTGCACTTTTAATTACGCCTCATAAACAGAAAAATAAATAAAACCGAGTCTGCAATTTTCTCTTTTTGCATTTCTACTTTTGCTTTCGAAGGATCACCCATTTTCAGAGTTGATGCTTGACTTAAAATAGTTGATATATTCCCAAAAGGGTCTATGTTTGGGACTTTACGACAGATGGTAGCTTAAAAGGCAAAAAGTAATGCAGAATACTCCTATTGTACCTTTTTGCATTACGTTTGCACTGAAATAAGAAGCCACCTGTTTTGTTAGCCTCCTGTATTCAATAAATGAATGGCCGCTTAAAACAGGTTTTACTGTACATGTCTGTAGCGGTATATTTAAGTATAAGTACTTTGCATTGTTATTTCAGAAACTAAGTAGATTCCCTTAACCATTTTTACCCATGAGTATTTCGTAAGAAAAGTAAGTATGTACATACTATATATAAGCTGAAGTTTTGAAATGGTATTATAACCAACATAATTACTATTGCAAAATGGAATAATCATATCTATATTATTTCATAGGCAAACAGGACATACCCTGACAACACGGGTTCTACAGGTGTCATCTGATCTGTTTATTCTGTTGAAAAATCCGATATATCCGAATCCCACATTGAAAGGGTTGAAACGAAACTGGCGACAAATAACCAAGTAGCCATTGTAATGTTGCTTAAAACGAAGAAGTTATAAGTAGGCCACACTTGAAGATATGATTAGAACAATGGACGACAGTAACAAAGCACTTGTAAACTGGATTCTATTTTTACTTGTAAGACTAAGAAGTCTAAATAGTGAGATCCTATAAATATTAAGAATAACAAAATACAGTCATTTCTTCCCAATACGACCACACAAAAGAAGTACAATTCTGGAATTTTAAACCAGATGGTAGTTTATGCAGAATGTTCTCTGCATTACTTTGGTCCTGTATTAAGCAAGTGCCCGACTTAACAGATTCCTGTGTTTAAATTATGTGGTCGCATTAGTGAAACATGATCGTAGTATACACACATTACTGAATTATTCTGCGGAAACTTTACGACATGTATTTTTTACATCGGATACATAACGGAGGGCACCGAGGTGTGTCGATGTTCATAGTTCGTATTATATGACAAGAACGTTCGTATTTCGTATCATATGACAAGAACATTAACTCTTTCATCACTGAAGTCGCCGGAAAGAAACTTACAGTGCCTCCTGCAATAGACGAATATGTGATAACCTTTACACACAGTTTGGATACAAATGGGAGACCGAGTAATCTGGCGTCTCATCAGAATCCAAACTGTTCGACACATCGCTTATGTTTTAAGAAGAACTTGAGATAAAAGCCTAACACATAAATTAGACGACAATGTGTGCTGAGGGAACTTATATTTGACACTAAAAGAAATGAATACTTCACTTAACGGTTTTCAAGAAGAAGTAGTTTTTTCCGGCTAGTGTAGTTTAGGGACGCTCATGGTTAAGGGTACTTCGTAAACTCTTCCTCTCTTAAACATTTATTCAAGATTGTATCACCTCGCAAATATTCATGGCCAGAATCAGTAAAATGGAACATCGAAAAAGGTTTTTAGCACCATGGTGGAAACTGTAAAATCAAATCTATAAAATTCCATAAGCAAAGAAGACAGACACTGATCCGTCTGATCTTGGTGTACTTTGTTTGCAAACACGTGATAAGGCGTTTATTTGAAGAACATGGTTAACCCTTCGCTTGCTATTCACGTCAATATACCTACCTGTAAATAGTGAAGACCCAGATGAGACAGCTCCTATTTACAAGTTGATTATGCAACCAGTGCACTCCACAGCAGTGATTTGCACAGCGAAATACTTGTACACAGTGAAGATATATGTAAATATACAACAGGGCATCGGTAAAAAGGAGAAATGTATTTTAAAATTCAGCAAGAGAAGGGTTAAAATTGCAACTATTATGGATGCTACCCACTAGGCATCATTCTCAGTGTTGTTATACCTTCTGATCCTTCGAGATCATGAATTTCAGTACATCTAGTTCTGAAAATTGAATACCGCTTAAGCCGGTGCTAGGGGGCGAGAGCAGTGTTGCACTTTCAATTACTGCTCATGAACAGACTCAATAAAACCGAGTCTTCAATTTTCTCTTTTTGTGTTGCAATTTTTGCTTTCGGGGGATCACCTCCTTTCAGAATTTATCATATTAGCCAAGAAAATTGCAGAATCGGTTTTATTGATCCTGTTCATGAGCAGTTATGAAAACTACTCATGCCCCTCTTGCACCGGATAAAGCGGTATTCAATTTTCAAAATTAATAACATCGAACCTAATTATCCCGAAGGACTAGAAAGTAGTACAACCATGAGATTGGAGTACGGCGCGACATTTTACGGCCGCCACACAACTAATTAACACCTGCTGTTGTGAGGTACATTAAGTACACATGTTTTGAAAGTAGTGGGATCCTTATCAAAGAAAAACAGAAATGTTAAAAATGAGGAAATTGCAGATTCGGTTCTATTTTTCATGGGCAGTTATGAAAATCGCAACACTAATCTTCACCATTATTATGCTAAACGCGACCTGACTCTTACAAATGTATTTGCAAACAGTCTGGATCCAGATGAGACTCCGAGTAACTCGGCATCGGGACCCAAGCTGTTTGACATTATGTCAGTAGTTTCCTAAAGGTCTTAAAGGTTGAACCATTTTGAAGTTTGAACAGAAATTATGTTTTCATCATGAGATTGTAAACACTGTGGGACAGCCAATAGTCACCAGTATGACTGGTATGGGCTTGCCTCAGTCCCTGCTGTCTGGTCTAATTGGAAGCCTTGTTGTTTATTTATAATGAGACAAAGCTGTAGGTGAGTAATATGTATGTTGATTTGGCAGATGATTGGATCGGTCTGGGTTTGTACTGGTTGCGATAGGTTGGCGTTGAACTTCCTTTGGTAGCACTCACTGCTGTTGAGTGCACTGGTTGTACAATCAATTTATAAATAATGCAGACCCTGATGAGACAGCTCCTGCAGGAGCTGTCTCATCTGGGTCTTCACTATTTACAGGTAGGTATACTGACATGAATAGCAAGCGAAGGGTTAAAATTAACTGGACTGGGAAATTAATGGCTGCCTTACATTGCTTACAAAAAGGAGATCCTTCGAAAGCAAAATCAGCAATACGAAAAGAGAAACATGCAGACTCGGTTTTATTGAATATGTGCATATATAGTTTTTAATTTAAAGGTGTAATACTACTCACACCGCAGCACCGGCTTTATCGGTATTCAGTTTCAAAACAAAATAGTAATGAACTACATGGAGTACATGGAGAACTTTTACAACCGCAACACATGCCGCACCCGCTGTTGTTTAAGTACATATATTCTGAAAAGTAGGAGCCCAGATAGCAAACCTGTATTTGTCCAACGTTTGCCCAACAATGCTCACTTTGTTAGGCCAATATTGGAAAATGATGTTGACCAAATGTAGTTTTGCTCGTTGCTGATTGGTTGGACCAACTGTTGGACCAACTGTTGGCACACGGTTGGGCCAACATCACCCAAATATTACCTATTGTTGGACCAATGTTGGATCAACATTGGTAAATGTGTATTATCATCGAGCCAATGTTGGGTCAACAGGTTGCCAACTATTGGGACAACTGTTGGCACACCAGTGGACCAACTATTGCCCAGCAATTCCTATTGTTGGTATCGGTTTCCAAAAAGGTTCAATACCCGGTAGGAGTGAAGTCATGACGGCAATTAGCTGGGGTGCTGAAGACTGCCTAATAGCCTAAAAAAACACTAGTAGAAACAAACAAACCAGGTTTTATTCTTTTATTATCATAAGTTACGTCACAACATCAGGTGTTAAGTTATATTATCTTCACACCAGCAGGTGTTAAGTGCTTGTGTGGCGGCCGTAAAAAGTCGCCCCGTACTTCATTCTCAGTGTTGAATACTGCTTAAGCCGGTGCTAGGGGGGCGTGAGTAGTATTGTACTTTTAATTAATACTCATGAACAGACTCAATAAAACCGAGTCTGCAATTTTCTCTTTTTGCATTTCTATTTTTGCTTTCAAAGGATCACCTATTGTCAGAATATCAACTCTTACGCTGCCAATATCACATTTGTAATTACCTATGCAAACAGTTTGGATCCAGATGAGAAACCGAGTAACTCGGCGTCTCACCAGGACCCAAACAATTTATTACTGTAACTATGGGTTTTTTTAAACAAAAATGAAGAATAGTAAAACACGAAAAATTGTAACAGACGACAAATGTTGCAGACGACAACATTTTGCAGCAAAAAGGGTCATTTGAAAATTTTCTGAAAAAAGTCAAGCGTCTTGTGCAGAAACCAGCTTTTCCACTTCCTCAGGTTATTCGTAGGGTAGATCTTTCTGAAGAAATTAATGTGCAAGTTCAAAATATTCCTTCATATCCAGTTCTACATGTGCGTGATCCTATGCCCCAAAATGGTTTGCAATACAAATCAGTTCTATCGGTGCATCTGTAAAATATCCTCTCTAAACATGTCTTCTTGTAAACAATTCATTAACAGGCTAGCACTACTATCCTTACAAAAGCTCATTACCGACACTTGTTATGGATTTGATGGATACCAGATGGTATAACAGCACATTGTGAATACATTTGATATGCAAATCAAGTGATAGGTGTTCAGATATTTCCGAATACATCGGCATTTGGTAAGCGCTGGTTCTTTTTTTGTGCAGGGTCACTCACTATAAATAATGTTTATTTATTTTAGAAACTGTCTTTCATGATATTAACTCTGTTGGATTATGATGTTTGCCTTTAAAATGTCATGCTAATGAAATCAATATATAGAATCTACTCACATTTTTGGTTGACTTTTGTGTCGTCTGCTCTAGAACTGGATATGTATAAATTCACGACCAAATGGTACGGTCTAATAAGATTATCGTCTCGCCTCGCACAATAGATCCGGATATTGTTTTCAAAACTCAAAACATAAGTTAGATCTTTTGTAATACGCAAATTAGGTCTTTTATAAATTCATAAATGGGAAAATTTAAATAAACAGGTTAAAATAGTATATATCAATGTTCAATCAGTGTGGCTAGCATTTTGTTTATATTAATTGTACCGCACAATATAATGGGTATTTAAATTTTAAGTGCAACATTAGTTGACCTTTTTTCTTTTTTTAATTAGATGATACAAAATATGTGCTTAATGCAATCTTATTACTTCTATCGAAACACTGTTAGGCCAACTTTGACACGCCGTATCGTGTTTAAAGTTGGCTATGACAATATTGGCCTAACGTTGTCCCAACGAACAACAGTCAACGCCGTCGACGAGAGAAGGATGGTTGGATTGACGACCATCAGCCAACGCCAACGCAATGCCAATATCACGTTGGGTCAACATGGGTCTGCTACCTGGGAGACAATGTTTTACAATGCAATGTCGGATATAAAACAAACTCACGCAATCAAGAAAAGAAAAAACTTTATAATTGATTTTAGATATCCTTCAGAAATGTGATTTAATAATAGGATGGGTCCTTGTCATGGTTACCGTAGACTTTTTCATGGGTACCACATTGTTTGTTGGGGTCATCAGAACACATTTTAAGCATGCTTCCAAAAATAATTTTGTCCTATCTATATTTTATTTAATGGCTTCCATGGTAACACTAGGTAATTTTCGTAACTACCTTGGTTGAAAAAAATGCGTCATAACTTTGATTTTAAAGGCAATAGAAGAACAAACAAATAACCAAAGATAAGCAGAGACATATAGGTTGAATATGTAATTATAATATTTTTTATAAATGTATTCTTATGAATATAATAGGCCCAGGGCCGATAACTGAAACGCCCCCACCCCCTAGCGGGATTGTTGTAACCCTATATTTTCTTAAAGGTTAGGGTATATGTTAACATTATCGTTTGTTGGAAGATTAGGGGATGCTGGATAAGCAAACGGTCAGCGTGTTTCCATGGCAACCGCCAACATTTTTAGCACTAGCTTCATTAAGATGCAAAACATTTATCTAGTTTATAAAACATCCAAAATAGTTTTAAAATAATAACAATAGATTTTTTACATGTCAGGCATCTTTTATTCGTAATTTGCTCATTTGCATATTCATGAATATTAATGGTAATCTAAAACAAACTACATGTACTTAAATTGTTAAAAAATGACCTTATTTAGCAAACGAGTATGTTATGTTTATCTATTTTTCACATTAAAAGGTTTCAAATGACACGTAAATGTTTTCAGGTCATTTATTTATTCAGTTTCTATAGATACACAGTATTGCTTCAGTAAAGCAAAGAAAGTGGGTAGGGTAAAATTACCCCACAAAATGTAAAACAATGCTATTTTGTCAATAAGTGGTTTTAAGATGAATGACAACATAAATTTGCACATGATAATTACAACAACATTCTCTATACACACCATTATCCCAGTTTGATAACAAACTGCTACTTTGCTTTTTTGCATATTCATGAATATTAACGAGAGTGTAAAAAATGCTTAAATGTTAAAACATGACCTTTTTTAGCAAACGAGTATATGTTATGTTTATTCATTTTTCATATTAAATGGGTTTAAATGACAAATATTTCGATACAGGGCCAGCTGTACCCTAGGTCCCCCTTAGCAGGATTTTATGACACCCATATCACTGTAAAGCTTAATATATCCTCCATCGAATGTCAGTTGTTGGATGTTATATGAATGCTGATTAAGCTTACAGTATGCGATTGATTATCTGCCCCTGAATTCGTAATATTACGTTTTTATATTTTTGTATACAAGTGATTATGGAGTCCAAAATGATAAGTTCTCAAACCGTATTGTTTAAAATAATTATATTTTATGTCGATCAACATGTTTTTAAAGAAAAGATAACTTTGAACTGAAAACAGCAAGAATTATTTCCCTTGTAACTGTAAAAAAGAAACGACTTAATATACATACAACAAGCTATGTTTTCAGTTATATATGGGGAAACATTTTGCATAAGGCACTGAAAATGATCATTTAGATATATAATATCTGCAACATAAAACAATTTCTTAACATATTTATCATCATTTCTGATACTGTAATGTTATATTTAATGCGTTCATAAAACTATTTGCTATTACTGCACATTGGTTATTTGTCCAATGATTCCATATTTGTCCAATGATTCCAGGGCAGTTATCTCAGAAGTTCTGATACTAGTAGATTCTTTTGTATAATAATTTTCCAAAAAGGTTGCACCATCGGCCATTAGAAAAGTGCTAGCCCTGGGAGTTATACCACTGTTTGAGAGGCCACAATCAGACCTAGAGAACGTACACCAGAAGGTTGTTCTGTGGGGTTGCGAAAGGGCGCAGATAAAAGGAAGAAAATGTAGAGCTATTCTTCCAGGAAGCACCCCTAAGGATCTCATCCAACGGGGCGTGATTGAAAAATGCCCAGAAAGGGGATAGGGCTCTGAGCTCATAGGACCTGCGTCTGAGCAGTGGCCCTTCTGACCGAAAAGAGATAACAGATGCAGGGTATCCACACCCCTTGTGGGAGAGATCCTAATCCTGTTGGAGTCAAAGGAAATTCAGTCCCACAAAGATGAAATCTTTCGTGACACCACTCTGCCACTGCTATCCCCATGAGTTTGGTGAAATCTCTGTGGCCGTAAAGAGGCCAAAGGGCAATGCCCGGAACTAGTAAACGGTACCCCATGGCAGAAGCGCAAGAGTTATCTGTCTGGTGGGTGAACCGGGAGATGGAAATAGAGCCTAGAGTTCCATGGAAATTCCCAACTGGTCGGGTTTGATAGCCAGTCGAATGGAAGCGATGGTCTCAATCTTTAAAGATTCGACCTTTACATACCCGTTTAGAGAAGAAATGTCGATGATCGGTCAAAAGGCGCTATTTTGCTCTAGACATGAAATAGATGGCTGTAAAAGCCCGCCTTATTCTCGTTCAGTACAGAGGAAGGAGACTCTGAACCTAGCTCTACTGATAGAGCAGCAGCTAAGAGGTCTATGTTAGAAGCAATTCCCATTTGCTGTCTATGGCGCTGTTCCTACCACTTGAGTAGAGACAACGGGGTACTGGGGCTGTCGGCATCCAGTAAGGGGATCCGGTCGAATAGCACAGGGTGGCTGTCAGAAGAGGCTGGAGGCCTGCGAGATGAAAAAGAGCCATGGATCTCAAAATATTGAGGACATGGTCCAACCGACTGCAATCTTGAAATGGAAATTTTGGTCCAGGTCTGCCAACCGAAACAGAAGGAATCTATACGGGGGAGAGACTCCCGAGACTTGGAGAAATTCGGAAGCTCTCCCTGTTCCTGGTAGCTCAAAGAACAAGAGCGAGTCCTTGTGAGTTGGCTTAGGTGGCCTAGGGCATATAGAAGGCGGGAGGAAGGCGAAAACAGTCCTCACACACCTTATCAAAAGCAAACGATGACTGCTCAGATTTGTCGACGACCGACGACTGAGCCTCCTCTGGGTCCGACGCTCCAGCTGGATCCGACACCCTGAAAATAGGATTTTCCCTAGGAGCCAGTATTGACAGGACATCCTGCTGACCTTCAGACTACACCCTGGTCTGTCGCCGACGGCTTTACCCGGAGAGGAAGACCTCCAACAGGCACTTGAAGAGTGGACTGTGAGTGGGTAAGGACGAGGATTGTCGCTCCCTAAGTCGAACTCACCACATGCCCTGACCAGTTTACCCATATTAGCCTTGCGTGATGTTGAAAATTACTCGCGTTGTCATATATTTGCTTGATTATTTATCACAGCATGCCAGGCCAATGCAAAGCCTCTTGCGGGCATTTCGCGGTAGATTGGGCCACACATAAAGTGTGCCTGGCCTGCTGCGGATGCTCTACTTCAGCATCCTCTCAAGTTTCGTCGTTCTGGACAGGGGAGACGTGGAAGCTCACTATCTTATTCCCGTCGGCCAGCGACGCCCTCGCCTTCAGACACAGACAAATCAGTGACCTCTTAAGCTCAGAAAAAGCCTGTTTCTTCTTCTAAATCTCTTTTTTCTACACCCCAACCCCTGCGGTGCTGTCGTTCCCCAGTTGTCAATTGCCGCACGGCTCCCGGGCGTGGATCCCCGTTCACTGCTTAAATGGTGCCCTTTGCTCTGGTCCCCGGTTCTCTTGTTGCCAGAGTTCCCGGTCAGTCTGCGCCCAGGAGAATTTTGCCTGGTATTGGTGCTTTTAGCACCGGTATTCCCGGTCAATCTTCGCCCGGTTATCTGGCACCGGAGTCCGGTGTCCCTGTATTCGGGCTTCCGTTCATTTTTCCCGATTACATTACCGGCATCGGGAAAACCGGTCTACCGGGCTCCGGCCCTATGATGTCACCGGGCATTCTTTGGCCCAGTGTCCCGAGTTTGCTCTCCACCGATCCTCCGGTGACCCGATCCAGTCCTGTGACTGGAATAACTAATTTGACTGGTCAATCTACCGACCGAGTTAAATAAGGGTATTGGAAACATAATTAAATATGCAGCGTTTGTCATGTTACACATTTATGTAGACAAAACTCTAAATATTCACCATAAGCTTGACTTCTTGAATTTTTGGAATAGTCCATTTGAAAATGCAGAGTTGTTCTGGTTCAAAACGAATGCAGTGCACCAACGGGTAGACCCTTAGCTGCAATATACTTAGTCAATTTGTTACACTGCCTTCGCATATAAAGTTAATCATGTAATTGGTTGACACTACTGCCGTTCATGTATACTTGGCCATATATGACACATCTACCGTGCATATACTAAGATAGAAAAATAGCTACCCCAGGCATATACAGTGAACACTCGTTATAACGATATTCGATATATACAACAATCATTATACTGACACAAATATTGGAAACGTATACAGTAAACCCTTCTAAATCGAAAAATTACTAAAGAAGATTTTAGTTCTTGTTTAGACAGATATATGCTTAATACATAATAAAAGACATGCAAAAAGTTCCTCTAGGAGCTTTTTGCATGACGTTCATCTGCATTAAACTGCCCCTAGACTTGCAAATCGGCACTGAGGCTAACCCGTACGTCATTCTCAGTGTTGGTATATTTTCTGGTCCTTCGGGATCATTAGTTTTGGTGTTATTGAAGCCGGTCCTATGGGGGTGATTAGTGTTGCACGTTTAATTTCTACTCATGAACAGACTCAATAAAAACGAGTCTGCAATTTTCACTTTTTGCATTTCTACTTTTGCTTTCGAACGACCACCAATTTTCATTTAATTTATAATAATAGATTATAATTAGAATTGACAGTACTTTGTAAATCAGATATACGAGTCGAACATGTACACCAGGTCAGATAAGGATATAGTTGCCGTGAATTCAGTCGTGCACTTAGGCACATCTACATATGATTCTGTGATGATTACATTGACCCTTCAAATGAACATTATCACAATGTTTGCACATTCGTCTATCTTCGTACGTTTCACCGTCCAATACAAATGAGTTGCACACCTAGAACTGACTTGGTTGAATCATTCTATAAAGGTGGAATTATGGTCCCTGATTGAGTAAAAATTAGTATGATAACCCTTGTGTTTATGACATAGCCGAAAAATGGAATCCATGATCAATGGGACCATTTCTGGTTTGATATGGGATATTTCAGTTCATTCAGTATTAAAAGTATCCCTGCTTAGACTATTTCAAAATGTCAAAACAATAGTTTTCGCAATTCTTTGAACACTTACAAGTTAATATGAAGTGCTTGTAAATAATGTTTACCAAGTGCTAGATCAGAAGTTAGTATTAAAACTACTTATAAACAGATTGGTGTTACGCCTTTCCCCTCTAAAAGCCGTTTAAAACACACTTGTTTAATTGTGTCTCAAAAGATTGACCGAATCGGAAATATTCAGAATTACACAAGATCCTAATCTGAAGAGACATTTTTATAACAGTGGAGTCATGGATGTCCTTTCAACCCGTGACACGCATGCACTGTTATTTGCAAACAGCGCAGATCCAGATCAGGGTCTGCACTGTTTCCAATGTAAACGTTTTATATTCAAATTTAAGCCTTTATCAAATACTGATTGGAGTAAGAATAAGACAATCCAGGTCTGAAAGGTTTAAAGCGGAAAGATTATTTCAAATTCTTAGTTCAGCGTTTGCTCCTGACTTGCTAATCGGAATATGTCGTTCTTCTTTTTTTTTAAAAGATTCTCCATTGAATTCGACTGATGCAAGACCAATGTCATTGTTACGGATTATATTCATGTTAACCAGATTCAGCCACTACGTGCAGGCTGTGAACAAGCGTTGCCGATTTGAAGAAAATAAAGCCATACGCTTAGGTATGTCTTACATACCACACATTCAAGAGCTCATACTCTGTTCTAGTAACTTGTAAATGTTACACATGGTTCGTTTATAGATGTTACACACCCAAAACATACAAATGATATGGCTGGATTCATGTTACATGTACATGTATGTTACTATCATATATTCGGATGCCTTAGACCCATTCGTCGATTTAAAGTTAACGATGAGTTGGGTTAAAGGTATAAACAACATGCCATTGAATGCCTTTTCTTTATTGAACAGTTCACCAAGTGCAAACGTAATCTTACTAGATAGAAACTTGCTCAAACAAATTTCACATTCTACATTTGCAGCTTACAGGATACCAGGAGTTTACATCTTGGACACATTTACCTCAGTGGAATTTATTTTCCAATTATGATATGTCTTGAGATACTGGTTACTTCTTATAATCTTTTGGATCAAATGCCAACATTCTGCTCAAGCAATACATCTTTAACACCGACTATGAAGTACTTGTATTTTATGGAAATATATGTCCTATGTGAATATCTTACGGTCTTCACCTTATCAGTCTTTAACCCTTCATTCAAAGAACGCAGTTGCCAGCACATGTTGAAACAGATTTGACCCATATCAGACGACACCTTTAGGAGTCTGATCAGGTTCTGCTCTGTTTGATTATGAAATGATACATAATATGATTCTACAGTTTCTGTCACGGCCGAAACTCTCACATTTGATATAAAATGTCCATACACAAGTTCCATTATATATACATGTATAAAAAAACCATTAGTTTGTGATATAGTATTTATCAGAGTTGTAAATATGAGAACCATCGGCTGGCTAAAGGTTTACGATCAAATTTAAGGATATGACCTGTCTACATACATCCCGACTTATACTCCCTAGAGGTTCATAAACTTGTATTTATTTAAAGGACTCTAACATGTAACTAAGGCAGACTAGCTTTAGAGTCGAGAAGAACCGTTAGGACTTATTTGGCGCCAGAACTAAAGCTAAGTATCAACCGTATACTTTTTTTGGGTTTTTACCCCTATTCTATAAGTTAATCAACTTAATGTTGTCTTCAGTTCTTACAATTACGCCTTTGCAAACAGAATAGACCCATATCAGACGGCTCCTATAGGAGCCGTCTGATCATGGTCTGTTCCGTTTGCTTAAGATATAATTTAGTTATGATTCAAACATTCTTGTGTCTATATGCATGTATAACAAATTTATCTCATCAATATTCGTGACGTCATTGTTTCGTACATGAATATTCATGGAGGAATGTGTGAACATTTTACCTATATCGTGCTAAAGCTACCTGTCTGTTTTTTGTCAAAAGGATATAGATCCAGACGAGACTCCGGGTAACTCGGGTAACACCGGGTAACTCCGGGTAAATTCGGTAACTCTGGGTAACCGAATGTGTTTGGCACTGTGGCAACAATCATTTAAATATTTGAGTAAATCGGGAAAAATTAAATATTACAGCAGATCAGGGTTATTTTTGATATGCATGCACATTTACTGTTTTATGTGGTGTTTCCTGCATGACTCATGCATGTACTTTTAATTGATATTTCAAAAGCGTTTGTTTTTCAATTAGACATATTTTAATGGCCGTTTAAGACAACAAATGCACTGTAGTTTTACCGTCATACTTTCTCTGCTTACGTTACTTGCAAATATTCCCATGATGTGAGCTAACAGTATTTGCACAAAACAGTTAACCCCTTGGCTCCATGAATATTCCTGTAAGTAATAATGACATCATGAATAATAATTGCCGACTATTTATGATTATTTAATAACATTTACTGAGTTTGACTTTTGTAGAAACTACAGAATAAGATCTATATACAACCTTTTTCGCATTGATATTGTTGCTTTCGAATGATCTTCCACTTTCAGAATGTATGTGTTTCACACTAGCAGGTGTTCAGTGCTTGGGTGGCGGCCGTAAAAAATCGCCCCGTACTTCATTCTCAGTTTTGTTATATTTTCAGGTCAGAATTTTACAAGTAACCAAATTAGACCATGATGAGACGTCCTGCATAATTTGAGAATGCATGTAGTTGTTGTGATCTGTCTCCAAGCTTATTGATTTTCTGCGTTTAAATTTGAATTCATTATCAAGCATCTGGTCGATCAGAAGTTGAATTGATATATGCTAAAGAATGAATTAATGAGACGTCTGAGAGTGAACTCAGGCCTTTCCAAACCTGGCTTTATTAAACAAGACTTCAGTGAAGTCAGGACGTCCGTAAACCGGTTTAAATAATTATTGGGGCTAATTTGGTGATTTTGCCAGTGACCATTCCAAGGCGGTACTCTCTCTGTCACCCTTGCCTTTATGTTTGGTGTTTTTGTGTCGTTTTACTTGTTCGTTTGTTAATATTTAGTATTTTCATCTTGTGGATATGCGTGTGTGTATGTATGTGTTTGTGTGTTCACCCTTACATTTATGTGTGTCTGGTGTCTTTGTACTTATGCGTCTGTTCATGTTCTGAATTCCACCTCGTGTGTGTGTGTATGTGCGAGTGTATGTGCCTGTGTATGGTTGTGTATGACTTGCTCTATCGATGTTTTATTGTGATTGTTGCGTCTTGTGAGTGGCTTTTCCTGCTTAACCTTTACTACGTTTTCATTCAAATCTATTCACATGTGACTACGTAATGAAGGGTGACAGTCATGCAGAAAACTCTGCTGGGGGATTAACACTAAGCTGCAACCTGCCTTTGAGAACGACATTATACTAACATCATACTAATTTGAACCCGAGGTTTAGAGATGTTTTACTGTATTGTATTAGACCGACATTGATACTAATGTGATTACAATATTGCTTAAATGAGAACGTCCGGTTTGGAGTGTTTGTACTGTATTTGTATATCATCCAATGAATATTCAATCAGTAACATGATGGTATTCCAGACGTTTAAGATATCCCAACAACCTAATCATTTACTTCAGAAAGATACATTATAGATATTTGCCAACACAGTAGACCCATATCAGACAGTTCCTGTATGAGCTATCTGACAAGGATCTGCTCTGTTTGCTGATTGAGGATTCTTCAGTGTCCTGCCATGTCCAAAACGCCTATGTTCATATGTTATTATAGATATGCATTTGATTGCATTTGATTGATGGTCAGTATGTCTTACATGAATATGCATTAGGTCTTTAAACAGTTCTACTGTTAGTTAGTTATCTAACTCTAGCAGGCTTCTTAGTAATATTTTGACCTCGCGGAGATGCGGGGGTCTCCGTAGCCGAGTGGTTATGGTCTTCGACTGACAATCGCTTAGCCCCTCACTGCTGTGGGTTCGAATCCCAATCTGGGCATTTGGATTTTTCATGTGAGGAAGCCTTCCAGCTGGCTTGTGGTAGGGCGGCGGTTCCACCTGGATGTTCTTCTGTGCACGACACAATGCAATTTGTTCCGTGCACAGACGAACCTCTGGAGTCTTCCTCCACCTGCAATTAGCTGGAAGTCGTGATATGACTGAAATAATGTTTAGTATAGAAAAAACAGTCAAACAGGGAGAGTCATATACGAAAGGCCACTGCATCAACACCATCACACAAGAAAGGGCACAGTCATAAGACAAAAGCTAACGGGACGAATACCAAGACATAAAACAATACACATGAAACACATTGAATAACAAAGCAGACCATAGGGCGAAGCAGGAGTACCGCCTTGAAACGGTCTGTAGCCAAAATTGGCTAATGGGGGCTTAAACCTGGTTTGTGGGTACCCTACCTCGCACTAATCCCACCTTCACCCAAGTCAAAATGTAAAATAGAATCCCCCTCCAGACAACTGCTCAGCATGTGTAACGATTTCAAGACTAAATAATTTTAGAATAAACTGAAACGGTAAAAAAGTAACGTCATAATTTGTAACTATTTCATTTGGAAAAGAAAAAACATGATTGACATCATAAACATGTAATCGATGACCATTCAGAGGCCAGGGTAAGTGTGGAGATGTCATTTAAACCCGATAAAAAAATCGTGAAGATGCTCACCGGGTGAAAAGAAAACCTTAACAGTGCTCATAACAATGCGTTTTGAAAACATCAGGAGCATCGCATGGTGCCCCGCGTAAGGGCAGTCTCAAATATAAGAGCATTGTACGAATACATAAACATCATATGATCTCATATGGGTTACCTGAAGGTTCGTTCCTTGCTACTCAACTGGTGACACCACAATTCTATATGTAATCACTCTTCTAGTGGAAATGTCCAAGCGGTTGAGTTTTTGGCTAAGTAGTGGAAACACACACAAAGTATTTCGTGCATGCTAAGTGTAGGCTACAAAACTGCCAAAGTGTGTTCTCTGCAAATGTTTTAACCCATTCCACATATACTAAATTTAGACCGATCCTCGTTGATTAATTCTACCGAAAAGGAGTATTTACTAAAGAAAAGGAAAGCAATGTGTAGTTGTTTTTTCTGTTTTTGGAACTGACGTGAGCCAGTCCGTTTATTTATTTTTCAACATTAAAATACATACAGGGTTTACAAACACTATCACATATGTAAAAAAAAATCAAAAACAAATCACATCTAATGATTTGTGTGCATTTCTACTTTTGCTTTCGAAGGATCACCCATTTTCAGAATATATGTACTTCACAACAGCAGGTGTAAAGTGCTTGTGTGGCGGCCGTAAAAAGTCGCCCCGTACTTCATTCTCAGTGTTGTTATATTTTCTGGTCCTTCGGGATCATTAGTTTTAATGTTATTAGTTTTGAAAATTGAATACTGCTTAAGCCGGTGCTAGGGGCGTGAGTAGTGTTGCACGTTAAATTACTACTCATGAACAGACTCAATACAACCGAGTCTGCAATTTTCTCTTTTGGCATTTCTACTTTTGCTTTCGAAGGATCACCCATTTTCAGAATATTTGTTATCAAAAGTATTTCTTAAACAATGCTTTAAATAATTTCTCTTAAGGCCTTACTGAAGTTACCTATAATTGTCCTAGATGAGTTTCTGTATTAAAGATATTTAATGAGGGTAAGTAAGTCATTATATAATATTCTAAGTAAATTTACTTTGGTTCGCCCCCTGTCACTTTTCATGTAACTTCGATATATAGTATATAAAATTTGACATAGAATCTTATTTATTTCTTGATACTCTTTAAACTGGATTTTATAACCAACTACCAATTCAAACATGCTAACACGTATGCAGAAACCAAGATTTCTAAAAAGGTTTTCTATTTCATTCCAAAATCTATCCAGGTATGGGCAATGAACAAAGAAATGTTTCAATGTTTCAATTTGATTGCAATGTTTACAAAGAGGGGATTCGATTAGTTTCCATTGAAAAAGGTTTTCGTTTGTCGGAACTATTCTATGAATAAGTTTGAATTTCAGTTGCTTTATTGTATTGTTAACCAAAACCTTGTTCATGAAAAAAATATAGCGAACGCCAATTAATATTTCGATTGAAAGTTGTTTCCCAGAATGTATGTATGTCAGGCGGCTCGAATTTGTTTTTAATTAGTTTTTGCTTTATGTCTTTATTGTTTAATTTATCAATGTTTAAATTTTTAACAAACATATTTTTATTATCTGTCTTAACTAGCGAATTGATTGAGGCATCCGTTTTCAGTATTGTTTTTCCAACTTTTTGGAATGCTGAATTTTAATTTAGTAATTTCCGATATCCAGTTTGTTTTATTTTGAATTCTATGTAATATGTAATAATGTTTCTTTTATATCACCATTTTCGCCGATTATGTCATTTATAAAGATTAGTCCCGATTTTATCCATGATATAACAAGAGTACCGCATACGGTACATAATACGCCCACTTGCAAACTGATTCAACATGCCTTATAAGTGTTGACATTTTCTAATCTGTGCTCCAGATCTTGATTTCCATATTAAGGTGATACTATTTTTTAAAAAAATGAAGTGAATATCTTATTAAATAAAAAAGTTACAGCTAATCCTCATTTTTGCAGATTTTTGTAAAGTGCAACGGCCATAACTCTGTAAAGACAAACTGAATGAACCTCAAAATAAACTCAGCTTCAAATTTTGTTGCTTAAAACATTTGTGTTAAGTTTCATTCATATCATTTTAATAGTTTTCCTAAAAAACAACAGACAAACTAAAAGTTGACCGACAAACAAAGCAACAAACACACAAAGTTCAAGGACCATAACTTTAGAATAAAATGACATATCAAAACCCCCGCAATATATGTGAAAATTCACATTAAGGTTTAACCATATAAAAAAATTGAAGTAAATATCATTTCAAATGAAAAAGTTATGGCCATCCTCATATTTGCATAGATTTGCATTATTTTTTTAAGTGCAAGGGCCATAACTCCAAAACAACAAATCAAATGATCCTCAGAATCGACTTAGCTTCAGGTCTTGATGCATTAAACATGTGTATGAAGTTTCATTAATATCTGTCAAATAGTTTTATCAGAAAACAGCGGACAAACTATATGCATATATTTGCATTATTTTTAAAGTAAAAGGGCCATAACTCCGACACGACAAATCAAATAAACCTCAAAATTAACTCGGCACCAGATCTTGATGTATTAAATATTTTTGTGAAGTTTCATTAATATCTCTCATATAGTTTTCCCAGAAAACAGCGGACAAACTATTTGCATGTATTTGCATTATTTTTTAAGTAAAACGGCGATAACTCCGAAACGACAAATCAAATGAACCTTAGAATTGACTCAGCTTCAGATCTTGCTGCATTAAACATTTGTGTGAAGTTTCATTAATATCTGTCAAATAGTTTTCCCAGAAAACAGCGGACAAACTATTTGCATATTTTTTAAGGACAAGGGCCATAACTCTGAAATGAAAAATCAAATGAACCTCAGAACAACTCAGCTTCAGATCTTGATGCATTAAACATTTGTATGAAGTTTCATTAATATCTGTCAAATAGTTTTCCCAGAAAACAGCGGACAAACAAAATGTTGACGGACGAACGAACGAACGGACGGACGGACAGGGCCACGACAATATACGACCACCTTTATTAGGTGGGCGTATAAAAACCAAACATTTCCCTTTATACTTTATAAATTGGTTACCCCAAATGACTTGAGTTCTAACTTCATAGAACGTTTCTGGTTTTGAGATTTCACTGATGTTGTTTAATGCGATATAGTATCTTAAAATATCTTTATAAAATGTTGGGATGTCATATTTAATTGAGGGAAGGGATTTTATAGAATCGATGTTCATTTTAAATACCAGAAGTCTATCTCCATATTGATGTAAGAAGAACTTTGGAATAATTTTTCCAGTTGGCGTCTTCATTGGAGCAAAGAGATGTAATCCATTTTAGCTTCAAAGTTTTTCGTACTTCATTCTCAGTGTTGTTATACCTTCTGATCCTTCGAGATCATGAATTTCAGTACTTCTTGTTCTGAAAATTGAATACCGCTTAAGCCGGTGCTAGGGGGCGTGAGCAGTGTTGCACTTTCAATTACTCTTCATGAACAGACTCAATAAAACCGAGTCTGCAATTTTCTCTTTTTGTGTTGCAGTTTCTCTGACCAATTTAATGTTTCGCATTCAAGCTTGTCATTTCCAAAATACGTTCCAAGCGCTTTTACTTTTGTGCCGAATCTAATATCATAAATATTTATTTCATTTTGTTGTTTAAGTTTTCCAATAAGTAGGCCTTCTGTTTTATTTTTGTTTAATCTGAGTCCAAAAAACTTTCCAAATTCTTCTATAATATCAATAGCTATCGGGATTTCTGCAGTATATTTTTAAAAAAATGTTGTGTCGTCGGCTGTGTTATCTTAGGCAGTGTAGCGATGTATTAAGTTGCACTTTAATACCATTAATGTCATTGCAATTTCTAATATTATTGGCCAATATTTCTGCTATAATAATGAAAAGTAAAGCGGATAAAGGACACCCTTGTCTGATACCCCATGATATCTTAAAAAACTTCGATTGCCAGCCATTGTTCATTACGGAGGAACAGATATCCTTATACAATACTTTTACCCAACTGATAAAGTCATTTTTAAAACCAAATTTGTCTAAGACTTTAAACATGAATTCCCATTCAACAGTATCAAAGGCCTTTTTAAAATCAAGAAATAACATAACGCCATCTATGTCTGAGTAATGAATTATATCTTGTATTTGCCTTATGTTATAGCCTATATATATCTATTCTTTATATAACCTTGCTGGTCTAGGTTGATAATTTTAGGTAGTACTCTCTGGAGGCGTTGAGCGAGAACTCTAGCCAAAATTTTGTAATCAATATTTAACAGAGAGATAGGTCTCCAATTTTCTAGGTTTTCCGGATCACCCTTTTTGTATAATAGTGAGAATACACACTGTTTTTGCGAATGAGACAATTCTCGATTATGTAGATTATGTAGATTGTCTAAGAATGATCCAAGTATAAGCGGAGATATTTTAGGCCAAAACTTGAGATAACATTCTACTGTTATGCCATCGAGACCTGGACTTTTATTCATTTTCATTCCTTGTAGGGCTTCCAAACATTCTTTTAAAGTAATAGGACCTTCACAAACATTTGCATCATCTTCGGATAACTTTTAATGTTTTAAGTTTCTAAGTAATTTTCAATATTATCTTTATTGCCATTAGATGAATATAATATTTCATAAAATTTCTCTTCCGTATCTAAAATATCCTCAAGTTTTGTAATACGGTTTCCATTAACAATTAGAGATGTTATATTTTTCCTGCTTTGTTTTGATTTTTCAAGACTTAAAAAGTATTTTGTGTTTTTCTCACCTTCTTCTAAAAAATTAATTCTAGCTCTTATTTGTGCACCAATTGCTTTTTTGTGGTATATTTCATTTATTTCATTTTCGGTTTCTATGATATTTGCTTCTACTGAATTTGGGTTTACAAGAAGATTTTTTAATCGTTTTTCCAACATCTGTAGCCTATTGTTCGTTTTTCTTCCTTTTTGTTTTGAGTACTGTATCGATTGTTGTTTAATTTCGTGTTTGCAAAGTTCCCACTTGAGTGTATTATTGACATTTAAACATTTGCATTGTTCTACAATATCTGTTATTATATTACCATAGTCTTCATCTTCTATATGTTGGTTAGTTATTCATTTTCCAAAATCCTGGACCTCTTTTAAAAGTTTTTTTTAATTTTAAGTGAAATAGCCAAATGATCAGTTGAATTCAATGTGTAGTTGTTAAGTCACTGCGATAAATAGATCATTTGCTCCTATAGTGCAAAAACTATTTTCATCACGAATATGTCAAAAATGATTTAAATAGTGCCACCAAAAGGTGCAAGTAGCAGGTAATGAGTTAAGCCAATTTACTTCTCATTTATCTTTATAATACAGTCTGACTTTCAAACAGTTTGACATTCTGGTCAGACGATGGGTTACTGGGCGTCAGGGTCTACATAGCGTCCACACGAACTAGCTCGCAAACAGTCTTCTACCTTAAACCTGTGCACTTAAATTTCAGATTGGAACAAACAGCGTTTTGATGTAAATAATAGCCGAATTCCATTTGAAAATCAAACAACCACCTTCTGTGACAAAATTACATAAATTTACTACATACTTACCTTTACACGTTTATCAATATTTATAAACGGTCAGCGGTGTGGTTACTAGTTTATGTATACTCCTATCGATATTAATGTGAGTGCTGGGTTGCGTCTTAGGCTACAGTCCCGCTAGCGCTTGCGATCGTTAAAGACCACTGCCGACCTCTGAGATCTCTGAAACCGCCGATCGTCTGCGATTATCGGCGACTAAATTAAAAAAAATCGCAGTCACAGTGGCGACGCATCTGCGACCACCTTAAGACAGGTTGTTGACGATCGTGCGTCAAGTCGCTGGTATTCGTACGAAGGTTCCACAATCATTTCCGACCTGTTGTGTAGTCACGTGATCCATGTCTAGTCGCGGGTAATCTTTAGGAAGTCGCTGGTAATTGCCCGACAGTCGTAGGTTATTGTAGAAAGGTCGCTGATAGTCGTACGACCGACTGTAGGGAAGATCACCAACGACAAGTTAAATATTATTGGAGACCTTCGTACGACGATCGCACGATTACCTAAACTATCTAAGGTTACAGCTTAAAGGATACCGGCGATCAGTTCGATCGTAAGGAGGTTGTTGTGCATAATCAACAACCTCCCTACGACTGAAATCGGTCGCACGACTGAAAACGATTATCAACGATTACTGAACACCATCGGCGATTATCAGCGACTTGTCTTGCGACCTTCGTACGAATATCGGCGACCACAGGTCGCTAGTAATCGTAAACAGGTCATAAGTGGTCGTAGGCCTTGTGGGACTGGGCACTGGGGTTGTTGTACATGGTCAACAACCTCTCTACGACTGTAATTGGTCGCACGATTGTTAACGATTACCAACGATTACTGAAGACCATCCGCGATTAACAGTGACTTGGTGTGCGACCTTCGTACGAATATCGGCGACCAGAGGTCGGTAGCAAACGTTAACAGGTCTGAAGGGGTCGTAATGCCTAGTGGGACTAGGCCCTTACCAAATCAGTAAGATGACCTAGGAGGCGCTGATTACCTGATCATAAGAATTATGGTAACGGCGTACTCAGAGACCCAACGAGAGTTTTGAGTTATGGGGTCGATCAGTCATAGGAGAATGACTTATGGTGTATTTATATACATGGGTTGTTACGGTCATTAAAGTGCGGAAACCCTAACGTGACTGTTCACGAAACCTACTATGTTACATTTCTTCTACCAATATTTACATGATGATGTTTAAAACTAAGAACTTGTGAATACTAAATCATACATTTATCGGCATCAGTACATATTTTGAAAATACATTGAACAGTACAAAGGCTAAATTCCAACAGTGTACTTTAAACACAAACTTCATAAAAGTTTCGTTGCAATTTCGTGTTCATGCACAACTAAAACTCGTTCAAAATATTAACCATTTACTCCATAAATGCGGCATTCTACACCTTTGCAAACAAAGTAGACCCATATATTTTTAGGAACCGTTTGAGCGGGATCTGCTGTTTGCTTATGAAATTATAATTCTGATTTGGCCAATTGAAATATCGAATGAAGCATAAAATGTACCAAACCTTATGACTATTTCAACCCTTTAAAGATATTTCATCATTACCTTAAATAAAGCATATTGCTATTGACTGACATGTTTAATATTGATAAGTCATTGTGATGGCACGTTTTATTCTATATAACAAACAGAACTTTTGTACTTCACAGCAGCAGGTGTTAAGTGCCTAGGTGGCGGCCGTAAAACGTCGCCCTGTAATTCATTCTCAGTGTTGCTATATTTTCTGATCCTTCGGGATCATTAGTTTAGATGGTATAAGTTTTGAAAATTGAATACTGCTTAAACCGGTGCTAGGGGCGTGAGTAGTGTTGCACTTTTAATTACTACTCACGAACAGACTTTATAAAACCGAGTCTGCAATTTTCTCGTTTGGCATTGCTACTTTTGTTTTCGAAGGATCACCGACTTTCAGAATATATTCAATTAAACAAAAGATGTCAACACCTTTCTAAGACCCATGTCAACAATGGACTTATCTCGTCAGAAATCTATCACCAACGGGATGAGGTTGACTTTGTTTTGGTTTCATATAACATATCATGTCAAACTTCCATTCTGTTTTAGACTGGCGGAAGCAGTCTTTAGTACCGCAAATCGGATTCAGCTATCGTACCAGTGCCACGTCCGATGTAACATTTTGTGTATTAATGCACCATAGACGGATCCATATGTCTAATCAAGACCTATGATAACACATATGTCTTTGGTCTAATCGCATATTTTCAATACAGCACATGCCACTTAATTACTGTTTGAACCAGAGTTGCATATCCGCCCCTGCCCTGCGATGTGCCTGCGATTCTATGTCAAATGCTGATGAGGAGTTAAGCGGTTAAAACACAGTGCCCCTTGAAATCTCACTCTTATTATTATTATGAAAGTGATCCGATATATTTTGGGCAGGAAAGGTAAACTAAAATATTTGAAAACCATTACCAAAACGGGAAGAGAAAAGGAGCAAATTATAACTTTCAAGCGGTCACGTGAATGACGGCACACATCTGCATTGACAGACCTTTTATCGATATTTTTATGTCATATTGATACACAGTTTAAGTCTTTATTTTCTAGGTATTTATTATTTCTAGGTCTGCAAATACTGTCATCAGTAGAATTGTCGTGTTTCTAGAGGGTCATTTGTTACGATGTGAAATACGGCACAAGGCTGACCCAGTTTTCAGTATTGATCTGTTGTATTTACAGACGTGTATTGTCTGTGTAACTGTGAAATCCGTTGTCATGTAAAGCGATATACTGTTTTTAAAATACTTCCGGCGGTTGCAGATATTTCCAGATGAATATAAGTACAGTATAACCTGTCTTAGACAACCTTCAAAAAGAGGTATAAGTATGGACCTCTAAGGCATGTGGTAGCTTAACGCAGGTCAAAGGTAATGCATTACTGTTGTCCTGCATTAAGTAACCACCTGCTTGTTATGAATCCTTTGTTCAATAAATTAATGATCGCTTAAGACAGGTTCTACTGCAAGGGCCGGAAACTCTTGCGTTTACTGCGTTTGCAAAGTGTGGCATGAAATGTGTTGCAATTGTCATACTGATGTTGTAGTTTACAGTTGAATAGAAAAATATATAGTTTATTTTCTTATTATCATCTCAATTCTCACCTATGTTTCCAAGGGGGTCAGTCAGTACATCCGTCTGTCCGTCCACCCATTCGTCGGTGATTGCTTTAAACGACATCTCCTCTGACACCGCATGGTAGAATGTAACCAAGCTTGTAATTCTTTTCATGTGTGGAGTGTTTGTCTCTGGTTCCTGTGTGTCTGTTGGTGTTTTCTGTGTTCATCTCGTGTGTGAGAGTGCGTGTGAGTGTGTTGTTGTGTGTGTATGTGTGACATGCTGTCTATCGGTGTTTTGGTGGTGGTTGCGTGTTGTATGTGGCTTTGCCTGCTTGACTTTACTACTTTTCCATTCAGATAAATGATCTTGGTATTAAGCTCCATCAAAATTGCTAAAAGAATCCGGATCCATAAAGAAGTGTGTGGTTGTTTTGGCAACAAACAGAAAAAATCGTTAAAAATATTCTCCAATCCCAGGGGTAAGATTTGAATGATACTTGGTAGAAATAGTCCTCTGATAAACCTCTGCCAAAAAATTCTAAAATGATGTTGATGTCTAACAAAGCTGACTGCAAGGGTCGGGGCAACTTTTCCGTCAGTCTTTCAAC
The DNA here is from genome assembly GCA_963576725.1 of Azorinus chamasolen. Classification (NCBI taxonomy): domain Eukaryota; kingdom Metazoa; phylum Mollusca; class Bivalvia; order Cardiida; family Solecurtidae; genus Azorinus; species Azorinus chamasolen. The sequence continues at coordinate 21,875,798 of OY755252.1, forward strand.
GAGTTAAGCGCTTTGATGTAATATAGTTGGTAAACCTCATTTAGATACGGATGTCCCTCTTGCTACTTCATACGGGGTTTACATTTCTCAACTTATCTGTTTTACTAGGGCCTTATTTTCATCCTATTTGTTATATTTGTATAGTGTAATCTTATATCCTTTTAGCTTAAGTTCCAATACATATTCCTTATCGAAAGTCGTCCCATGATCTTCTAAACAGAATGAAATTGTTTAAATAAACCCCATATCCAAAGGGCAATTCGTAGAAAACGATTGCACAAAAGCCAATCTATAAATAGTAACTGGTTCAGAAACGAAACAATGGGATATTGACCTGACAAGTAAAACAATACCAAAGAACTTGAAAGTAGTTATGCGAAGACTGCCTAAAACATCGATTGCAAGAAATTATTTGTCTGTGTATCATCAGGACCCAAACGTGTTCTTGTGCAATTATATTGTATAAACCAAATGGAAGACAATTAAAACAAATAAAAATGAAGCAGACGACAACACGTGGCAGGGAAGATCTAAGTCAATATCAATACTAAACGAGAAAGCACTCTTAAGGTGCTTGAAAATGGCATGAGGTCATTAAGGAGATTCAATTGTTAGAAATTACCTGACAAGTTGAAGTTCATTTGAATTTGTGTATATATCCTTTCATCATGTTAGTCAAAAATGATAATAATATAGCAATATTTCGCTACCAGATAATGCAAGCAAATAGTGTTAAGGCTGTTCTCTGCCAGAAAGGAAAGCAAACTGCAATAAAACAGTGTTAAAATATTCCCCATTAGATAGAAAATCAGGCTGGAATAGCATAGTGTTTTCCAACAGTTAAGAAGACAGGCTGCAAGCAAATAGTGTTAAAACTTCTGAAGGGTTGTCCACCAGACAGGAAGACAAACTGCAAGCAAATAGTATTAAATATGTTCTCCATCACATACGGATCCAGCAAATAGTATAAAGAGTTGATATGCTGCAAGCAGGTTGTGTTAAACCTGTTAAATCTATGTTAAATCTGGTCGATACCAGATGAGGAGACTGCATGGAAATACTATTTAAATTGTTCTCCGCCGGATAAGAAGATCGCAAGCACGTCGTATGAATAATAATGAGAGACGTGGCATGTGGATTTTAAATTCCAAATGATAGTTGCCAACTACAATTTTCATTCCATACCTCAGTGTTTATTTCTGACTTGACTATCAGTAAAACTTATCATTCTTCTTTTGAAGAGTATTGGGTGGAATTTATTAATTAAGCGAAATGGCATTTTTGTGGATTATATTCATATTAAGCAGAGCCAGTTACGTCGTACAAACAGTCCGACATGAATGCAGGTTTGTAGATGATACCGTTAGATGCTCTTTAATTTCTTACATACCACGAATCCCCCCAAATATTACACGAATGATACTCGATTATAGTTACTTTGTTGCTGTGACGAAGGATATGTTCATTAATGTTACAATGCCGGATAACATACAAGTGTTGTCGCTACAGTCATGTAATATTGTTAACATTACCTATGACGCACTCGATTCATTCACCGCTTTAAAAGATTTGGCTCTGGGTTCTAACAAGTTAAGCAGCGATACACTCAAGTTTCTGTTACCACGGCTAGCTGATAAACTTAATTTAGAAAAACTGAATATGTTCCAGGTTAAAGGTATTTCCAATGTGGATACGGCCTTTTCATTGTTGACAAAATCACCAAGCAAAATACTGGACATAAGCCACAACAAAATCAAACATATTTCAAAACATATACTGCTGCAGTTTAACAACATCAAAGGTTTATATCTTGACAACAATCGCCTACAGGAAATCCCACGTTTGGCTTCTCTTGAGGATTTAGGTATTACTAATAACCCAATACGAATACTAACATTCTGCTTAGGACAAACATCTTTAACACCGAATTTGAAATACCTACGAATTGGCGGCGGATACAAATTGAAAGTTTTGACAAAAGACAACTTCAGATGCTTAACCAACCTCTTGGAAGTATTGATTCAAAATGAACATTTAGCGCAAATACAAGGCGATTTATTCTATAATAACCCAGATATTTCCACCTTTGATTTGTGTCATGTACATATGAACAGATCGGCCATTCAACCAAACGCATTCAGTTCTCATACTTTAAGAACAGTACGAATTACAATTTGTAACCTCGACTTGCCAACCTACGTATTCAAGGACCTGCCAAATTTAGAAGTTTTAGAATTCATACACGATTACGGGTCGTTTGATAGCTCGACAGAAAAAATGCAATTCGAGTTGTTGTCCCCGCTGACAGCTTTAATTAATTTTACTTGCAATGGTTGTAAGTTACGAGGAATCAGTGGCAATTTCCTTGACAATAATCCGCATTTACAGAACATTAACTTAAGCGATAACCATTTAACAACTCTATCCCTTGGTACATATATGCAACACCTTCAGACATTGCACATGAGTAACAACAAAATTAGACAGGTACTCCGAGAGGAATATTCTGAAAAGGTTTTCAATAGACTACAACTGCTGGACATTTCCGAAAACCCTTTTCACTGTGATTGCAATATCGTATGGTTTATTGCTTGGCTTAAAATGACAAATAAATCCAAAGTGGTGAATTTTCCCAGCCAATATGTATGTGGGTCTCCACCAAATTTGGCTGGAAAGCTTTTGATTGATGTTCATTTTTCTTATTCGGACTGCCATCCTTTCAGTACGGCAGCATGGGTTGGAGTGATCGTCGGTCCTCTTCTTGCTGTAATACTGCTGCTATCAGTCGTCATATACCGGAATCGATGGAACTTCAAACACTACATATATCTGCTGAGGAAGAGGCAGAGTTATATTCAAATTCAGGGCATGGATTATGAATACGATGCCTTTGTGGCTTACAGCCACGAAAATTACGAATGGGTTGTATATTTCTTGTTGCCGATATTGGAAGGGGAACTCCGTCTAAAATTATGTTTACATGACAGGGACTTTCGAGCTGGAACCTTCGTTAATGATAATATTGTCCAGTGTATGAGCAACAGCAGACGAATCATACTTATTCTATCGAATGCCTTTACTAATAGCGACTGGTGCATTTTCGAAATGAAGTTTGCAAACTCTCTTCATGTTGAAAACAGTGTGGATGTGGTTATTATAGTTTTAGAACAGATACTGGCCAGAAACATGAACAAATCGCTGAAGATGCTCCTACAGACAACAACATATCTGGAATGGACGGACCAGAATGACGTAGCACACGAGCTGTTTCTGAGGAGACTAAAGGATGCAATGGGCCAATGAACCAGAACGTTGCTCTTACATGCATTGCGTGTGGTTTTCTACCATTAAAATTAAATGAAATTGCAGAATGAAACATACTTGGACGAAAGTCTGTGAAAACAAACGTAGACAGCATAATAATGATTTAACTACACACAGAGGAAGACGCATTTAATACACTAGTATGGACATGCATACTTATTGTGTATATGATCATCATCTATTAGGGCATATTTACATGTGTATGGTTACAAAGAAGAGGGTGTTTCTCTATGTATTTTCATCATTATGTAAACTATCATGTATACCTTATAAAACGTTTTTTAAAGTTTTTGATTCGAAGATAAGTTCAATACAGTTGTATGGGTCTGAGTTATGAGGCTGCAAAAAGTACCATCCGTTGAGTGTCTACATTAGTTTGCATGGAATAAGTTTATGGATGTTGATCCAAGAACGTGTAACTGTGTTATCTTAGGAGATTTAGGTAGATATCATAAGTATATTAACTCAGTTAGACGGTGTATCAAGTATTGGATTCGTATTCTTAATCTACCAAACAATCGCCATGTAAAAATGTTATGATATGCTTTTATACTACGACAGCATATGTTACAAAACATGGGTCACCGATACTAGGACAGATTTATATAGAAATGGGTTTGGATATATCTGGGAACAACAAACAGTGGTTAATCCGCATTTATTTTTGTCTCATTATGTAACTAGACTGAAAGATCAATATACGCAAAATTGGAAAGTTGAATGTAATAGTAGTAGAAAGTTGTTTTACTATAAAGATTTCAAACCAGCCTTTGGTGTTGAATATTATGTTTCAGCAATTGATGTGGTCAAGTTTAGACGTAGTATTGCATCATTTCGAGATTCCTCACACGAACTAATGATCAAAAGAGTGTGTTATTATCAAATTTCACCAGAGTATCGCTTCTGTCAATATTGCGAATGTATTGTTGAAGATGAAATGCATTTTGTATTAATATGTCCTTTATATTGTGATATACACTTAAGATATATTGATAAAAAGTTCACGGTATTGCCAATACCTTTTATGTTCAATCTTCTAATGTCAAGTATCAATGAAACAACAGTAAAAATCTGGCCATGTATTTATCTTATGCATTTAAGAGAAGAAAAGATTATGTTACCAGCTATATTTGAGTCAAACCAATAGTTCTATGTGTTCAAGCACTGCATCACAAATACATGTATAGTATCAGAAAAAATATTTCAGTCATAAGTTTTTATACTATACATATAGATTACATATATACACATGGAATATATTATGTTAATCTGTTCTATATTACGATCTGACTATCACTCTCATTATATTGTACAAATTGTATTATATGTTTGCATTTTGTGCACGGGCCGGTGGCCTTTTTATTTCACAATAAACATTTGAATTTGACTTTGACTTTGACATGGGTGAATTGCCAACCCATATGCAAGGTTACATGTGTGTATGTCGACCTATAAGTATGGTTAAAAGTGGTATGGCAACTGTAAGGTATGGCTATGTGTGTATATGTCATCATATAGTTATAGTAACTTTTATTTATGTCAACCCATGGTATAGTTACAATTGGTATGCTATATACTCGTATGTGTATATCAAAACATAAAACTGGTTACATATGTGTATGCCAGATCATATGTTTGGTCACATGTGCCAATGCTAACAAATATGTATGGTTACATGTGTGTATGTAAACCCGTAAGTGTGGTTACTTTCGATATGCAAACCGGAAGATATGTATGGTTATATGTATTTATGTCAACACATAATTATGGTTATATGTGGGCATGCCAAACAAATAAGTATGGTTCAACTTGGTATGTTAACTCATATCTGGTATGTTAACTCATATTATGGTTACATATGTTTATGCTGAACCATATATATGATCATGCCTACCCATAGGCCTGCATACACGTGTGTATGCCTATCTATATGTATGACTACGTGTGTTTATGTCACCTGATATGTATTTCTACATACATGTATATGCATGCATACCCATATGAATGGATATACTTTTAAATACCTACCAATAAGTATGGTTATGTGTGTGTCTGCCTGCCCATAGGTATGATAACATTTGTATATGCCTACCCATAAGTATGATCACATTTGTGTATGCCTTCCCATAGATTGATTCCAGTGTGTATGTATGATCACTGCTACGTATGGCTTCATATGTGTATGTCCACAAATAAATATTGCTACCTGTTTATGCCTACGCATATGTATGGTTACATGTGTGTATGTCTATGCATATGTATGATTACACGTGTGTATGCCAACTCATATGTTTTTCTTCACGTGTGCATGCTTACTCATTTGTATGGCTACATGTGTTCATGCCCACCCATAAATATGGCTACATATGTGTATGCATACCCATATGTATGACTAATGATGTGTATACCTACATACCTACACATAAGTATGGTTATATGTGTGTATGCCAACCCATAGACATGCTTACATGTGTGTATGCTACTGCCTAGGTATGTTTGCCTTACCATATGAATTGGTACGTGTATGTATGCCAACTGTGGTATGATAACGTGTATGCTAACCCATAGGTATGCTTAATGGTTTGTATGCTAATGCATACGTATGATTACATGTGTGTATGCCTAACCATATGTATTGTTACACATATGTATGCCAAACCATGTTATGGTAACATGTGCATGCCAACTCATAGGAATTATTACATATGAACTTGCGTAAATATGATTGTAATGTCGTTTTGTGAATAGTTATATTTTATACAGTTGAGCTGTTTTCATTTCAGAATGGTGTTGTCAAAGTTGATATGTCCAATTCTAATCACTTGTTTTGGAAAGATGTGTTATACATAGTTCAAATGGTCACTATAACGCATATGCGTGATTACATATGTTTTTCAAACCTCATGAACTGACGTTTAACCCTTTCTCTGTTGAATATTTGTTCAAGAAATAATGAATATTTATTGGTTTATTTTTATAATGGCATATGCATTCAGAAGAGATATTATGATAAGCGCAGTAGCCGGCCGTATTTAACAGGACTCGTGTTTTAGACCCGCTCGCAGTTTGAGATAGAGAAGGTTATTCGTATCGTGAATTAGTCAAGTTAGAACTGAAGAAATCTTCGTTATTTCTGATTCATTGAGTTACATAGGATTCATCTATTTACTAGTCATGAGATTGAATACCACTTAAGCCGGTGCTATGGGAGCCAGGGCAGTGTTGCACCTTTGATAACTACTTATGAACAGACCCAATAAAACCGAGTCTGGCAATTTTCTCTTTAGCATTGCTGCTTTGCTTGCGAAGGATCTCCTACATTCAGAACTAATAACAATATGTACACTCTCAGGATGTTTTTTCTATTGGTAAAAACTGTAATGTTCGTTCTTTTATAATATTATAGCAGAACAGACCATGACCAGATGACTCCTATCTGGGTCTACTCTATTTGCATGGACACATTAGGGAAATAGTCACGCAGTTTGCACCCTGATAGGATGCCGATTGCCATGCCTCCTTTGGATCGAAACATCTTGCAAATATTATCACTTTCATGGCTTTAATGTTAATCCTTCGCTTGCTAATCACGTCAATATACTTACCTGTAAATAGTGAAGACCCAGATGAGACAGCTCCTGCAGGAGCTGTCTCATCAGGGTCTGCACTATTTACAAGTTGATTGTGCAACCAGTTCACTCCACAGCTGTGATTGCACAGCGAAATACTTGTACACAGTGAAGATGTATGTAACTATACAACAGGGCACTGGTAAAGAAGGATATTTTAAAATTCAGAAAGCGAAGGGTTAATCCACTGTGTGTATCAAATCCATTATAGATAATCGATAATCCATTATAGATAATCGATGTACAGTGGAACCTCGATATATCGAACTCGGATAACTCGAACTTCGAGATACTCGAATTTAACGTTCGACTTTTCCAAAGTTTACAATAGAGAATTGCTCTAAAATGTATCACTACACATTTTACAGCTTAATTCGGGATTTAAGTAATGCTGAAAGCTCCTACAGGAGCTTTCAACATTACTCTAGACCAGCATTAAGCTGTAAACTTGAGAAAGTGTTTAGATTAGAACTCGAATAACTCTAACTTCTGTTATATTGAAGTAATTTATATGGTCCTTTAAAGTTTGAGCAACCAATCAAAGTTGTGAGAAAACTCAGGATGGGTTCAACTTGATTTTTAGGACTGTGGATGGCGCATACTGTAACAGAAACGCGCTTGAGTGGTATAAATCATTTATGCAAGATAAGATGATTCGGATGAAAAAATAGTCCGATTAATTGTATGTTGAATAGGGTTGATTTTTCAAATTGTGGATTGTTTCAGTTCAATATAGTCAAATGCAATTTTTACATGTATATATTTCACTACCTGTGACAGAGCAGATGTTGACAAGTAAAATTAGTCACTTAGCCAAACCTATAAAATAAAACGTTTTAAGACAATTATTATGTATTTCTAGTGACTGATCATTTTGTATGTGTAGTCAGTGAAATTGTGAGCAAAAACACATTAACATACATGATTGTACATCTACTATAGTCGGACATGAAACTTTATGAAATTCTTCAGGAGTAGTACCTTTGTACTATATACTTCTAGTAAAATAATTAATTTTAAATTATAGTAAAAGCATCGAAACAACGGAAATGCGTACCACTTTCTTAAAGTCATATACTACTTTGCTGCTGAAGATAGAGCAAGAAAACTAAAATAATGGAAGTCAAGCAGAAACTCCACCAAGAAAGTCCACTTCAATGCGAGAAGCACAAATAAAATGCGCCAGACAAAATACTACAAAACACGCAGCCGCAAAGTACATTAAGATATAAAGTCATAAAAAGTTTCAATTGACTACGAATTGGATGGGTTCGAATTGAGGACATTGCAACAATAAATATGGCACGTAGCGAAAAAAGATAACGGAAACGAAGGATTTTAAAGGCACAAAAACAAACACGCGTGCACAGACACATCTAATACACACCATGTACACGAAATACACATACACACGTCAGACATGAATACGTCAAAAAGAAAAAAAGTACACGAAACAAACATAAAAGTAGGGGAATCTAGGAGTACCACATTGGAATGGTCAGTGGCGAAATTGCCACTGGGATTCAAACCATTGTTAGGGGACGCGGCCAAACTTATCCCATTTCTTTTTTTTATCCTGCTGTTATGTCACTTGTCTAATGTTGTGGCGTTTTACTTCTTTGGACACCTGAACTGTGTTTCGAACTTTATATATGTTAAAACTCCAAGTCAAACATATCTGTATATCTAATTAAAGTATTCGTTAATATCAACCCTTTCCTTTAAACAAACGCATATTCACGCATTTGCAAACAGAGTAGACCCAGATCAGACGGATCCGATAGGAGCCATCTAATCAGGGCATGCTCTGTTTGTTAATGGAATTTGAAAGACCTGTTTATTTACTTTCTAATATGGCTACAAATGTCACCTTCCATATTTCATTATAACTATTTTGTCCACGAATATTCAGTAGGTATTGAAATCTTGAATAAACCTAGAACAAGGAAATGGTTAAACAATAGCTGAGGAAAAAACTAGACCAATCAGTAGCGGATATCGAACGCGCGCAGTGTTAGTCGACATTCTGCCACGTACTCGACTGAACTATTGAGGAACATATACTTATTTTGCTTATAAACCTAAGCCATAATGAGGAGAAACCAATTAAAACAAATTTCTCCACCTTTCATCAGATTTATAAATTCGGTCATCTTTTTTCAGATTTATTATACTAATCAAACTCGTTGTCAACGATGCTAAATGCTAAAATATGTTCAGTTACTCCATATTACTTCTTCAACTGTCTTCTGCTACACGGTCGACCTTATTGAAAGCTGTAAATACAATTAATAGACGTACAAACCATACATGTGCATATGGAATGAAACTTTTACACATGTTACGACATTTCAATCATACTTCAGAACGCAAATCAAAACAAGAAGCAAAATTATATATACACACTCTGATCCTGATTCTCTTTCTGCTGAAGACCTATGAACATAGTTCAAAATGAAACTCGAGTGTGCATGTATGAACCCCTAAAACAGAGCTACAGATAAAGGTGCGTTTTCAAATAGTAAATTGGTCATTTTCCACCAAACCCTATAATGTGACTACTCCTTATCTAAACCTCTGTAACCTGAGTAAGATTATGACCGTGTCCATTGGACACTTGACAAATATCGTCTACAGTAGAAACTATCTTAAGCTACCTTTAATTTATTGTGCAACCGTGAACACCTAACAACTTGGACAAAAGCATCTTTACCACAGATTGCAGAAGGAACTAAAAATCCCCCGCATTATATTAATATACTAAAAAGTGAAAATTGTCAGGCAGGACTATTAAGTATACTCGAAATCAACGACACACGTGGATCTTACACCCTCGACAAAAACAAACTGTATACATTCATGAGAAACAGGACGACTCACACAATTGTCTCCCCTGAAAGACCGTTCATATCGTATGTTTGAAAATGAAGACAAAAATGCTCATATTTTGAACAAAACAGTTTCAATCGTATTTTCTTGCACATCACTACTCTAACGTAAACAAAAATGCATTCAGACCCTAATGTATTCCATTATCACTACATACTATAATTGCAACGTAATGAACAATTAGTAGGCCAGGTGTCAATATACTTCTTGCCAACATCAAAACTGGCCAATATAAAATGAAGCCGCTGAAACAGACAACCAGCACACATCGCCACACACCTGATCTTGACATCATCAAGCAGCTTTTCCAACGATTCGGTACTAGTGCGACGACCAATGTTTTTTTTTATCCTTTTAACCGTTTTTATTTTAAACACTATTTAGACCTTGTTATATTAGACTTGCTAACAACCCGGACGTGCACTACCCTGCATATAACACTCTAAAATAGGGTTGGCAGTAACGAGAGATGGGTAGATAAATATTCCTTATTAATGTTAATATTGTATCATTGTTGTATTACTTTTCATTTTCGCAGCCATCTGACAGGTTATGGGCGAACAACTTCACATGTATTCCATCCGCAGCCTAAAAGACAGTGTAAATGAATTCCCTCTGCGACTAGTATACAACAACCGCGATGGCAAAATAGTTGTAATTTGTATGTAAAATGAAAACATATTTACGCGAAACTTGATCCATCTATCGTTGGTGTACTCAATGATTGAGCTACACTCAGGGTAACTGCGGAAAGGTAAAAAAGGGTGCGATAAAAACGAGAACCTATTTAATTATAAAAGTACAAAAATGAGTCGTGCAGGGAAAATCACATACAGAACAAACAGCCGCCCGAACAACAACACAAGGAAACAGCAAATGTACATAACTATAAAAACATCAAGAGACGCACAAAGACAAAACCTTGGAACGGTAAGTGACAAAGTCACTGGGGGTTAAACCGGTTTTTGGGCACCCAACCTCACACTTATTCTAAAAGACAAACAGTGTAAACAAGGGCATGTTGTATTGCTATGCAAGACATGAGTCCCCCACCGGAGTGAAAAAAAAACACTCTCCCCACCCCATCCACCCATAGTGTGGTTGACCATGGTATATACATGACCACCTGAATGGTATTAGTACCTACTTTCATACATTGAATCAGTAAATAAAAAGTTATTGTCCCGACAGGAAAATATGTAAAAGGGGAGTAACTCCAACAATATTGATCCTAGAGTTATTGCCCTTGTGCATGACACTACACCTCATCATGCTTGTTCCATATGAGAAGTTTCAAATCAATTGAACCAGTACATAAAGAGTTATTAACTGGACAAGAAAATATGAAAAGGGGAATAACTCCAAAAATATAGATGCTAGCGTTATGGCCCTTGTGCATGACACTACTCCTGATCATGCTTCTTCAATGTGTGAAGTTATAATAAATTTGGCCTAACTTTGTAGGAGATATTGCCCGGACACGAACCGTGACAGACGGACTGACAAGAAAATATGAAAAAGGGGAAGAACTCCAAAAATATCGATGCTAGAGTTATGGACATTGTGTATGACACTACCCCTCATAATGATTGTTCCATATGTGAAGTTTCAAATCAATTTGAAACATATTTTATTTCATATGATTTCTTAATCATGTGTATCATCCATAGGTACAGAAAGGATTGGGTCGAAAGCAGCATGCTTATAAAGACCCTCTCCCTACATATAATGGCAATGCAATGGTGGACAATTTGCTATGAGTAACATAAGTTCAATTTGTTGTCGAGTAAATCAAGAAAAACGAATGCCCATATATTTACGTACATTCGTAGAACGTATGCATTAATGACAACTTGAATATGTTTCTCATCATGAGAATATGTACAGAATGTACAGTAAACCCCTTCTTTAACGACCACTAAATTACATCATGTTTTTGTATTAAAGGCAGGTGGCTGCTTAAAGCAATGTGAAAGTAAAACAGAACGCTCCTATAGGAACGTTCTGTTTTACTTTCACCTTGCTTTAAGCAGCCACCTGCCCTAAATACCAACTAATTAACACAATTTAGTGGCCGTTATAGGGAGGTTGTACTGTTATTAATATGATCTGTCTCCAAGCTCAAAAAACGTCTGCGTTTGAGTTTGTATTCGTTCTCAATCGTCTGTTCGGTCAGATTGTGAGTTCTCACTTAATCTGACCGATCAGTGATTGAACCAATGTGATGTTTGAGAGTTAAATCAGACTAATTTGAAATAATGCTATAGTAAAATGCCTCCAAACCTGGATTTTACTGAAAACGGACTTCAGATCTATGTAGACAAATTACTGCGTAAAGCAGGGTGACGGTCATGCAGAAACCTCCTTTGGGGGCTTCCTGTATGACTTGCAATTTTCTCTTTTTGTGTTGCATTTTTTTCTTTCGGGGGATCACCTCTCTTCAGAATGTTACACTATATTAACCCTTTCCCTGTTCTGTAATTTATCCAAATTTCAATACCTACTGAATATTCATGGACATGCATTGTAATAGTTCAAATCAATATGGGAGGCGGAACATTGTAGCAAGTTTAAAAACTAAAGAAACGGATCTGTCAAATTAATTCGCTAGCAACCAGAGCAGACCCTGATCAGACAGCTCCTCTTGGAGCCATCTGATCTGTTTTTTTACTGTTTGCAAATGCGTGAACAGGTGTTTACACAAGGGAAAGGACATTAAGACTAATTCAAATAACCGCTTTTGAGAGCTTTACTGTATTTTGTACTACATGTACCATCTGTCTTATAGACCAACATCAATACCAATTTAAATGTCTGGTTTAGAGGGTTTGAATCCTTTCCATGTTCTATGTTTATTCCAAATTTCAATACCTACTGAATATTCATGGACAAACTTGCTATAATGAAATATGGAAGGTGGAACATTGTAGCAATTTTAGAAAGTAAAGAAACATCTATCAAATTCCAGCCGCAAACAGAGCAGACCCTGATCAGACGGCTCCTCTAGGAACCGTCTGATCTGGGGGGGTTTCTGTTTGCAAATGCGTGAAATGACGTTTATATTAGGGAAAGGGTTAACTGTATTTTGTATTGCCTCCTGTCTTAAAGACCGACATTTCTACTAATTTCAACGTCCGGTTTAGAGAGATTTTACTCTGCTTGGCACTGCCGCATGTCTTAAAGAACGACATTTATACTAAGTTGAACGTCCAGTTAAAAGAGGTTCGACTGTATTTGGCACTGTCACCTGTCTTAAAGACATACTTTTAGACTAATTTGAAAACTTTCAGTTTAGAGGGATTTTACTGCATGAAGTATTGCCACCTGTCTTAAATACCGACATTACTAATTATCTGAACGTCCGGTTTTGGGGGATTTTACTGTATAAGTATATCAATCCATTCATATACAGTTGAACTTCAATATCTCGAACGTCAATGGACCATTCACATTACTCCGAGATAAGAGAAGTTCTATTCTTCCGATTTCTATTCTGGACAATTTCTCAAGTTCACAGATTAATGCAGGTCTAAAGTAATGCTGGAAGCTCCTGTAGGAGCGCTTTCAGCATTAATTTAGATCTGCATTAAGCTGTCACTAGCTTTTCTAGATGTGCCTAGTGACACATTAAGAACAACTCTATATTTTAAAGATCGAAGTTTTACTCGAGTTATCCAGATGCTCATGTTATCTGAGTTCGAGATGTCGAAGGTCAGCTGTTCAGCGATTAACAGAGTGGTATTCCATACGTTTTAGGTGTCCCAGCAACCTAACCCTTTATCTTGGAAAGATGCATTATATGTATTTCCCAACAGAGTAGACCCAGACGAGACAGTTTCTATATGAGCTCACTGGCCAGGAGCTGCTCTGTTTGCTGGGTGAATTGAATAACATACAAGTAATATTATAGATATGATACTTCAGTTTTCTGCCATGACTAAAACGCATGTGTTCTTGTTATTATAATTATGCATTTTATTGATAGTCAGTATTTCTTACATGAATATGCACCAGCTCTTTACATAGTTCTACCGCTGTTTGTTTATTGAAACTTATATACTGTATCGTATATATTCGTAGACACAGAAGAGAGGAGTATTCGGATACAGAAAAAAACTTTTTAGGATCTCTGGTGTTTTAATGTGGTAAGTATAAGCACCCAGGTACGAGAGTACTATGAGATTTTAACCCACACGCCGTCACTTTATGCTCACACCAGATCGGTCAGTCCTGACATAATTATCATACCATATGAGTTAGGGTATCGGTCACAGCTAATATCAGAGCCCAGTACGTGTTGATTTCAGGTAAATAAATGGGCAATGATCCAGAAAAGACATTGTGGACTCTACGAGGATTCGTAGTGATATTTTGAACTCGTAGAGATGCCCACCAGGTGAAATGTAAATCTTAGGGGCGCTCGAAACGCTGTGTTTTGAGAACATCGGCGGCATAGTACAGTGCCCTGCGAACTTATATCTCAACTTATTCGTTTTGCTAGAGCGTGTTCATCTATTGACGATTTTAACAGTCGAAATCTCATTTTAACTGAAAAACTGCTTAAGCAAGGATATAGATACCATAAACTAAGAAAAACTTTCTCTAAATTTTACTATCGAAATCTCTCGCTTATTGGCAAGTACCAATGTAATCTCAAGGTGCTTCTGCGACACGGTATTTCACATCCTGAATTTTATGGTGATGTGATTTACAAACTTCGTAAAATTATTGGGCATACCCATTTTCTCACTTTGTTCATCAAATGTGTTAAACAATTCATTAAAAAGGGATATGATCCTGTAGTACTACACCATACTGCATGTTTGGTTGTGAACCCTTTTACAGTTGGCAATCACGCTGGCCTCTTTGCATGTACGCCGACAAGAAAGGTTTAGTAGTCTATGAAGGCGACCTCTTAAATCCAGAAATGGAAGGAGAACGTCGGATATCTGTACTATTTCATTTTTGTCGTACCCTTTATTACTTTTCTACAGTTACTCTGTTTGCAGCTCAATCATTGAGTACACTAGCGATAGGTGGATACAGTATGTTCACTTAAATGTTTTTTCGTTATACATGCACTTTACCACTGTATTTGCCGTCGCGGTTGTTGTAGATTAGTCGGAGAGGGGATACGTTTATTTACACTGTTTGTCATTTAGGGTGGGGATGAATAAGTTTGAGGTTGGGCGCCCATAAACCGGTTTACCCCCCCCCCCCCGGTGACTTTTGTCACTGACCGTTCCAAGGCGGTACTTCCATCTTCCTCCTATTGTATGTTTGTTTTGTCCTTGTGCGTCTCTTGTTGTTTTTTCTAGTTATGTACATTAAAATTTTGCTGTTTCCTTGTGTTGCTGTTCGGGCGAGTGTTTGTTCTGTATGTTGTGTTTCCTGCATGACTCATTTTTGTACTTTTGTTATCTTTACAAAAAGTCTCTGAAACGGAACGGAGTTCATTCGAGCTCGTTGAAGATCACAAGAGGCCCGTAAGGAGAGTCTCAAATAAACGAGCGCCGTACAAACATGCACACATCGTACGAGCTCATACGGGTTATTTAAGAGTTCCTTGAGACTCCCTTTTATTGAGTTTGTAATGCAAAAACTAACACTACACCTCTATGAGAGCATGCGACAAAAACACAATTGTGCGAATACCGTATAATGCAGTCTATTGCGTATATGATATGAGACAGCCCGGGATAGAACTGGTGACCCCACATTTTAAATAACTACTACCTACTGAAGTGTCTGCAATGTAAAACAGATGCTGTCTCATTTCTCCTTATACATACAGTCGGACTTCCAAACAGTCTGATCAGACGACAGGTTTCTGGGCGTCTGGATCTGCACAGCTTTTATAAGTCTCCACACATTCACTGCTAACTTTCAAAGAATTTTCAAAATTATAATTGTGCCCTCAATTTTCAAATTGGAACACACTCTATTTTAATATAAAACAATACCAGATTTCCGTTTTTATTATTACGCCAAGATCTAAATTTATATGTCACCATTCAAAGAAAGGATTTTAATTCTAGTTCATAAAACACCTAACACCGTAATCATTCTATGACGAGTGTTTTGTGCTGATGTTTAAAACTAAGAGCACATAACATATTTCAGAAACATGCTGAAAAGAGCAAAGACTTGGGATCGGATGTATATATATTACACTACAACAGCTTCAAACGGTGTACTGAATTCAAAAACTTCTTAAAAACTTACAAATGGCGTTCCATTTCAAATTCTTGCACATCTTCAAGCCGTGCAATACTTTTGATATACTAACCATTTACTCCATAAAGTCGCCATTATACGCCTTTGCAAACAGAGCAGACCCATATCAGACAGCTTCTAAAGGATCAAGATATATTATGACTGCTTATGAATTTATATAGATATGATTCTACTGTTTCTACATGACTCTACATGATTCTACATTGCTGTGTTCACATGTCATTACAGAAATTAAACTGATATCATTGCGATATTGACCTGAAAAATACCATATAAGTTGAACGTACTGATGAGTGGACTGCCTTGTAACTGACTGAAGTAACCAATAACATCCCACGAGCCCATATATGGGGCATAGGTGAAGTTTATATCTACAGTTTAGCTATATTTTTCATATTAAGGCAACAAAAAGACACAAACTAGGACAACACAGGATTATGTTTGTCGTTTAAATGCAATACACGCATCTGGTTAATTCATTCACAAACTATGCAATATATAGAAGCATATATGATCTACGCATCTAAAGCTTAGTAAACTGTTTAAAAGGCGTTACCTACTAAGTTTTGAAACCTAACATAGGGTTATAGCATCTGATTGACTTCATTATTACTTTTCATAGCATAAAACATACGGTGACGATTATACCCTTCGATATTACGTTTTAATGTTTAGCTTAAATGTAAGTTATGAAGATGTTAGCCCTTTCGGCGCCACATTTCTAATTGCCGTCTGCAAACCAAGTTTGTTAAATTATCCGACAAAATAAGGAAATAAGATAAATAAATGCAACTTTCAAAGGAATACAGCTCATATATAGAAAAAGAGTTTGAGACAAAAATTGGAGACCCTGGTCAGATGCAGCCCTGGCGTCTGATCTGGGGCTGCACTATTTGTCGTGGTTCATTTTTGCGACATTGGCGATGAAAGGGTTAGTTGTTTAACCACATCTGTCCAAGTAAAGCTGTGGTATCTGAATAAGACATAACGACTTGAGTGCATAACTAATATTTAATACATTTATCGTTTCACAGGATTGAGTAGATTCAGAATCACAGTGTATAGTAATAATGGTTGTTTCGTGATAATAGTTGCCTCCTATGCCTCATGCCTCTACATGATTGAATACAATGTCCCTGTAGAGTGTCTAATATTCTTCAAGACACTTTGATCTGTGGAGACAGCCAAAATAAAACCTGCTATGAAAGGAGAGTGTATTTTGTCACAGTAACATAACACAGCGTCTTTTAACAAGGAACCGGTATTGTATTTATCTGAACAACAACAATAGTTACGATGCGTCATTTCTTAATCGTTTCCTTGATACATGTAACTCTTTACAATCGCCTTTTTACGCCTTTGCAAACAGGATAGACCGAAATCAGACGGCTCCGACAGAAACCGTCTGATCAGGATCTGTTCTGTTTGCCAATGAAATTATAAATTACCGAGCGTACAGTGTTTGTCTCAGAGATCAGTTCCCTTATAATGTTTACCTTATAAAAATCAAGTTAATAAATATACATGAAGCGATGAATTCATGCAGAAATGTTCAACATGGAAAGCGCTATGTGTTAAACGATTTATATAGCGATTTGTAAATACAAATTAGTCGTAAAGAGACAAATCATGTTAGTCTTGTTCTTCATAATATACATATCACTAAGAAGCACTCGATTTATACGTCCCAAAGACCAATCAACGACCCCTGTTGTAATTATATAGAAATATAGTAAAATTGCATAATCCGGAATTTCAGAAAAATAAGACTGAGACTATGTTAGGTAGGTGACTGCTAATGCAGGGCGAAGGTCATGGAGAAAAATCACACAGGAAAAGCTGCCACTGATATTAAAGACCGATATGTTAGGGTTTGGATAATCCAGGTTTTACTGTACATTATTTACAAAGATAAACTAATCTGATTGTAATAGCAATTAGTAATATGTCAAAACGAAGCCATCTGTCGTAGGTGTACTAGTAATACATGAGTTGAAAAGTAACTAAACGCGTTTGTAATTGCTAAAGGCAAACCTTTATATACTCAATCAAACATGTAAGGGGTATTTGTATTCTTTGAGTAAAATCTGCGCATTTGTCATAATCAGATCAATGTTAGTTTTATGTGTTTATTGTCTGCAATTCTATAGATACGGCACATGTTAAAAGTACAAATATGAGTCATGCAGGAATCACAACATACAGAACAAACATCCGCCCGAACAGCAACACAAGAAAACACAGCAAATGTACATAACTATCAAACAAATAAAGATACGCACAAAGACAAAACAAGCATTCAGTAGGGATGGGGGTGTGTGGGTGGGGGTGGAAGTATCGCATTGGAACGGTCAGTGACAACAGTCACTATGGGGTTAATCCAGTTAGGGGCGCCAAACCTCATACTAATTCCATCCCATACTTAAAATACAAACAGTGAAAATAAACGTATCCCCTCTCCGACTAATCAACCGCGATGGCAAATGCAGTGTTAAAGTGCATGTAAAACAAAACATTTTTTAAAAGTGAAACAAACTGTATCAACCTATCGCTAACTTAACTAGTGTATTCAATGATTGAGCTGCAAACAGAGTAACTGTAGAAAAGTAATAAAGGGTACGACAAAAACGAGTAGTACAGCTACTCCATCGTGTTCGCAACAAGTGGGCACACACGATATTGACCGTAAATGTTGAGGTCATGCTGATACAACCATTCAAAAGAGTCTAATTACTAAATATGTGGTAGCTTAATACAGGTCAGCATATATGCAAAAAGCTCCAACATGAGCTGTCTACAGGATAAATGTCATGAATTATGCTAACACCTGCCCTTTCAGACTTCTGTGCTGGTCGTATTAGTAGGACTCTATTGTAATGATTTTCGGACTGTTTTCCTATGTAATGATTATACCACTAAACGTACACATATGAGCCATACAGGAAACACCACATACAAAACACGCAGTCGCCCGAACAGCACCACGACGAGAAAGTACAGCAAATGTGCATGTCTATCAAAACACAAAAAGCGATACACAAAGACAAAACAAACAAACAATAGGAAGAAGATGGAAGTACCCCTTTGGAATCGTCAGTAACAATAAGTTTCCCTGACTATATAACTGTACTAAGTAGTGTATACTTGAATATACAGCGGCTTTTGGAATTGCACGTAATGATATATTCGGGCGAAAGTCTTTCTTTTGAGCACGTATTTTTAGGTGTCAAACAGTGCAGCCCCAAGTCAGAGGGCTTGTCTAAGGATCGACCCTCTTTTTCGTGTCTATACATTTTGAAAATGACAATGCGTGTGTGTTCTGCATGCTGATCCTAAACATTTTCTCGGTGTTAAAAGTGTTAAAGACTAAGAGAAAAAACAAGCTTCTTGCTCGTGATACCTGTCTTCGAATGCCTGGCTCTGCATTGAACTGATTTGCATAGTGCACACACTTAGCCTGCACGATGACCTGAGTTCGAACCAGTTCTTCCCTCTGCAGGTCAGTGGATAACGGCACTTTAGCACCATCGGAAACTGCTCCCAACAGTATAACATTAGAGATAGATAAACGTCACACGTTACCAGAGCTACGGATAAAAATGTGTATTTAAGTACTAAATTCCAAACAACAGATTCTAAAAAGTGGTCACATTATGGGGTTTGGTAGAGAAATAAAGGAGTTATTCTTGCAATTGTTTCCCTGGGTATATAACTGTACTAAGTAATGTGTACTTGCATCTACAGTGTCTGTTGCAACTGCACGTAATGATATATTCCGGCAAAACAATTTCGTTTTTATTATGTTTTGTTTAGGTACGCCAATTCCGATACTTTGTAGAAAACAAAATTGCTTTTCATTTTGCTTTGCAATGTTCTTTGGAATATGGATTGGGAGGGGATCGTAGAGGTGCTCGGGAACTTCAAACCTTTAGTGGCGTGACAACCTAACAAGTGTCTCCTGATGGTGTCTCTGTGACACACCGAGGGCACATAAGTCATCGTACGATGCCCGTGTGCATGCTTGAACATTTCCACAAGCAACTTACGAATAAACCGGAGTTAATTAAAGATGTATGCTGCGCAAATTTCCGCAAATGTTGCGTTGCAAACTGACTTCAGAATTGGAATCTATGTACCTTAACACTTATTTAACGCTAAACAGCACGGTCAGTAAATGGTTGTTTATGTAAAAAAAACTAGAAATATGGATTGCTACGGAAAGCAACGGAGCAGCCTTCGCCATTGGCCGGAATCTGACGTAAGTTTTACATACCGAAAATAATAGTTCGATGTACCAGTATGAGTTAGCTCCCTTTGACCGTTATATTTGATTGCCACTATTGAACGGTATATCTAGCTTATTTGCATGTAAATTAGTTGTGGTCAGATGGGCATATTGCCTTATTTTACTGGATAAAATATATTATGTAGGCCAGCAACCAGTGTCAGCCATTGTACATGTGGTAACAACCTAATTAATATTCAAAGCGTTGTTCCGAGATAGAATCGGAACTTGGCCGAAGATGTCCGCTGATTTCCGTACAAAATCTCCATTTCTAAAAAGGAGGCTATTTTTTTTAAAGGATTTAGTAGTATTCGGATAGCGATAACATCTAGCTTAACAAATATATTCTGTCGGAAAATGGTTCGAGATCATGAATTTCAGTACTTCTTGTTCTGAAAATTGAATACCGCTTAAGCCGGTGCTAGGGGGCGTGAGCAGTGTTGCATTTTCAATTACTGTTCATGAACAGACTCAATAAAACCGAGTCTGCAATTTTCTCTTTTTGTGTTGCAATTTTTGCTCTCGGGGGATCACCTCCCTTCAGAATTTGTAAGCCGTATTGTCATTGTATGTAAATCTGTACAGCTTCTGGTGCTGATTGATTAATACGAAAAATGCGCATAATACATCTTTAGCTTATTACTTTCTATTTCTCAACAAGAAACGTGTGATTAGTCTGTTTTATCCTTAAGGAAATATGACTTTTAGTGTAGAACAAGACAAGATTCAGTTTATATACATTGCCTGCCCAGTTTCTGCATTTTATTTATAAGATTATAACGGGAGCAGATGTGATGACCGGATTCTGCAACCTACCAACCATCTCGTGATAAGAGTAAGGATGATAAATGTTGCCACTACAGCTCCGACAAACACTTTATTTTCCCATTTTCTTTACGTTGCTGGGACACCTTACTGTCTTCACTTTCGTCACCATCTGGGGATATTCTTTCAGAAGTTAACATCCTATGAAATGATGTATTGCCCCTTGTATCCTTGTGTATCGGATGTCAAATGAATTAGGGGATAACCGTTGCGTATTTGAAGATTTGCAGCAGTATATCGGTGGTTTATATGTCGCAAATTTAGTTTTACATGCGACGCGTTACTCAACCAAACATCAACCATTATCCTCTGTGTTTGACAGATGTTTACATCCAATTTACACTTTTATATTGTTTTCTTGTGAGTCTTTCAGATTCTGATCCAGGTCTACACTACTTGAACATATGCGTTCAGTCGTTTTCAGCATTCACTGTGTTGCATAACCCTTTACTCCGTACATACGCTTTTCTACGAGTTTGCAAACAGAGTAGACCCAGATCAGAAAGCTCGTGTAAGAGTCGTCTGATCAGGATCGGTAGGTGGTAGGTTAATATAGGTGAAAAGTAATCTTGAAAACTCCAATATGAATGACCGCTTAAGTCAAGTTCTACTGTACACGGACATTTCGAAGAAATTTAAGTAAGTACATAAGCAATATAAGCTGAAATACTAAAATGGTATTATAACCAAAATAATTACTATGGCAAAATGGAAGAAACATGTATGTAATATTATTTTACAGGCAAGCAGGGCATACCCTGACAACACGACTTCTACAGGTGTCATCTGATCCGGGTCTACTCTGTTTTAAAAAGCCAATATACTCGAATCCGACATTGAAGGGGTTAAAACGGAACTGGTGAAAACAACTCAGATACGTACATGTAGCCATTGTATTGTGCCATAAAAAGAATTGTTATAAGTGGACCACACTTGTAAATATGATTTGAACAATGGCCAACAATAACAAAGTACTTGTATTCTGGAATATACCATACATATTAAGAATAACAAAATACAGACATGTCTTCCTAATACGACCATAGAGAAGAAGTACAATTCTGGATTTTTAAAACAGGCGGTATATTAACCCATTTGCTCCCACGATCGCATATATGGGACGTAGGCAAACAGTGTAGACTCAGATCAGACGCCGCATAATGCGGCGTCTGGTCAGAGTCTACACTGTTTGCTGATAGAAAATTCAATATAAAACAAAATGAAAATTTAGACCAGACATCCCTTAGATAAAATATAGACTAATCCAATATATAAGCATGGTAGAATCCACTGGGAGCAAATGGGTTCATACAGGACAACATTTATGCAAAAAGCTCTGCAATACTTTTACCCTGTATTAGGCAGCCACCTGATTTTTCAGATTCCTGTGTTTTAACTTATGTGGTCGCATTAGCGAAACTTTAATGTAGTATATGAATATTACCGACTTATTCTGTGGAAAAAGTACGACAGGTATATTTTACATCGGATACATAACGGAGGGCACCGAAGTTTGTCGATGTTCGTAGTTCGTATTATATAGAGGTATTACATGTGTATTCATTACAAATTGTTTTTATAAAACAACTTTACTATAATAATATGACACGAGCTTTAGCGAGTGACATATTCAATTATAGTAAACGAATTTCATGAAACAAGAAAAACAAATGTAAGATTCATTTTATCACATACGCCTTAAAATACCATGAAAAACAGACTATATCTGATGGCTGTTTCGGCCCTTGTTTTCATACAGCGTATTAATACAAAGGACGACGCACACGAAGCGCTAAGATTGGCCTAACCATTAAATTAGCGCTACAATTGGCTAATGATTAAGTGACGCCATGCATTGGTTCCCCGTATTCTCTTTTAGATTCATTATCTTCCAGTGTTAGACTGCTAATTTGCATCAAAATGCAATAGTGCATTTCCACGATTTACGTCACTATGTTTCGGCACTCCCACACGGCAGATTATGTGATAAATTACAAGAGCATTCGTATTTCGTATTTTATGACAGGTGTGTGAACTATTTCATTACTGAAGTCACCGGAAAGCAACCAACAGTGCCTCCTGTAATAGACGAATATTTGATAACCTTTACAAACAGTTTGGATACAATTGAGACGTCGAGTAAGTTGGCGTCTCATCAGAATCCAAACTATTTGACATGTCGCTTATGTTTTGAGAATAGATTTTATGTAATTCATGTAATGCATGTAATTCAAAACAAGTGTTGCGAATCTCGCACATTATGCATTGTCTTCATATGATTAAGATGCGCGACAAATTAAATCTGAAAAGTGTTAGTGAAGAAAGCCACAACCACGACAAAACCTAAGCAACAATAATGATAGTGTCCATTATCGTTCATCTAAGACAATAGGTCACGAAATACACAGTGTTACATAAGAACATACATTAATGTATGTCAATTTATTGTCACAATATAGCCAAACAAAAAATGTGTTGCAGTAGGTGACAAATGCCCCCAAAGCAAAGCACTGGCAATGAAAGGTGATTTGTAAGCAGGTCTGCATATGCACTGCAAAATGAAAGTAAAGTCTGCATAGTAATACTGTGTGAGCAGAATTTGAACTCAAGCTACCACAAAGGACAAGCTTTTTTATAATTAAGGTCAAATGTCAAGGTCATGGCCACTTGACCTACAAAAAGTATGTGACACTCCGCCATCCGGAGATGAACTCACACATCATATTTAGTGATGATCCTAGCTGATTAGGTGTAGGGATATGCTGTGGACAAGCTTTTCTTGTAAATGAAGCCAAAGGTCAAGGTCACATTGACCTATTAATAGTATGTGAGTCCCCGCCATCCCAAGATGTACTCACAGACCATATTTGGTGATCCTAGCTGAAGTAGTGTAGGAGATATGCTCCGGACAGGCATGTTTGTAATTGAGGTCAAGGTCAAGGTCACATTGACCTAAAACTAGTAATACTGTATACGACACTCTACCATCCTAAGATGAACTCACATGCCATATCTGTGATCCTAGCTGATTCGGTATATGAGGTTTGCTCCACACAGGTTTATTTTGTAAATGAAGACCATGGTCAAGGTCACATTGACCTATAAATAAACTGTGACGCTAAGCCATATGCCCCATTTTTTTTTATTTTTAGGAAACAAAATGAATACTTGGCAAATGTTCATCGATTATTCTTACAATAAATACTGGTACATAAAAATTCGTTCAATGGTTTAATGCTCCCTTTAACCATAGAAGGGATTTAGCCCAATCTATGGTGGCCATTTTTAGCTTGTCTGCTTTTTGAAGTAACCCCACCATCTGCATTTTCGTTGTCACTGTTCGAAAACCTTATTATTGGAACCGCCAAGTGGTGCTCCTGTATTTTATGGGTTACAACTTTGTAAATGTTCACCTAAGGAACATTCCTGCCATTTTTTTAATTTTAAATCTGATCAGTGATGTCAGAGAAAATATTTATTTGTTTATTAAATGTTCACTACAGCAATTGAAGTAAAATCAGCCCAGCCTCTAGTGGAGTGAACCTTGAGTTATAATTCTTATACATGGCACACTGTCTACTAGTGACTAAGCCATTTATAAAATTAATTTTTTTTTGACCCATTGAATGAATTAAAAAGTTAAATCAAGGATAAATTTCAAAATGTGTGATGCGAGAGTTAAAGCCCTCGTACCTGGTACACTGTCTACTCAAGATATGGGCCAAGTTATATGGAGATCTGTTGATGCAAAATAATGCATTGGCTGTGACAAAATCAAATGGACAAACAGACAGACATATGTGTGCCTACACAACTGCCACTTTGGCAACTGTGGAGCTGACGACAAGCAGGCTAGACAAAAATCAGGTCAATCACTGTAAAAGTAAATTAACAATCAGTAATAAAAACTCATACTGAGGGTTTGGTGCAAAAATATTCTAACTCCTTCACTTTGTGAAGGAGTTAGAATAGTTTTGCACCAAACCCTCGATACATATTATGTTTATGTGTGCAATTTTGAAATGAGAAGATGAGTTGTTATTGGTTGATAATGAAATGTTGATAATGCATACAAAATAAACTCAATTAGCTATCCCCTGTCCATGAATTAAGATCCAGTTTAAATTATATTAATCTATTTTAAGATACACATGGATTGAAGAAAGTGAGAAATATGACAGGAATTAGAACAAAAGTGTTCAAAGGAACATGTGTCACCTGCCAGCAGAAATGTGACCAAATAAAAGATGCCATGCGAAAAATAAACCCTGTCACTCTGCTAAAGCAATGGACACAAAAAGTGGACATTGTACTTTACATGTATCATGAAAATTGTTCGGGACATTTTAACCCTTTCGCTCATACATGTACAAACGACTTTTATGTAACTGCAAACACAATAGACCCAGATCAGAAGGTTCCTATAGGCTCTGGTTGCTAATGGAATTTGATAGATCTGTTTCTGTAGTTTTTAAATGGCTATAATGTTCCAACTTCCATATTTCATTAATCTATTTTGTCCATGAATATTCAGTAGGTATTCAAATTTGGAATAAACATAGAACAGGGGAAGGGTTAAAGGTTGTCTATAGCAAATGACTGACTCCAAAAAGCCTTTCCAATAGACAGTGCTAGGATTTGAACCTAGACTTCCCTCTATGGCTAAGCCAAGAAGGTGTTCTTCCATTAAACTACACTGATAGCATTTATGAAAAATGGCAATTTGGAGCAGAAGCTAACTTAGACCTTGAAATTCATGCCTATTTTTCAGTATGTTTAAAGCGATCTACATGGTTTTTAGACAGGAATCTATGAGCATGTCATGTCTGATAGATTCCCTACCACATCTCACTCCCCCAAAACGTTTGACTATATCAGAACAGCCAAATTTAGATTTATTGTTGAAGTACATCTTGTTACTTTTAAATATACATGTACATATATTGCATAGTTGTAAACTTGTGTTTAAAATTTGCAAAAAATAAACAACATGAAATCTGATTATCCAAACCTTTAGTATTTGAAACATACACTCATGCCTAACCTACTAAATAGCCATATTATAAGTGCTGGTATACTCAATGTGACATCACGCATCAGGATGGATAATGCAGCTGTTGAATGCTTACTGACAAAAGGTTTGTTCTTTTAACCCTTTACCTCATGAATATTCATGCAGGAAATAAAGCACTGTATGAACATTAATTGGCTGAATTCTTATAACGGTACAACTACATGTAACAATAAACTGAGGAGTTTTTGGCCATGGTGGAAATTGTAGTATACTCTGTGTGCAAAGGCATACTGAGTTCAGAGTAAAGTGTTAACATGTAGTTCTACCTGACATATCCTAACTGTAACATAAATTGTGCTGAATGGAAAGCAGTATACATGTACATATGCCTTGCAAGCCGGCCCACTATTCCTACCAAATGCCATTAAAATTCTCTGGAGAAGAAGATTTTTAAAGGATTTCTATATATATATATAGTTATAGGCAGCGTTAAGTTGGCTGCCAGTTCGCAGTTCGTTATTCGAATAACGAACAACGAAATATTTCGCAGTTCGTTATTCGAATGTTACGAATAACGAAATAGTCATTTAAGCTATAAATTTACAGTACAGTAGAACCCCTCTAATGCGACCACTAACAGAATAAACATATATGTCTTTATAAGCAGCTCGTAGCTTAAAGCAGGGCGAAAGTAATGCAGAAAGCTCCTACAGAAGTTGTCTGCATAATTTTCGCTCTGCATTAAGCTACCACCTGTCTCTGCCATACTTATGCCTCTTTTTGGTGTTCGCATTAAAGGGGTTTTACTCTAATTATATTCTAGATAAAGTAGAACCGAATTATCGTTGGTACATATAAAAGTATCGTGAAAGTTTATGCAGTTTTCATTCGAATCACAAAATAGTTTGTATTTTGTAAAATGATATTTTAGACAAACTAGACCCAAGTCATAGTTGAATCAATGATTTCAATATAAAATCCGGAGCCATTTCGCAGTTCGTTATTCGAATAACGAAATATTTCGCAGTTCAACCTCCGAATAACGAAATGGCAAAACTAAGTTTTAAATGGGTAATGATGATATTTTAGACATACTAGACCCAAGCCATAGTGGAATAAATGATTTATATATAAACTCCGGAACCATTTCGCAGTTCGTTATTCGAGTAATAATGATATTTTAGATACCCTAGACCCGAGTCACAGTGAAATCAATGATTTCTGTATAAATGCCGGATCCATTTCGCAGTTCGTTATTCGAATAACGAAATATTTCGCAGTTCAACCTCCGAATAACGAAATGGCCAAACTAAGTTTTAAATGGGCAAAGATGATATTTTAGACACACTAGACCCAAGCCATAGTGGAATAAATTATTTCTATACAAAATCCGGGATCATTTCGCAGTTCGTTATTCGAATAACGAAATATTTTGCAGTTCAACCTCCGAATAACGAAATGGCCAAACTAAGTTTTAAATAGGTAACGATGATATTTTAGACACACTAGACCCAAGCCATATCGGAATCAATGATTTCTATACAAAATCCGGGACCATTTCGCAGTTCGTTATTCGAATAACGAACTATTTCGCAGTTCAACCTACGAATAAAGAAATGGCCAAACTAAGTTTTAAATAGGTAACGATGATATTTTAGACACACTAGACCCAAGCCATATCGGAATCAATGATTTCTATATAAAATCCGGGACCATTTCGCAGTTCGTAATTCGAATAACGAAATATTTCGCAGTTCAACCTCCGAATAACGAAATGGCCAAAACCAGCTATAAATGCGCAAAGATGATATTTTAGATACCCTAGACCCAAGTCATAATGCAATCAATGATTTCTATATAAAATCCGGAGCCATTTCGCTGTTCGTTATTCGAATAACGAAATATTTCGCAGTTCGTTATTCGAGTAATGAAATATTTCGCAGTTCGTTAATTAGAGAACGAAATGACCAAAATAAGTTAGAAATGCAGATGAAGATGAGTAAATAAATATTTTCAACAATAGCTGCTATTTTTCTCAACCAAACCTTATATTATGTCCACTCTTTAAAATCTTCTCGAAGAGACATTTCTAAAGAGTGGTCAAAGTATAGGGTTTGGTTGAGAATAGCGATTTAAATAATGGGGTACGCACCTTTATCTGTAGCTCTGGAAATGCGCAATGATGATATTTCAGACATACTAGAACCTAGTCATAGAGGAATCAATGTTTGATATATAAACTCCTGAGCCATTTCACAGTTCGTTATTCGAATAAGGAAATATTTTGCAGTTCGCCATCTAAATAACGAACTAGTTCGCAGTTCAAACTTCGAAATCGCCCCTAATTGTGGTAAAACAAAAATGATCCGATGCACAAGTACATACCCTGAATAATATAATCATGAGGATGGAGGACTGTAGGCCACCTGCTTTTAGAGACGTAAACGGGCCGCGAAAGTTGAGAGGACCAGAGAAGAAGACGAGAGAAGGAGCGAAGAAGACTCAGATAGTGACGACAAAGAGTCTGATTATAGGGAAAATGCTGCTGGGACTTCTCCGAGAGAAGAACCTCGGAAGGTCGTCCTATATATACCACCCAGACATCGGGCGGAAAAGCTCACGTTCATCGCACTTGCACGCACTTACAACATGCGAGCGAGTAAGGACACCGTACGTGAGCAGCAGGTGTAAGTACGGCCTCCGTACGATAATTAGATAATTAGATAATCGCACGGAGACGGTATGTTGTAAGCACGTTGTTTGTTAGCACATACAGCACACTTACATGTACCACATGTTCATCGTTCGATGCACGCAACCACTGACGGTCAGGTGTGGCCTGCGGACCACGTACCTTACACTTTGCGCAACAGTGCTTTGACGTACTCCCTCCCTGCTCTTGAAACTCCCTCTCAACGTTTACAGAAAAACGTCGCGGCCGTGGCCACCCCAAAAATACGCACGGACTAAAAAACGCACAGTGTGTTGTGACCGGGCCTTTAGCCCCCACCCCATCCGGATTCATATTTTCCATTTTCATGCGGCATTGTTAAACTGACATCTGTTAAAATACTTAATATGCAGTGTTCTTTGGCTACTTTTTATGCCCCTCTACTTATACGTGTCAAGGGGATACATGTGCCGTTGTCCGTCCGTCTGTTTGTACGTACGTACGTAGGTCCGTTCCGATTATATATATATAGTGTATAACTCTTAAAACACTTGTCTTACAGACATAAAATTTCATGAATATAGTTTCAGGGCACGCACGTGTGCACCTGGGTATTTTCATTTAACGAATTTTGATTAACATTGACTTGGTTATGGGTCCTGATTTTTTTAAATTATGGAAGTTTATGTTTGTGTCGAGCATAAATCCGCTGCCTTTTTAGCTGCAGATGCAGCTGACCCTTCTTCTGTGTCCCCTTATTAGGCATCTTGGATACGCAATGTTAGGACTCATCCGTGGGTTCGGCTTTTATATATACAGTAAAGCCACTCTATTACGACCACTATATTATGTTAATTATTTTGTGTTTAAGTCAGGTGGTTGCTTAAAGCAAGGTGAAAGTAAAGCAGAAAACTCTTCAGGGCCTTCCTGTTTTACTTGCATTTTAGCTGTCGCCTGTCTTTGATACAATCAATCAGCTATGTGGTCGTATTAGAGAGGTTGCACTGTACTGCAGAGATCAGTACGCACAACGTGCGCTGTAACTGTGGAGCTCGTGCTTATTCGGTACGGTCCACGTGCGTTTTGTGTGCTAGAACCAGTGCGTTGTGCGCTGATTGGCTGTAGAAGGTACACGCGTCATCTGTACCTGGGTTGATCCGTAGCCCGAATGCAGCCTGAACGCAGGAAACGTTCCTCATGCATGCACTAAAAGCTCTACGACGTGTCTGCGTGCCCCCAAATCCACACGGAGGCGGTACCCACCACGTACGAATCCCCAAAATATGCCCACGTTTTTGCAAGTAGACAACGCGCACTTGCAAGTACCGCCGGTTGTGACCAGGGCTTAAATAATTATTCGTTTAATAATATATTTTTCATTAATAGAGAATCATCATCGGTGAATTACTTAGGCTACAGTCCCACTAGCGTTTGCGATCGTTAAAGACCACTCTGAAACCGCCGATCGTCTGCGATTGTCGGCGACTAAATTCCAAAAACATTCGCAGTCACATTTGCGATGCATCTGCGACATTACGATATTCGTACGATGGTTCCACAATCATTTCTGACCTGTTGTGTGGTCTCGTGATCTATGCCTAGTCGCGGATAATCTTTAGGCAGTCGTTGGTAATTGCACGACAGTCGTAGGTTATTGTAGAAAGGTCGCTGATAGTCGTACGACTGTAGGGAAGATCACGAACGACCAGTTAAAGATTATTGGAGACCTTCGTACGACGATTGCACGATTACCTGAACTCTCTAAGGTTACATCTTATAGAATACCGGCGACCAGTTCGATCGTAAGGAGGTTGTTGTGCAACCTCTCTTCGACTGAAATTGGTCGCACGACAAGAAACGATTACCAACGATTACTGAAGACCAACCGCGATTGTCAGCGACTTGTCGTGCGACCTTCGTACGAATATTGGCGACAAGAAGTCGCTAGAAATCGTAAACAGGGCATAAGAGGTCGTCGGCCTAGTGGGACTGGGTCCTGAGGTTGTTGTACATGGTCAACAACCACTCTACGACTGAAATGCGACTGAAATTGGTCGCACGATTGTAAACGATTACTGAAGACCACGGGCGATTATCAGTAACTTTCGTACGAATATCGGCGACCAGAGGTCGGTAGCAATCGTAAACAGGTCTTAAGGGGTCATAGGGCCTAGTAGGAATGGGCCCTTAGGGGAGAAGAAAAGCATTATTTAGACCACTTTCTTTTCTACATACCACAAATAGCTCCCCAAAGTCTAAAGAAGGCTCACTTGTCTATTCTGAGCGATCCCTAAATTATTCAATTGTAAAGTTTTTGTTGGAAAAAATCTCTGAGAATTTAAAAATTCAATACCTATTAGTATTGTCTGGTAAAGTTCATAAGACATTCATGCCAATTTTGATTATTGAGGTTTCATTCCTCATCAAATGTTAGCTGATTCCATCTACACCTCAAACTAAATGAAGGTTGTCCAATGTAAAAGGGTAAACTAAAATTCATGTACTAGATAAAAGGCTTTGCTTATTTTCTGTAAATCCTCGAAGAAACAAAATCGAATTATTGACATTGCCTTCATAATGGCAAGTGGCACTTGTCTGCCATAGTAATTGCCTTTAAACGTTGCATCCGACGGTGATTGTTGGTCTAATAAATTTATCGCAACATAGATGGAAAAATGCAAACATGGACCATGCTTAACCCTTTCGGTGCCAACATAAACTTTCGAAGGATCTCCCACTTTCAGAATTTATCTGCGTAGATAATTGTCTGCTACAGGTTATAATGTAGGGTGTTTTTTTTCAGTTTTTTTTACAAAATTATACTCAGTGTCAAACAGTTTGGATCCTGAGTAGACGTCGAGTTACTGGGCAACGTTGATCCGAACTGTTTCACAGGTCATCATGGATTCGCCTATGACGGTGAAAGAGTTATATAACGTTAGAAGTGTTTTACGTATACATATGTATGACGGGATGTGTAAAAAAGACATCTACCCTTTAGGAGCCAACTAGTTGTCGTCGGTGTTTCTCAAGTCATAATTGAAGTCAAACAGTTTGAATCTAGATACATGTCAAGCTATTCGACATCTCACCTGGATCTAATCTTTTTGCCAAGGTGACCACATATTTTCACAATACAGCAAGCCCTACGAATCACCCTTGCACAGAAAGGGTAAAATCCGCAGCGTTCGTGTTTTCTACACAATGAAGGACATGACGGTTAACTTCGCCGTCATCAAAGGAGCGGTCGCACTAGATCAAATCTTGATGAGTTAGCAAATTCTTTCGGTGTTTCTCGATTTTGTAGAAAAATATGACAGTATCAAATTAACGCCAGTAGTCTTACTACCAAAATCAAGGCTTTATCTGATGGATATTCATGAAATAATGTTTAACATCGTGAATATTAATTAGAAGATATTTATTTCTGGCCTATGCATATACCAAATTTGGTCATAGCAGAAACTGTAGAACCGGATCGATATTACTCATTAGCAAAGAGAACATATCCTGATCAGACGGCTACTACAAAAAGCGTCTCATATACGTCTACCATTATTTGCAAAGGCGCCAATGGCATCCCTATCAGGTAAAGGGTTAATGAATAATGATCCATGCGATTCTGAACTTTGCAACCACGGTTTCTGGTGAACAATGCAAACGAAAGATTGCAGACTAGGAACAGAATTGTTGTCCCAGTAAATTAGTAAGTCCATGCCCATTTGAAAAAAAAGAAGAAGAAAAACATTACCCATTCAAACACGGCTGCACGCGCTACCGCGATATTCGAATGCCAGAATAAATTCTCGGTACTCTTATACGTCTAATTTGACCATAAATTTATGTCTAGATCAGAACACTTGATAGTTGTAAATAGGAGTATAAGGCTATTTTATTGAATATGGGACTGCGAACCATCAGTGTTAAAATGTAAAATAAATGGAAATACAGTTAAATGAATGATACATTAAACCCGCCTCATACCGGCACTTGTTACTTCGTAATATTCGACATAAGGCGAAAGATCTCTTCGAGTATGTGCCTATATGCACTATATTTCCCATTTTCATAAAGACAATTTCGGTTGCCGACACCGGCAGCCAATTTCGGCAAACTTGTTTAACCCTTCCGCTATTCAATATTCATGTAAGAAATAATGATATCATGAATATTTATTTACTGAACTTTACAAAAAAATGTTTTTCTCTGAGAAAAACTATAGTTTCAGATCTATATCATGTCAAAATCTAACAGAGCAGACCCTGATCATAGGGGCTGTCTGATCTGGGTCTATTCTGTTTGCAACTGCGTGAAAAGGCGTTCATATGAAGGAAAGGGTTAACGGTATATTTGCCACTCGATTGACCGACCCCTCCATAGCATTTAGGCACGTTCAAAGCCTATGCTCGCGGATATATAACATATTTGGACCATTTCGTTATTGATAATTCGGACTTTGAACTGCGATGTATATAGTTATTTGAATAATATACTCCGAAATGGCTCGAGATTTAATATATAAATCATTGATTCAACTATGAGATAGATCCAGTGTGTCTGAAATATCATCATTGCGCAATTATAACTTTTTTTGCCATTTTGTTATTCGGAGGTTGAACTACGTAATATTTCGTTATTCGAAAAACGAATTGCCAAATGGCAGGATTTAATATATAAATCACTGAGTTCACTATGACTAGGGTCTATAGTGTCTAGCATATTATCTCTGCTCATTTATAGTTTATTTTGGTAATTTCGTTATTCGAATTACGGACTGCGAAATATTTCGTTATTCGAATAACGAACTGCGAAATATTTCGTTATTCGAATAACGAAATGCGAAATTGCGCCAAATTTTATATAGAAATCATTGGTTAAACTATGGCCTGGGTCTAGTGTGTCTAAAATATCATCATTGCGCTTTTAAAGCTTATTTTTGCCATTTCGTTATTCGGAGGTTGAACTGCGAAATATTTCGTTATTCGAATAACGAACTGCGAAATGACTCCGAATTTTATATAGAAATTATTGATTCCACTATGACTTGGGACTAGGGTATCTAAAATATCATCTTTGCGCATTTATAACTGGTTTTGGCCATTTCGTTATTCGGAGGTTGAACTGCGAAATATTTCGTTAATTGAATAACAAACTGCGAAATGGCTCCGGATTTTATATAGAAATCATTGAGTCCACTGTGACATGGGTCTAGTGTGTCTAAAATATCATTATTACGCATTTAAAACTTATTTTGGCCATTTCGTTATTCGGAGGTTGAACTGCGAAATATTTCGTTATTCGAATTACGAACTGCGAAATGGCTCTGGATTTTATATAGAAATCTTTTATTTCACTATGACTGGGGTCTAGGGTATCTAAAATATCATCTTTGAGCACTTATAGCTGGTTTTGGCCATTTTGTTATTTGGAGGTTGAACTGCGAAATATTTCGTTATTCGAATATTGAACTGCGAAATGGTCCCGGATTTCGTATAGAAATCATTGTTTCCACTATGACTTGGGTCTAGTGTGTCTAAAATATCAGTATTATGCATTTAACACTTATTCTGGCCATTTCGTTATTCGGAGGTTGAACTGCGAAATATTTCGTTATTCAAATAACGAACTGCGAAATGGCTCCGGATTTTATATAGAAATCATTGATTCCACTATGACTTGGGTCTAGGGTATCTAAAATATCATTTTTGGGCATTTATAGCTGGTTTGGGTCATTTCGTTATTCGGAGGTTGAACTGCGAAATATTTCGTTACTCGAATAACGAACTGCGAAATGGCTCCGGATTTTATATAGACATCATTGATTCCACTATGACTGGGGTCTAGGGTATCTAAAATATCATCTTTGCGCATTTATAACTGGTTTTTGACATTTCGTTATTCGGAGGTTGAACTGCGAAATATTTCGTTATTCGAATAACGAACTGCGAATGTGCTCCGGATTTTATATAGAACTTATTGATTCCACTATGACATGGGTCTAGTGTGTCTAAAATGTCATTATTACGCATTTAAAACTTATTTTGGCCATTTCGTTATTCGGAGGTTGAACTGCAAAATATTTCGTTATTCGAATAACGAACTGTAAAATGGCTCAGGATTTTATATAGAAATCTATTATTCCACTATGATTTGGGTCTAGGGTATCTAAAATATCATCTTTGCGCATTTATAACCGGTTTTGGCCATTTCGTTATTCGGAGGTTGAACTGCGAAATATTTCGTTATTCGAATAACGAACTGCGAAATGGCTTCGGATTTTATACAGAAATAATTGATTCCACTATGACTGGGGTCTAGGGTATCTAACATATCATCTTTGTGCACTTATAGCTGGTTTTGGCCATTTCGTTATTCGGAGGTTGAACTGCGAAATATTTCGTTATTCGAATAACGAACTGCGAGATGGTCTCGGATTTCGTATAGAAATCATTGATTCCACTATGACTTGGGACTAGTGTGTCTAAAATATCAGTATTACGCATTTATAACCTGGTTTTGGCCATTTCGTTATTCGGAGGTTGAACTGCGAAATATTTCGTTATTCGAATAACGAACTGTGAAATGGCTCCGGATTTTGTATAGAAATCATTGATTCCACTATGACTTGGGTCTAGGTAATCTAAAATATCATTTTTGCGAATTTATAACTGGTTTGGGTCATTTCGTTATTCGGAGGTTGAACTGCAAAATATTTCGTTATTCGAATAACGAACTGCGAAATGGCTCCGGATTTTATATAGAAATCATTGATTCCACTATGACTTGGGTCTAGGGTATCTAAAATATCATCTTTGCGCATATATAGCTGGTTTGGTCATTTCGTTATTCGGAGGTTGAACTGCGAATTATTCGAATAACGAACTGCGAAATGGTCCCTGATTTTATATAGAAATCATTGATTCCACTATGACTTGGGTCTAGTGTGTCTAAAATATCATTATTACGCATTTAAAACTTATTCTGGCCATTTCTTTATTCGGAGGTTGAACTGCTAAATATTTTGTTATTCGAATAACGAACTGCGAAATGGCTCCGGATTTTATATAGAAATCATTGATTCAACTATTTCTTGTGTCTAGGGTATCTAAAATATCATCTTTGCGCATTTATAACTGGTTTTGGCCATTTCGTTACTCGGAGGTTGAACTGCGAAATATTTCGTTATTCGAATAACGAACTGCGAAATGGATCCGGATTTTGTATATATATCATTGATTCCACTATGACTTGGGTATAGTGTGTCTACATTTGTAAAATATCATTATTACGCATTTAAAACTTATTTTTGCCATTTCTTTATTCGGAGGTTGAACTGCGAAATAGTTCGTTATTCGAATAACGAACTGAGAAATGGTCCCGGATTTTATATAGAAATTATTGATTCCACTAGGACTTGGGTCTAGGTAATCTAAAATATCATCTTTGCGCATTTATAACCGGTTTTGGCCATTTCGTTATTCGGAGGTTGAGCTGCGAAATATTTCGTTATTCGAATAACGAACTGCGAAATGGCTCCGGATTTTATACAGAAATAATTGATTCCACTATGACTGGGGTCTAGGGTATCTAACATATCATCTTTGTGCACTTATAGCTGGTTTTGGCCATTTCGTTATTCGGAGGTTGAACTGCGAAATATTTCGTTATTCGAATAACGAACTGCGAAATGGATCCGGATTTTGTATATATGTCATTGATTCCACTATGACTTGGGTATAGTGTGTCTACATTTGTAAAATATCAGTATTACGCATTTAAAACTTATTTTTGCCATTTCTTTATTCGGAGGTTGAACTGCGAAATAGTTCGTTATTCGAATAACGAACTGTAAAATGGCTCAGGATTTTATATAGAAATCTATTATTCCACTATGATTTGGGTCTAGAGTATCTAAAATATCATCTTTGCGCATTTATAACCGGTTTTGGCCATTTCGTTATTCGGAGGTTGAACTGCGAAATATTTCGTTATTCGAATAACGAACTGTGAAATGGCTCCGGATTTTATACAGAAATAATTGATTCCACTATGACTGGGGTCTAGGGTATCTAACATATCATCTTTGTGCACTTATAGCTGGTTTTGGCCATTTCGTTATTCGGAGGTTGAACTGCGAAATATTTCGTTATTCGAATAACGAACTACGAAATGGTCTCGGATTTCGTATAGAACTCATTGATTCCACTATGACTTGGGACTAGTGTGTCTAAAATATCAGTATTACGCATTTATAACTGGTTTTGGCCATTTCGTTATTCGGAGGTTGAACTGCAAAATATTTCGTTATTCGAATAACGAACTGTGAAATGGCTCCGGATTTTATATAGAAATCATTGATTCCACTATGACTTGGGTCTAGGTAATCTAAAATATCATTTTGCGCATTTATAGCTGGTTTTGGCCATTTCGTTATTCGGAGGTTGAATTGCGAAATATTTCGTTACTCGAATAACGAACTGCGAAATGGCTCCGGATTTTATATAGAAATCATTGATTCCACTATGACTTGGGTCTAGCGTGTCTAAAATATCAACTTTGCGAATTTATAACTGGTTTGGGTCATTTCGTTATTCGGAGGTTGAACTGCGAAATATTTCGTTATTCGAATAACGAACTGCGAAATGGCTCCGGATTTTATATAAAATCATTGATTCCACTATGACTTGTGTCTAGGGTATCTAAAATATCATCTTTGCGCATATATAGCTGGTTTGGTCATTTCGTTATTCGAAGGTTGAACTGCGAATTATTCGAATAACGAACTGCGAAATGGTCCCGGATTTTATATAGAAATCATTGATTCCACTATGACTTGGGTCTAGTGTGTCTAAAATATCATTATTACGCATTTAAAACTTATTCTGGCCATTTCGTTATTCGGAGGTTGAACTGCGAAATATTTTGTTATTCGAATAACGAAAAGCGAAATGGCTCCGGATTTTATATAGAAATCATTGATTCAACTATTTCTTGTGTCTAGGGTATCTAAAATATCATCTTGGCGCATTTATAACTGGTTTTGGCCATTTCGTTACACGGAGGTTGAACTGCGACATATTTCGTTATTCGAATAACGAACTGCGAAATGGATCCGGATTTTGTATATATGTCATTGATTCCACTATGACTTGGGTATAGTGTGTCTACATTTGTAAAATATCATTATTACATTGTACGCATTTAAAACTTATTTTTGCCATTTCTTTATTCGGAGGTTGGACTGCGAAATATTTCGTTATTCGAATAATGAACTGAGAAATGGTCCCGGATTTTATATAGAAATTATTGATTCCACTATGACTTGGGTCTAGTGTATCTAAAATATCATCTTTGCCTATTTATAACTGGTTTTGGCCATTTCGTTATTTGGAGGTTGAACTTCGAAATATATCGTTACTCGAATAACGATCTGCGAAATGACTCCGGATTTTATATAGAAATCATTGATTCCACTATGACTTGGGTCTAGTGTGTCTAAAATATCAGTATTACATGTACGCATTTAAAACTTATTTTGGCCATTTCGTTATTCGGAGGTTGAACTGCGAAATATTTCGTTATTCGAATAACGAACTGCGAAATGGCTCCGAATTTTATATAGAAATCATTGATTCCACTATGACTTGGGTCTAGGGTATCTAAAATATCATCTTTGCGCATTTATAGCGCATTTCGTTATTCGGAGGTAGAATTGCGAAATAGTTCGTTATTCGAATAACGAAATGCGAAACGGTCCCGTATTTATTATATATAAATCATTGATTCCATTATGAAGGGGGTCTAGTGTGTTTAAAATATCATCATTACCCATTAAAACTTAGTTTGGCCATTTCGTTATTCGGAGGTTGAACTGCGAAATATTTCGTTATTCGAATAACGAACT
The DNA here is from genome assembly GCA_963576725.1 of Azorinus chamasolen. Taxonomy (NCBI): domain Eukaryota; kingdom Metazoa; phylum Mollusca; class Bivalvia; order Cardiida; family Solecurtidae; genus Azorinus; species Azorinus chamasolen. The sequence continues at coordinate 21,914,576 of OY755252.1, forward strand.
GCAAAATGACTCCGGATTTAATATATAAATCATTTATTCCACTATGACTGGGGCCTACGGTGTCTAAAATATTATCTCTGATAATTTATAACTAAATTGTATCATTTCGTTATTCGAATAACGAACTGCGAAATATTTCGTTATTCGAATAACGAACTGCGAAATATTTCGTTATTCAAATAATGATATGCAAAATGGCTCCGGAATTAATATATAAATATTTGATTTCACTATGACTGGGGTGTACAGTGTTTAAAATATCATCATTGAACATTAATAACTTACTTTGACCATTTCGTTATTCAGAGGTAGAACTACGAATTATTTCGTTATTCAAATGGCTCCGGATTGTATATATATGATCTGATTTACATATGAGTTAGGTCTACCGTGTCTTGAATATATTCGGATATTGAACTAGGAACTAATTTGTTATTCGAATGAAATCTGCAAAGTGGCCTCATTTTTATATGTACCCGCGATAATCCGGCTCTGCAGTATCTAGAATATAATTACAGTAAAACCCCTCTAATGCGAACACTAAAATGGGGCGTAATTCTGTCTGGCAGAGACAGGTGGGAGCTTAATACAGAACGAAAGTTATGCAGAAAACTCCTATAGGAACTTTCTGCATTACTTTCATCCTGCGTTAAGCTACCAGCTCCTAATACAGACACCTATGGTAATTCTGTTAGTGTTCGCATTAGAAGGGTTCTACTGTATCATTTATAGCTTAATTGACCATTTCGTTATTCGTAAATTGAATTGCAAACTATTTCGTTATTCACATGCGAATAATGAACTGCGAAATATTTCGTTGTTCGTTATTCGAATAACGAACTGTGAAATATTTCGCAGTTCGTTATTCGAATAACGAACTGCGAACTGGCAGCCAACTTAACGCTGCCTATTTCACATCCTGAATTTTATGGTGATGTGATTTACAAACTTCGTAAAATTATTGGACAAACCCATTTTCTCACTTTGTTCATCAAATATGTTAAACATTTCATTAAAAAGGAATATGATCCTATAGTGCTACAACATACTGCATGTTTGGTTGTCAACCCTTTTACAGTTGGCAATTACGCTGGCCTCTTTGCATGTACGCCGACAAGAAAGGTTTAGTACTCTATGAAGGCGACCTCTTAAATCCAGAAACGGAAGGAGGACGTCGGATATCTGTACTATTTCGTTTTTGTCGTACCCTTTATTACTTTTCTACAGTTACTCTGTTTGCAGCTCAATCATTGGGTACACTAGCGATAGGTGGATACAGTTTGTTCACTTAAATGTTTTCGTTATACATGGCCTTCACCACTGTATTTGCCATCGCGGTTGTTGTAGATTAGTCGTAGAGGGGATACGTTTATTTACACTGTTTGTTGTTTAGGGTGGGGATGGAATAAGTGTGAGGTTGGGCGCCCAAAAACCGGTTTAACCCCCCCCCCCTAGTGACTTTTGTCACTGACCGTTCCAAGGCGGTACTTCCATCTTCCCCCTATTGTATGTTTTTTTTGTCTTTGTGCGTCTCTTCATGTTTTTATAGTTATGTACATTTGCTGTTTCCTTGTGTTGCTGTTCGGGTGACAGTTTGTTCTGTATGTGGTGTTTCCTGCATGACTCATTTTTGTACTTTTATACCTGATATATATTTGTAAATTACAAACAGTGCCAGTCCGATTTAGATGTCTCCTAGATCCGAGTCTATAATATTTGCAAATGGCAGTACATTTGTGTGCAAGACAGAGAATATTGGTGGACAGGTTGTAGATACACAAAGGGCAAAAATCAAATGTGTACATTCTGCGTGAATCAACAATCACTTAGCAAATACTTCTATGTGCATTCACTAGTTGGTTGGTTTGTGAAGGTTTAAGCGTATGCAATGTCTTAAAGTTTTACACTTTGAACACGGGAACGAGTTCACTATCATTTCAAAACTCAGACTCAGAAGGGCCCTTTAACCAGGCCCTAGACTATAACCCACTAATTGGTAACCAATGTACTGAATGGACCTCTATCGTTAAACAGTTATGGGTTATTTCACACCGATAATCACGCGTTAAAGTTGTCAAATAAATGTTTACATAAAGCCGGTTTACCTACACAGTATTAAAAAGCAAACGTTTGTTTATAGAAAATAGCATCGATATCGACCATTTACAGTAAATGAAATTGTAGAAGGTGTTAAACTATTGAAACGATGTAAATCTACAGGTAGCGACTGTTTGTTGAACGAATATTTTATTGAAAGTATTGACATTATTGGTGCGCATATATGTGATTTATTTAATGCTATTTTAAACTCGGGTTTTTATCCCGACCACTGGTCAGAAGGAGTAATTGTACCCCTTCATAAAAAAGGTACAGTTGATGACGTAAATAATTATAGAGGCATTACTCTGGTTAGTTGTTTTTCTAAGTTATCTACTACCCTACTTAATAAGCGTATAGAAGCTTTCTGTGAGAATAATCATGTAATTTCTGATTCTCAATTTGGATTTCGGAAAGGAAGGTCTACAGTAGATGCAATATTTCTTTTAACGTCTTTAATACAGAAACACCTTAATGAAAATAAAAGACTGTATGTTGTATTTGTTGACATGATGAAATGCTTTGATTCCATTTATAGAAATGGTTTATGGACGAAAATGTTTGGTTTAGGCATACAGGGTAAAATGTTAAGAATCATTAGGGATATGTATCTTAAAGTCAAGTCATGTGTTAAATCTTGTGGTAAATATTCTGATTATTTTCAGTATGCTGTCGGATTGAGGCAAGGGGAGGTAATCTCTCCAATATTATTCTCACTTTTTGTTGAAGATTTAGAGTTGTATTTACAAAAAGGCATTGCTTGATGATATAATATTGATTTTGTTGTTATTTGCTGATGATATGGCTATTTTAGCCAAATCACCCTCTGAACTGCAAGTTCATTTGAATATGTTGCACTCATATTGCGGTACTTGGGGATTAAAGGTTAATACCATTAAAACAAAAGTAGTAGTTTTCAGGAAACGTGGAGGTTTGCTTCCAGCAGAGCACTGGACATATGGTAACAGTAATATAGAGATAGTGAATAATTTTAATTATTTGGGTACTGTTTTGAGTTATTCTGGTAACTTTAGATATAACGAAGAACATCTAATTGGTAAAGCATTGAAAGCTTTGAATACTTTACTTTACAATTGTAAGAAATTTGACTTGAATCCAAAACTGTTATGTCAATTATTCGATGCGTTTGTAGGCTCAATTTTAGGATACGCCTCAGAGGTATGGGGGTATACAAAGTCAAAAGAGATTGAGAGAATACATTTAAAATTTTGCAAAAGACTGCTTAATGTTAGAACTAATACATGCAATGCTGGAGTATACGGCGAACTAGGACGTTATCCTCTGTATATTTCACGATTTGTTAGAGTAATTAAGTATTGGCTCAAAGTTAAAAAATTCTGGTAACATTATTTTAAAAACTGTATATGAACAAGGTTTGCATGACTGCAGAAAAGGGCTTAAAAATTGGGTATCTGGTATAAAAAAGCTTCTCAGTGATATGGGATATGCTTATATGTTTGATATTAATTATATTGATAACCCTAATTATTTTATCAATCAGTTTAGAAATAGATTAATTGATGTATATAAACAGGAATGGTTTGGCATTGTTGCCAATAGTTCGGTTCTTCTTAATTATAAGCATGTTAAAGAACAGTTTTGCTTTGAAAACTATCTTATCATATTGCCTAGAAAGTTTAGATTCTATTTTTGTAGATTAAGACTTTCTGTACATCCGTTAAGAATTCAGACGGGCAGATATGCGCGAGAAAATATCCCACGAGATCAGCGATACTGCCAGTGCTGTAACACTTTAGATATTGAAGATGAATATCATTTTTTATTTATATGTCCTTGCTATGATACTTTACGCAGGACATATATTGAAAAATATTATTATCGTAGACCAGCAATGTTGAAATTTTTGCAATTATTGAATATTAACGACCGGGCAAAATTGGTTAAAATATCATTATTCATTAAGGAAGCTTTGTCAATAAGGAAAGGCATTTTGAATCTATATAGATAGGTAGATTTGAAAGTGTATGTTCATCCTCTTCACTAAATTTGATTTGATTATGTAATAATTCATTTCATAATTTGATCTGACCATGGTTGACTTCATATAGTAAAACTTTAACAGACTATTGAATAGCTTGATAAGATGCTTTGGTGCAAAGGACGCTTGATGTCCTTTGTTGTTTGTTTGTATATATTGTAAATACTCACGTGATATTATATATATTTTCATGTGAACTAGACGATGTACTTATGTATAAGTCTTAATAAAATATCTGTTCTGTTCTGTTCTGTTCTGTTCTGATATTAGTCGTCACAATCGGTTTATCTTGTATTTCGCCTCAGTACTACTACCAAACAGTTTGGATCCTGATGAGATCCCGAGTTACGTTGTGTCTCATCTGGACCCAACAGCCTTGCAGAGGTAACCACTCATCAACCCGCAAAAGACTTATGTGTGTTTTGTATGCGGTGTTTCCTGCATGACTCATACATGTACTTTTATAGTTAACCCTTCTCTTGCTGAATTTTAAAATACATTTCTCCTTCTTTACCCATGCCTTGTTGTATAATTACATATATCTTCACTGTGTACAAGTATTTCGCTGTGTAATCACTGCTGTGGAGTGCACTGGCTGCACAATCAATTTGCAAATAGTGCAGACCCTGATGAGACAGCTCCTGCAGGAGCTGTCTCATCTTGGTCTTCACTATTTACATGTAGGTATATTGACGCGAATAGCAAGCGAAGGGTTAAAACGACCAAACACACTTACTGGTATCAATACTGGCCCCGAGTTTATAAAACGTTTTACATTTTCATGTATCTAATCGGTCAGATGCAGAGTATCAGAGTATATGTGACCAATTAGATTCTTGAGAATTATTTCAAACTCAGACGTTTTATAACCTTCGGCATTGGACTTAAAATAGTCTGAATTACCACAGAGCAGTAATTTGTAAATATACAGCAGGAAAATGTTTTAAAGCATTTATTACGCTTTTAACCCCTTTCCTGTTTATTATTCATGCAAGGAACTCATGTCTGCAACTCCGTGGATAGGCGTTTATATATAAAAAAGGGTCAAAGGCCTGTATTTTCACGAATTCTGAAGGAACAGTATGATCAGGACCGAGACCGTATGCACCTATATAGAATCAGATATACCTGTTTCTACAGTGTATGTCATTTAAAGAATAATTCCAATCCAGTGACGTTTACACAAATGCGCCGAATCTGATTGGTTGAAATTTGACATTAGTTTTTCAATGAATGTAAAGAGCTGGTTCTCTGTCGTTGCTCCATGATTTACATGAAGTCGGTAACCAGTAGCCGATACACTACGGAACTACTTCTTTTTACTATGCACGAAGTTCTATTTATAGACAAATTCCTTGAAACCATGTTGACGTAGAATTATTGGGAGAAATGTTGTTTTGAAGTTTTGTGGAACGCGTATTTTGAAATTTAAGTGTTAAGAGTGAAACTTATGGTAAAAAGCAAGTGACTATATTAATATCAAGAGCCAGCAGAGCCAGCAGAGCCAGCAGAGCAGAGCCAGCAGAGCCAGCAGAGCCAGGCGGCTCGCATAGTGTAGAGAGAAAAGGACGAGGTGAACTTCTGGGAGGTGGGATTAACTGTTTATTTTTCGGATGGAAGTAAAGTGGTGATCGGCAGTGATAACCTGTGTTTATTTGGAGAAAACAAAGCAAGGGCTACAGACCAGACTTAGTGTCAAAGTGGCATGGCCACTCTGCCAGTAATAACAAGACACCTCCCCGTGAAATCAGTTATTTCAGGACAACATCGTGCTGGTAGGATAGCTGTTTACCAGGCCAGAAATAACATTTTAGGTCCAATTCTTGGCCTGCACAGTCACGGGGATTTGAACATAATTGAGAATACTTGACTGTATATTTTTACCATAAGTTTCACTCTTAACACTTAAATTTCAAAATACAAGGAATTTGTCTATAAATAGAACTTCGTGCATAGTAAAAAGAAGCAGTTCCATAGTATATCGGCTACTGGTTACCGACTTCATGTAAATCATGGAACAACCAATCAGATTCGGCGATTTGTGTAAACGTCACTGGATTGGAATTATAACCAAATATTCCTATGTGCCACATGACATTCTAACGATTAACCCTTTCGCTGCCAATGCCGGATCTGTGATTACCTATGCAAACAGTTTGGATCCAGATGAGACGCCGAGTTAGACGCCGAGTAACTCGGCGTCTCACCAGGATCCAAACTGTTTGTTACTGTTACTATGTTTGAAACAAAAAATGAAGAAAATCAAAAGAATGAAAAAAAACCGACAAAGTTAGCAGACGACAGAGTTTGGCAGCGAAAGGGTTAAGTTTATAAATATTCATTTTGTCATTGCTGTTAATATTAATAATCATTAGGTAAAGGTTTCAAAGGATTATATTTCCAACGGAGAAGTTGCTGGCTACCTCGTGATCACCGGTTCCTCTCTATGTCTTTTTTCAGTCTCTTTGATATTAATCGTCTAGTATTACTTTTTTATCTTATAATTATGATACATTAGTAATTACTGACTAAATTCTAGCCCTGTAGTTATAACTGTACTCAATGGACTTCACCTTTCATCTTTTAAAATGAAAGTTTGCGCTTTGCTTATTAGCAGATCGGATTACCTGTTATAACCGAACTTGTCGATACACGTGTTGTATCAGCGGATCTGGATACATTTAATAACAAAACATGTCAATATATGTGTAAATATCAGCAGATCTGGATATATAACACACGTTTTATATATACAGTAAAAACCCGCTAATGCGACCACCAAAAAGGGGCATAATTCTGGGTGACAGAGGCAGGTGGTAGCTTAATGCAGGACGAAAGTTATGCAGAAAGCTCCTATAGGAGCTTTCTGCATAACTTTCGTCCTGCATTAAGCAACCACCTGCTTTAAAGGGCACCAGTGGCTGTTTATTAAGTGGTCGCATTAGCGGGGTTTCACTGTACGTACAGTACAAGCCACGCGGACTTTTTGTTTTCCGTTTTACCAGCGCGGACAAAATTATTTGAGAGCGGGTTTCCAGCACGGACAATTTTTATGGATCACCGCGGACAAATTCTGTGTCCACCGCGGACCGAAATTTACCCTACGGGATATTACCGCCGCCGAGCCATCGCTGTCCGTGCTGATATCAGCGTGGATTGCGGGGCATCACCGCGGACACTACCTTTATGACTGGCAGTCGTTTAATCGATTTAGGTATAAATTATTTAGATAAGATATATACAAAAGCTTACATGTATATATAAATACACATGTGCATTTTTTTTTTCAACTGAAGAAACGCATATTGAATATACTGTCAGATCTAGAAATCAAAATGAAATTAGATAGCATACGTATATAGATAGCCTTCATCCAAAACCCGAGACTGAAACGGTTTCTTTCTGCTAAAACTACAATTTATAGTCAGATTTTAACGATTGCCAGACTGTAAATGCTCGAGAAAAAAGGAATAGATACAAAATATCAGCAGCAATTGTTTTCACAATCTGATTTTCAGAAAATACGTAGCGCAGAGATTATAGATGTCAGGAGTACTCGGTCATATTTGTTTCGACCCCACGCGCGTATTAACCCTTTCCCTGTTCTATATGTGTTCCAAATTTAAATACAAATGTACATGTACCTACTGCATATTCATGGACAAAATAGTTATAGTGAATTATGGAAGGTGGAGCATTGTAGACATTTTAGGAAAGCAAATAAACAGATATATAAAATTCTATTAGCAAAGTGAGTAGACCCTGATCAGACGGTTCCTCTAGGAGCGGTCTGATCTAGGTCTATTCTCTTGACAAATGCGTGAAAACAGGTTTATATGAGGGAAAGGGTAAAGGGGTGGAGAGTTGTATCCAACCATTATTTGTTGAAATACTTTTTTTTGAAACCTTAACACTTTACTCCATAGTGTGTGTTCAGTATTGAAGACAGATGTTTGATTAAAACAGGCTGAATGGGACCATTTTGCGTTTTTCTCAGCCTGCTTTAAGCTACCGTCTACTGTGATATAGAAATATTTCTTATGGCGCATATTCATGAATGTATCAAGTGGAACTATTTTTGAGTGGAGGAATGGATTAACGCACTATAATGAGTACCTATGGAGTAAAGGGTTGAACTGGGTATCATTCGACGAAGAGATGCAAACAGTTGATTAAATAATTATAAAGTTCGAAACGCATCTACACTAATACACTAATACACCGCATCTACACTAATAACCTACACTGTTACAGCTATTCTTGTTTGACCGACCATGTAGTGCAGCTACAAGATTTAAGTTGATATCAGAATTAAGATGAAAACTATTGTAGCTTATTGTATTATAATTTATTTTGAAACGGCGCAAAGCAGTCGCCTGCATAAATCATTACTCTGTATAAAAGAGCCACCTGAAATAACAGATAGCCAAATATTGGTATGTCGTTGTCTTTCAGATGAGTTCAAAGCTGCGATCGTAATGTTATTCATTTAAGTCATATTAACCCTTTTCATGCTAGAAGCATATATTGACGCAATTTAAAAACAGTGCAGACCCAGATCAGACAGCTCTTGAGGCTGTATGATCAGGGTGTGCATTGGTTTCTTATAGGATCTGTCAAGCATAAATTGCAATTCGTCCTGGGAAAATTATTACTGTATCTATTACCAGACAGACAGACAGACAGAGATGGTGCAATATCAATTATTGGTGATTGACACGCCTATAGGTGACAGTTGATTGGATTATGTCTTTTTCAAGGGTGGGTCTTAAAGATACTGAACCAATGAGCTGTAACATCTTGATAGTCGCAAAAGAGCGGAAATACCCGATAAGACTTTCTTTAAAGTTGTCGGAACTTTATTGATGACCAAATTATTAACACAATGATGACCATAAACCACTGACCCCCTGCTCTGGAACACCAGGGTAGTTTCCGTACATTGTAGAGCACGCAAAGCGATCATTGTTTTAATGCATGACCATAACTGACCCTCATTATACTGAATTATCGTCCGCTTCAAAAATGTAGTCTGCAAAATAAATGAAATAAGTATTGCTTTATTTTGTTGAAAACAAACATAAAAATGAGAGTCAGACATATTTGATCCTAGTAAGACTCTGAGTAATTCATCATCTGTTCAGTATACAAACTGTTTGTAAGTGTTAAGGAAGCCGCGCTCGGCGGGCTAAGGGTTGATCTGCATATTTGTTATCTTTTGAAACCTGCAGGGTCCTAGAGAATGTCCAAGTTACCAACATTTATTATATATATTCTGAAAACATTTGCTTTTAAAAATGATTTTTCTTGTTTTCTTGCCGGGTTTCCTTCTGTCTTCTTTTAAAAAAAATCGACTAACTTTTGTTTCCGCGACAACACGTCGAATTAGTGTTAGTGTATCATTTCCAAAGGCAAGTGACTGCTTAATGCTGGAGAACAATATTACTAAAGTTACGTAAAGAGTTTCCTGTACTATTGTATATCTACTACCATGTTACGTAAAACCACTCTATAACGACCACTAAATTACATTAATTATTTGGTGTTTAATACAGTTGGTTGCTTAAATCGAGGTGAAAGTAAAACAGAAAGCTCCAAAAGGAGCTTTCTGTTTTAATTTCACCTTGCTTTAAACCGCCGCCACCTGTCTTGTTTTCAACCAAATAACCTTCTTCTTGTTGCCGTAATACAGATGTTCTTCTATACAGTTCAACCTCATATAACGACCATCTCACTATTAAGACCGCTTATTTCTGGACCCTTTGCTTATACTGATGTCCGCCCTCCACAAAACCACGAGTGGGCTAATGTCCGCCCTCCACAAAACCACGAGTGGGCTAATGTCCGCCCCAACACAAAACCACGAGTGAGCTAATGTTCGCCCTTAGAGAAAACGTGGGCTGTCATCCGGGTGGGCTAATGTCCGTTTACCGTCACAAACGTACATGCATTTCTAAAGATGTGTCACATATTTCCTATCACAGGATACTATCACAGGATACTATGTTGCCAATCATGACAAAAACGTTATTTGTTGCAAATTGTCATAAAATCATAAGATGTGAAATTTCGCCCAGAATTAAGAGTTGATATAGTAATACACAATCAGTAAAAAAAGTCATATAAATTGACTGGGACCCTTTACTCCGTGAATATTCTTGAAAGAAATACCGATATCATGAATATTTATTAAATTTATTTTTAAAATAGCATACATACTGAGGATGTTTTGGTATTGCAACAAAACTGTAGAGTAAGCTCCAACATAAATCCATAAGCAAACTGAGAATACCCTGATCAGATGGTTTCTATAAGAGCCATCTGATCCGTGTCTACTCTGTTTGCAAGCACGTGAAAAGCGTCGATGCTCTCAGAATTTTTACTTCTGTTGCCGGGTCATGTCAGACGTACATCTTTAGCTGAATTCGTAACCTAATGTTTGGTTGTCGGTGTTTTCAACCATTTCCCTGTTGAATATTTATGTCAGAAAAGATGACATCATAATATTTATAAGTTGATTTTTATAATGGTGAAGGTACACGGGCCATGACTTTTCTTGGTATTGGTAGAAAATGTAGAGTCAGATCTGATATATTTTCATAAGTAAACAGAGCTGGTCCCGATCATACGGCTCCAATAGGCGCCTTCAGGTCTTGGTCTACTCTGTTTGCAAAGGCATGGAAACTGTTTATATATGGTAAAGGGATAAGCAAACAGAGCAGACCCTTGGTCAAACAGCTTCTATTTGAGAAATCTGACCTGTGTCTTATCATTTGCAAGGTGTACCGTTTAGAGTTAAGAGTTTTAAATAAATAAACATATTTTTATGAATTGTATAACTATGAAAACATTCTTGCTATTCTGTTACTTTGTGCTGATTAACCCTTTCCCTGTTCAGTATTCATGTCAGAAATAATGATAGCATGAATATTTATAAGCTAATGTTTTAAATGGCATTTGTAGACAAGATTGTTTTGATGTTGGTAGAAACTGTAGAGTCGGGCCTATTACAATGCCATAAATTCACTAAGCAGACCCAGATCATGCGTGTGATCTGGGACTACGCTGTTTGTAAACGCTTGAAAACGCGTTAATATTAGAGAAATGTTTAAATTTTAAGGTGGAATGGCCCGTCATTGTTTAACTGTTGATTCCATTCATTATATAAGACTAAAATTAGCTATATGATTTGGAATAATAAACAGTAAAGACCTTGGTCAGATGGTTGCTTTTTGAGCCATCTTTTCTGAGTCTACGGTTTTCAAATGTCAATAGTTTTATTTCCCGCATTTAACAATACAAACTATTTGTTTTAAATACTGAAACTTAATAGTGTTAGACAGTTGGAGACTATATTATTATATTACTTACTCAGCCTAAATATACTGTAATTTACTAACTAGACATAAGAAAACAGTAACGATCAAAGGTGCCAGATGGTCAGTAAATCCCCTCATTTCTCAGCAGGGGGCAAGGGTCAGCGACCACACAACTTCCATCTATCACACACACTGTCTTATCAACAAAGTTTTGAATTAGTACGTAACAGGAATGCGTCTAAAGAAACCGAACTACCTAACAATGTGCCAATTGGTTATGATTTGTTAAACAGCTTCCCGAAAAATAGAAGATACAGTAGCTATGTTTTGACTAATTAGATCTATGGCTAAGCATAATTAAACCGTAACGATTTAAAACAGTTAGGGCTATTGTCAATTCTAGTTCTAAAGATAGTTTAGATTGATATGATCTAGATCTATTCTAAAATACTTTTACTAGATCTGCTACGGTACTTTACAGTAGCCAGAAAGAAGACATTTTACAACACATAAATGAACGCCGTTAGACTGTACATGTATATCTCAATATCTAGATCTTATAAAAAACAAAACGAGATTTAAAATTTTACATACTGTTGATCTAAAGTATTCGACGGGTGTATCCCCTCACTACAAAAGCTCCTCATACATAAGCCCCTCACTACAAAAGCCCCTCTTGCAAAAGTCCCTCACCAAAATGATCAAGGTTTACAAAAGCACCTCACAAAAATCAGGTAAACGGACATTAGCCCACCCGGACCACAGCCCACCCGGGTGACAGCCCACCATTTCTCTAAGGGCGGACATTAGACCACTCGTGTTTTTTAGGGGGCGGACATTAGCCCACTCGTATTTGTGAGGAGGGCGGACATTAGCCCACTCGTGGTTTTTTTTATGGGCGGACATTAGCCCACTCGGACAATAGACCACTCGCATACGGATAAAACAAATTCTTGTAATATGCGACAAATTAATCTACCCATTTGCCTTTTGGAACGCACGCACATTATTTTCGAACCGATAATTACCTTTAATTACTTACAAACAGCAGAATAAAGCTCAGCATACCCATCTAATTGGATTATCAACCACGTGCATGTAATTAATTGGATTATCGCACCTGTAGACGAGTGTTTCAGTCAAACACGCCGAGTCAGATATTAACACCTTCTTTAAAATAAAGGTCAATATTTCTTCTAAGATTGTTTTGATTTATCTGCAGTCGTCTGGGAATTTCTTTTACCCCTAGTCCGTAACATTTCGGACCATTATCTTGTAGTTCAACGAACTTGTTCGAACATTACCCAAAAAATAAAAGTTGTGTGATATGTTGCTCCGATCTAAAGTCGAAGATATTATTTTTACAGTCATTTGGCCTTACAGACATACAGAAGTAGGTTGATTGATTGATTTCTTTATTTCCTCCTATGTTGGAGAGTGTAGTAACAGACGCATACAACATACACAAAGTAACAGAACTGAACAAATATGTACAAATAATTACATATAACTTTTACAAGAGAACATGCACAAACAAATATAACATGTAATGTTGAGCACAAATACACCACGTATGTACAAATCAGCCGTATTAACGAACCATTTCGATATTATCAATGAATCAATGATGACTATTGTTTAACCGAAACCCTCCTCATTCGTACCAGCCAGCTAAGAATGAAATTCATCAGGTCAAACATTGCAGAACAATTTCAGAATAAACGCGTGGACCCTCTAATACTGGTCTGCACTGCTTGCGTGTGTGTCATAACGAAACCCTTTCTTTGTACATCTCTTACGAAACGAAATAAAGAGTTGTATTCAAAGGTTTACATACAACCCTTAATTATGAATTATACACCTTATGATAAGTACAAGGTGATGCAATCCTCTAACATATCAATATTGCATGACATACCGTATGCATAACTTAGAAAAAGATGCTGAGTAGCCTGACTCAGAAGCTACATACCTAAACACGACATTATGGTGATAATCTCTGATCGTAATCAGCATTGATCAGGGTCCTAACTGTGTTTTGTTAAGTGTACTTTTAAAAGGAGTGTGCTAATTACCTTACTTAACGAATCTTTATAAGCTTGTCATTGAGCAAACAGGGTAGATCCAGATCAGATAGCTCAGTATTTTAATTTTGGTCTACTCTGTTTGAAATTTAAGAAAGTTAAGGAATTAGAAAACGAAAAAAGTTTGTGTTTAAGTTAATTGGGGTAATATTATAATAATTTATAAACAATATGGTTAATATTGCATCATTCACAGCTATTGGATCTATATTAACTGGCACAAAGCAAACATGGTTGAACTAGATCATATAGCTTTAGATTTGATTTGGGTCTACCCTGTTTGAAATAAATGTAAGGAATCTCCTCCTTGTGATCTACAATGTTTACATTTATAAGTATAGAGTGTGCTAAATACCTTACTTAATGAATCTTTATAAACTGGTCATTCTGCAAACAGGGTAGACCCAGATAGCTGTAATTATGATTTTGGTCCACTTTGTCCAAATATTTGGAGTATAATGATTAATTAACAAAAATAGTGGGGGGCTTTTGTAAGCCTTGGCCATTTTAGTGAGGGGCTTTTGATCGAGGGGCTTTTGTAGTGAGGGGCTTTTAGATGAGGAGCTTTTGTAGTAACGGGCTTTTGAGTGTACCCCTATTCGACATATGAGGCATGTCCAACAAATAAATAAGAATGTCTTCCATTTCAAAGAAAGGCCAGATCATGGGATCTTTTTTTTCCAAAGTTCAGCTGGTAACGTATAGGGCGTTCCTGAAGGCCGATTCATTCCAGCTTCTTGTTGTACATTGTATCTACCCTTCGGTATACGGACATTTTCTCTCTAGGATATTTGGGCATGGGAGGATAGGGCTGACATTTGTCCCCTTCAAATTTTATTTTATTTTACTTGCTCTACTTGCTCGCAAAGGATAAAAAAGAAAATACCTACATTGTTCTAAAAACGGACGGTTGATTACACAGGAAATCGGTAATGCAGAAAGAGTAAGGAGCTTTCTAAATTACTTCAATTCTGCAATTAGCTGCCATCTGTTTTAACCGATCGCCAAATCAACATTTTTTAAGAATGGTTGTTTACAATCGCCGCCCCTTAACCGATAATCTTTCTAAACCGATATTGGAGCTACATGTATCCTGTGTTTAGTTACCACCTTTTTTAAATGACAGCCAATTCAACTGTTTTGAATTGTTATTTTACTTCGCTATACCGGTTTGAGAACCCCTCTAATCAGGTCATTTTCTCGGTATGGTCACAGGGTTCGTTTTATAAGGTTTTGCAGTAATTTTGTTATTATCAGGGGCAGTTACATTTTTAACGCATCGAATATTAGACCACCGGCTTACTTTAAAACTAGAATTAAGAAATATGCTTTTAAAAAGAAAGAAAGTTGGCGTACATGTATGAGAGATATATTTTGCTGTACGTATTTATTAATAAATGATAACTACAGTATAACCTCTGCAAAGCAACACTCTGGGGGATATAAACTTCTGTATTGTCGTTGTAGAGAGGCTGTTGCTCATCGGAGTTTCATGGCAAATCTCTCTCAAGAGACAACCCAGAAAGGAATACCTGGGATCTTTTAAATACAAGTGGCCGCTTAATGCAGGACAAAAGTACTTTGATCCTGCATTAATCTGCCACCTGTCTTAAAACAGACATTTTATTTGTACATGTATCGATTAGAGAGGTTCCACTGTAAGTTTTGGGGATTCATTTAAAGTGTTGTTGAAAGGAGGTGTTTGCTGTAATCTGTACTGTATGCTATAAACCCCTTCACTGTCATTATGACGTAATAATCCACTAAAATAGTCACTGTCAAATCATTGTCTGCTTACATGTTTCATCTACTTTTCTTTATAAAAATTTTATGATAGTTTTTACTTAACCCTTTCCTCCAAAAATACTCCTTTCTACGCCTCTGTAAAAGTCACCTGTTGAAACCAATGTGATAAAAAGAGCATTTGCTCCTACACGTATAGGAGTATATGCTCTATTTAACACAATGGTTTCAAATTACAAAATTCTAAAAACAATAATTTTATCTACTTAATGCTCCTTTTCGGTATATTTATTCAAAGAGGTTGGATCCAAATTGAGCCTACATGTATGGAGGAATGGGTCTTAAGAAACTTTAATATAAGTGTCAAATGGTTTGGATCCTTATCAGACGCGGCGTCTGATCAGGATCCAAACTGTTTGCAAACATTAGAGTTTTCAAGTTTGACATGGAAGGGTTTAATAGTAAATACAACTTACAATGGGGAAATTGTGATCTATTTCTAAATAAGGAATTGGTCATGGAATTTAAGCAGGCGACACGTTGGTTTAGACATATCCGTTTAACGAAAGAATGTGGGTGTACGAGGTCCGTGGTTTGATAAACCATGTACATACTGTATACGCTTCTTTAATAACATTGATTAATTTAATTCGTATGCCCCTTCACTCCCAGAATTCGGTTGCCATGACATTAACAACAGTTTAGATCTAGACCAGACGTCCAATATCTCATTATCAAACCAGAACCAAAAACTGGTTTACATCTATATCTACGTTTTTAGAAAAAAAAATGGATTATCTTTTTTAATCCATAGGATGCAGGTACATCATGGCAGTGAATCGATTGAGCAGAATCTAAACATGCAGTACATGTACATCAAGCAGAAAGACAAAACATGTACACAGGTACATTTGTACACAGTAAAATATTAAGCACAAGGGTAATAAAACAACCATACAAGTATTATTCGAATGGCTATTGAAACTGGTTAAAACGTACATTTAAGCTGCCGAACCAAGACTAAATAATGGAGAAAACTTCTAACTTTACAACTCACCTGGCTGAATTGATATTAGATGTATTAGTAAATAAAATCCCTCAATTCTTTCGTCTGCCAGAACAATATTTATATACTCGTACATGTAGATCTATACAGAAATCATAAGAAGACCAGTCAGGACTATTCTCATAACATAATCAATAGGTTTTGTTGGTCGTTTCCAGTAGATTTCTGATAATTAAAATTTACACTGATGTGAAACTGAAAACAAAATCGATTGGGAATTAGAATTGGAACCTAAAACATAGAGTCGAAATGAAGATGAATTCACTAACAATGTGCACAAACGTATGCAAACCTGATACAAGTTATACAACCTAGTAACTGACCGATATTGTTAATGCTTTTAATAAAACTTCAAGGTATTTAGACGATATTTTGAATTTAGATAATCCTTATTTTGATACTATGGTTTCTTCAATCTACCCAAAAGAACTGTCTTTAAACAAAGCTAATCAATCTGACATTAATGCTTCATTTTTAGATTTGAATCTTTCAATTACAAATGATAAAGTTTCGTCCAAAGTATACGATAAAAGAGAAGATTTTAATTTTAAAATTGTTAATTATCCTTTTCTAGATGGGGATGTGCCACGTTCTACATCTTATGGGGTTTATATTTCTCAACTTATTAGGTTTGCCCGAGCCTGTTCTTTGCTTGAAGATTTTAACAGACGTAATTTAGTTATAACTGATAAACTTCTTAAGCAAGGTTACAGATATCACAAACTTCGGAAAACTTTTTCTAAATTTTATTATCGAAATTTACCTCTCATTAGTAAATATAATTGCAATCTACGGACGTTACTGCGACAAGGCATTTCTCAACCAGAATTTTATTGGGATGTTGTCTACAAACTTAGGAAAATTCGGGGTCATATCCATTTTCATGATTTGTTTATAAAACGCATTAAAACATTTAAAAAGAAAGGTTATGATCCTATCATATTGCAACACACTGCATGTTTGGTTATCGACCCTTTTACAGTCGGTAGCTACGCTTCCCTCTTTGCTTGCGCGATGACAGGCCGAGGGTAGTATTCTATGATGGTATACTCTTAAACTTGGATACAGGAGGAGCTTACCAGACTCATGTATTACTTTTTCCCTGTCGTGCCCTTAACGGCTTACCTGCAGGTGCTCTGACTTCAGCAAAGTCATTGAGTACATATTTGACGGTTTGTCACAGTTATTATGCTATGTTTTACATGTTGTCCTGTGTTCACCGTCGTCTATGTTGTGGGTAAGTCCAGCGGGGATACCTTTATTTACAATATTTGTAAAGCTAGGGTGACTTTGAGAGAAGTGTGAGGTTAGGGCGTCCGTAAACCGGTATAAACCCCCAGTGGTGTTTTTGCTGCTGACCGTGCCAAGCGGTACTCTCTTCGTCACCCTTCCTTTTGTTTGCCTTGCGTCTTTGTGCTTGTGGTTTGTTCATGTTGTGGAACGTTTGTCCCTGTTTCTTGTGTGTCTTTTGGTGTTTTCTGTGTTCATTTCGTGTGTGTGTGTGTGTGTGTGTGCGTTTGGGTGTGTGGTTGTGTGTGTGTGTGTCATGCTGTCTATCGGTGCTTTGGTGGTGGTTGCGTCTTACATGTGGCTTTGCCTGCTTGACTTTACTACTTTTCCATTTATTGTGTGTGTGTTTTGTGTTTAACGGGTGTTCCGTGTTTCTATATAAAACATCTTACGTATTGAACAACAAATAATTGAAATAGAAAGCATACTAGAATATCGCACCCATATTATGCAGAAACGAATCAGACAATTCACGGACAGGTTATATTCCAGTACAATCAAACGCGCCAAAAATAATGGATGAATTAATTTGTGTTTGCCGAATGCAGAACAGTTTCGGTTTGGAATTAGTCTAAACGAACCATTTCTCGAGTGTTTTATTTCATACATTTCATATCAATTTTGCAAAATGTGGATGTATATATTTGTATGTACATGTAAAGAGAAAGATAAGCCGTGAAAATGGATATAAAAGGATGAAAAGGATATAATCATTGTCCCCTGTTCGGTATTTGACAAAAGGCCACTATGATAACTGACATCTGGAGACTGACCCTGCATGGGGCATTTCGTGTGTAATATGGCTTAGTACAATATGGCCTAAGGCCATTTAACACATTCATTCATACATGCATAGAGAAATTCTACTGGCTATGTTTACTGTTGTTCCCATATACATGTAATACAAACCATAATTAAATTGCACATACGAGTATACTGTAAAATTATGATAAAGAAAAATGTAGTAACAGTTTTAATGTGTTGACAATATTTTTTTATAGACATTATAATCCATGGACGTAATGTCTGGAAAAGTGTGAAAATAATTTGGGTATTTATAGAAACTTAGTAGTCGGATTTGATCTAATTTTGTAAGCAAACAGAACAGACCCTAATTAAACGGTTCCTGTAGGCTCTGATCTGGATCTACTCTGTTTGCAGAGGCGTTAATTTAAAGGAAAAGGTTAAGTTTCTGTGTACATTCCTCCCTCTCAATGGGATCCCTGACAGGCGAGCATCACAAGTGACGTCACGCAAGGGAGATAATCATGTATCGATTTTCAAAATACACGGTTCGCGGTACAATAAAAACTCGATTTAAATCAAAACTAGATAAACACGGTAAGAATTTTCTAAAGCTTAGTGTTTAACTAACTGTACACTATCAGAATTTGACGAAACCCCGATCTGTTTACTTGACCTTTAAATGATAAGACTCAGATCAGATTTCTTAAATAAAAGCTGTTTGACCAGGAGTCTGCTCTGTTTGCTTATCCCTTTACCATATATAAACAATGTCCATGCCTTTGCAAACAGAGTAGACCAAGATCTGAAGGTGCCTATTGGAGTCGTATGATCGGGACCAGCTCTGTTTACTTGTGAAATTATATAAGATCTGACTCTACATTTTCTACAAGTACCAAGAAAAGTCATGGACCGCGTACATACACCATTATAAAAATCAACTTATAAATAGCATGATGTCATCTTTTCCGACATAAATATTAAACAGGGAAATGGTTGAAACCCACCGACAACCAAACTTTAGGTTACACTTCAGCTAGAGATCCGCACGTCTGACATGACCCGGCAACAGAAGTAAAAATTCTGAGAGCATCGACGCTTTTCACGTGCTTGCAAACAGAGTAGACACGGATACGATGGCTCTTATAAAAACCGTCTGATCAGGGTATTCTCTGTTTGCTTATGAATTTATGTTGAATCTAACTCTATAGTTTTGTTCCAATACCAAATAAGCCTCAGTACATAAGCTATTTTAAAAATAAATTTAATAAATATTCATGATATCGGTATTTCGGTTTACGGACATTTGCCTCCCGGACACTTGCCCACGGACCTTTGCCCCCTATTTGGGGCCTTAAAAAAGGATAAAATATAATTTTGAAAAAAGGGTGGCATTTTTTCCAGTGGCATATATTCCAATGGCATTTTTCCAAATCAGGGTGGCATTTTTTCCAGTGGCATTTTTTCCGGTGGCATTTTTTTTCCAGTGGCATTTTTCCGTACACCGCATTAACCAGTCACTTGCCTTTGAAAATGATACACTAACACTAATTCGATGTTTTTACGCGGAAACAAAATTTAGTCGATTTTTATTTTAAAAGAAGACAGAAGGAAACCCGGTAAGAAAACAAAAAAACATTTTTAAAAGCAAATTCTTTCAGCATAATAAATGTAGGTAACTTGGACATTCTCTATAGGACCCTGAAAGTTTAAAAAGATAAAAAAAAAATGCAGATCAACCCTTAGCCCGCCGAGCGTGGCTTCCTTAATATTTACAAACAGTTTGTATACTGAACAGATGATGAGTTCCCCAGAGTGTTACTAGGGTCAAATATGTCTGACTCTCATTTTTCTGTTTGTTTTCAACGAACTAAAGCAATGCTTATTTCATTTATTTTGCAGACTACATTTTTTAAGCGGACGATAATTCAGTATAATGGGGGTCAAATGTTTTGGTCATACATTAAAACAATGATCGCTTTGCGTGCTCTACAATGTACGGAAACTACCTTGGTGTTTCAGCGCAGGGGGTCATTGATTTATGGTCATCATTGTGTTAATTATTTGGTCATCAATAAAGTTCCGACAACTTTAAAGAAAGACTATCGGGTATTTCCGCTCTTTTGCTACTATCAAGATGTCACAGCTCATTGGTTCAGTATCTTTAAGACCCACCCATTGAAAAGACATAATCCAATCAACTGTCACCTTTAGGCGTGTCAATCACCAATAATTGATATTGCTCTTCATAATTGATGAGCGGCCATCTATATTTCCCACAATATTAAATATAGAATGAATGGGTATTATGTATTCAAAATTTCTTCATATTGTACTTTAACCCTTTCCCTCATATGAACGTGTTTTCACGCAATTGCAAACAGAGAAGGGTCTTCTCTGACCTCTTAGAGGAGCCGTCTGATCAGGGTCTACTCTGTTTGCTAATAGAATTTGATAGATATATTTCTTTGCTTTGTTAAATAGCTGCAATGTCCCCCTTCCATATTTCATTTACATGTATAACTATTTTTGTCCATGAATATTCAGTAAGTATTGAAATTTTGAATAAACATAGTACAGGGAAATGTTAAATAAAACAATCTCTATAAGCTTGAAATAATAATTGATGTCGGTGAGGGTTTGACGTTAGGTTTAAAACCAGTCAATGTTATTTTACATGTAAGTATTATTTTAAGAAATTGTTAATACAAGATATCCATCCATGCTATCAGATCGGACAAGGCCTTATAGACCAGTTATATTGAATTTGTCTGTTGTTGTCGTGGAGACATAGCATGCTACGAGCACCTGTGAATCAATACAGGGGCACTGTATTAAAATGAAATATTTATCATGTTTTAGACTTTGTTATTGTCTGATACATAATTAATAAGCCCATAATATATTTCCTCACCGTCCCTGTCCCTCTCTCTGTGTACAATTGTTGTTGTTTCTAAGAAGTCCTCTCCCCCAAATAAACATTTACAATGATATGCAATCACAAGGCCAGAAGGGACGTCAAAATCTCTCTCTCTCCGTCTCTCCCTCTCTCTCCGTCTCTCTCCCCGTCTCTCTCTCTCTCTCTCTCTCTCTCTCTCTCTCTCTCTCTCTCTCTCTCTCTCTCTCTCTCTCTCTCTTCTCTCTCCATATGGTTCCTTTCGTATTTAAACCCGTTATAACGGCCACCTCGTTATACCAGCACAATGTCTGGGAACAAACACCTCAGTTGTAACAAGGGTTCACTGTAGTTAGCCAGTCTGGCATTATCTCTTTCCATACTGCTGATGACTTTGTGCAAATTGTCCAGTTTAAATCTGCATGACAAGCCCCGTCATATGATAAGGGGTATCTTCGGCTTCCACACCCAAGAAGAATTCATGACTAAGAACTGCATTTGGACATATTCAGTATTCTTCAATTCTAAATTACATGTAATTAGAATAAAGTGTTCTTTTGTGGGGATACTTTCTGTTCATATTTTACATTAATTATACAGTAAAACGTCGACAGATCGAACACTGCAATAAATATCATTATATTTATGTAAGGCAGGTGGTACCTTAATATAGAGTGCAAATCATGTAGAAAGCTCCTATATAAGCTTTCTGCATGGCTTTCAACCTGCATTAAGCAGTCACTTGTCTAAAAAGGCATCAATGCATTATTAATAAAATTTCAAAATACATGTATCGAGTTTTACTGTAGTTTTTAAAACAGATTTAGGTGCTGCGTGCCTCTCTCTCTCTCTCTCTCTCTCTCTCTCGCTCTCTCTCTCTCTCTCTCTCTCCCCTCTCTCTGTCCGTCTCTTCCACCTCTTACTCTCCCTCTCTGTCTGTCTGTCTGTCTGTGGCTGTCCCTATCTATCTGTCTCTCTGTGTGTCTCTCTTTCTGTCTCTGTCTCTCTGTGTGTGTGTCTCTCCCCCAACCTCTCTCTCTCTCTCTCTCTCTCTCTCTCTTCCCGCAGATATGAATGGATTACGTATGGCTATCTATCATTTCAACTTTTATATTGGTAATGGAGTAATAATTTCCCCAGGACGAATGGCAATTTATGCTTGACAGATCCTATAAGAAACCAATGCACACCCTGATCATACAGCCTCTAAGAGCTGTTTGATCTGGGTCTGCACTGTTTTTAAATTGCGTCAATATATGCTACTAGCATGAAAAGGGTTAATATGACTTAAATGAATAACATTACGATCGCAGCTTTGAACTCATCTGAAAGACAACGACATACCAATATTTGGCTATCTGTTATTTCAGGTGGCTCTTTTATACAGAGTAATGATTTATGCAGGCGACTGCTTTGCACCGTTTCAAAATAAATTATAATACAATAAGCTACAATAGTTTTCATCTTAATTCTGATATCAACTTAAATCTTGTAGCTGCACTACATGGTCGGTCAAACAAGAATAGCTGTAACAGTATAGATTATTAGTGTAGATGCGGTGTATTAGTGTATTAGTGTAGATGCGTTTCGAACTTTATAATTATTTAATCAACTGTTTGCATCTCTTCGTCGAATGATACCCAGTTCAACCCTTTACTCCATAGGTACTCATTATAGTGCGTTAATCCATTCCTCCACTCAAAAATAGTTCCACTTGATACATTCATGAATATGCGCCATAAGAAATATTTCTATATCACAGTAGACGGTAGCTTAAAGCAGGCTGAGAAAAACGCAAAATGGTCCCATTCAGCCTGTTTTAATCAAACATCTGTCTTCAATACTGAACACAAACTATAGAGTAAAGTGTTAAGGTTTCAAAAAAAAGTATTTCAACAAATAATGGTTCGATACAACTCTCCACCCCTTTACCCTTTCCCTCATATAAACCTGTTTTCACGCATTTGTCAAGAGAATAGACCTAGATCAGACCGCTCCTAGAGGAACCGTCTGATCAGGGTCTACTCACTTTGCTAATAGAATTTTATAGATCTGTTTATTTGCTTTCCTAAAATGTCTACAATGCTCCACCTTCCATAATTCATTATAACTATTTTGTCCATGAATATTCAGTAGGTACATGTACATTTGTATTTAAATTTGGAACACATATAGAACAGGGAAAAGGTTAATACGCGCGTGGGGTCGAAACAAATATGACCGAGTGCTCCTGATATCTATAATCTCTGCGTTACGCATTTTCTGAAAATCAGATTGTGAAAACAATTGCTGCTGATATTTTGTATCTATTTCTTTTTTCTCGAGCATTTACAGTCTGGTAATCGTTAAAATCTTGACTATAAATTGTAGTTTTAGCAGAAAGAAACCGCTTCAGTCTCGGGTTACGGGTGAAGGCTATCTATATACGTATGCTATCTAATTTCATTTTGAATTCTAGATCTGACAGTATATTCAATATGCGTTTCTTCAGTTGAAAAAAAATGCACATGTGTATTTATATATACATGTAAGCTTTTGTATATATCTTATCTAAATAATTTATACCTAAATCGATTAAACGACTGCCAGTCATAAAGGTAGTGTCCGCGGTGATGCCCCGCAATCCACGCTGATATCAGCACGGACAGCGATGGCTCGGCGGCGGTAATATCCCGTAGGGTAAATTTCGGTCCGCGGTGGACACAGAATTTGTCCGCGGTGATCCATAAAAATTGTCCGTGCTGGAAACCCGCTCTCAATTTATTTTGTCCGCGCTGGTAAAACGGAAAACAAAAAGTCCGCGGGGCCTGTACTGTAAGGTCCAGCGCGATCCGCAATGGTACACAGTGGTCCACGATGATACCATCGCGACCTGCGGTGATAACGATCGCGCCCGGCGACGAGTGCCCCTGTGGAGGGACCAGCGCGGACCCATCACAACCCGCGCTCGATTGCGGAAGACCGCATATCAGCGCAGACAAAAATACCCGTGTCCGCGTTGGATAAAATTGCGATGGGCCACGGAAAACAAAAAGTCCGCGTGGCTTGTACTGTATATGAATCAGCAGATCTGGATATATTTAATAACAAAACCAGTCTATATACGCTTCTTAACTCATTCCCTCCTAGACTATGTTTAGACCCAACCTCTTTGACAAAACAAAATACCAAAAAGGAGCATTAATTACAGAAAAGGAGATGTAGTTTTAAAACCATTATAATAAAAAGCGCATTTGCTCTAGTGGAGCGTGTGTTCTATTTATCACACTTGTTTCAAAATACGAGTTTTACAGACGCGCAAAAAGGTACCGGCAGGAGAGAACGTGTTAAGATACGTATCTTTATCAGCAGATCTTCATCAGCAGATCTGGATATATTTTATGACAGGACCTTTCTATAGATATGCGTTTTTATCAACACACCTGTATTCATGTAATGCCAGAACAGGTCGATGTACAAATGAAAACTCTAAAGGCGGGACATGCTCTCACGTACGAAGCAATTATCAGCTGATGTGTTGTTGGAACTACTCCATGGACTCAGAGACCATCGTTAAATCCTTAGGGTCACCTAACTGGTATTTGTAAACGGCCTGGATCTATATAAGGCGCAGAGTAACTCGGCGTCTCATGAAGATCCAAACAGTTTGACACTCGATAAATAGTTTCTGATGATAAAAAACGATTTTCATTTTATAGTTTCCTCATCTTGGTGGAGATGTTCCCCGTGTTCCATCTAACGGGGTTTACATATTTCATCTTATTTGTTTCGCTATAGAATGAACTTCCGTTGACGATCTTAATATTCAAAATATTTTTTAACTGAATAACTGCTTCAGCAAGAGTATAGGTATTATAAGCAAACACCGAAAACAATCTCCAACGTTTTACCATTGCAATCTGTCATTTATTGGCAAGTATAAAAGTACAAAAATGAGTCATGCAGGAAACACCACATACAGAACAAACACTCGCCCGAACAGCAACACAAGGAAACAGCAAATGTACATAGGTAGAAAAAACAACAAGAGACGCACAAAGACAAAACAAACATACAATAGGAGGAAGATGGAAGTACCGCCTTGGAACGGTCAGTGACAAAAGTCACCGGGGGTTTAAACCGGTTTATGGGCGCCCAACCTCACCCTTATTCCATCCCCATCCTAAAAGACAAACAGTGTAAATAAACGTATCCCCTCTCCGACTAATCTACAACAACCGCGACAGCAAATACAGTGGTAAAGTGCATGTATAACAAAAAACATTTTATTGAAAATACTGTATCCACCTATCGCTATTGTACTCAATGATTGAGCTGCAAACAGAGTAACTGTAGAAAAGTAATAAAGGGTACGACACAAATGAAATAATACAGATATCCGACGTTCTCCTTCCATTTCTGGATTTAAGAGGTCGCCTTCATAGAGTACTAAACCTTTCTTGTCGGCGTACATGCAAAGAGGCCAGCGTGATTGCCAACTGTAAAAGGGTTCACAACCAAACATGCAGTATGTTGTAGTAATACAGGATCATATCCCTTTTTAATGAATTGTTTTATATATTTGATGAACAAAGTGAGAAAATGGGTATGTCCAATAATTTTACGAAGTTTGTAAATCACATCACCATAAAATTCCGGATGTGAAATACCGTGTCGCAAAAGTACCTTGAGATTACATTTGTACTTGCCAATAAGCGAGAGATTTCGATAGTAAAATTTAGAGAAAGTTTTTCTTAGTTTATGGTATCTATATCCTTGTTTAAGCAGTTTATCAGTTAAAATGAGATTTCGACTGTTAAAATCGTCAATAGATGAACAAGCTCTAGCAAAACGCATAAGTTGAGATATATAAACCCCGTAAGATGGAGCACGGGGAACATCCCCGTCAAGATGAGGAAAATGTACAATATTAAAATCAAAATCATCTCTTTTGTCATATATTTTAGAAGAAATCATTCCATTATTAATTTTAAGGTCTAGGTCAAGAAACGCTGCATAATTGTCGGACGGTTAGCTTTATTCAATTTGAGTTCTTTAGGATAAATTGTAGGAATCAGAGCATCAAAGAAAGGGTTATCTAAGTTAAAAATATCATCCAAATATCGACAAGTTTCATTGAAGGCTTTTATAACATCTTCTTGTGTTTGAGGATTCAAACTCAACATGAAATCTCTCTCATAGCAGTACAAAAACAAATCTGCGACAAGTGGTGCACAATTCGTACCCATGGGAATACCAATTACCTGACGGTATATAGCATTCCCATAACGTACAAATATGTTATCCAAAAGAAAGGTTAGTGCTTCGCAAACTTCTGAGCAAGTCCAATTGGTGTAATATTTCATTTGCTCGTCAGTAAAGAAAGCTTTTTCAGCATTACATGCCAAGAATGATGTTCTTTCTCGGGCAAATACTTTCTGGATCAAGTTAGTAAGCTTATCCTTAATTAAAATATGAGGAAGAGTTGTGTACAGAGTAGAAAAATCGTACGTGCTTACAGTGGATGCAAGATACCTTTTGTTCTTAAGTTTGTTTAAGACTTCTGAAGAGTTCTTAATAGACCAGAAGAGATTTATTCCAGAATTTTCATAAGTCTTATCACAGTAAAATTTTACATGTTCCTTTACCTTCGTTAAACAAGAAGTCAAAAGTATAGACAATTTAGTAGTTGTACATGAACTAGAATTTGCAATGAAACGCGCTTTATATGGTTTTTTTATGTAGTTTTGGTAACCAATACATAGTAGGAAGTTTATGTTGTGTAATTTTAATATCGGTTCCAAATTGTTCACACTTTTTGACATGGTCTGAAATGATGGTCTTTTCGTCAGTGGTAACTGAAATGTATGACTTGGTATTAATAATTTCCTGTTTCAAGACATCGATATAATGTAATCGTCAAATAATAATCACATTATTTGATGCCTTATCAGCAGGAACAAAAACGTATTTTGAATGGAAATCCTGTAAACCCTTTTTAAGATGTCTAAATGAAGTTAGGTGGAAGAAGGTGTTTATTAGAGCTGTAAAAGGAAATGCGTTTATCTATTATATCAAAAATTAGTTTTTTCCAACAAGAAAGGGCATTAGACTCAACATGTTCTCTTCGACACCATTTAATACTAAAATTTTGTAAAGCCTCCGCAATCTGAACTCGACAAGAGTTAAAATCTATCAAGGATGGTATTCTATATTTGGGACCTTTATTCAAAAGAGATCGTAGACGTTTATCTTTAATTATCTCAAAATTACCAGTAATCACATGACCAGCCGGAGAATAGCAAAATTTTGAGGTGGCGCAATCTCAATTATCAGGAATATTATCATTAATATTAAGGTCGGCCACAATTTTATTATAGTTGAAAATTGTATTTCTGATGGGTTTGTTATATTTGTAGCAAATGATAGGTGGTTCTGTATTTTTAAAGTATTTAGGAATAGTGTCAATTACATTTTTGTCTCTAAAAATACTTTGGAGGTCAATAAAATCAATACCTTTATTAATAAAAGGAATTTTCAAGAAGAATCTTTGGTGTTCAGATAATTTGTCGATGTGCGGTCTGAGAACATGTAGAGTAAAGCTTTGTATCAAACTAGCCGTTCCTATGAGAGGATCTGATCGAAAAATAATTTTATCGGCTTGCTCGTCAATTTCTTTTAATGAACATATAGATAAGGAGGAAAGTCTAGAAAGCATGGCATGTTTACCCGAAGTTAGGCGTAAAGTATGTAGATCAAGAAGAGTCAATTTCAGACGAGATTTTCGTTTAACATTACCATTCTTGCGAATGCCATGCGAACGAGATTTGCGTTTTCTAATAGAAAAAATTGAAAAAATATCTATATCTGGTTCTTTTGAAATATTTCCAGTCTGGTAAATATTATCATTCAGTCCTAATGGAAAAGGTGTTTGCAATTTTCTTAAGTTCTACGACACGGTATTTAACATCCGAAATGTTTTGGTGATGTGCTTTACGAAATTCGTAAAAATATTGGTTATACTCATTTTCTTACTTTGCTGATTAAGTATGTTACACATTCATTAAAATGGGGTATGGCCTTATAGTACTACGACATACTGCATGTATGGTCTGGTTGTTAACCCTTTTACAGTCGGCGATCACGCTGTCCTCTTTTTCTGGTATGGCAAAATGAAAGCTTTAGTACTCTATGAAAACGCTCTCTAAAATCCGAAAAGGGAAGGAGGACGTCGGGTCCTTGTACTCGTTTTTGTCGTACCCTTTATTACGTTTCTACAGTTACTCTGTTTGTAGAGCATGCATTGAGTACTCTATCAATAGGTTGATCCAGTTGGTTTCACTTACATAATGGTTTCGAGTTGCATGTAATTTAACACTGTATTTGCCATCGCAGTTGTTGTGTATTAGTGGGAGGGGGATACGTTTATTTGCAACACTTTTTGTCGTTGCAGATGGATTGGAATAAGTGTGCAGTGGGCGCCCTAAACCGGTTTAAACACCAGGGCCAAAATGTTAGGTCACATTGACCAGTAGACCAAATATTTTCCGACAAGAACTCGACATAATTATGTTTCAACTAAGACGTCAGTGTGATTGTGAGTATGGATGTACTTCTAAATGACCCATATTGGTTTCGAAGACAGTCAGTGAATAGTAAATGACATATTTTAAAGATAAATGTCACACTTACAGAATTTATGAATACACACCTTATTAAGATGTAGTCTTGAATGATGTAATTCCCAGAATGTGACCGAAACATGAGGCAATGGCCACTGAACTTCTGAACACAAACAAGAGAACTGTTTGTTGATATGCTCCTATGTCATTCAGTTTAGCAATGGACCGGCCGACGAACAGACAAGTGCAGCACGATATACCCCACCCCTTTACAATGTATAGGGATGTAAAGACATGTTACATAGGTCAGGCTAAACTCATTGTAACATGGTCGGGACTCCATACAACTAACACTAATTTTCTGAACAGAAACGCTCTTTTATTTGTCTTTTAAATACAATATCCCACACATATACAGTTGTAATAATAAAAACATATAATACGAAATCACTATCTAGATCAGAGCATAGTAAAAACTATCTTTCTTATTATAGTGGTATTTCAAAATACGTCCATGGTTTCGGACTTTGGACAGGATCATGCTACAATAATATTTCTATGAACGATGATGACAAATGTCGGATTGTTTACCCTTTGTATACTAATTGAAACAAACCTTAGTAATTAACTATATACCTCACTCAGTACAAAAGTCTTATTAATATTAACAGAATGACAAACAATGCAGATCCTGATCACATTGCTCGTAGATATGGGTATGCATGCATACCCCGCATACAAAGCGTTAAGACAGGTGGTAGTTATTATACAGGACGACGGGAGAACTACATAGGTGGGTGCGTACCCAACTACTAAACTCGTTATTTACCCCACCAAACCGTATACTATGACTATTTAGAATCGTCTCCAAAGAGTGGTCACAGTATAGGGCTTAATGGAGAATTAAAGTAGTTAATTTTGAAAATGTTTTAATTCACGCATATTTCAGATAGGCTGGCACTTAAACAGCAATTTATAAATATCCAAAAGGAATAGTTTGTAAAATATTTGGTTCTGTATGGCGTGTCAGGCGTTGCAATATTGTACAAAATATATATTTATTGTATAATTTAATATACTTATTGTATAATATATATATTTATTGTAAACTTTTATATATTTATTGTATATTAAATAAATATATATTTTATATATCTTATATACTAAATATATAAAATTATAGAATAAATATATATTTCATACAATAAAAATATAAAATATACAATGACTATATAAAATTATACAATAAATATTTTTTGCAACACGTTAAATATGTTTATTGTATATTGACCAATGGGATATGTTCACATTTGTAACGAAGGATCTGATTGGACGGTGAGTCTGACAATGCTCTACAGCGACGATATTTGTTTCGGTTCTCTTCAAATCACCGAAGTTAATCAACGTCGAGTCCGGTTAGTACTTGGATTTGTGACCGCATGGGAATACCAGGTGCTGTAGAAGTTTTCTTTGTTTATTCTTCCAAAAACTGTTCATTTCACTACTAATGAATGAAAACAAGTTGTTTATACATTTGAAACTTTTTTCTGCTCCCGATCACTACGAAAACATCTTAATAAGGCTAATTTCTCTCGTTTTCAATAACACGTTGAACAGTTTTATAGTCTTACAGTCGTTTTCTACCCTAAATCCTTTACTCCCTGAATACTTAGGTAAGAAGTACGTTCATGAATATCAATTAGATTAACTGTTATAATTGCAAATGGACAGAAGAACTTTTGACAATGGCAGAAACTGTAGAACCATATCTGTATTATATGATAAGCAAACAGAGCAGATATGTACGGTCTTAAGTAAAACGGAATCCAGGTTGTTTGTCCCTCAAAAACTTAACTTCCACTTATCATTCTTTACACATGCCAAATTATAAGTAAGACTGTTTGCTAATATATATCAAGATTAGAAAGTAAGATGGACGGAATGCCGGAGGTGCTAGTCATAACATGAATATTGTATTAACCCAGATCAGGCGTCTCCAATAGGAACTGTCTGAACAGGATCTGCTCTATTTGCTTATGGAATAATAATACAGATATGGTTCTACATTTGTTTGCAATTATAAAAGTTAATCTAATTGATATTCCGAGGCGGTCACCCATCCAAGTACTAACCGGACTCAACGTTGCTTAACTTCGGTGATTGGAAGAGAAGCGAATCAAATATCGTCGATGTAGAGCATGCTAAGACTCACCGCCCAATCAGACCATTCGTTGCACATGTGAACACATCCCATTGGTCAATATACAATGAATATATGAATTTAACGTGTAGCAAAAAACTATATTTATTGTATAATTTTATATATTTATTGTATATTGATATTCAATATACAATAAATATATAAAATTATTCAATAAATAATAATTTAACGCCTGACAGGCCATAGGATATGCCTCACGTATATGCTTTTAAAACCCTTCTTTTTACCGATTGTGTGAGTTAAGTCTTTACATGACAGAGACAACGTGTGGCATGTTTTCAAACAGCGTATATTGATATCAGACGGTCTATGCAGGAACACTATACTAAGAGTGTACGCTGTTTGCAAATGGAATAATATATACCTGTTTCAACCATAGTCAAATAGTCTTTTCCAACGTACTATTCTAAAGACTCAGCTTATTAATATCCATGATGCCCTTATTTTTCACATTAACATTTATTAGATAAAGGGTTCATGGGATTTCTTTTTAATCGGACGCATTCGATTTGCTAGATACCTAATGGATATGAGATCCCCTGTATGCTTTTGTTTTTCAGATTGTTTCAACTTTTCAAACAGACAGACAACCATTGCCTTAATTGTAACCTATATGTAAAATATGCAAAATCTACTTAACCTTTAGAAATCCGAAAAAGGGTCCGTTCAACCTCCGATTTGTTCGAATACTTACTTGGGAGGGAGAAATATATGGCCGAGTATCAATCAACATAATTAGTGTATCAACTATTATCAACCCTCTACCTGATATATAATCATCTTTTAAGAAATAATGACATTAATGACCATCAATTAACTTACTATTTATAATGGTACATGAACGAAGTATTGTTTACCACGGCAGAAAATGTAGAAATATAACACGTGACCATTTCGGCGCCAAATTCCTAATTGTCGTCTGCAAAATTAATTTGTTAAACCATTTGGTAAAATCAGGAAATGAGATAAATAAAGGCAAATTTCAAAGGAATAAAGCACACATATAGAAATAGAATTTGAGACAAAAGTGAAGTCCCTGATAAGACGCAGCCTTAAAAAGGGACTGCACTATTTGTCGTTGCCCATTTATGCGACATTGACGGTGAAAGGGTTAATATTCAATAAGTAAATACGCATGCTCAAACAGATGTCTCGTCAAGGTCTACCCTGCTTGTGATGTGTGAGAGGTCGTCTCTATCAGGTAAAGGGTTACGATAAATATACTTCTAATGGTGCAAACATGAAATCTATACTACAAGTAACTCGATATTTGGCAGATACTAGTATATAAATGTTACTCGGCGTCTCATCTAGAAACAAGATGTTTGTAAATGCCAGTCAGGTTGTGATTAGCCCTTTCGGCGCCAAATTTCTAATTGTCGTCTGCAATCCAAGTTTGTTAAATCATTCAGTAAAATAAGGAAATGAGACAAATAAATGCAAATTTTAAAAGAATAAAGCACATTAATAGAAATAGAGATTGAGACAAAACTGAAGTCCCTGGTCAGACGGCGCCTTGAAAAGGCGGCGTCTGATCTGGGACTGCACTATTTGTCGTGGTGCATTTATGCGACTGCGGCGGTGAAAGGGTTACATGTAAGCAAAAGTTTAATTTACTGACAGGTAGCAAAACGAAAAAGACAGAACTAACATTTGCATTCGGGTATGCTATAAGAAAACAACCAACTTTAACATGACACGCATTGCAGTGCACTGTTGGTAAAGGAGCCATCTGGTTTGGGTCTCACTCTGAACGGGTTCAAGGAAAAACAAGTTGTCAGCCCCGGTTGTTTAGCATCCTTAACGTTTGGCATGTTACATGTACATGCAAAATCATGATTATCTTAGAAAATAGTTTTGAACAGATGGAATACAAAGTGTACCGATGTTTGACACTTTGATTTGGTGGTCGTTTAATAATTCATGTCAGACTACACGAGTACTTATTTGCTGAATTTATATAATGGCATTTGGTATGATAGAAATTGTAAGTCAGAGAATAGAATAGAAAGTCAGATCTATGATAATTTCTTAGCCCTTTCCCTGTTCAATGTTTACATAGAACTAATTACATCATGACTATTGGTGTTTGCTTTGACAATAATTGCAGATCTAAATTATAGCACAAGCAATCAGATCAGACCCTATGTCACCCCTGTTTGTAAATGCGTAAAAATGCGTTTGTATGAGGGAAGGAGTTAAACAACAGAGTAGACCCAACAGAGAAGAGCTGTCTGACAGTAGTCCTATCTCAAAATATGTACTGATCAACATATAGACTGATTATCAAATTGAATATAAATGCATGTTCAAGTATTGAAAAGTATGACCAGTAGATAAGCCTTAAGCATTAATTTGCCGAATTATCAAAATTCGTTCCACCGTTTCGGAATGTTAATTAAACAAAACAGTCGTATCAAAATCTATTACTGGAAAAATGATTTGTCTTATGTACTTGATTCACGCACATTAAGAAGTAATGCATGGATGTTATCCAAAAGCATATAATGTTTATTTTACATTTTTATTTGCAGTATGGCATATGTAACTTACCAAACCCTCCATGGGCACTATATTGTATAGTTTGTATCATAGGGCTATAAATGTTTAATCATCCACAGAGCTATATTATGTAATGAAACGGGTAATACACCTTGCCTACAGCGACCTACATACGTAGAGTGAATAAGCATGGACAATATACCAGCAGGTGGCTACTTAATGCACGACGAACGAACATAATATGAAAAGCTCCTGGGTGAGCTTTCTGTATCAGTTTCGTCTTGCATTGTATGAGCTTTCACATGTCTCAAACCCCCATAATAAGACTTATTTTGGGTGATCGCGGTAGACAGATATTACTGTACTACTTCAGCCGTCACAATGTAACGAATGAAAGCTGGGTATTTTACCAAACACAATAAACAATTTAATTTCAACTCAAAAACATTATCTTTACACACATATAAAGAAAAAAGAGGAAGAAAATACCTTAGGGAATTAACCTATTCTCTCCTACACTATTTTGAGACACCAGCTATGTGCATAAATCTACCGAAAAGGAGCAATTACTAGAGAACAATATTCTTTTAGAATTGTGTAGTTTTGCAACAATTGGGATAAATAGAGCATTTGATCCTTTGGAGCAAATGCTGTATTTATTACAATGTTTTTAAAATGACCCTTGCTGGTGTTTGTGGTGAGATGTTGCGTCTACAGGTGTCGTTATGTTTCTCATAATGCAACTGAAAAAAGTCATACGTGCGCTCCAAGGACAATGCAACCCTGCTCATGTAACAACGACAGTACAATATTGCTCGTGTAACAACAATACAATACTCTCATTTTAAAACCTCGATTAAATAAATACACACGTATTCACGCACCACCTACACAAGCACGCACGCACACACACGCGCACACACACACAAAAGAGAGATGAACATGTCGTACATCAACAAGCACTCAAGTACAAAGACACAAACTTTAAGACGCAAGATAAACATAAAAGTAAGTGTTACAATTGTCCTTGGAAAGGTCAGTGGCTAAACCACCACTGGTAACACTATTCGTATTACTAACACAATACCGTATATCACTACTCGTTTTATAACCTCAATATAGCACTACCCGTGTTACAAACTCAATACTAAACTACTCGTGCTACAAATTCAATACAGCATTACACTTGCTAAAACCTCAATACCATACTACTCGTCTTAAAACCTCAGTTTTAGCAGTCCAATCTCACACTTCTAGTGTCACGACCTCAATAGAACACTACCAGTGCTACGATCGCAATCTAACACTTCTTGTGTTACAACATCAATACATCACTACCAGCGCCACAACATCAATATAACCGTACCTGTGCTACTACCTCAATACATTACTACATGTACCAGTGTCACAACCTCAATTCATTTTCTCGTGTTACAACCTCAAATGACCACTACGGGTATCACAACCTCAGTACATCACTACCAGTGATACAACCGTAATATAACACTACTCGTGTACAAACCCAATATAACACTACTCGTGGTACAACCTCAATGTAACACTGCTCCTGTTACCAACCTAATAGAACAACCCTCGTGTTACAAACTGAATATAGCATTACTCGTGTTATTAACTCAATATAACACTACTCGTGTTACAACCTTAATATAACACTACTCGTGTTACAAACGCAACATTACGCTGCTCGTGTTACATCCGCAATACAATATCAGCACACCGTTACTCTTGTTACAACCATTAAACAAACCTGCTCGTGCTCCATCCGGAATATAATACTACTCGTTTTACATTTTACATTTTCATTCAACACTTCTCATGCTATAAAGTCAATACAAGAATCCTCGTAGTAAAACCTCAATACAACTCTATTCGTGTTACAACAAAACAATATTACTCGTGTTACAACTAAACAACACTAATCCTGTTACAACAATACAACACTACAGTCCCTTCTCGTGTTTCAACTTCAACCTAGCTCAAATCGTGTTTCAATAGTTTCGATGTTTGTAATGAAAATGAATGCCGTTTTAGCCGGCGCTAGGGTGTGTGGGTAGTACTGCTCATGACAGACTCAGTAAAGCAGACATTACTGAATAAAACAAAGTCTACAACTTTCTCATTCGCGTTGCTGCAGTCACTTATATCCGTGTAGCCCCAGACCAAAGTGCTCATAGAGAATGCCTCTAATTAGGGTCTATACTATCTGCCAATCACAATCATCTCATATTTTTTACTTCTTCATATTGAATGAACTCTACATTTAAACAGTGATGGAAATTTGAACATTCAGGATTGAACGGGTGAAAACCCTCATATGTCTTCACCGTGTTGCATTCTAACGGTTACCGTTATTGATAATATATCTGGCAGAACGTTTGATACTATTGATATAATCCTCATCCAAGCTACTTTATATTTTGATTGATCTCGAAAGTTTTAAAAGGTCAGTGCTCAACCAAATGTTTAACCCTTACCATGTCTATAGGGGAACCCAATCTGCTTCGGCATGTTCGAAATTGCCAATAAAATTTCCTTCTCTTGCTGAACACATTTCTCCTTCTTTACCCATGTCCTGTTGTATAATTACATATATCTTCACTGTGTACAAGTATATCGCTGTGCAATCACTGCTGCGGAGCACATTGGTTGCACAATCAACTTGTAAATAGTGCAGACCCTGATGCGACAGCTCCTGCAGGAGCTGTCGCATCTGGGTCTTCACTATTTACAGGTAGATAGCTTGACGTGAATAGCAAGCGAAGGGTTAATAAAAGACGGCGAAGAGCATCATCAGCCATGTGACGTAGAAACCTGCCATTAGGATTGCACAGGCTGATGATGAAGGGTTTATGAAAATGTCCATATAGTCATCAATGCAAATTCTTTGATGCTTTTCTTGATAGACGTAGGTTAGTTGGGAGGGTTATACCACTTGGTATTTGCTAAATCATGTAACCGATCAGCTTCTCCTTTGTTTAAGGTTATTTGAATGCAATACAATAACTTGCTTAACACGAGTGACGTGTTTATACGACGGTAGAAAGCAAAATGATTGTGTTTGTTGGGTTTAAGTAGGCTTGTGGAGTTCATTACAAGTGCTGTACCGTAGTTGTTTGACACTCTCAATATATTTGCTATTCTGTAGGTGTCATAAATCGGACCGAGAGATAACGATAGCGGAACGTCTCTCACCATAATTTGTGTCCGTTTCTGGAGTTGGTCGAATATGTTTTTCGTCTCCTTCCGTCCATTGAAGCCATATTTTACCTTTATTTCTGTTATTGCGTGAAATTTTAATTCATGTTGGTTGTCCCGAAAGATCGCAAAGACAGCAAGAGTTATGGATTTCCAATGCTTCCTGAAATACCTTGACACATGCTCCACCATAGCCGTTACGAACTCGTCAGAACCGTTGCCTATAAACTCCTTATCTCTTGGTTCCATCACGGTTAATTTCGTATAAACGCAAATGGGCAACCCGGACATACTTGTTGTGAATTCTCTGCAAGAGCACTCAGACCAGGATTCTCCAAAGGGACAGAATAGCTTTCGACACGAACTCTGTGAAAGGATAAAAATAACATTTGGAAATCATATATAACTGCAATATAAATGCCTGTCATGAAATATATATTCTCCACATATGACCTTACACTTAATAATTAATAGAATTATATTGTAGCAGATAGCAGTTTTCGTCATTTTGATTTCATGTATTATTTTTAGATATTTTATCCATAGGTCGAGGAACCAGGTATTCTGGTCTATTTTTAGAATGAAATTGTTGTTTGTGACAAGTAATATGGATTTGTCAATTCTGTCAGGTGACGATTTACTATCATTTAGATTCATTCTTATGTTTTTGTTTTCGCGGGGTTTCTTATCCCCGTGACCATTGCTTGATCATTCTTTGGTAACTGTCGTTCGAGAACAGTTGAGTTTCATCCACGATAACAGTATTGAATTAGTTTAGTTTTAGTCATATGTAGTGCAGTTAGCAAACAGTATACAGTGCTCCCTCTCTACAACGACACCCTTTGGGATACGAATATTGTATGTGTTGTTCAGAGGGAGTTGTTATAGGGAGGGAAAATCAAACATAATTAGCTTGTTTGGAGATCCCTAGATCAGGTGTATTTCGAAAACTAAAACCGTTATGCCTCAATCAAACCCTAGGTTGTGACCACTCTTTAGAATCGTCACAAAGTGACGATTCTAAAGAGTGGTCACAACATAGGGTTTGATGAAGGCATGAAGAAAATACGATGGAAAAATGTTGTTTCTGGAGCCTTGTTGTTTCGGAAACAGTGACATGCGTCGTTGTAAGGAGGGAATCGTTATTGAGAGGGCCGTTGTAGGGAGGGAGCACTGTAGTGTAAACTCCTGATATGAGTGCCAAAATGTTTGTCCGTTGCGATCAACTTCTGCAAGCATAAACTGTAAGCAAAAAAAGTGGAGGGATGCATAGTTTTGAAAATGTTTGAGACATCAATTTAGCAGCAGATGTTTTTTGAGCAGACGACAAATTTACTTTATCAAGCAAAGAGTTCAACACTAAAACGTAGCAGATGGTAGCTCTTATATACATGTGTAATAAAAGGTCACCTTAGCATACGTTTTAATGTGTCATTTGGTGGATCAGACTTGTATCTCCCAATAAGCAACTCACAAAAGCCAACATCATATCGAGGGCTTGGTGCAAAACTATTCTAACTCCTTCACTTAAGGAGTTAGAATAGTTTTGCACCAATCCCTCGATATATGCCCGACAAGTTGTTTGATGTTGATCCATTCTGTTTGCAAATACAGTTGAACTTCGATATCTCGAACTCGGATAACTCGAACTTTGGGTTAAGTCGAAGTAAAAGTTTGGTCCTTCAAAAATATACAATACAGATTTGTTCTAAAAGATATCACTACGCATATCTAGAAACACACGTGATAGCTTAATGCAGGTCTAAAGTAATGCTGAAAGCTCCTACAGGAGCTTTCAGCATTACTTTAGACCTGCATTAAGCTGCGAATTTGAGAAATTGTTCAGAATAGAAACCGGATGACTCGAACCTCTGTTATCTCGAAGTAATTTGTATGACCCCTTGAAGTTCGAGATATCGCAGTCAACTGTATTTCTAGCTGTGTTTTATGAGGGAAACTGTCTGATACTTAGTTTTCTTTAACCCTCTGCATGCAATCAGCAGAGTTTCATGCCATTTATTAACATACAAAATCTTTGGATTAAAATCAGACTCCACAGAAAGTGGAGCTGATATGATATCAAAAGATTTCGTCACTCAGGATCAACCTCTGGAAAAAAAAGCTCACCATGAAAATGGATAGTTTTGGAAATGTTACAGACAACCATTAAGCATTAGATGACATGTTTAGCAAACAACAAAGTTACTTATAAAAGCAAAGAGTTCAAACTAAAAGTAACAGATGACAGTTCAAAAATAAATATGTACATGTAGAACAATTAATTTGCTCTGAAACGTCACCCCTTTTGTATGCAGTCAATGTAAATATTGGCATTTGCAATCAGTGCAGATCCAGATCGTTATGGTTCCTAGATGGGCCCTCTATCCAGTGTCCGCACTGTTTGTTATTAAAAACGGAAAGGATTAATGCATATGTCTTAGTATCCATTTATCAGTGTCATTTGGTGGACCAGATCTATACGCCTTGTTTTCTAATTCTTTGCTTTGTCTTGCCATTTATGATCTGTGTAAACAGTTTGGATCAAGATGGCAACAAAACTGCATAGCATGCAAAGAGTGAAAACAACAAAAGGATAACAGATGGCAGTTATTGTATATACTTTAGTAAGTTTATACATGTACAGAAAAGTGCTCTCTAAAACTGGACTGTATCAATTTCAGTATTTAAGACAGATGGCAGCTGACTGCAGGGTGAAAGTCATGCGGAACCTAATATTGGTTTAAATTACGTTGTTCATTGAAAATGGCATGCAGATCTGCTGCTAGGATGCAAAGGGTTGAAAACAATTAAGTATCAGACAATGTCTAGATCTACATCAAACAGCTGGTGGGACATATTTTATGTGTGCTCTTTTGTTTTGCTTATTGATTGATAAAAATCTGATCTACCTAATGACACATTAAAATGTACGCAAAGAAATATGCATTAATGATTTCCCTACAAATGGCAAACGGTGCACATCCTGAACAGAGGACCCCACTAGGAGTTCTAAAGATCTGGATCTGCATTGATTTGCAAATGGCTGTGATTTGCATGTACCACATAAAAATGGCTAACCCTTTCATAGAGAAGTAATTGTTTTGTATTTGTATCAAACTAGCCACCTGCTGTTCTTTCATTGTTTCAAAACAAGTGTCAGTGTCCCTCAAATTGACTCATATAGAGCTATCTGCAAACAGAACATATCTACATCGAACAGCGTGTTTGAAATATATGATGTGATCCCCTATGTTTTGTTTATTGTCAAAGGATATAGATCTGATCTTTCAAATGACACATCAAAATGAATGCTAATGAAATATGCAGTAAGTTACTGCAGTAACATTTCCTCCATTTTACACGGCTTTACAAACGGACTAGACCCGGATCCAAAGGCTGCTGTAGAACTGTTTGATCGGGCTCGGCTCTGTTTGTTATTGCAATTATACAGATCTGATCATACAGTCTTTGTCTTGACCAGAGTGTCTCTGATGAAGGTCATGTTGTAGAAAATAAATATACAGTAAAACCCCGCTAATGCGACCACCTAAAAGTGGTATAATTATTAGTGCTAGATGAAGGTGGTAGCTTAATCCAGGATAAATGTAATGCAGAAAGCTCCTAGAGGAGCTTTCTGCATTACTTTTGCCCTGCATTAAGCAACCACCTGCTTATAAAGACAACCATGTGTATTTATTAAGTGGTCGCATTAGAGGGGTTCTACTGTATGTATATTTATGATGGTGTCAGTTCTTGCCTAAGTGTTCAATAGGGACAGGGTAAATAATATAAACTATGCATAAATTAGGGGATAACCGTTGCGTATTTGAAGATTTGCAGCAGTATATCGGTGGTTTATATGTCGCAAATTTAGTTTTACATGCGACGCGTTAGCGGAGCATGTAAAACGATTATTTGCGACATATAAACCACCGATATACTGCTGCAAATCTTCAAATACGCAACGGTTATCCCTATTCTAATGAAACCATAGATCCAGATGGTAAAACACAAACAATACTTTAAGTCCTTTGATATTTTCTCTCTGTCGTCATAACATGACGTCATGAAACACCGCATATCTCCGCATTACGCATATAGAAAATAGTTCTCCCGGAACCTAGCAATTGTGCTTATATTTAATATACCAAGAACTGGTGTTTTCACTTGATACTTTGATTTTCACAAAAGAAAACCGTTAAGTCATGGTCCTTTGATTTCTGACGGTAGGTCACTTTCAAAACTACGAATGATGAATCAAATTTGACCTCGACATTGCTCGAAATTCCACAATATTAATTGTGCACATGGACAACGGAATTATTTATTTTTAAATTGTTTGCAATGTGGAACTGGTTGCATATTCAAGATACTTTGGCTGATTGGTGTATTTAATGAGAATGATGATAGGCCAAGTGGACGTGCAATTGGAAATTATCAGGAGCGACAATCTACAGGCATGTTTGGAATTTGCAAAGAGCCCTCGAGTGGTCTAGAGTGGGTGGGGCGAATTCTCATTATGGGACTGTCCTTGAAGAATTGAAGAATACTGCCGCTTCTGATTGTCGGACGAGTCGGCATTATAGCTTCGGACACTGGCTTCATTCTGATGACCGGACTTTTTCATTATTTCCCTGGTTTTGACACCAGCATAGGCCAACAGCTAGTGCATGATTGCGGTCTTTCGGACACAGTGATTTGTGTTTTTAAAACTTTTGACGAAACAAGCCTCAGCAGAAATCGTTTTCATCATTTCGTTCAGCACACGCTCACCAACATGCCTGGATGTGTATATGATTCTTCATAATCGACTGAACGTTTGGGTTACTGAATGAAATGGTTCGATCACGGGTGCAACTTTATCAGGTATGTTTTCAGAGATTTACAGGACATGTTTCCTGCATGACTCATAAATTGTACTTTTGTCAGAGATCTTAGCGAAATTCAAGGTTATGTCAAACCAATTTTCTTTGGAAAGATTTGTGATTCATGGCAGAGAGGAAACCTGAGTTGTTTAGTGTTTTCAGATCATTGTTTGTGATCGGTTGGTAATGTTTAAGTGTTGTCAGGTCCTTCTTAAATAGTTTCAGCATGGATATAAACATCACAGTTACATGGTTATATACCTCAAATCTTATATTTACAGGGTGCAGGCGCCACATACACCTCAAAACTGAATAGAGGAAGAGAAACGTACGTTTGTTCAAGGACAGTGAATTAGATCAACATGTGAAATAAATGGACTCAGGATCAACTTGTGGAACTTTGCGATAGATATTTGAGTAGAATCGCCAGACTCACATTGACTACAACCATAAAGTGTGTTGGAAAAAACCAAGCAAATTGAAAACATTTGACATTTCATTCAGCCAGTGTCTTCGTTCATTCAGACCCATTCATTCAATTTTACTACGAATGCGCGTATGAATATTTCGTAGTAAATTTTCTAGTGATTCGGTTTCCGACAGTATATTCATTTTTCCGACAGTATATCGGTGGTTTATATGCTTCAAATTTTGTCACGTGAACCAATCAGAATGCGTGTTACAAAAATGTTGCATTAGAATAATATTTAACCCTTTACTCCAGAAATAATAATTCAATGCTTTGGCGAATGAAGTAAAGCCGGACCAGGTTGCTCCTACGAGAGCCTCTGGAATGAGAACTGCTTTCTTTTGATTATTAGATATTGCATAGGTATGACTTTATGGTTTATACCGTGGTTGAAGTTTCCTATGTGTAATGTTTCATCGATGCTTATATACGTGTGCGTATGCGCGGTGTGCGTGTTTATGTGTGTACTTTTACTTGTATGTTTGCGTAGTGCGGGTGTGCTCGCATGTGTGTGTATCTGTGGTGTACATACCTCTTTTATATTGTAGTAATAGCCACATCCACAGGTCGCGTCAGACGTACGTCTATCATCAAGAGATTCATCGTGTTCGGTCAACTCGTCAAGAGATAAAATGGCTGTAAAACCACCCGTCATGCCCCTTTCAACCAATTCCGATTTGCATGAATGGCTAGCAGCTTTCGCTACTTGTTCATATTCACAAATAGTGCAAAATATATTAACATATGCTCTACTGATAAATGCGAACACATGGTCGAAGTTCAAACATGCACGTTGCAGTAACAGCGCATAATCATGCCGTTCTAAGTACTTCCAACTACACGTGTCAGTGTTGCGAGAATTTGGTATACATACAGGGCTCTCCTCTTTGACTTCTAGCTGTTCCGGTGGTAAAAATGTAACATCTCCAAACCTTTTGTTA
Organism: Azorinus chamasolen; assembly: GCA_963576725.1. Taxonomy (NCBI): domain Eukaryota; kingdom Metazoa; phylum Mollusca; class Bivalvia; order Cardiida; family Solecurtidae; genus Azorinus; species Azorinus chamasolen. Next base: position 21,957,650 of record OY755252.1, read on the forward strand.
CGTATCGCACTGTCATATACGTACGAGGCATTTATAGGAATTGCAAATGTTTCCACCAGCAGAATGAATGGTGGCGAAAGACTGACAAGCAAAGTCCATGGTGTCACATCGGTGTCATTATTACACACTGCGCAGAACTTGTTACGATATGTTCTGTCCGTGTAGGGAGAGTACACAGGTGTCATCTGGTCCGGAAATTTGATATCTGGGTGTTGACACTTCTGTCTCGTCTGTTCGTCTGTAAAACTTGGTAAAAAGCATTCAACAACCATGTAATAAGATTGGCCGTAAAATGCTCTCCGTGTGTGATAACCAGGTGTGCTGAATTCCACTATGCTAGAGTGTACACATACTTGTGAAACATTTGATTTCTTCTGTTCTTCAACATACTTTCTCATCTTGTAACCCGACATAGGGCAACAATTGTTTCTCTCGTCACAGTTCGTCTCACAGGAACACAACTTGCAGCAACCGTTGATTGGCTGAAACTGGGTCAAGAGCATCCGTCTTGCCTCAACAACGACCGTTGGTTTATTACTAAACATCCATCTATATGCCTCAGTGTTCTCAGTTAATGCAGACATTATCCATTTCGACTTCTGACCAATATCTTCGGGACAAAATATTGACTCGGGACAGAAGATTGACACGATGGCATAAATGTTTTCATCTAATGTCGAGTTGTGGTCATACGCAAGTAGCACGGTGTCCTCGAGCGTGCTGTTATTTGCAGCATCCTGAACATAAACTTCAATCAGCAAGCTACTTGTCACAATACCAAACACTAAATACTTGTGGAGGAGCATCACTTATCTGCAACGATAAAAGAAATGTATCGGTTTATATGCAGCATACCAAATAGTATATTTCGTTTAATATGCTGCATATAAATTAATGGAAAAGTAGTAAAGTCAAGCAGGCAAAGCCACATACAAGACGCAACCACCACCAAAACACCGATAGACAGCATGACACACATACACACACACAACCACACACCCAAACGCACACGCACACACGAGATGAACACAGAAAACACCAAGACACACAAGAACCAGAGACAAACGTTCCACACATGAACAAAATCACAAGCACAAAGACGCAAGGCAAACAAAAGGAAGGGTGACAAAGAGAGTACCGCCTTGGCACGGTCAGTAGCAAAAACACCACTGGGGGTTTAAACCGGTTTACGGACGTCCTAACCTCACACTTCTCTCAAAGTCACCCTAGCTTTACAAATAGTGTAAATAAAGGTATCCCCGCTGGACTTACCCACAACATAGACGACGGTGAACACAGGACAACATGTAAAACATAGCATAATAACTGTGACAATCCGTCAAATATGTACTCAATGACTTTGCTGAAGTCAGAGCACCTGCAGGTAAGCCGTTAATGGCACGACAGGGAAAAAGTAATACATGAGTCTGGTAAGCTCATCCTGTATCCAAGTTTAAGAGTATACCATCATAGAGTACTACCCTCGGCCTGTCATCGCGCAAGCAAAGAGGGAAGCGTAGTTACCGACTGTAAAAGGGTCGATAACCAAACATGCAGTGCGTTGCAATATAATAGGATCATAACCTTTCTTTTTAAATGTTTTAATGCGTTTAATAAACAAATCATGAAAATGGATATGACCCCGAATTTTCCTAAGTTTGTAGATAACATCCCCATAAAAGTCTGGTTGAGAAATGCCTTGTTGCAGTAACGTCCGTAGATTGCAATTATGGAGTGGTAAATTTCGATAATAAAATTTAGAAAAAGTTTTCCGAAGTTTGTGATATCTGTAACCTTGCTTAAGAAGTTTATCAGTTATAACTAAATTACGTCTGTTAAAATCTTCAAGCAAAGAACAGGCTCGGGCAAACCTAATAAGTTGAGAAATATAAACCCCATAAGATGTAGAACGTGGCACATCTCCATCTAGAAAAGGATAATTAACCATTTTAAAATTAAAATCTTCTCTTTTATCGTATATTTTGGACGAAACTTTATCATTTGTAATTGAAAGATTCAAATCTAAAAATGAAGCTATAATGTCAGATTGATTCGCTTTGTTTGAAGACAGTTCTTTTGGGTAAATTGAAGAAATCATAGTATCAAAATAAGGATTATCTAAATTCAAAATATCGTTTAAATACCTTGAAGTTTTATTAAAAGCATTAACAATATCGGTCTGTGTATCAGGTTTTAAGCTAAGCATAAAATCCCTCTCATAGCAATACAAAAACAAATCTGCAACAAGAGGGGCACAATTTGTACCCATGGGTATACCAACAACTTGACGATATATGGTATCCCCATAACGCACAAATATATTATCGAAAAGAAAGGTAATAGATCTACAAACATCAAGGCAAGTCGACATTGTGTAATGTTCAACTTCTGAATTCGAAAAGAATGAACGTTGAACATTACAAGCAATGAACATTTTGTTTTCTCTGGCAAAGGTTTTTTCTATTAATTTAATAAGTTTATCCTTTATAAGATGGTGAGGTAGAGTAGTATAGAGTGTAGAGAAATCATAAGAGCTCAGTAAAGAAATGTTATACTGTTCATTTTCAAGTTTTGTTAAAACATCATTTGAATTTTTTATGGACCAAAAAACATTAATACCAGAATTTTCATATATTTTATCACAGTAGCGTTTTACATGTTCTTTGATCGTAGTAAGACAGGACGTCAAAAGTATAGATAATTTAGTAGTGGTACAACGTCTAGAGTTGGCAATAAAACGCGCCTTATAGGGGTTTTTATGTAGTTTCGGAATCCAGTACAAAGTAGAAAGTTTATGTTGTTTTATGTTAGGACCAGACTTAAAATTATTGCACATTTTTACATGTTCCGAGACTATATCTTTTTCAGGTGTTTGAACTGTTATATAAGTTTTTGAATCAGTTAGCTCCTTCTTTAAAACATCAACATAATACAATCTTCAAATAATGATTACATCATTTGATGCCTTGTCAGCAGGAACAAGAACATAATTTGAATGAAAATTAGAAATGTTTTTCTTCAAATAGCGAAATGTAACTCTAGGTCGAGGTGGTAAAAGATGGTAATTTGATTTGTAAAAAGTAATACGCGTATCAATAATATCGAAAATACATTTCTTCCAATCCGAAAGGGCATTAACATTAGCATGTTCTCGTCGACACCATTTGATGCAGAATTATTCTTGAATAGCTTCCGCAATATGAGTTCGACAAGCGTCAAAATCAATAAGGGAAGGTAATCTATATTTAGGTCCTTTAGTTAGGAGGGTCCTGAGACGTTTATCCTTAATGATATCAAAATTACCAGTAATGACATGACCAACTGGTTTATAGCAAAAGCTAGAAATGCTACAATCTCAAGAAATAGGGGTATTAACATCAATATTTAAGTCAGAGACAATTTTATTGTAGTTAAAAATAACATTTCTAATAGGTTTATTATATTTATAACAGATGATAGGTGATTCAGAGTTGATGAAATATTTGGGAATAGTATCGATTACATTCTTATCACGAAATATACTTTGAATATCAATAAAATCGATACCTTTATTTAGGAACTGAAATTTGATAATGGTTGATGTGTAAAACGGTGCAGACCCAGGTAATTTGTTTGTTTTAGAGTTTGGATAGTAATTTCTAATACATATTGCCAAAGCAAGTATGAACAATTCTTTGGTTCCTGATTGTATGTGACACCCGAGTGTGGAAAGTGGCATTATTATTGTCAAAAAAAGTATTAAGAGATATTTGGTCTGTAAATTACCATAGACTATATGTTGGTGTTAATGGAAAAATAGTAACGTCAAGCAGGCAAAGCCACATACAAGCCGCAACCACCACCAAAACACCGATAGATAACATGACATATACACACACACACCCACACCCACACATAACCATACACCCAAACGCATACTCACACACAAGATGAATATAGAAAACACCAACAAACACACAAGAACTATAGACAAACACTCTACACATGAACAAAACCACAAGCACAAAGACGCAAGGCGAACAAAAGGAAAGGTGACAAAGAGAGTACCGCCATCCATTTTGCATTTGATGTCATACACCATGTCATTTCAAAGTGTATTCAGTCATCTGAAGATCCCCTAATGTACTTGCATGTTTATTGTTTCAGTTTGTTCAAATGTTCAAGCATATTGTTAAACTAGGCAGTATATTGTACCTTTTTTGTCATTTCACCTTTTTACCACTTACAATCCACGCAGATGCATATTCATGATAAACAAGACTTAGAATAGATATCAAAACTTCGTTGATAATTCTGATATTGTGCTACCCGAAAAACTAACAGAAATTATACCAGCATAACTCAGCTCATACAATATACATGGTGTCGTTATTTCTTTCATAACTATTCATGAAAGAAAGGGTTAAGGGTCATTTGTTATAGAGTTGAAAGAACGAAGAATACAACGGGTAAATTACTCAGGGAGCCAGTAGTGCCTACCGTGCACACCCCCTAGACTTTTTTCATGGGTACCAAAATGTTCAGAAAAGTGTCCTGAATCAGAATCGCGAATGTACTCAAACTTAAAATTATTTTAGGCTATGTGTATTTTAACCGTTTCCATGGCAACCCCCCAGTTTTCGTAATGATGACCCATACCTACAAATTCGCCCATATCACAGCCAGTTTTTGTTCTAAAACTATAAAACTGGTACCAAATGGAAGATAAGACATTGTGCTTTTATTTCTAATTGTTTTTTTAAATTACCTTATTTGCATACTCATGAATATTAATGAGAACATTAAAAATAGTAAAAAAAGTATAGAAATAACGTAAACCTTTCATCTTTTATCCTACAAATATCAGAAAATAACTTCAAATGCAGTTGAATGATGACGAAACCCCCAGGAAACAAAATATCCAATTTGATGACCATAGCATTAATTTTAAGCACCATTTTCACAGTTTCCATGTCAACATCCTAGTTTTCGAAATGATAGTCCGTACCTGCAAAATCGTCCATATCTTTTTTTTAAATTACCTTATTTGCATACTCATGAATATTAATGAGAACATTAAAAATAGTAAAAACAATATAGAAATAACGTAAATAATGTAAACTATTCACTTTTTATCCTACAAATATCAGAAAACAATTTCAAATGCAGTTTAACCTGATGACAAAATCCTCAGAAAACAAAATATCAAATTTGAGGACCAAAAATTTAACTCTAAGTAACTTTTTAACTGTTTCCATAGTAACCATTCATTTCACTCTGTTCACACACTTTGGTAGTCGACACCTACCTGCAAAAAACTTCCATATCACAGGAAGTATTTGTGCTAACTGAATAAAACTGGTATCGAATTAAAGCTAAGACAGTATGCTTTGGTTTAAAAGCTATAATTGGAATTACCTTATTTGTATACACATGAATATTAATGATAATAATTTAAAAAAATAGCAAAAAATACAGAAATAACGTAAACCTCTCAAATTTTATCCTACCAATATCAGAAAACAGCTTCAAATGTAGTTTAAAATGATGACAAAATACTCAGAAAGCTAATCATCTTAATTGATACCCAAACAATGAACTGTGAGTAAGATTGTAACGGTTTCCATGGTAACCGATCCTTTCACAAGTTTTGGAAATTTGACATCCAACTGTAATACTCCGCTAGATCTCGGTTATTTTTGATGAATCATGAAATCAATTGTTACAAACATAGATATGAGGCATTGCTTTAATAGTAAATATTACTTTTCTGATATAAACTAATTTGCATATGTATGAATATTTATGAGAACAGTAATAGATGTTGAAATTTTCGACAGACACCAGTCTTTCTCTTATAAAGCAAACAAATATGGAAAATGGTTAGCTAAAGTTTACTATGATCACTGAATATCACCAAGATTATTAGATAAATAAATTTGGGATACATTATATAGCACTGATGGTGATATATCTGGTTCCTAGGCAACCATTCTAACCTCGTTGTTCATATTACAGAGTGTTTACATACCTGCAACATACAAAGATATTGCTGCCTTCTTGGGCGATAATTATCAATGATATAAACATATACCCGGTAGTTGATGTCTAAATCTTAATGTTAGGTTCACTTTATGCAAATTACCTTATTTGCATCCTCATGAATATTAATTAGTGATAAGAAAACAAAGAGAAACAATATTGAAAATAACATGTTTCGCAGTATGCCGAGCACAACATTACACCATTCTCCAAATATAGGTAGCAATGATAAATGTACTTTTTGGTGATAAATAAATGAATTTTAATTCTAAAACTGTCTAAAAGATGTTAAATGGCATGTATACATCTAGTAAAGGGTTAATCCCACTATCTGCTTTAAAACACCTTACAGAAAGCTTCTTTGAGTATGCCGACTCAACAAAAATAGATGAATGATATCTCACTTAACCCTTTACCAGCTGAATATTCATGTTAGAAATAATGACATCATGGGTATTTATCAGCTAATTTATAAATTGAAGGTCTGACTCTCAGAGCATACCTTAATTAGAGGCTAAAATGGAACAGTTTATATTGGATCTTCTCAGGTAATACTCTGATAAGAGCTAGGTCAAGATGATAACATTGCTGTTGAATGTCTGTGGAGCATACCCTTATTATAGGCCATAATGTAATCATATCTGTTGAGTGACTGTCAGAGTTACATGTTGACAGCCATTCTTCTCTAAAACAAGGGGTATATCTGGGTCGGGAAAGAGATCTCTTCCAAAGTATCAACTGGTAAATAACTCTTCAGATGTGCTGTATTAAGTAGGCCCTACAAGGGGGTAATGTTCCCATATTGACATTGCGAAGTGCATCTGTTGGCTTATCTTCACACTTCTCCTTAATCTTAAACAATATCAATTCATTCACAGTGTGAACTCTTAGGTTGCACACGTAAATTCATCCAAGTCTTGCACAAGATCTCCAGACACATCCCAAGAGTTGCCCAAACCTGCTAATGGTTTTATAAACATTGGCTTCTTTTCAATGGTCTTAGTGGGTGTCAAATGTTCTCAGCCATTGAATGAACTTGTAGAATCACAACCACAGTACAAATGGAGACCCAGAAGTGCTGAATATTCTGTGTATGCTTGGGCAACTTCTGACATGTTTATTATTTTTGATGATTGCCTGAGCCAGTATCAAACAAGACAGTAACACCTTCAAACCAGTTAAGGTAATACAGAAGAATGAAGAATATATCACTGTCTGGAGTTCGAAGATGAACAGTTTTGTAGCCTTGTTCTTTTGCATGCTTGGTGTAAATAACGATCCTTGTTTCAGTTTCTTCCTGTGTTGAATTCAGGGCATCAAGACTGTTTCTCACTGTTGATATACCATAATCTGTCGAGAACTGGTTAGGCTCACCGTCATAGATGTGAAAAAACATTTCTACCTTGCAGCTTCTAATCGTAAGGAATCAAGGAATTGTAGCAATTATTAGTGGTTCACAAAGACCCAATATGCAGATTGATATAGGTGAGCTGATGCAGAATCTGCTGACACCAGTTCCCTTCGGTATTGGTACGGCTGATGATGGCTTAGCAAGACAGACAAATCAAAGGGTCTTAAAACACATCACAGGATTACCAGTTCTCGACAGGTGATGGTATATCAAAAGTCGAAACAGTCTTGAAACCCTGAATTCAACACAGGCTTTATGGGCTTTAAAATCACTAACACTTTAAAAACAATAACAGAAGATTGTTTGGGGTATCATAAGTACTTGGCTTTCAACAGTTACCATGGAAGCAGTGCATGGTCATTTTGGTAACAGTTTTAGACATAAAATTTATTTATTCATCATCAAAAGGAACATTTATTATTGCAAGCTATACTTGGAGCATGGTGTAATGTTGTGCTCGGCATACTGCGAAACATGTTATTTTCAATATTGTTTCTCTTTGTTTTCTTATCACTAATTAATATTCATGAGGATGCAAATAAGGTAATTTGCATAAAGTGAACCAAACATTAAGATTCAGACATCAACTACCGGGTATATGTTTATATCATTGATAATTATCGCCAAAGTAGGCCGCAATATCTTTGTATGTTGCAGGTATGTAAACACTCTGTAATATGAACAATGAGGTTAGAATGGTTGCCTAGGAACCAGATATATCACCACCAGTGCTATATAATTTGTCCCAAATTTATTTATCTAACAATCTTGGTGATATTCAGTGATCATAGTAAACTTTAGCTAACCATTTTCCATATTTGTTTGCTTTATAAGAGAAAGACTGGTGTCTGTCGAAAATTTCAACATCTATTACTGTTCTCATAAATATTCATACATATGCAAATTAGTTTATATCAGAAAAGTAATATTTACTATTAAAGCAATGCCAAATATCAATGTTTGTAACAATTGATTTCATGATTCATCAAAAATAACCGAGATCTAGCGGAGTATTACAGATGGATGTCAAATTTCCAAAATTTGTGAAAGGATCGGTTACCATGGAAACCGTTACAATCTTACTTACAGTTCATTGTTTGGGTATCAATTAAGATGATTAGCTTTCTGAGTATATTGTCATCATTTTAAACTACATTTGAAGTTGTTTTCTGATATTGGTAGGATAAAAATTGAGAGGTTTACGTTATTTCTGAATTTTTTTGCTATTTTTTAATTATTCTCATTAATATTCATGTGTATGCAAATAAGGTAATTCCTAATTATAGCTTTCAAACCAAAGCACACTGTCTTAGCTTTAATTCGATACCAGTTTTATACAGTTAGCACAAATACTTCCTGCGATATGGAAGATTTTTGCAGGTAGGTGTCGACTAACAAAACTGTGGGAACAGAGTGAAATGAATGGTTACTATGGAAACAGTTAAAAAAGTTACTTAGAGTTAAATATTTGGTCCTCAAATTTGATATTTTGTTTTCTGAGGATTTTGTCATCAGGTTAAACTGCATTTGAAATTGTTTTCTGATATTTGTAGGATAAAAAATGAATAGTTTACATTATTTACGTTATTTCTATATTGTTTTTACTATTTTTAATGTTCTCATTAATATTAATGAGTATGCAAATAAGGTAATTTGAAAAAACAATTAGAAATAAAAGCACAATGTCTTATCTTCCATTTGGTACCAGTTTTATAGGTTTTGGACAAAAACTGGCTGTGATATGGACGATTTTGCAGGTACGGACCATCATTACGAAAACTAGGGTGTTGCCATGGAAACGGCGAAAATGGTGCTTAAAATTAATGCTATGGTCATCAAATTGGATATTTTGTTTCCTGGGGGTTTCGTCATCATGTTAAACTGCATTTGAAGTTATTTTCTGATATTTGTAGGATAAAAAAATGAAAGGTTTACGTTATTTCTATACTTGTTTTACTATTTTTAATGTTCTCATTAATATTCATGAGTATGCAAATAAGGTAATTTGAAAAAAACAATTAGAAATAAAAGCACAATGTCTTATCTTCCATTTGGTACCAGTTTTATAGTTTTAGGACAACAACTGGCTGTGATATGGGCGAATTTGTAGATATGGGTCATCATTACGAAAACTGGGGGGTTGCCATGGAAACGGTTAAAATACACATAGCCTAAAAGAATTTAAGTTTGAGTACATTCGCGATTCTGATTCAGGACACTTTTCTGAACATTTTGGTACCCATGAAAAAAAGTCTAATGGGGGGGGGAGGGGGGGGGGGGGGCAGGGGGTGCACGGTAGGCACTACTGGCTCCCAGAGTAAATCGGAAGATACGAATGCGAAATCATACGCTTTAATTTACGTTCGAAACGGAACAGCTTTGTGTTGGCAATAGCACGCTTTTGGAGTAGGCTTGTTCTACAACATAACGATTACGTTATTTTATACTTTCTAATGATTAGGTATCCAGATTGTCCGAGTTTGATCTCTCAGCTCAAGTAATTGCATTCCTGTTCAGTTTTCCTACTATGATTGTATGGTTTATTTCAAGAAATGTAATTTACATATTGTGCATTGTTGTATGTTTATAATGACGAAAGATACAGATAAGATTCGTAAATTAAAGCAGTTTCAAGAATAACCTTTTTATTTCTCCACCAAACCCTATGTTGTAACCTCCCTTTAGAATCGTCTCTCCTAGACATTTCTAAATAGTGATCACAGTATAGGGGTTGGTGGAGAAATAACGATTTTGTTTTTGGAGTACACATCTTTATCAGTTGCTCCGGATTACAATGCAATGCACACGTTCGTATCTATAAGACTTACAGCCAAATAAACAGATAGAAACATTAACAGTCAGAAAACGTGTTTGTGCGTAACAAGAAAACTAAAAGAAAACACTTTTCACGGATTATCTACTCAAAGTTATTAGTTTAATGAAAAAGTAGTAAAGTCAAGCAGGAAAAGCCACACACAAAACGCCACCATCACCAAAACACCGACAGAAAGCAATTTATATAGTAAATTTATACACTTACACACACACATACATGAGAAAGTCACATACAAGACGCAATCACCACCGACACATCGATAGACAGCATGTCACACACACACACGCACACAACCAAACACACGCAAACACACGAGAAAAACACAGAAAACACCAACAAATATACAAGCACCAGAGACAAACATGAACAAAACACAAGCACAAATACACACGACAAACAAAAATAAGGGTGACAAAGAAAGAACCGCCTTGGCACGGTCAGTTGGGGGTTTAAACCGGTTTACGGACGTCCTAACCTCACACTTATCTCAAAGTCACCCTAGCTAAACAAACATTGTAAATAAAGGTATACCCGCCGGACTTCCCCACAACATAGAAGACAGTAATCACAGTGAAAGTCTGGTAAGCCAACTTTAAAGTCAACTTTATGTGTGTACCTAAGCTCACGAAATATCCGTTACCGGTTCTTTATCATACAAAAGCTTAGTGTATTTTGTATTTTGCGTGCTTAAGTGAAAAAGTTACTTGCATGTATTAATAATCATCTGACATCATTTTTATCATTATCTTGCAGCTAACATCCACAGAAATGTAATGACCATTTCAATACAACATCTACTTGCTACTTTCACTAGTAAATTTGTGATTTGTATCATTTGCCAAGTGTATCAGTGTAAAATGTCGTACCGTACATCATTCTCAGTGTTGTTATATATCCTGGTCATTCTGATCATCAGTTTCAGTGCTTTTAATTTGAAAATTGAATACCACTTAAGTCGCCGTTAAAAGTCGCCCCATACTTCATTCTCAGTGTCGTTATATATTCTGGTCCTTCGGGATTATCAGTTTCAGTGCTTTTAGTTTTGAAAATTGAATACTGCCTTAGCCGGTGCATGAGTGCGTGAGCAGTGTTGCACTATAAATTATTGTTCATGAACAGACTCAATAAGTTTTTTTTCATTTTGCATTGCTGTGTTTGCTTTCGAAGGATCTAATATCAGAGTTAGTATTTAATTCACAACAGCAGCTGTTAAGTGCTTATGTGGCGGCCGTAAAAAGTCGCCAAGTACTTCATTCTCAATGTTGTTGTATATTCTGGTCCTTCGGGATCATCAATTTCAGTGCTTATAATTTTGAAAACTGAATACAGCTTAAGCCGGTGCTAGGGGGCGTGGTCAGTGTTGCACTATTATTGTTCATTAACAGACTCAATAAAACCGCGTATGCAATGTTCTCTTTTTGCATTGCTGTTTTTGCTTTCAAAAGATACATTCTTATCCGAGTTTATTTACCTCACAACAGTAGATGTTAAGTGCTTATGTGACGACCGTAAAAAGTTGCCTCAGACTTCATTATCGGTGTTGTTATATATTCTTGTCCTTCGGGATCATCGATTTCAGTGATTTTAGTTTTGAAAATTGAATACCCGCTTAAGCCGGGGACGTGGGCAGTGTTACACTATTAATTACAGTTCTTGAACAGACCGAGTGTGCAATTTTCTCTTTATCCATTACTGCTTTTGCTTTCAAATGGTCTCATCTTATCAGGGTTTATTTGTAGGGTGGAAAGTAACGATTTGTATAAGCATCGTCTTCCAATATTTCACTCAAAGACCATTCAAGTATCTTTTTGTTTTAATCCACTTTTAAGCAAAGTATATTTACTAGTTTCTTCTTTTATGTGTATTTATTTGTAAAGAAATCTCTTGTTGACATGTTCGTTACATAGTTACTAAGTTTGTAAATAAAGATTCGACGTCGAAAGGAGAGAATACCTTAAACATATATGCTAGAATTGCCTATAAAGAAGGACGGGTCGGTAATAATTCTACTGAAAAGTCACGTAATAACTGTTATAAAATGGAGGGTATAAGTGTCGTCTTTACATTTCTAACTCATGACCAATGCAAGTAACTTTATGATTTAATTCACGTTTAAACAAATGCTATTCAGTCCATTCAAAACGCATAAGATATATTAAGACAATTTAAAAATTACAAATGTTGTCTAGTCGCTGCTGTAATTTGCATTTATTTGTGAAGAATTCTGCAAAATTTGTGACATATTCATTACCTTTGTGTAACGATCATGTCAATACAACACTTGTACTTTTCTTGTATATTAACGCATGCGCTTCTGCTGGACGATGTAGAGGGATACAACTGATACATCCTTAATACATCTCTCACATCACCTGCTCTTTGGCAGTAATGTGTAACAGCACATAAGTAATGAAAGCAAGCATACCTTTGTAGAGGCGAAATTCAAGCTTCAAAATGTAGACAAACAATCTACCGGTCATTTTATTCGTATTAATGACAATTGTATAACAGATAAACGACATCACTTTAAAAGAACCAACTATTATTAAGTATTATCAACAGCTTGGTATCGAACATGTCAGTCACGAACATGCCATAACAAAGCCTTTATCGACATTTTATAAGATTCGCCATTACAATGTTGTTATTATTGGGATGTAATGCAATTTAACCCATTCCCTCATATTGACGACTTTTGACGACTATGTAGAAGTCATTTAGTGAAACCATTGTGATAAATAGATCATTTGCAAATGCTCTATTTATCACAATGGTTTCAAACTACACAATTCTAATATTTTCCTTTTCTTTAGTTAATGCTCCTTTTCGGTAGATTTATTCAAAGAGGTTGGGTCTAAAATAGCCTATGAGGGAATGGGTTAACGGACTGGCCTAATAATATGTCAGTTAATACGATGAATTGTAAAATAAAGAAGCGTAAAGAACATGTCAGTTTGATATAGAGATTTCTACCCAGAGTTTTTATGCATATTTTGATAAAAAGCTTTCAGTCTATACACGAGTAGCACGTCGTTTATACTTAAAATGGTGTTTGGGTTGATCCGACATAAACACGTTTATTATTACGTTGTGAAACTGGATTATAATTCTACAGCTAACTTATAATGAAGAAACGAACATTATCAACATTCGATCTCACAGGATAGCCTTATCCCATGTATATAAAAAGCTACTTTATTTGACATGTGTAGACTATCAACAGACAATCGTGATACCTATATCTGATAATTCTATTTAAAGTGGAATAACTGTAGTCTACTGTTTTGTATCAGTGACAGTAACGAACATGTCATTTAAGTACAAATGAAGACATATTGTTTCAGTGCTTTACACTGGGCATCTAAAGAACCAGAGAAACTCAGTCGATAATAAGAGTAGGGCATCGCGCCCGGGTTTCTCTGTATCATCCTGTATCCTCTCCCATCTCTCTGGGTGTCTAATTAGTCCATAGTGAGCAGAAGCGGGCGTTAATCAACACAAACAGAAATACACACGCTGCTATATTTTCGATTGTACATATTTTAGACTCTAACATACAACCTTTGATGCACATATTTAACCTTGTGAATAGCGTCTGGCAATGTCCAAGTAAGCGTGCGGCCTTATCTGCACCTATTTAATGAGAACAGATGATTCCCTCTGTCATATTAATGGGATAGTTACAAATAAGGGCGCGTACCCAAATGCTAAATTCAGCATGCTTCGAAGGGACGAATCTAAAGATTGGTCATAGCCCTTCGCTTGCTGAATTTTAAAATACATTTCTCCTTATTTACCCATGCCCTGTTGTATAATTACATATATCTTCACTTTGTACGAGTATATCGCTGTGCAATCACTGCTGTGGAGTGCACTGGTTGCACAATCAACTTGTAAATAGTGCAGACCCTGATGAGACAGCTCCTGCAGGAGCTGTCTCATCTGGGTCTTCACTATTTACAGGTAGGTATATTGACGTGAATAGCAAGCGAAGGGTTAGTTTACGCATCTTATCTGGTGCTCTGGATGGAGAAACTGGGCTAAACGAGACAGGACGAGTAATAAATGCCGATCTTTACCAAATGGTGGACTCCTATGTTCAATAAATGAATGGTCGCTTAGAAACGGCTCTAATGAGCTTATCACTGTGATGACGCGTTTGGGTCATTCTCCCGGGATGTTGGTCTTGGAACGAAACAATGGAATTTATTCAATGCATGAAAGAAATCATCTGGGTTCTTCCTCCATATGTCGCTATATGACTAACATACTGTTGTGCGAATCAAACACACACACACAAACACATTGCAGGCTGCTTAGAAGATGCTGGCCTCATAGCAATTTACCAAATTCAAGATCGTTCAAACTGCTTGAGAAACTACTCAATCAGCATCAAGTAGATTGGATCCAAATTGCCACTCAGCTCATGCTTGCTTGGATAAGGACTATGCTTTATAGTAGGAACGACTTAACAGTTACATTGGAACCGTACCAAAAGGAACCGTACCAAACCTGTCCCAGTTGTATGGTTCTTGTTATCAATATCAAAATGATAGACATAAATAAATAACCCGCACAAACAATTACCAATGTATTTGTATTCACTAAACAGAAATAAACTCTGTCCTAATCTAAGGCGATACAGCATTTGGCTTGACTTTAGAATCTGTTAAAAATTATTAATTTCAAGTTTAATCCATTAAACATTCATTTTATCTACCAATGGTTAGGTTACGAATGAAATTAGGTTTAGGGTAAGTGTTAGGGTTAGGGGTTAGTGTTAGGGTTAGGGTTAGGGTGAAGTTTTAAGTTAGTATAAAGTGCTAAAATAGGTGCGGACAGATTCTAAAACATGTTCCATGACAACCATGTAGTCATTCATGATTATAATAATGAAATAATAATAAATTTATAACACTTGAACCTGCCCGTTGAGCGTATGAGTAAATCACCGGATTTGGGATTTGGATGTGGCTGGGTCGATATCCGTTGGCGACATACAAAAATTGTTAAAATGAAAGTAGCAGCTCCATTGCTAAAACTCGGTAGTATGGAATGAGTGCTATGATATATTACGAGGCGGCCAGGTGATAGTTAATGATGTTCTTGGGTGTGGTATGCCATGTGTCTACGGCATGATATAATAATTTGGCAGTTGTATACTATACACATTATACATGTAAATCAATAGCTGTTAACATACATGTATATGCAATCATTTTCCTACCTGATACATGCGTATTACTTTTTTAAAAATAAAACGTAAAGATAAAAATATTTTATAGTCTTTAACCCATTTGCTCCCACGATCCCATATATCGGACGTAGGCAAATAGTGTAGACTCTGATCAGACGCCGCATAATGCGGCGTTTGATCAGAGTCTACACTGTTTGCTGATAGGAAATTCAATATAAAAAAAAGAAAATTTAGACCAGACACCCTTAGATAAAAAATGAACTAATCCAATATATAAGCATGGAAGAATCCACTGGGAGTAAATTGGGTAATATATAAAATTTTATTCATGCATCTTCTTTATTATAAATCCATAAAACGACTTGGCAAATTGACCCATAAAATACATTAAAAATCGATAGTAGACATTATGCAAATCTGGTAAATCTAGAACATTATCTCCATTTACACATTTGAAATCTACAAGTACAAGTATTGGCAAACTTCAATATAGCGTTTGACGAATGTTTACTCGTAACACACTATTCAATTCAGGATTGAAACAAATGTAAAATAACCCAATCCCCATATATTTTGCTGTGTGTCTCTCTCTCTTTCTCTCTCTCTCTCTCTCTCTCTCTCCTCCCTCTCTCTCTCTCTCTCTGTCTCTCTCTCTCTGTCTCTCTCCGTCTGTCTCTCTTTCTCCTTTTCATTTTCCCTCTCTCAAACACACACACGCACGCAAACACATTCATATAACAAGGACGTGGTCCCTACTGATCTGAGGTAGTACATAGGGCGTTGCCATGGAAATATATAAGAAACACACGCTAACATTTGTCCATGAATCTAGTTTTAGTATAAAATACGCATAACTTTGTATTTTGAGAATTATGTCACTCTGCTTACAAATATTTCAATTGCAATGATAACTGGAATACCCTTGGCGGGATCTTTAATCAAATAGTATACGTGACACCGGATTCTGATTACATTTCAATTTCCATTCTAGCAAACGTTTAGAAATAATTCATTAGCTTAACTTTTATTTTGTTAACGTTTTAAGGAAACAGTTTGGTTTGACAAAATCAGACTTATATATCATGAAAAAGCAAAAACAACACACCCTGATCAGATGGTGTCCATAGAAGCCGCTAGGTCTGGATCTTATATGTTTGCACATGCGTGGAAAAACGTTAACCCTTCGCTTGCTGAATTTTAAAACACACGTCTCCTTCTTTACCCATGCCTTGTTGTATAATTACATATATCTTCACTGTGTACAAGTATTTAGCTGTGCAATCACTGCTCTGGAGTGCACTGGTTGCACAATCAACTTGTAAATAGTGCAGATCCAGATGAGACAGCTCCTGCAGGAGCTGTCTCATCTTTGTCTTCACTATTTACAGGTAGGTATATTGACGTGAATAGCGAGCGAAGGGTTAATATGACGGAAATGATTAACCTAATAATACTCGCAGGTTGATTGTCACTTCTCCCTACTTAGACATAGGTACGGTTGAACTTCACCATCTCGAACTATACAAATTAGTTCGAGACAAAGAAGTTCGATTATTGAATTTCTAATCGGGATAATTCCTCGAGCTAACAGCTTGATGCATGTGTAAAGTTATGTTGAAAACTCACGCAGGAGTTTTCGGCATTACTGTACACCTGCATTAAGCTGACACATGTGCTTCTAGATATTCTGTATCTAAACAGTATCTCTACGTCGTAGAATCCTATATAGATATTCATAGTGATACATTTAAGAGCAATACTGTATTGCAACTTTTGGAAGGACTGACGTTTTATGTCGAGTTATCCCGAAGTTCGGGTTACCAGATTTCGATATATCGCAATTCAACTGTATATTTGGAATAGTTCCTGGATCAGTTACTTTTAGCATCTGCCATGGCAATTGTAATCAGCTTTAAACTGTCGAATAGTTATTATATATAATACATATATAAAAAAAAACTTGGTTGAGCAACAGGTAGAGGCTCCATGAGCAATTAACCCATTTGCTTCCATATATGGGACGTAGGCAAACAGTGTAGACTCTGATCAGACGCCGCATAATGCGGCGTCTGATCAGAGTCTATACTGTTTGCTGATAGGAATGTCAACATAAAACAAAACGAAATTGAAAAATTTAGGCCAGGCACCCTTAAGATAAAAAATGGACTAATCCAATATATAAACATGGAAGAATCCACTGGGAACAAATGGGCTAAGACTGCTGGCGGACATGTGATTACTTATGCCGACAGTTTGAATCCAGATCAGACGCCAAGTAACTCGTGATCTCATCAGGATCAGAACTGTTAGGCAACCTGATTACATATTGGCAGACAGAATGGTTATAAAATGAATATGTAAATGTAGTGAGTGACAAATTGTGTACAAATGTTTTAGCACAGCGTGATAAAACTTAAACTGAAATCATAAATAGGCTTTGGTTAAACTGACATTGTTCACATAGACACCATAAATGTAATAGTGAAATGATTTTATCAGTATTGCTTAATTTCATATCTTATCATGTACAAGTACAGCAACACCTCTCTCAACCCTTTCCCTCTAATAAACGTGTTTTTGCGCATCCGCGAACAGGGTAGACTAAGATCAGACGGCTCATATAGGAGCCGCCTGATCAGGGTCTGCTATATTTGCAATTGGAATTCTAAAGATTTGTTTCTTTAGTTTCTGAAATCGCTACCATGTTTCACCTTCCATATTGCACTATACCTTTTTGTGCATGAATATTCGGTAGGTATCAAAATTTGTAATAAACGTAGAACAGGAAACTGGTTAATTGACCACTTGATGTATAAACATATGCGTCTGTATCAGCAGGAAGATGTAGCTACTTAACCCTTCGCTTGCTATTCACGTCAATATACCTACCTGTAAATAGTGAAGACCCAGATGAGACAGCTCCTGCAGGAGCTGTCTCATCAGGGTCTGCACTATATACAATTTGATTGTGCAACCAGTGCACTCCACAGCAGTGAATGCACAGCGAAATACTTATACACAGTGAAGATATATGAAGATATACAACAGGGCATGGGTAAAGAATGAGAAATGCATTTTAAAATTCAGCAAGCGAAGGGTTAACCCATTTTCGCATTTTGACGGCTCTGTAAAAGTCGCTCTTCGAAACCAATGTGATACAACGAGCACTTTCTCCGTAGTAGGAAATGCTCTATTTATCACCATAGTTTCAAAACTACGAAATTGTACATTTTTCCTTTTCTCAAATAAACGCTCCTTTCGGAGGATTTATTCAAAGAGGTTGGGTCTAAACTTAGTCTATGAGAGATAAGGGTTAAATACAGGAAAAATAAATGTAATGCAGAAACTTCGTAAACAGGTTTCTACATAGCTGCAGTCCCGCAGGAAACTTCACCTACCTCTACCACCTACAAATGTGCCCCTTTTCTGTGTTTGCATCATAATTTTTTTACTGTATTTGTTGCATTAAATTGCTCTTTTTGCCGATATTTCAAGAAACACAGATACTGCTTAGCATTGATAAAAAAGGGTGAATAAATCTTTACTCACTTTTTCTTCGTCCCGCATGTACGAGTCAATAGATGCATTTGAAAAGCAACATATATAATTTGTACAATCAATGTACTGCTTTGTTTTCCAGTCGACGTCTTGGCAATAACTGATCACTGTATCCACCCTGTGGTGGTTTTATACATTACAGTGGCCACACCCATCACACACGTCACAACCGTGAAAGTGGCTACAACCGTGGATGTTCAGAAAATGTTCTGGAAATATTAAAAAAAGGCACGAACAGCACATATTAAGCCTAGGGTGAACGTCTGTAAACATTTACTTTATAAATACGCTGTTAAATGGCATGTAGCCAGAGTAGAGCAGGATCAGACAGTTCCTATATGCATAATCTGGATTAATATAGAGCTGATCATACAGTTTCTGTTTTGGTAAAAGTTTCATATGTTGCTATTCAATGACAAAATTCTAATAACTGTTAATGTTATCATAATTTCTTTAATAAGCCGATGGAAACACAGCCATACACGGAATCAGTTATAAAAATAATTCATGTGTGTAGGAAGTACTCAGTCTACACATATTTAACTCTTTACTCCATATATATGCCTCCCTACGCATTTGCAAACAAAATAGACACCGATCAGACGGCTCCTATAGGAACCATTTGATCAGGGTCTTCTCTGTTTGCTTATGATATATCAAAGAAATGAGTCTACAGTTTATGCTATGGCCAAAATGCCCATGTCATTGTGCGACTATAACAAATAAATCTAAAATATATTTATCACTTCTTCTGTCTTACATAAATATGTATGGAACAAATGGTTAAAGTATTACACAGTAGACATTCTATTGCCACGTATTTATTCTTTATACTCGCATACCTCAGCCATTGCTGTAAAAAAATTTTTATCAAATATTCATATTGTTGATCAGAGGTTGTCAGAACGTGTCCGCTGATTTCCATTTACAGTAAAACCCTTCTAAACCGGATGTTAAATTTGGTATAAATATCGGTCATGGTGACAGATGGCAGCTTATTGCAGGTTGAAAGACATGCAGAAAACTCCTCTAGGAATGTTCTGCATGCTTTCCGATCTGCATTAAGCAGCCACCTGCGCGAAAGTATCTAAATTCGTCGACTCTACCGAAATTCCGGATTAGAAGATTTTCGTCTTTTAAAATGTCGGCGGTTTTCAAAGGATTTAGCAGTGTTGAGATGTTGGAAAATGGGCTATTAGCATTATCTAAAATATATAAATATGCATAAAATAGTTGGCGTTGATTGGTATATGTGAAGAAAGAGACATAATAAAATTTCAACGATCTAGTATGTATAAAACGCCAAAATAATGCAACACACCTCTTATTTTGTCCGAGTTCGAGATTTTAAAAGAGGTTAGTGGTTGCAAGGTTGAAGAAGAACCATTTTGAAAGAGGTATTATGACGATGTAGCGACACTTGTTTAACCCTTCGCTTGCTAATCGCGTCAATATACCTACCTGTAAATAGTGAAGACCCAGATGAGACAGCTCCTGCAGGAGCTGTCTCATCAGGGTCTGCACTATTTACAAGTTGATTGTGCAACCAGTGCACTCCACAGCAGTGTTTGCATAGCGAAATACGTGTACACAGTGAAGATATATGTAATTATACAACAGGGCATGGGTAAAGAAGGAGAATGTGTTTTTAAAATTCATCAAGCGAAGGGTTAAATTAGATTTAGTATGACTTTAGTATGAATTATGTAGGAAGCACAAAATAAAAACAGACACATTGGCTAGATTTCAGATTTGAACTTACCGATGAAGTTTTGGAGTTTGCCAGTTCGTTTGTCGGTAAAAATCCATTGTATATTTACATAAGTTGAAACAAAGTACTTCGTTTGTGGTAACTATTTTGAAATATTTAGTGCCATTAGACATAAGGGTAAAGTACGTTGATTGATATAAGTGTGCGCCATTCCTCCCTTCAGTTAATTTTGAAATTAGCATACAGTTGTCAAATACAAATGCTGAATATTTAACAGGTATTGAAACAAAACTTTCAGCAAAGAAATCGCGTGTGTAAAATTGCTCATAAATTGTATTATTATACCTCAATATATCCTTGAATGCAAAACTCTTACACACCTAAAATGTGATATGATGATATATCATCCCAAAATAAGCTTCCAGCTTAATATATCAGGATATATCACCCTAAGAATGAGCTTCCACGTGAATATATCAGGATACATCACCCTCAGAATGAGGCCCCAGGTTAATATATCAGGATATATCACCTTACATTGAGGTATATCGTTATTATTATTTTTAATTGTAAAATTAACTACATGTATTATTGTACTTCTAAAGTTGTTCGGTATAATGAAATAACACATGACCTTTGGGGTGATAGAGGATATCGTCAACCTTTGAACTGGCCATTTACCAAAATACACCGATTCTCTCCTAGAGGAGCTTTCTGCATGACTTTCACCCTGCATTAAGCAGCCACCTGCCTAAAAGTATCTAAATTATTATCTACTAGAATTCCGGTTAAGAGAGGCTATACTGTACAAAACTGTAATGTCTGTTCTAGAAATAACGCCTGCTCAGTTTTGGACCTTGGTCCATGCTTATAAAACTTTTAGTTGAATCTGAGTTTCGTTCTCAAGCTTTTGATTGGTCAGATTTGAGTTCTCAAGCTTTTGATTGGTCAGGCGTTTTGGTGTTGGTTGCGTCTTGTATGTGGCTTTGCCTGCTTGACTTTACTACTTTTCCATTGAGAACGAACTCAGACTCAACTAAACGTTTTATAAGCAGGGACCCTGATGCAAAACTTGACTGCTCCCGAATCGAACAAGCTTTTGAGAAATCATTGACAGATTGTCAATTAACCTCGATGCAAATATCCATATGCAAATCAAGTAACGGGCTAAGGATAGCGACCTATCTTCGACTGTCAAAATGTTTGAAATATTATAATAAAGCATACATTGAATGAACGCACCTATGTCACACTTTTAACACTTTATTCTATAAATACGTATTTCCAGATTAGACCCAGATAAGAGCAGTCTGATCAGGGCCTCCATCTTTTGCTTATGATGGATACAGTTGTTACCATGGCCTAAATTCACGTGTTCGTATTTCATAATTACGAATATACTAATTAATATTCATGATGTCATTATTTATTACTTGAATATTCATGGAATAATAAAGTGTTGTGTTAAAGAATATCATAAGTTCACATTTTCAAAATATGCACTACTTACTCTGTGTATGCTTGATTTAATTCGTCCACAATTTTCAGTACTGTATTGGCAAATAATAAATTCCGTTGCTTTCATTATCCTCGAGATTTACATTTTTTGGGATCACCGGTATGGGTCTTCATTGTAGTCTTCTCTGTGTAATGCCTCTAAAGTGTGGACAGGTCAGATGTAAATGAACTCAAAACACCAGTGTTAAATGGTGGATGTTTTATGTCTTTTGATGTTTCTTGTTATGATGCTAATTTGGTGTCATGATCGTTTGTACGCGGCGCTTCGTTTTTTTCTACGTTTGGATATAATTAGTTAATTACCAATAATCATGTTGTGTTTGACTTTTTGAACCCGTTAGTTGCAATTTTTATTCGAATCTCAAAGCCAGTGTCTTTTAAACATCGTTAATAATGGTTGATGATGGTTGACTTAGCTTTACTTTAGCTTATAATTATGACAATTAGATGACAACTTTCACCGTTCATCAAGGCATTAATGTTTGTTGTATGTTAGTATGCTTGTTGTTTGTTGGTAGAGTTTCTGTCGCTCTGACAGTATTTATAGCCTGAACATGGTTTGCTTTGACAGAAATTTGGTACATAATATACTAAAACGGGGTAGAAGTACACAACTTAAAGTCTATATTACACATGTTTACCTTAGAAATATAAATATTGAAGATCTGAAATCTTCGTATCTTAAATCATGGAACAGCTGCCATGTATATAGAGAAACTCCGTTAACACTTTTGATTTGTTTGTCTCCATTCTAAATGTAACACATTTAGCAGGGAACAAACAAATCAAATGTATCGGAATATCTAACGCCCCCCCCCCCTCCGATCAATTCATCTATTTGAATTAATTAGAATTAAAATATTTGTCATTTATTACCATGTACCGGAACCAATATATTTGTATTTGTATTGAAATAACCCCATGTTGTAAATCCTGGGTGAATAAAGTATTTGTCTGTCTGTCTGTCTGTTTGTATAGATAGGGTTCGTCAGTGTTTGCCATGGTAAAACTCCTCAATAAAATGTTGTTGAAAATTACGACCATTACTAGGGTGCTTTATAAAGGACGAAACTGATAATGAGGCTCATTTGGGAGCTTTCTGCCTAGTTTGAATCATGCATTAAGAAAACACAGGTTTAAACCAGAACAAACATTAAAACTACAGTGCTCCCTCCCTACAACGGCCCTCTCAATAACGATTCCCTCCTTACAACAACGCATGTCACTGTTTCCGAAACAACAATGCTCGAGCAACAACTATTTTCCATCGTATTTTCTTTATGCCTACATCAAACCCTATGTTGTGACCACTCTTTAGAATCGTCACTTTGTGACGATTCTAAAGAGTGGTCACAACATAGGGTTTAATTGAGACATAACGGTTTTAGTTCTCGAAATACACCTTATCTGGGGATCTGCAAACAAGCTAATTATGTTTGATTTTCCCTCCCAATAAGAACTCCCTCTGAACAACACATACAATCTTCGTATCCCAAAGGGTGTCGTTGTAGAGAGGGAGCACTGTATCTCACAATATGACATGACAGGAAATTAACACCCACTATCCATTGAACAAATATTTTGGAGCTGGTTCACTTTTGATTATTTGCGATTTAATCAAGAGCTTTAGAAACTATTTGCTAGAATCAAGCAGCTTGGATCCTGATGAAACCCGGGTTAAACGATTGGATCCAATTTGTTCGCAAATGCAAGTCGGGTCTCATATAGATGAATACAGGTCTACAATTTCAAATAAGACAAACATAATCAAAGGTATCTTAGCAACGCAAACACAATTATAGGTATCTTAGCAAAGACTAAAACGTCTGCTCTCTCATCTGGTGTATAACCTTTTGTTTGCGAAACAAAGATTGCCAAACATATTCTCGTACTACAACTCTAACCTTTCTGTTACACGAGCCATTTTCATGACTTTGCAAACAGAGAATGTCCAAAAGAGATAACTCATATATGAGCCGTCTAATCAGAGTCTGGGTCCATGCTTATAAAGCATTTTAGTTGAGTCTGAGTTTGTTCTCAAGCTTTTGATTGGTCAGATTTGAGCCAAAGGCTCAAATCTGACTAATCAAAAACTTGAGAACAAACTAAAAAGTTTTATAAGCATGGATACTGGTCTATTTGCTAATGGCAATATATAGATTTGATTCAACAGTCTATGTCAAAGCAAAACATACACAGTACCTAGTCAGTTAATAGCTATTCATGATACTATTACTTTTTTCATGAATACTCAACAGGGTAATTGTTAATGCTTCTGATTAGGATATAAAACACAAATGGAACTGAATGTCACTGTTCATAACAAAACAAAATAAAAACCGCCTCACAAAACGAAATGACAGCGAAGTAACCTTTACCCCACTCTGAGAATATTGTGCCTGTTCAACTTTGAGTTTAGTGACATACTGTTATCGTTATTTGCCATTCCACACTCTGACCTTTATACAACCCTAGTGAGTATTCCTAACTATTTCGTTGCCAGTGTCACATATGTGAATACATATGCAAACAATTTGGATCCAGATGAGAAGCTCATTATTTCACCAGGATCCAAACTGTTTGTTACTGTGACTACGTTTTTGAAACGAAAATTACAAAATGAAAATGGTAGCAGACGACAAAGTTAGCAGGCGACACAATTTGACAACAAAATAGTTACATCAGCGTCTTTACAATGACTGGTTCGTTGTATTGCTTCAAGTCGATGCATCCATTGAATACAAACGAGTACTCATGATAATCCTTACCCAGCTGTAATGTTAGTTGTAAAAATAGCACCTGGTCAGTTTTGTACTTGATGCAAAAATTGACTGCTCCTGAATCGGACAAGTTTTGGAGAAATACTGACCGATTGTCAAAGAACCTCGACGCTATCTGTATCTACATGCAAATCAATGAAAAAGTAGTAAAGTCAAGCAGGCAAAGCCACATACAAGACGCAACCACCATCAAAACATCGATAGATAGCATGACACACATATACACACACAACTACCCGCCCAAACACGCCCAAACACGCACATACACGAGATGAACACAGAAAACACCAACAAACATACAAGGACTAGAGATAAACATTCCATACATGAACAAAAGCACAAGTACAAAGACACAAGACAAACAAAAGCAAGGGTGACAAAGAGAGTACCGCCTTGGCACAGTCAATAGTAAAAACACCACTGGGGGTTTAAACCGGTTTACGGACGTCATAACCTCACACTTCTCACAAAGTCACCCTAAAATAGTGTAAATAATGGTATCCCCTTTCAAGTAGCGGATAGCGTGATAAGGTTTACGAATTATAGTTTATAAAAAACATTTTAAATGTTCATTTATTGAATTAATGTTTCTAAGTCACGCATTTAATGCTGTCGTAATTTACAATTTCAAGCCGTGTACTGCCTTTCCTATGCTTTCATTGATGTGCACATTTGTTTAGGGTCACCTGAATACTGCTTAAGCCGGTGCTAGGGGGCGTGAGTAGTGTTGCACTTTTAATTACTACTCATGAACAGACTCAATAAAACCGAGTCTGCAATTTTCTGTTTTTGCATTTCTACTTTTGCTTTCGAAGGATTACCCATTTTCAGAATATTTATAAATATCTGGGTTTCTGGTTTCATGAATGTTTAGATATTTCTAAATCAATACGCGAAATAACAAAATCAGCCAGTAGAGTGCTGGGTGCTATATATTAATGCTGGTGGCATGTCATATGACGTTTACACTTAACTTATTGAAACTATTGTTGAACCTGTACTTTTTTAATGTATCTAATATATTTGATGACTGCAGATCATTTACAACTTAAAGTTGCATCATGCTTACAGAAAATGATGACTCGTAGTAATACATCGATTGTATAACCGATTTGTGCCCAACTGTAATGAACTTAAATGAAATTGCCCTGCTCTTTTGGGTATTTGGGCAATAGCGAGCGGGACAGACCCTGATCGGACGACTCCTATGAAGGCCCTCGAACCTGGGGCTACACTGTTTGCTTACATCCCAGTTGAAGGACAATGGACAGTGATGGGTTTTCTTTATCTTGATATTTTGTATTACAGTGGGTTTTTTTATCATTGATATAAATAACCTAGTTTTATCTGTAATATTAACATTTTTATCCCTATTTGTTTACTGTAGTGTTTATTTGGA
Source organism: Azorinus chamasolen (assembly GCA_963576725.1). NCBI lineage: Eukaryota > Metazoa > Mollusca > Bivalvia > Cardiida > Solecurtidae > Azorinus > Azorinus chamasolen. The sequence goes on from OY755252.1 coordinate 21,984,081, forward strand.
ATCTGATTCTAGATAATACATGATCTCATAAAAACAGCTTTAAGTCTATGCAGTTTGCAATATATACAAAAGTCAGAGTTTTAAAGATATATTTTTAAAGAAGCATTTATATGGTTGGAGAACCATCGCTGATTCTCCGATCATAACGAGTAGCGCTTGCTACAATCATTTAAATGTAATAGTGTGTATATACGAGTGATAACAGTGTCTCATAGGGCGATTAACGGCCGGGTATAAACGTTTACTAAGAAATATGTATTGTTATTGATCACGGAAACTGTTATATATGACATTTTAATAAGCAAATCATGTTGAAAGAATATATTGGGATAAAGGAGCATGCTCCAACGGAAATATTTAACAATTGTGTTGTTTTGAAACCATTGTGATATATAGAGCATTTCGAGGGCTTGGTGCAAACTATTGTAACGCCTTCACTTTGTGAAGGAGTTACAATAGTTTTGCACCAAACCCTCGATTTGCTCCTATAGGAGCAACTGCTTTATTAATCACAGTGGTTTCAAACGGTGACTTTTACAAGGCCGTCAAAAGGCGTCCATATGAGGGAATAGATACAAGCTTGCATGACGTGTGCTAGACATTACGCTCATTAGGCGATGGATTTAGTTATCTTCACAATGGTTGTTCAGCTTGTAATAAATAACCTTATGTAAACGCTTGTTAACCCTTTTCCTGTGCTATATATATTCCAAATATCAATACCCACTGAATATTCATGGCAAAATACTTGTAATTCAATATGGAAGGTGAAACATTGTAATTATTTTAGAAAGTAAAGAAACATATATATTAAATTCCATTAGCAAACAGAGCAGACCCATATCAGACGTCTCACTTTTGTCTGCTCTGCAAATGCGTGAAAAAAGAGTTCATATAAGGGAAAGTGTTAATACATATGCGGAGAGAAACTATAAGTGATAACATCTGCATTAAAACTTTATACAACGCTCATGTAGGCAATGACAGATCAAGCTCTGTTCTGGTCGTTTATAATTAGAATATGTCTATATGACATTATTTACCGTGGCAACATTCGTATTGTTCCACGTGCCACAATTAATCATCACTTTTTTATCTTCATAACGTCACTGATTTCTTCCATGAATATTCAAACAGTAAAAAGTTATTTTTTTATATTTCTTTTAGTTTAATGCGTGATCCTTGTTGTACAATTACTGATGTTAATATACAATTACCGGTCTATTATTTGTAAATCCACTCTTTATCTTTTGTCTGTCATTAGAAGTGTCTCAGTGAATAGATCACAAAGATGAGTTTGGCCGAGAAAGATATCTTATATCAAACTAGTAGATGAAATACACCATTTTATACCTGACATATAATTAATAAACATGGGTGTATATGATAGCAGGGATGCTTAACTCCCATTCCTTCATATCATTATGGAAGTCACTTATTGACGCCATTCTGATACATAGAGTGTTTGGTCCATAAGAGCAAATGCTCTATATATTATAATGTTTGCAAAACTACCCAATTCTAAAAGTGTAATTTTCTCTTGAAATTCTCTTTTTTCAGTTGATTTATTTAAAAATGCTATGTAATATTCACGATGTTATTATTTATTCCATGTATTCTATTTTAATGACGTGTTTAGACAGAGCATCAATAATTAAGTATAGGTTAGTGTTTGTTAGTCAGCATTTACAAAAAATAAATCAGTCTAGCGCAACATCTTTCATAACAACACCATGCCCCGATAACGTGGTACTTGGGACGCGATACATATACGACAGCAACTCCACAGGTTTCCGAGAATAGCAATGGATATTCAGGCGAATTATAAAATGGGGGATTTTGATTTATTGAAATACATGTATGTATGAACAAATACGGTCCAAACATGAGGTCATGGCGACTCAGGTTCCCAATAACCGCTTCAGAATTTCACTAATAAACCGGTAGGTGATTACTTTGCAGAGATTTGCCGTGATTTCCATTGGGTTATCCAGAATGATTATTTATTCATGTTCGTAAGTGCACATATATTTAAATAGTTTTACGCTTTATTTAATATAAACGCGTTTTCACACATTTGCAAACGGAGTAGACCCAGAACAGACGGCTCTTATAGGAACCCTCTTATCAGGGTCTACTCTGTCTCCCTTTGCTTATGGAATTTGAAAGATCTGTTTCTTTACTTTCTAAAATGGCTACATTTTTCCACTTTCCATATATCATTACTATTTTGTCCATGAATACTGAAATTTGGAATAAACATAGAACAGTAAAAGGGGTTAAAATATGCCATTGATCTTACATGTATTTGCAGAACTGTGTGTCCCTGTCGGCAAAATGGGCAGCAACAGAATTTCATCAACTATGTCTAGATTCAAACCAGGAAACATCGATATTAAACCTTTCACTCATATTAACGCTTTTTCGCGTCTTTGCAAACAGAGTAGACAAAGACCATGCGTATATTCAGGGTCCGCTGTTTGTGTATGAACTTATATAGATCTGACCCTACAGTTTTTGTTTGAGTCCAAAATTCCCTTGAACATTTTACATTACAAAAATGGATTATTAATATTCCTGAAGTGATCAATTCGTGTAGATTTATAAATGTTCCTTTGAGAAAGAGTTAAACACTGCTTCAAACGGCCTAGCTCCAAATTATAGCTAAAGACTCACAAATTCCCTTTAACAAACAACTCACATATTGTTTAGTAATTCAAATCCCCGAGAGTGTCAAAAACATTGTTTTCGTTTCAAGAGACGGCAAAAATTGATTACTAATTTTTAATTTAACTTACTAAATAATTGGTCGGTTAACGGCTGATCTACTAAAATAAATCACCAAGAGAATTCGAAAAATACTGCAACGGCATTGGATAAAATATAAATTCAATCACTAATTGTCATGAAAGAACACGGTGTTATGCAGAAATATCCTGGGGGTTATCTGCCTAGCTTCCATACTGCATTAATTAAACACCTCTTTGTACGATACCATATTTAAATCATTCATTATATGAAATGGCAGGAATTTAACCGTTAAAACCATTTGATTTTGCCATTTGATGATCATCCCCAATGGGCTTGAAGTAACTACTTGTAATTTCATGATAGTCATATGCGTAAACCGGTCTAACAAGTGAGGCCCTGACATGGTCGATGCTCTGTTAATTTTATGCTGAACACGCACAAAATATGACGGTAAATCTGACCCTATTAAATGAATAAGTTTAACGAATTCAAAGAAATTATAATGTGTGGATTATAAAGTCTTCGATAATGAATCAGAGATAAACTAATGTTGAACCGTGTAATTTGCTTCGTAACACATGGACATCTTTAACAGAAACATAATACATGTTGCACATCTATGCAATAAAAAGGAATTGGGTTAAACGGCACTCATAAATTTCCACGATGTGTTTAAACAGTATGGAACACTTTCTGACGACTCTTTCAACTGGTTTTTGTGCAGATGATACATTGGGTGACTCAGCATCTCATCTGGATCTAAACCGATGCCAATGTTTGAGAACAACAATCAACAATTACTAATCTTGCACACAGTTGATGCGTACCCTGTAGAATAATCATGCAAGAACATTTAGTAGCTGATTTTTATATTTGCGCATGTACACAGGATTGTTTGGTATGGGTTGAAACTGCAGCATCAGATCTAATATACAGTAAAACCTCTCTATAACGACCACTAAAGTATATCAAGTATTTTGCTCCTATAGGAGCATTCTGTTTTACTTTCACCTTGCTTTAAGCAACCACCTGTCTTAAATACCAACTAATTGACACAGTTTAGTGGCCGTTATAGAGATGTTTTAATATAATGTCATTAGAAAACAGCAGACTCTGATCAGATATACCCCAACCTCATACAGGAACCGTCTTATCTGGGTCTAGTGTGCTTGTAAAGGCATGGACATGTGTTTTATGAGGGAAATTATTAAAGCTTCTCATGACGATGGCATACATATCTGCTTCGGAAAATAGAGCAGATCTATATGAGACAAGTACTAGAGGATGTTTTCTGCACTATTTTCCATGATAAGTACATAAATACCAAAAAGATAAAGAGACACAAAAAGACATAATAAACAAACAATAAGGGGAAATGGAAGCACCGCCTTGGAACGGTCAGTGACAAGAGTCACTGGGAATTTATGCCGATTTAGGGGCGCCAGACCTTACACTTATTCCATCCCCACCCTATAAAAGACAAACACCGTAAATAAACGTATCCCCTCTCCGACTAGTCTACAGCAACCGCGAAGGCAAATACAGTGGTAAAGAACATTTAACATTTTAAATGCAAGATACACCAAATACAAAACGCACATTCATCCGAACAGATTCATGACAAACAGAATAAAAGTTAATGTATCAATACTCAAAACGAGACGTACAAAGACATAACAAACACATGAAAAAAGATGAAGTCCCGCCTTGTAACGGTCAATGGCAAGTGTCACTGGGGATTAAACCAGGTTAGGGGCGAACAACTTCACATTTATTCCATCCTCAGCCTAAAAGACAAACAGTGTAAATGAAGTCCCTCTGCGACTAATCTACAACAACCGCGATCGCAAAATATAGTGTTAAGTTGTATGTAAAATGTAAATATGTTTCCTATCAATGGTGTACTCAATGGTTGAGCTGCACTCAGAGTAACCACCGAAAAGTAATAAATGGAGCGACAAAAACTAGACCCTATTTAAGTTACCGGATTTTAGAGTGCAAAGGCTTTCCTTTTGGCGTGCATGAACAGAGGATAGGGTGTTGTCAACTTTAAAAGGTTTGACAAACAGACATGCAGTTTGATGTAGTTACTATAGGATCATATCCCTTTTAAATTAATGTTTAATACGTAAGAAAATTTGTTTTTCCAAAACTTTTACGAAGTTTATTAATCACATCACCAGAAATAACCCTGTCACAGGAGTTATTATGTCGACCAAGAGCGAGAATGCAGGGACGGTATGTAACTTCCAACACAAATGTATTGCCCTGTTTAGGTTATTATCTCCCTTAATAAAAATAATTAAGTGCACGAGACCGCTGTCATTGTCGATTGATTATACAAATACACAGCACCGTGACACACGGTACCTTCGTGCCATTACAACAAGTGCAATTCCATCCGTAAACTTAAAGTTTGGAATTTATCAGGACCTTCATGTTTAGTATGGTAACCTAATACAGTCCCGCCGGTGCTCTCTATCCCAAACCCTGCACCCGGCTTCGGTATATTGTTCTAAGAAATATGCATTTTGTCATTAATTTTACATGGACATTCAACAGGGAAAGTGTTAATTTACCATGTAGATTTATGCAATAGTACCACAGGAATCCAGCTTTAAATTACCGTTTGCATGGTTTTGTGAGAGTTAGTATCATCTGTTAATATTGTCATCTGCGTTGGGTTTCAAAGCGGCGTTTTTATTTAACCTTTCTCTTGCTGAATTATGAAAATACATTGCTCCTTCTTTATACAAGTGTTCCTAATAAATGGGTCTCATTCAACGGAAACGTACCTGTTCGGTCACGGCGATACGAAAACATATGTATGGAGTAACGGGTTACTGTAATAATGTAGGACATGACAGTTGTTCTTGGCATGGACTCTTTGAAATATCACTGCCATGACCTATAGTTTAGGAAAAGCATAAGAAACTTACAAATCTCAGATATACAATCTGTACCAAAATCCCAATTTATTATAACAAGTTAATTAATGTGAAATTATTGCATGAAATTGGCACCGATAATACAAGTTCCTGAAATATATGTAAACTTTTATAATGAGATTGCTATAAAAAGAAATACGGGGTTAAGCAAATATATTGAGTTCATGAACTCTGTTATGGGATTTTCAATCATAAGGTAATGCAACAACTAAATTAATAACCAGTCGCATTCAAGGCAGAGTATACACACCCATTACCAGGTGCCATGTCAAGACATGGCAAGTGGTCTGGGTATGGTATCCTGTAATATCATATGGTTGAAAATATCATTACATCTATTACCTATCAACTAACGAGTGACTAACCATTTCAATAGCTTATGTCAGATCTTTCTCAATAGCGTATGCGCAAGTAATTTAGGTTGAGAATCCATCCCAATTCTGAGCAGAGAATCCTCGTTGCGTGTATCCCAATTCTGGGTCTATATTGTTTGCAAATGACATTAGTGACTCGTGTCCCGCACTGTACGGGTTTAACAGTATAGTTATGTTTTCGATTAGACGCCTTCTTACTCTACGTTTGTACTGGATCTGAACTATTTTGTGAATGGCCCTCAAGTCGATATCAGCTGTATGTGGGTCAAATAAAACTTTAGGTCGTTCGCTGCCAATGACAATAATCGTGATGATTCTTGTGAAATTGTTTGAACCAAGATGAGACACCGATAAATCGACAAGGAAATTAGACCAAAATCGACTTTAAAACGTGTAACATATGCTAGTCCTAGCAAACCAGATTCATTTGTAATAAAAAAAAGGTCAACGAACAGGGTTGTTGTCACGTAATAGACTTCAAATTGATAAGATAACAGAATAGGTGTAATTGTATTGTAGACGGATATACAATGCAGTTCAATATACATTTGTGTCTAGTTTTGTTTCTTATTTATATATGCATTGGTAAGTAGTTTTTAATTCAATATACCAGCTCATGCATGTATCTGTAGATAATGGAAGGTGAATATTCGGATACTGGAAAACAGAGTGTACACACGTCGTTTAAGCTGAGACTCCATCCCAATTCTATGTACATATATTTAATAACATATGTTTCAACTATCATACATAGATCCACCGACACGCCTTTTTATATGGATGTGTATGATTAAATTCTACACTGTCTGTCGTGTCAGATTTTTTCTATGGCACAAACCCTTATCTTTGTCTGCACTGTTTGTATTTCAGATCTGTTAACCTTTTGATTTCATACTAATGTTTTTCATGCCTTTGCAAGCAGAGCAGATCTATATCAGACGGCTCCTTAATGAATCGTCTGATCATAGTCTACTCATCTCATTTTAAGATACAGATCCGATTCCACAGCTTTGTCAAAGCAAAAATAAAAAAAAATGTTACATTATAAAAACACAGCAAATAACTATATACGATGTTGTTATTTCTTATATGAATATTTAGGATGATTGTTATTCATGTACAGTAGAACCCTTCGAAACCTGGACTCTAGAAAAGAATAATTTATATACTTTTAATAAGATGGCTGCTTAATACTGGTTGAAAGTCATGCAAAACGCTCCTGGAAATTACAATGTGTTACTTCTTTTTATTCCATAATCTTGGATTTTACTCAAACTTGAACAGAATTTAGTATGGTGGGTGACTTGGACTTTTCATATGTACATTAACTGCGCAATAAAACTATATAGTATTTAATCATATATATATCTATTTAAAATGTATCATGATTTATTGTTTATAGGTTAAGGTTTGGTTTTCAAAGACTATGTTCAATGGGATATATTGTACAATTATGATATGAAACAAAATTTCACCCCAGGTAAATTTCTTTAAGTGGATGCGGATGTAGCACTATGGATCTTCGCCAGTAGCGCTGAGAGAGAGAGAGAGAGAGAGAGAGAGAGAGAGAGAGAGAGAGAGAGAGAGAGAGAGAGAGAGAGAGAGCATGCCAGCAAATGTGCTGATAGAGTAGTGTAGGAGTTTAAACTATAACTTTTTATTAATATGAAAATGTAATAGAGAACTGGAGTTTAGTATTGATTCTCTCCCCTCATCTTTAGCCTAGTTAGGGCTACACGAGGAGGGTTTTTTTGCAGGACTTTCACCCTGCATTAAGCTGTCGCCTGTCTCCATGACCGATATGTATACTATATATTATCGTTCAGTTTAGAGAGGTTTTACTGTAAACATTTTCTTCACTGATTACTACTGGTCCATGTATGACAGTTTTCCTCCTGTCCGCGTTTGCTTCAAGACTGTTGAAACTATAAAGTATTGGTCGAATAAGTAATAACCTTTGGCAACCAGTTTGGATCCTGATGAAACGCGTACACCAATGATTTTTGTGATTTTTGAAAGAAATGGAATTAAACGTTGTTTTCAGAAACCAAACTACAGTAAAACCTCTCTATTACGGCCACTAAATTGTGTTAATTAATTGGTATTTAGGGCAGGTGGCTGCTTAAAGCAATGTGAACGTAAAACAGAATGCTCCTATAGGAGCGTTATGTTTTACTTTCATCTTGCTTTAAACAGTCACCTGCCTTTAACCCATTCCCTGATATTGACGACTTTTGACGACTCTGTAGAAGTCACTTTGTGAAACCATTATGATAAATAGAGCATTTGCTCCTATAGGAGCAAATGCTCTATTTATCACAATGGTTTCAAACTACAAAATTCTAAAATGTTCCCTTTCTCTAGTTAATGCTCCTTTTCGGTACATTTATTAAAAACGGTTGTATCTAAAATAGCCTATGAGGAAAAGGGTTAGCGCAAAATATTGATGTTGTTTAGTGGCCGTTATATAGAAGTTTTACTGCATATGAAAACAAACTAGAGGCTAGTAATTGCAATGCTTACAGAGGTTCAGATAAGGGCGACCTGACACTTGTACACATATTTGATCTCATCAGGATCCAAATTGTTTAACACTCTGTCAATAGTTTCTCAAAAGCTTTCAACGAATCAGAAGTGACAAAGGCAATAGATAGGAGCTTACGAATACACCATTTTCATAGCAGTCTTAGGGTTAAGGTTTTGCCCCTTACAAAAACAGTAGAGTCGGATCCATATTATGACATAAGCAAACAGGGCAAACCAAGATCAGACGGCTCCTGCAAGCTTCCACCTGCCTTACAAACCTATAGATTCTAATGAGACATATTTTAATGCTCGCGTATCCCATTCCCTCATACGTTATTTATAGATACAACCTCTTTGAATAAATCTACCGAAAAGGAGCATTAACTAGAGAAAAGGAAAAATTTAGAATTTTGTAGTTTGAAACCATTGTGGTAAATATAGGAGCTCTATTTATCACAATGGTTTCACAAAGTGACATTTACAGAGTCGTCAAAAGTCGTCAATATGAGGGAATGGGTTAAGACGGGTTCTACTGTACCTCTATTACTATCTATTATTTCTAGAAGCTGCTGGTGCAACAAACTGTATGGACGGCTGGGAAGCATTTGACGGGTCCTGTTACTTGTTCGGTCATAGTCGGTTAAATTTCTATGACGCCGAGGTAAATAAATATAATCCAGGTTTCTCCTGCAGTTCTAAGTAGCATTCATGTACATGTATATGTAAGAAATAATGGCATCTTGAATATTAATTACAGTAATTGTTATAATGGCACAATGACACGGGAAATTGTAGTCACGGCAGAAACTATAGAATCAAATCTATACCATATAAAAGGCAAACAGATCCCATAGGAGTAGTCTGATCTGGGTCTACTCTGTTTGCAAAGGCGTAGAAAGGCGTATTTATGGAGTAAAGGTATGATGTAATCAATGACGTAATATATGACTTATTTATGGAGTAAAGAGTTAATTAGCCAGATATTGTATTTAAGTTGGGCGTACCTGTATAGAACGAATGTAAAGCAGGGTAAAACATTAAACCATTATACAATGTACATGGTTTTAGGAAGTGGATATCCCACAATATCATGATAGTCTCTATACAAAATCCGTATTTAGCCTGCTGTTGATGGATCCATGATTAGCCTTGCAAGTAGTTTAGAACTAGATGAGAAGCCCAGTAACTCGGCGTGAAGAACCAAGATGACTGATAGTCCGATTGCATTTTGTAGACTAATGTAAACTAATTGTAAGTGTGAAGTTTGAACTATAGGTGGTTGGTGAATATTTGTACTAAACTAATTTGCTTAGTCGGTTAGAGTTTAATTTTGACTTTTTTAATAAAATATAATTTTCTTTTTCATCGGTTTTCTGTAAACATTCGTTTGTCGATATAAGCTGTGGAAACAACTTTGTTAACCTATTCCCTGATATTGACGACTTTTGACGACTCTGTAAAAGTCACTTTGTGAAACCATTGTGCTAAATACAGCATTTGTTCCTATAGGAGCAAATGCTCTATTTATCACAATGGTTTCAAACTACAAAATTCTAAACTTTTCCTTTTCTCTAGTTAATGCTCCTTTTCGGTAGATATATTCAAAGAGGTTGTATATAAAATAGCCTATGAGGTAATGGGTTAAGCAACATTGCAAACACTGATCCATGTGTTCCTACACATGCTGTTCCTGCTGTTTTCAATTTTTGTTGTATTATCCCAGCACATTTGCCTTCAACATGGAACTGGATTGGTCATAATTGATGATGCCAAAGAAAATACCTTTCTTCGAGACTTTCTACACTCCTCCAGATGTATGTATGTCTATAACCGTTTCATAGCGAAACACGAGTCAATAATTCCCTTTTCAAATAGTTGTCATGTTACACTTTTCTTAAACCCTTCCTTCATACAAACATCCCAAACACAGTAGTAAAGCCAAGCAGGCAAAGCCACATACAAGACGCAGCCACCGCCAAAACATAGATAACATGTCACACACACACACACACACACACACACACACACACACACACACACACACACACACACACACACACACACACACACACACACACACACACACACACACACACACACACACACACACACACACACACACACACACACACACACACACACACACACACACACACACACACACACACAACTACACACCCAAACACACACACATACACAAGATGAACACAGAAAACCTTAACAAACACACAAGTACTAGAGATTAACATTCCAAACATGAACAAAAGCACAAGTACAAAGACGCAAGACAAACAAAAGTAAGGGTGACAAAGAGAGTACCGCCTTGGAACGGTCGGTGGAAAAATCACAACGGGGGTTGGGGGGTTAAACCGGTTTACGGACGTCACACTTATCTCGACCCTAGCTTAACAAATAGGGTAATTAATGGTATCCTCGCCGGACTTTCCCACAACATAGAAGACAGTTAACACATGACAATATGTAAAACATACCATAACAACTGTGAAAAATCCAGTTTTTTCCGTTAAGGGCACGACAGGGACAGGTTTCTGAGTAAGAGTATATATCATACAGTACTACCCTCGGCCTGTCATCGTGCACACAAAGAGGGAAGCGTGGCTACCGACTGTAAATGGGTCAATACCGAAACATGCAGTGCGTTGCAATATAATGGGGTCTTAACCTTTCTTCTTAAAGGTTTTAATGCGTTTTATAAACAAATCATGAAAATGGATATGACCAATTTTATATTTTATAAGATGGTGAGGTAGAGTAGTATAGAGTGCAGAGAAGTCATAAGAGCTCAACGTTTGATTTATCCAAGTTCGAGATATCGAAGTTCAACTGTAGTTACAAAAAATGAATACTGCTTAATTCGGCACTCGGGTGTGACACTTTTAACAACTTCTCATAAACAAATTCAATATTAATACATATATATATATATATATATATATATATATATAAGTCTGATTTCTGCATTAAGTAGACCATCATATAAAAACCTGCATTAGGTTGACCATTTGTATATTTTTACTAAGTCATAAAAATACAAATATAAAAGCATTTTTTTAAAAAGAATCTTCAATCTAATAACATATTTTAAAATTTACTTGAAATAACTAACGATAAAAAATATACAAAAATGTTGGTCTACTTAATATTTGTTAACTACGTTGGGTACTTTAAGTAGACCATAAGGCATAATTTCTGGCTTAGGTAGACCAGTTCCTAAAACCTGCATTAAGTGGACATATGCATATATATATATGTCTTTTAAGCATAACGATTCAAATATCTTAAATTAAGCATATGTACGACCATTTGCATCTCAGAAGTATATACAGTTGAACTGTGATAACTCGAACTCGGATAACTCAAACTCGGATAACTCGAACTTCGGGATAACTCGGAACTAAAATTGCAGTTTTTCCAAAATTTACAAAACGGAAAACCTCATAAATCACTAGGCATATCAAGAAACACATGTGACAGCTTAATGCAGGTCTGAAGTAATGCTAAAAGCTCCTGTTGGAGCTTTCAGAGTTACTTTAGACCTGTATTAAGCTGTTTAAGAAATTGTCCAGATTAGAAATCGGATAACTCGAACTTTGGTTATCTTGAAGTAATCTGTACATCCCTTGAAGTTGAGATATCGAAGTTCATCTGTATGTTGAATATGATCTTGTTCGGCACTGTGATAGAACTACCAACCATCTGCAATGCAGCTGGATACGCAGGCATCCTCTCATCAAGAGTTTATGCCCTGTCCCGACGGAGGCACGAACCCATAGCAGAGAAGGGTTGAGCGAATGTTAGCGTCATTCTGACGGCCTCTTTACACTCTCGAGAAGACTCCTGCTTTAGTATGTGAATCTGTTCCCTCATGTTTTTTTTTTCAAGTAAATTATCCTATTCAGTAGATTTATTCGAGGAGGTTGGGTCTATAAATAGCCCATGAGGAAATGGGATAAGCATTTCTCAAAAAATTCCCCGCAATGTGATCACTTGGTTTTATCAAATGCAGACTTATGTATTTAATTGAGTTATATCGTACACGCATATGTAGGTTGAAAAGGCAATTTAACAAGATGTGTTTGTGAAACACTATGCCCCCTCATATATTTGACATCTGACCTTGACCTCTGACCTTGAAATGTCAACCCTCAAAATGTGCAGCCTCATGAGATACACAAGCATGCCAAATATCAAGTCTCTATCTCTACTGGTCCAAAAGTTATGGCCAATGTTAAAGTCGGCGATTTGACCCATATATTTGACCTCTGACCTTGAAGGATGACCTTGACCTTGACACGTCACCCCTCAAAATGTGCGGCTTCATGAGATACATATGTATGCCAAATATCAAGTCTCTATCTATACTGGCTCAAAAGTTATGACCAATGTTAAAGTTGCTGACAAACAAACAAACAGACAAACAGACAGGGCAAAAACAATATGCCCCCCGACTATCGTCTATGGGGGCATAAAAATGCAGTAGTACTTATGATGCAACCAGGACTTCACAAAAGAAAACACAGGAGCTTCCATCACAGATCATTTTATTTCAAATGCACATGGAAGACCTTGAAACCCTACAATGCACACTCTGAGTAAGCAATGTTAAGCAATTGTAGCTGGTTCAATTAACCCTTTACTCCATGAATATTCATACAAGAAATAATGGACATTGTGGATATTAATAACGAGTGATGAATTTTTATAACGGCACTACGAACAAAGCGATTTTTAATTATGATAAAAAGTGTAGTTAGATCTATATATTTTATAAGCATAGCAGACTGAACAAACGGCATCTAATATAAATCATCCAAAACACAAAGCACACATACATGTATGCACGCACAAATATGTACGCATGCACATACATAGACAGCCTAAAGCAGGATGCCAGCATTGGAGGGCCGCTAACAAATTTCTGCAGGACTATTATTTTGAATTTAACAGCAACTTGTAAAAACATAATTATGTGTTTATAAATGGTTACTTAACCCTTCGCTTGCTATTCACGTCAATATACCTACCTGTAAATAGTGAAGACCCAGATCCTGCAGGAGCTGTCTCATCAGGGTCTGCACTATTTACAAGTTGAGTGTGCAACCAGTGCATTCCACAGCAGTGATTGCACAGCGAAATATTTGTACACAGTGAAGAGATATATAATTAAACAACAGGACATGGGTAAAGAAAGAGAAATGCATTTTAAAATTCAGCAAGCGAAGGGTTAAGAGTGCTGAAAAGTCAAAATGTCATTATAAAGGTACATAGTACATTAAAACATATATTTATTTACACTGCCGATTCTTATAGCATATGAAATTATATGAAGGCGTGTTTTAGCAATTTACTCCATACATTTGCCTTTTTACTCATTTGCAAACAGAGTAGACCTAGATCAAACGCTTTCTATAGAAGCAGCCTAATCAGGGTCTGTTCTGTTCGCTTATAATACAATATAGGTCCGATTCTACACTTTCTGATATTGCCAAACTAAATCGCATGTGTTCATATGCCATTATAAAAATAAATCTAAATAATATTATGTCATTATTCCTTGTATAAATATTCATGAAGTAAAGTGTAAATGTATTGTAAGCGTGGCGTAAGTAGTTTCTATAACAGATAAAGACTAACACACTGTACTTTGAGCAGCAGTGACTTATGCATTTCACATGAAACTATAGTCATGCCATACAAGACTGATGAGTCGTCATGATTCACTACATTATTACCGTGGAACCTGTATTAAGTGACCATCAAAAAGAGGTATAGACATGGCAGGAAATGAATGAAAATGAATGAATAAATGAATGATAGCTTAATTCAGATCAAAGTAATGCAGAAAGCTCCTGTAGCTTTCTGCATTATTTTGCCCTGCATTAAGCAACTATCTACTTTTGAAGATTTCTGCACTCCATTAATGGTCACTTAAGACAGGTTCTACTGTACAAATCTTAGCCTTTTGTAGATAGATCAATCAAAAACTAGACCTGTCACGAAAAGTGGTGGAATACCGCCCGCTCAGCTGCCTTTATCGCAATTAAACAGAATTTGTGCCAGGTTGTAAATCGGACAGACAGACCAACCAACTGACCAACACACTGACTCCTATATACCTCATTTCAAACTTTGTTTGCAAGGGTATAATAAATTAATGAACTTTAGTCGGCAAGTTGACATACCCCACGCCCCCACATTGTCAGAGAAAACAATATGGTTCCCCATGACAGATTCCTCTGAAATTGAAATGTTCTTATTCATTGCAATTCTTAAAGCAAATTTGAGAAAAATATGTCATGAAATGAAAGGTGTATTATGATACAAAGATGGACAGACGGATGGGTCAAAAACTATTTACCCTGAGCAAATTCGTTGCGTGGGGTATAGTTACATATCACTAGCCTGGAAAAACACAGATAGACATAAATGAGTCAAGAAAAGTTTAATTATAAATTTACAGTGCTAGGTTTGACATAAAGAAACTGTAATGGTTGAAGTATTCACGTTTACCAGGGCCAACAAGTCTGATGTACATGTATTTGGATTTTTATGGCAGATGGTAGCTCAATGCAGAAGAGTTCTGCTTACTTTCGCACTACATCAAGTTGCCAAAAATACAGCAGAGTCTCATCAAAGGAACGTTTCTTATAATATGCCACTTTGGTGTATTGAACACAGGTACATGTGTACAAGAGCTTTAGCTGCAATTCTGTCACAATTTATTAAACAATAACCTGTCTCTACAGAGTTATACTTTTCTTAAATAAAGGACATATATGATACCCCAAATCTAATTTAAAACTTGACCCCCAGTGACTTTTGTCACTGACCGTCCCAAGGCGGTACTTCCATCTTCCCCCTATTGCATGTTTGTTTTGTCTTTGTGCGTCTCTTGTTGTTTTTAAAGTTATGTACATATGCTGTTTCCTTGTGTTGCTATTCGGGCGACTGTTTGTTCTGTATGTGGCGTTTCCTGCACGACTCATTTTTGTACTTTTGACATTGTTGGAGACACATTGACTGAAGGCCTACAACAGTTTGATGTCGAATAGTTTTCATTTGATTGAACGTTTTGGCACATGTCTTCAAGTACTGTTGTTGAGATGCAAACCGGTTCCAAAAAAGTAGGCTCCTCTCTTCCAGAAACTGTATTACCTTCTTGTTACCTGAAAAAAGAAAACATTTTACAGGTTTAAATGTAAACAATATTGTATTCATGGCCCTATATTATTCACTTGGCTAATAGGCCAGCTGACATTATAAGTACATCTACAAACTATAACTAGAGGTCTGTTTTTTGTCACAAAAACAGAGGTCTCCCCCTTACATCCTCTTTCCAATACACAAGTGTAATGTCTGTAACTCCAAACTTATCAGGGTCTAATTTTAAGTCATCAGGGGCAATAACTCCAACATTATCAGGAGGAGACAATTCACAAACCCCGGCTACACAACAACACATGCTGGTCAACATTCCTGTGACGTTTGGTGACTCTAGTACTAGTGGTTTCAGAGATACACACGACACAAAGTAATGTTTCTCTTATTTTAAGTCATAAGGGGCAGTAACTCCAAAGTTATCAGAGGAGGACAGTTAAAAGATGCACAACAACTCATGCTGGTGAACATTCCTGTGAAGTTTGGAGACTCTAACCAAACTGGTTTCAGAGATACGTGCAGCACAAAGTTTCTCTAATTTTAAGTTATAATATCAGGGGCAATAACTCAAGAATTATCAGGGGGAGACAATTAAAAAATCAGGTGCACAACAACTCATGCTGGTAAACATTCCTGTGAAGTTTTGTGACTCTAGCTCTAATGGTTTTGAAGATATGCATGATACAAAGTTTCTCTAATTTTCAGTAATAATATCAGGGGCAATAACTATAAAGTTATCAAGGGGAGACAATTCAAAAATCCCAGGTGCACAACAACTCATGCTGGTAAACATTCCTGTGAAATTTGGTGACTCTAGCCCTAGTGATTTCAGAGATATGCACAACACTAAGTAAAGTTTGTCTAATTTTAAGTAATCAGGGGCAGTAACTCCAAAGTTAACAGGGGAGACAATTAAAAAAAACCAAGAGCAAAACAACTCATGCTAGTGAACAATCCTGTGAAGTTTGGTGACTCTAGCCCTACTGGTTTCAGAGATATGCGCGACACAAAGTTTGTATAAATTTAAGTGTTCATATCAGGGGCAATAACTCAAGAATTATCAGGGGAAGACAATTCAAAAATATAGGTGCACTACCAACTCATGCTGGTGAACCATCCTGTGAAGTTTGGTGACCCTAGTACTAGCGGTTTGAGAGATACGCGCGACACAAAGTTTTTCTAATTCTAAGTCATCATTTTAATTTCGACCGATCAATTACCATGGCAGCCAATATTATGAAACCACCTACCAATCAATTATGAGTACCAAAACATCCTGACATACAATTTTTCAGCAAAATCAAACAACTTCTTAATTTGGTCAAACAAGGTCTAAATTTTAACCAATCGGGAGTCCACAATTCAATTACCATGGCAACTAGTATTTTTGAAACATGTACCATTCAATTTGCAATATTTCATGATACAAACATTCATCATTATAAAACAAGAGGGTCATGAGGCCCTGAAGTGATCACTTGAGATAACCTTGTACACCTTGGTAGAGAACAACAAGGCAAAGCCTTATGGTTTCAGAGAAAAATAATATTTCATACTTGTCCTATGAAAACCTGGTAAGCCCCAAGGCAGGGCCAAGTTTCGCCAAGTGGTCAGTGAACATTCTTGTCAGAGGGCCACAATCCAAAGCTACATATTTATAGAGGACCATTAGATCATGTTTATGTTACATACGAAACATCAAAGGTCTAGGCCTTACAGTTTCAGAAGATTTTTAAAGATTTTCTTATGAAAAACTGATAAGCCCTTGGGCGATGCCATTTTGGTCCGGGGATCACAGTTTGAAAATCTTTGTAGAGGATAATAGATCATGCTACATACCAAATATCAAAGGTCTAGGCCTTACAGTTTCAGAGAAGAAGATTTTTAAAGATTTTCCTATGAAAAACTGATAAGCACTTGGGCGGGGCCATTTTTGGCCCAGGGGTCATAATTTGAACGATCTTTGTAGAGGACAATTTGATCATGCTACATACCAAATATCAAAGGTCTAGGCCTTACAGTTTCCCAGGAGAATATTTTTTAATGAGTTTCCTATGAAAAACTGATAAGCACTTGGGCGGAGCCATTTTTGGTCCGGGGATCACAATTTGAACAATCTTTGTAGAGGACCATAAGGTCATGCTACATACCAAATATCAAAGGTCTAGGCCTTACATTTTCAGAGTAGAAGATTTTTAAATATTTTAATATGAAAAACTGATAAGCCTATGGGCGGGGCCATTTTGGCCCGGGGCTCATAATTTGAACAATCTTTGTAGAGGACCATAAGATCATGCTTTTTTAAAGGTTTTCCTATGAAAAACTGATAAGCCCTTGGGAGGGGCCATTTTTGGTCTGGGGATCACAATTTGAACAATCTTTGTAGAGGACCATAAGATCATGCTACATACCAAATATCAAAGATCTAGGCCTATCAGTTTCAGAGAAGAAGATTTTTAAAGATTTTCCTATGAAAAACTGAAAAGCCCTTGGGCGGGGCCATTTTTTATCCGGGGGTCATAATGTGAATATTTCGTTCCCCCTAGCCACTGATGCTTCTGACAAAACTTGGTTAAAATCGGGTCAGCAGTTTCAGAGGAGATGTCGTTTGAAAATGTGGACTGACGCTGGACGGATCGCATCACAATAGCTCACCCTGAGCCTTCGGCTCAGGTGAGCTAATTATTATAGATTAGATTCTAGGATTTCTGCCATAACCAAACAATCCAATGTACAGAGATCATTATTAAAATTTAGCTAATAAATATTCATGACCTTTTTCATGTTAAAACTTAAATTATAGATTAGATTTTACTGTATTCTGAATACTTACCTTGGATGAGAAAGCCTGTAGAGACAGAGCATTGTTATCTGGTAAGACTTTGAACACGAATGGTAGTGCCCACTGGAGTTTTCCTTCACTTTTCTGTCTGGATTCTACTTTATTCATTCATCCAGCATGTTCTATGGTTTGTCACCTATTAATATGGTTGATGGACCATTCAGAGGAGTTCTCATCAACAGCTGAAAAACAGGTGCATTTTTTGTGCATTTTATTGTTACCATATGACAATTTATGTAAGATTGTATGACAGAAAAGAGAATATATCACTCTTTCTTCCAGAAATACGACTTTCTATGCCTTCACAAGTAGAGTAGACCAAGATCAGATGGCTCCTATAGGTGCAGTCTGATCAGGGTCTGCTCTGTTTGGTTATTCACAAAACAGATATGATTCTACAGTTTCTGACATGACCACAATTTCCTCAGTCTATGTGCTATTGTAACAATTAATACAAGAGTGCCAAGATGGCCCTTAATCGCTTACCTGATTACCATAGATTTAAGATTTTTGCAAGGTAGCCCATGGGTAGGGTAAATATTGACCTAAGGGACAGTATATGAACAATGTTGATATTGGATCATGAGCAGTGGACCATGAGCAGTGGTTCTGCAGAACAAGATTTTCAAAGATTTAGTATATTGATTTTATCAAGACAATGATTCCCAATATTCCCACCCAACCCATGATCACACTCAACCTTGATATCACCAAGACAAACACTCTGAGCAAGTTTGAGGAAGACTGGGTTAAAAATGTGGCCACTGGAGTGTAAACTAGATTTCTCTAAGATATGACCCAGTGACCTACTTTTTGACCTCACATAACCCACTTTCAAACTTGTCCAAGATTTTATTAGGACAATCATTCTGACCAATTTTCATGAAGATTTGGCTATAAATGTGACCTCTAGAGTGTTTACAAGGTTTTCGTACTATTTGACCTAGTGACCTAGTTTTTAACCCCACATGACCCACTTTCACACTCGTTTGAGATTTTATCAAGACAATCATTATGACTAAGTTTCATGAAGATTGGACAAAAATTGTGATTACTAGAGTGTTCACAAGGTTTTTCTACTGTTTGACCAAGTGACCTAGTTTTTAACTCCACTTGACCCACTTTTAAACTTGGCCGATATTTTATCAAGACATTCATTCTGACCAAGTTTCATGAAGATTGGACTAAAATTGTGACCACTAGAGTATTCACAAGGTTTTTCTACTGCTTGACCTAGTGACCTAATTTTTACCCCACATAACCCATTTTTCAAACTCCTCCGAGATTTTATCAAGACAATCATTCTGACCAAGTTTTATGAAAATATGGCAAAAAAATGTGACCTGTAGAGGGTTCACAAGGTTTTCCTACTATTTGACCTAGTGACCTAGTTTTTAACTCCACTTGACCCACTTTCGATCTTGTCCGAGATTTTATCAAGACATTCATTCTGACCATGTTTCATGAAGATTAGACTACAATTGTGACCACTAGAGTGTTCACAAGCAAATTGTTGACGACACACGACGGACGACGGACGAAGGACATTCAAGTCTCCCAAAAGCTCACCCTGAGCTTTGCTCAGGTGAGCTAAAAATTAATATGGATGATATCATTATTTCTTACATGAGTAAAAGCAAACACCACATTTTAAAGCAATAGAACATTTTGTTCCAACAAACAACTGCAAAAATGTTATTATAAAGGCTAACAGTTTGGCTCTAAATGAGACAACCTGTAACATGGCAACTTGTAAGGACTGTAAATTTATTTTTCAAAAAAAATGGAAGAAAATTTAACTTTAAAATTGAAGCAGAGTGCAATTACTTCGAATGCAAAGAGTTAATCTGTCTAGCTAAAATATGTTTAACCTAGCATATTTTAATAGACTGCGTCTTTAAATGCACAGTTTTAGATAGATTTGTATATTTAACCCTTTACGCCATGAATATTCACGTAAGAAATAATGATGTCATGAATATTAACCCATTTCTTATGTTGACACCTGTTGATGCCTCTGCAAAAGCCACTTATTGAAACAATTGTGATAAATAGAGCATTTGTTCCGTATGAATTCTAAAAAATAATTTTTCTAGTAGATCTATTCAAAGAGGTTGGGTCTAAAAGTAGCCTATCAGCGAATGGGTTAATTTGATCGAGTTGTTATAATAGCACAAGGAGACCGGAATTTTTCGCCAAGGCATAATCTGTATAATCATACCAATATTATGTCACAAGCAGACCCTGATCAGATTGTTCCTAAAGGTCTGGATCTACTCTGTTTGCAAATGTGTAGAAAGGCATAACTATTGGATAAGGGTTAAAGTACTGATATATATATTTCTACACCAAACTCTATGTTTAGAACTGTCTGTAAGGGCTGACACTTAAATGGTGATCCCAACATAGGTTTTGGTGGAGAAATAAAGTAGATATTATTGAAACTACTTTAATTCACTTATATCTTTCCCTCATATAAACATGTTTTTCACACCTTTGCAAACACAGTAGACCCATATGAGACATCTTGCTTACGGTCATACAATAGATCTGATTCCCCAGTTTCTACCAATACCAAATAATCCTGTGTACCTAAGCCATCATAGAAAATCAGCTGGTAAATAGCCCTTTTAATGTTGAAGGAGCAGTCTGATCTGGATCCGATCAGTTTGCTTGTAGAGTAATATATATCTGATTCTACAGTTTCTGCCATGATCAAATTTTATTGTATTATCCCTTTAATCTACACCTTGCAAACAGAGTAGACACAGATCAGATGATTCCTGTGAGAGCTGCTTGATCAGGGTCTGCTCTATTTGCTTTTAAAATGATATAGATATGATCCTATGGCCAAACATTCCCTTGTCCATGACTTGTGCCATTAAAAAAGTAATTCATTTAATATTCATGATGTCACTATTTCTTACATGAATATTCATTGAGTTATGCGTTAACCCTTCTAAGACAATGCACAATTATCCTCTGCATCAATTTTGCGCTTCTTTCCAAAAACCTTCGGATTAGGGCAGTCAAGTTACTCAGCATCTTACCCAGATCTAAACTGTTTAACGTCTTTAAGCGCATTTATATACAGGGCAGACAAAGATCAGACAGCTTCTGTAGAATCAATCTGATAGGGTCTGCTTTGTTTATAGACTAAATCTGATTCTGCAGTTCCTGCTACGGCAAAAACATTCTGTGTTTATATGCCAGATGTATATATTTTAAGGACCACATATGGATTAGGTGGACTGATGTATATATACATAGTACGACGTAAGGATTAGGTAGACCCATGTATATACTGAAAGTGTGAAATAAGGCTGAGGTAGACCGATGTATAGATTTGAGTGAGTGAGTTGGGTTTTACATCCGACCAACAGTATTTCAGTTATTTGCAGACTGTACTCGCTTGAGACAAGTTATAATGCTGCATCACTGGAATGCCCCTGCCACGGGCACATGGCAAGGCACCCACCCAGTCACATCCTGACACCGGGCTGACCAGTCCTAGAACTACCCCTTTAATGTCAATTGTAGACAGAGGAGCTACTAGTACAAACTTTAAATTACTTTAGGTCTGTCGTGGCCAGGGATTGAACCCACGACCTTCCGTACGGCAGGCGGACGCTCTACCACCAAGTCACGCGACCGGTGTATAGATTTGAAGGAGAAAACCTATCCAGATCCAAACTGTTTGTTAGGGTCACCAAAACATTATATTTTAGTGTTCTGTCCTTAATCATTTACCTCTTAGATAAGCCTTTTACCCTTTCCTCCATGAATATTCATATAAGAAATAATGACATCATGAATATTAATTAGATCAATTTGTTATAATAGCACAAAGACACATGAAGTTTTTGATATGGTTGAAAATGTAGAATCATATCTAAATTATATCATCTAGCAAACAGAACAGATTTTGATCAACCAGCTCCTATACGAGCCATCTGATCTGGGTCTCCCCGGTTTGCAAAGTAGAAGAAAGGCATGTTTATGGTGTAAAGGGTTAAACGCCTTTGCATAGTACAGAGTAGACAAATATCAGACAGCTTCAGTAGGACAAATCTGAAAGAGTCTGCTTTGTTTGTTTATAGACTAAATATACATTCTACAGTTTGTGCCATATCCAAAACATTCGTTTATGCCAGATGTATATATTTTAAGGACAACGTATGGATTAGGTGGACCGACGTATATATTCAAAGTATGACGTAAGGATTAGGTAGACCAATGTATATATTGAATGTGCAACATAAAGTTTGGTTTGGTTTTATCAGGTTTTACACCGCTTTAACAGTATTTCAGTCATATCATGATGTTCAGCTAATAACAGGTGGAGGAAGACCCCAGAGGTTCCCAGATCCCAGAGGTTCTCTGCGCACAGAACAGATTGCATTGTTTCGAGCACAGAACATCCGGGTAGAACCACCGACCTATCTCGAGCCAGCTTAAATGCTTCCTTACATGAAAAATCCAAATGCACATACCAATGTATATACTCAAAATGCGACATAAGGCTTAGGTAGACCGATGTATAGATTTGAAGGACAAATCTTACCTTTTGTGGTACTTGATTTTAGTAATTTTGGTAGAGAGATTATAAAACGCTATTCCTACGAAATACCATTCAAACTGAACCACCAGTTTTTGAGAAGAATTTTAGTTTTCTAAGTTTAGCCCGGTCCCTGGTATGTATCAGCATAACTTAAGCAAATTTTGATAAAGGGTCATGAGGCAACTACTCCTTCAAAATACCATTCCAATTGGACAAACTGTTTTGGAAAGTGTCACAGGAAGAGTTTTTCTGTCAAATATCTTTCAGTTCTGGCCACTGTTTTGGAGATGTTTAAAGAATTTTCCTTCGGGTGCCATCATAACCAGTTCTACACAGATCCAGATTCTTTAAGAAATGCAAATGAGAGAAATGCTATGGTAAAATTGTATAATTATTTACCTTTCTTCTCCACCATGTGGCTTGCATCATCATAAGCGTAAACAATTTCATCCCCTTGCTGTAAATTAGTTGTGCTGTCAAACACCTTAAAATGTATATAACTGCATTGCTGTCAGATGGTTATGCATCATCTATCATTTGGCATACATCCCCAAACCAATCATCAGTATCCATACTGAAAAATATTTATAATTCAAGCATATACTAGCCTAGTCCATGCATATGAAATTCTATAATCACTTCTGACTATTTAGTTTATGAACATTTATTAACCCTTTCATCCATAAATATGCCTTTCTACGCCTCTGTAAAGGTCAATTCTTTGAACAATTGCCATAAATTGAGCATTTGTTCCATAGGAACATTTTTTCACACATGTATTTACAAATACAGTAGACTCAGATCAGAAGGCTCCAATCTTTGAGTTGACTGATCATCGTCTGTTCTCTTTGCTTTTGACATGATATAGATCTGATTCTAACTTTTTGTCAAAGCAAAAACAAGTACCACGTATGGTACATGATACGCCTGTTTTCAAACTTTCGATGCCTTATAAGTGTTGACATTTTCTAAATTGTACTTCAGATCTGAAAGTGATATTATATAAAACAAGACATGTTTATAAAACATGTATATCCCCAGATCCCCTGACCTTTGATCTAGTGACCTCAACTATAGAGGTCATCTAGTGGTCATGACTAATCACCTAAGCAACTTTGAAGATCCTAAGCCAAACCACTGATCATTTATTGATCTGAAAATATTTCACAAGTTAAGGTCATGGAAACCTTGACCTTTGACCTAGTGACCTCAACAACTATAGGTGTCATCTAGTGGTCACAACCAACTACCACAGCAAGTTTGAAGATCCCAAACCAAACCATTGAGCAGTTATTAATTGAAAACCCATTTCATAAATTAAGGTCATGATGACCTTGACCTTTGACCTAGTGACCTCAAAATCAATTGGGTCATCTAGTTGTCATGACCAACTACCACAGCAAGTTTGAAGATCCTAAGCCAAACCCTTGAGTAGTTATTGATTGGAAACTATTTTACCAGTTAAGGTCATGGTGACCTTGACCTTTGACCTAGTGATCTCAAAAACAACAGGGCTCATCTAGTTGTCTTTACCAACCACCACAGCAAGTTGGAAGATCCTAAGCCAAGCCCTTGAGCAGTTATTGATCGCAAACCATTTCACCAGTCAAGGTCATGGTGACCTTGACCTTTGACCTAGTGACCTCAAAAACAGTGCTCATCTAGTTGTCATGACCAACCACCTAAGCAAATTTGAAGATCTTAAGTCAAACCCTTGAGCAGTTATTGATCAGAAACCATTTTACCAGTTAGTCATAGTGACCTTGACCTTTGACCTAGTGACCTTAAACAACAAAAGGGGTCATCCAGTGGTCATGACCAACTACTGCAGCAAGTTTGAAGATCCTAAGCCAAACCACTGATCATTTATTGATCTGAAAACATTTCACAAGTTAAGGTCATGGTGACCTTAACCTTTGACCTAGTGAGCTAAAAAACAACAGGGCTCATCTGGTTGTCATGACCAATCACCTAAAGAAATCTGAAGATTCTAAGCCAAACCCTTGAGCAGTTATTGATCAGAAACCATTTTACCAGTTAAGGTCATGGTGACCTTGACCTAGTGACCTAAAAAACAACAGGGGTCATCCAGTGGTCATGACCAATGACCACAGCATGTTTGAAGATTCTATGCTAAACCCTTGAGCAGTTATTGATCTGAAACCATTTAACCAGTTAAAGTCATAGTGACCTTGACCTTTGACCTAGTGACTTTAAACAACAAAAGGGGTCATCCAGTGGTCATGACCAACCACCACAGCAAGTTTGAAGATCCTAAGCTAAACCCTTGAGCAGTTATTGATCGGAAACCATTTAACCAGTTGAAGTCATGGTGACCTTGACCTATGACCTCAAAAACAATAGGGGTCATCTAGTGGTCATGACCAACCACCACAGCAAATTTGAAGATTCTATGCCAAGTCGTTTATTAGTTATTGTTCGGAAACCATCGATCTACCGACCTACCGATATGTGTAAAGCAATATACCTCCATTTTTTCAAAAGGGTGGTATAACAAGAGCACCGCAAGCGGGTGCGAATGCTCGTCTGTTATCATTTAGAGTTACGATAATAGCTCCTGGTTTCTTTGAAACAGATACGCTAAAAAATGAAGTGAATATCTTATTCAATAAAATGTTATGGCCATCCTCATTTTTGCAGATTTAGGTAAAGTGCAAAATCAACTCAGCTTCTGATTTTGTTCAATAAAATATGTGTGGGAAGTTTTATTGATATCCTTTTTACAGAAAACAAAAGGGCCAGAATGGCCCTGAAGCGCTCACCAGACAATCAGAGAAGATTTTCAAAGTTTTCGCTATATGTTTCTATAGAAAACTAGCCGGCCCTGGGACGGGCCAATTTTGACCCCAGAGGAATAATTAAGAAAAACTTGTAGGGGACCTGAACATGATGCTATAAGCCAAAGATGAAAGCTGAGATTAATCTTCCAGTTTCAGAGAAGAAGATTTTCAAAGTTTTCTCGATATGTTTCTATTGAAAACTGCCCACCCCTGTGGCAGGGCCAATTTTGACCCAAGGGTCATAATTTATATAACTTTTGTAGACGACCTGAACATGATGCTATGTGCCAAATATGAAAGCTGCGAGCCTTCCAGTTTCAGAGAAGGAGATTTTAAAAGAGTTCACTATTTGTTTCTATCGAAAACTGCCCACCCCTGGGGCTGGACCAATTTTGACCCAGGGGCCATAATTTACATAACTTTTGTAGTCATTTTGACCTTTGACCTAGTGACCTCAAAAACAACAGGCTCATCTAGTTGTCATGACCTAAGCAAATTTGAAGATCTTAAGTCAAACCCTTGAGCAGTTATGGATCAGAAACCATTTTACCAGTTAAAGTTATAGTGACCTTGACCTTTGACCTAGTGACCTTAAAATACAATAGGGGTCATCCAGTGGTCATGACCAACTACCGCAGCAAGTTTGAAGATCCTAAGCCAAACCACTGATCATTTATTGATCTGAAAACATTTCACAAGTTAAGGTCATGGTGACCTTGACCTTTGACCTAGTGAGCTACAAAACAACAGGGCTCATCTAGTTGTCATGACCAACCACCTAAGGAAATCTGAAGATTCTAAGCCAAACCCTCAAGCAGTTATTGATCAGAAACCATTGTGACCTTGACCTTTGACCTAGTGACCTCAAAAACAATAGGGGTCATCCAGTGGTCATGACCAACCACCACAGCAAGTTTAAAGATTCTATGCTAAACCCTTGAGCAGTTATTGATCGGAAACCATTTAACCAGTTAAAGTCATGGTGACCTTGACCTATGACCTCAAAAACATTAGGGGTCATCTAGTGGTCATGACCAACCACCACAGCAAGTTTGAAGATCCCAAGCCAAACCCTTGAGCAGTTATTGATTGGAAACTATTTCACCATTTTAGGTCATTGTGACCTTGACCTTTGACCTAGTGACCACAAAATAATAGGTCATCTACTTGTCATGACCAACCACCACAGCAAGTTTGAAGATTCTATGCCAAGTCGTTTAGAATCATTTCTCCATGGCAAGAGCACCGCAAGCTGATGCGAATGCTCGTCTGTTATCATTTAGGTATGTGTGGATAGGCCTTGTCAAGATAAACATGCATACCAACAAGAGCACCGCAAGCGGGTGCAAACCCTTGTCTGTCGGCATTGTCAAAAAATATAAAGGGCAATAACTCCAAAATTTATGGTTCTTATGTAGGGCCATTCCCTTCAATGAGATCTACTAACCTATGAAGTTTCATGTTGATACCTCTTATACTTTTCGAGTTATGGTCAATGTTAAGATTTCGGAGGACAATGACAAAATTGACGCGGATGCCCAAGTTACAACAATAGCTCGTGGTTTCTTCGAAACAGACGAGCCAAAAATGAAGGTTGCAAATGAAAAATTGAAGAAGTTATGGTCAATGTTAAGATTTCAGACGACAACGACGACAATGACAACAACAACAACATGGTTGCAGAGTTACGATAATAGCTCCTGGTTTCTTCGAAACAGACGAGCTAAAAAATGAAGTGAATATCTTATTCAATAAAATGTTATGGCCGTCCTCATTTTTGCAGATTTAGGTAAAGTGCAAGGGCCATAACTCTGTAACAACAATTTAAATGAACTTCAAAATCAACTCAGCTTCTGATTTTGTTCAATAAAATATGTGTGGGAAGTTTTATTGATATCCTTTTAACAGAAAACAAGAGGGCCAGAATGGCCCTGAAGCGCTTACTAGACAATCAGAGGAGAAGATTTTCAAAGTTTTCACTATATGTTTCTATATAAAACAATGCACCCCTGGGGCGGAGCCAATTTTGACCCCAGAGACATAATTTATGTAACTTTTGTAGAGGACCTACAGATGATGCTATGTGCCAAAGATGAAAGCTAAGACACCTGTAGATTCAGAGGAGAAGAATTTTAAAGGTTCAAATTGTTGACGAATAACGACGCACGACGCACGCCGACAGACGACGGACACCAGGCGATCACAAAAGCTCACCCTGAGCACTTTGTGCTCTGGTGAGCTAAAAAGCGTAAAAAGGCTTCTAGATCATGTAACACACTGAACAAATAATTGAATGCAAAAATTGTCAAATGGTGAAATTCTCACCTGACCATTCTATTCATAAGCTTGTCAGAATTAAATTTATCAAAACCGATATGAAGCCACACAGTACAGGCACTTATGACACATATCCTAAACATTGAGACTGCCTTTGAATGAATTCATACACACATGATCTTACATGAAAAACACATTTTTTCTCAAACACATGTGTCTGTGAAAGAGATGAAGTTCTTGGTACCCATACATTTGAAAGCCCTTACCTCAGTGTCCCGGATGATGGCATCCTCCCAGTTTCCATAGATCAGCTCTTGGTTCTCTATCGGGAAGATTGAATACCATGTGTTGTCCTTGTCATCTCTCTCTGCAAAGGAATGGAATACAAAAAAAAATCTTCACATAGACAATGGAGTGAACAAAAGTGAAAAACTGGCACAATGTATACCCAACAAAAGGGTATTTGCAAACAGAATAGACATAGATCAGACAGCTTTTGTACAAGTCGACTCTGTTTGCTTGTGGAATAACTGATATGATTCTACATATTGTGCCATGGTCAAAACTGCAGACCTGTGTTATGCCATTATAAAACATGAGCTAATCATGATGAGTCCAGTGATTAATCTAGGTCTGCGTCCTGCGTCAGAGACGCATTAAAATAGCAAAAAACGCATCATTCTGAAGTGTAAGCGTCCTAAAGGACGCATTAAAATATGGCTGCGTGTAGCCGTTGAAGTTAATTTCACGTAGTGAAACTACTAGAACACCGTAGCGATATCAACATCCGACTGTTGTATGTATTTTACAACAATGATTTTGATTGGCTGGTATGCAGCAGGATGTTCGTAATGAGCCAATGAAAACGTTCCTTTTAAAATGGCAGCACCGAAAGACCCCGGATAATCCAAGATGCTGCTACCGAAAATAGTCAGTTGTGTCCCAGTGACATGATTTCAACGTTCGTGGATCAAAATAAGGATCCCGAATCCGATGTAATGGAGGAAAATAACGACTGTCAGCTTAAAGAGAAAAAGAGTTCTGACCAAAGTGGTTGGCGACTTACTCCTAGTTGACTTCTGTTAGGCAACGGATTTCATGTTTTGCTGCATATGCGACAAATATCAGGCCAAACATTACATGGTAAATGTACACACTATTGAAACGCTATCGAAAATATCATTTTGTTGCTTCGAGCCAGGTAAGTAGTCCACACATGGGTACTCTGAATGGTGGTATCGATCTACTTTCGGTTTTGACAATATTCGACATCCATGCTGTCTTAACCCTTTCCTTCATGTAAACGTGTTTTCACACATTTGCAAACAGAGTAGACCCAGATCAGACGGCTCCTATAGAAGTTGTCAGAAAAGGGTCTGCTATTTGCTAATGGAGTTTGATAGATCAGTTTCTTTAAAGTTTCTGAAATGTCTACAATATTCCACTTTCCATATTTGATTATAACTACTTTTTCCATGAATATTCACTAGGTACAGTACTGGTACTTGGTATAAACAGAACAGGGAAAAGTTAACAGCTAATTGATGAGACTAGCCAGGAAACCTGGTTATACTTATAACTATAATGCAGTAAATGTTCCAAAACTAGAATGTAACTGCAGAATTACGATTTAACATCAGTTTTCATTTAATTTTATGCTTTGGGACTCATCAATTTAGTTTGGGACTCATAGTTTTCCTCTGGGACTCATTGTTTTCAGATTAGCGAGTCCTGGGACTCATGGTTCAAATTTCTAGATTAATCACTGTGAGTCATTATTTCTTTTGTGTTAATTAAGACGAGTAATTTGGCAGAGAATGTTGTCCAGATCAATTCTATGAGTAGATACTTCTTTTCAAAATACACACACACAGAGTGTCACACATTAAATCAAACCCAGATGAGGGTATACCATCTACAGCTATACATTTTATACAGTAAAGTAAAACCTCTCTATAACGGCCACTAAATTACATCAAGTATTGTGTGTTAAAGACAGTCGGCTGCTTAAAGCAAGGTGAAAGTAAAACAGAACGCTCCCATAGAACCGTTCTGTTTTACTTTCACCAAGTGCTTTAAGCAGCCACCTGCCCTTAATACCAACTAATTAACACAATTTAGTGGCCGTTATAGAGGTTTTACTGTAGTGGCGGTTATAGAGAGTTTTTACTGTAGTTCTCACAATCTCTCCTTAGGCTTTCGAAAGGATCGTTCCTTTACCTAATGAATATTAATGTAAGAAATATTGACACAATGAATATCTCTTATCTGATAATGGCATTTGAACAAATAATTTTGTGGTATTTTCAGAAAATACAGAATCAGATCTATATTTTGTTTGTACTCGTAAGTAATTATCGCCTGCAAAACTTTTCGTCTGCTGCAATTCTGAAAGTTCATTGTTTTTAAATGATTTTAACCCTTTCCTTCATATACACGTTTTCACGCATTTTCAAACAGAGTAGACCCAGATCAGACGGCTCCTATAGGATCAGGGTCTGCTCTGTTTGCTAATGGAATTTGCCATTCTGGTAGAGAAGCTAGAGTAGAGGACCAAAGTACATTGGAAGTAGCTAGGACCCATGCATTTGTGGTAAATGCAGACCCGGGACCCAAACAAACATGTCTGAGAAACCTGCTGTGTCTCCAGCCTGAGAATGTGTTGATAAATTCAAATCTAGCTCAGTCCAGCTGTATAGGGTACCTTTTTGTGAGCCTTGTCCTATGCCGGTCAGTGACTTCATCACTGGCATTGTGCTGCTAACCGGCTTCCATTGACCCCCAGGTTAGTCTGAAATAATGAGCAATCACAGAACTAATCAGGATCTGCTCTGTCTGCTTACGGAATTATAATAAAATCTGCCTCCACAGTCTCTACCAATACCAAAGCACTGTTCAGCTAATTAAAATTCATGATGTAAATATTTCATACATGAATATTTAACACGGTTAATGCAAAATTGTCACATGAAATGGTGAAATTCTCAACTGATCTGGGTCTACTCTGTCTGAAAAGTCATCTATATTAGGGACCCCCCCCCCCCAAACGTATTCATATACATGTACATGTACCAGGAAAAATGTCAAAAAGGTAATAACACTGGTAACTGACACTGGGATTGAAAAAAAATATTACAGATGAACAGGTTCAGATATCAGAGTAAATAAAGTAAAGTTTCAATAAATTTGAAACAAGAGGGCCATGATGGCCCTGAAATCGCTCACTAGAGGGAAAGATTTTTAAAGTTTTAACTACATGTACGTTTCTAAACAAAACTGGACACCTGTTTTGTGGGGTGTTATTTGACCCTTTCTCTGTATGATTATAATGGCAAGCTTTCTGGGATGATTTGCTTTATTATAAATATTTTCTAAGTCAAATACCGAACGTTTACCGACCGTTAACTTGGAAAGCATATTTCGCACAAAACATATATGGAAAAGTTTCATTTTCCATTACATATTACTACGCATAACCTAACAACTCCTTGATATATTGCGTATTTAGAAACGAACGACAACTCTTGTAGAGTACATTTCGTAACAAAACCAGTTCACACCGGGACGTTTCGAACACCTTCAGAATTAGAGTACTGATGATTGTTTCAAAGCAGAAATTGTATAAAAATCGCGATTTCAACAATTTATACAAACGGAATTGTTATGGAAATGGAAAATTAAAACTTGTTAACAATAACTGGTGATAATAACCATTGTGATAAATAGAGCATTTACCTTAGTGATAAATAGAGCATTTGCTCCATAAGAGTAAATGCACTATTTATCACAATGGTTTCAAATCTACACAATTCTGAAATTTTCCTT
Source organism: Azorinus chamasolen (assembly GCA_963576725.1). Taxonomy (NCBI): domain Eukaryota; kingdom Metazoa; phylum Mollusca; class Bivalvia; order Cardiida; family Solecurtidae; genus Azorinus; species Azorinus chamasolen. Next base: position 22,016,165 of record OY755252.1, read on the forward strand.
TTCTCTATTTAACCCTTTTCCTCATATAAACATGTTTTCACGCATTTGCAGAGTAGACCCATATTTACCTCTTTGAATAAGCAGATTACATTTCTAACAGATGACAACCCTATCACTGCTTAGCATGACTTGACCGAAATTAGCACACAGTTTAAACTCAGATCTGACACATACCGGTATGTAACTTTATATGTCGTTTGTATATGAGTTAATTTACTCCTATGGAGCAAATGCTCTATTTATCACAATGGTTTGAAATCTACACAATTCTGAAATTTTCATCTTCTCTAATTAATGCTCCTTATCAGTAGATTTATTCAAAGAGGTAGGATCTGAAAAAAGCCTTAGTGATAAATAGAGCATTTGCTAACCATTGTGATAAATAGAGCATTTGCTCCATAGGAGTAAATGTTCTATTTATCACAAAGGTTTCAAATCTACACAATTCTGAAATTTTCCTGTTCTATAATTAATGCTCCTTATCAGTAGATTTATTCAAAGAGGTATAATAGTCACTTTATGAAACCATTGTGATAAATAGAGCATTTGCCTTTGTGATAAATAGAGCATTTGCTCCATAGGAGTAAATGCACTATTTATCACAATGGTTTCAAATCTAAACAATTCTGAAATTTTCCTTTTCTCTAATTAACCCTTTTCCTCATATAAACATGTTTTCACGCATTTGCAAACAGAGTAGACCCAGATTTACCTCTTTGAATAAGCAGACAACATTTCTAACAGATGACAACCCTATCACTGCTTAGAATGACTTGACCAAAATAAGTACAGTTTGGATTCTGATCTGACACATACCAGTATGTAACTTTATATGTCGTTTGTAAATGAGTTAATTTACTCCTATGGAGCAAATGCTCTATTTATCACAATGGTTTGAAATCTATACAATTCTGAAATTTTCCTTTTCTCTAATTAATGCTCTTTATCAGTAGATTTATTCAAAGATGTAGGATCTGAAAAAAGCCTTTGTGATAAATAGAGCATTTGCTAACCATTGTGATAAATAGAGCACAAGCTCCATAGGAGTAAATGTTCTATTTGTCACAATGGTTTCAAATCTACACAATTCTGAAATTTTCCTTTTCTATAATTAATCCTCCTTATCAGTAGATTTATTCAAAGAGGTAGGATCTGAAAAAAGCCTTTGTGATAAATAGAGCATTTGCTCCATAGGCGTAAATGCTCTATTCATCACCATGGTTTCAAATCTACACAATTCTGAAATTTTCCTTTTCTCTAATTAATGCTCCTTATCAGTAGATTTATTCAAAGAGGTATAATAGTAACTTTATGAAACCATTGTGATAAATAGAGCATTTGCTCCATAGGAGTAAATGCTTTATTTATCACAATGGTTTCAAATCTACACAATTCTGAAGTTCTAGAAGCAATCCTACACATTGAGAATGATATTTACACATATATTGGTGACGTCATACTCGAAAATTGTGATGCAATAAGGCTTACATGTACATGTATACACACACATTGAAGTAAGGAATCAAAACCTCTAGCTTTAATACATGGAAGTAACTAAAAAAATAACCATTATTCATATTTATAGAATATTACCTTCAATGAGCCTGCATGCCTTTTACAGTCCTGCCTTTAGCTGAAATATTTCCAATAAAATACTATAGAATATAAGAATATCTAGATAGATCTATAGATCTACGGATTCGTCAAGATCAGATGCAATTTTTTGTAACATTTTGGGTCAACTTTGAAGGTTCTTACTTCGACATCATTTCATGTTTAACTGTTTACTGAAACACTATAGTTACAAGATTGGCAAATTTCCATGCTTAGAAATAAAGTATATAGAAAACAAGAGGGCCATGAGGCCCTGAAGCGCTCACCAGACATAACCCCAGGGGCGGGCCATATTTGACCACAAGAAATCATGTGTACACCCTTGGTAGAGAACCACAAGGCAAAGCAATATGCCATTAATTAAAGGTCTAAGCCTTATGGTTTCAGAGAAAGATAATATTTATATTTTTCCCATGAAAAACTGATAAGCCCTGAGGCAGGGCCAAGTTTCGCCCAGTGGTCAGGGTCGTAAGTTAAACATTCTTGGCAGAGGACCACAAGCCACAGCTACATATTTGTAGAGGATCATTAGATCATGTTACATACCAAATATCAAAGGTCTAGGCCTTACAGTTTCAGTAGATTTTTAAAGATTTTCCTATGAAAAACTGATAAGCCCTTGGGCGGGGCCATTTTTGGCTTGGTGGTCATAATTTGAACAATATTTGTGGAGGACCATAAGATCATGCTACATACTAAATATCAAAGGTCTAGGCCTTACAGTTTCAGAGAAGAAGATTTTTAAAGATTTTCCTATGAAAAACTGATAAGCCCTTGGGCGGGGCCATTTTTGGCCCGAGGATCATAATTTGAACAACTTTTGTAGAGGACCATGAGATCATGCTACATACCAAATAACAAAAGTCTAGGCCTTACAGTTTCAGAGAAGAAGATTTTTAAAGCTTTTCCTATGAAAAACTGATAAGCCCTTGGGCGGGGCCAATTTTTGGCCCGGGGGTCATAATTTGAACAATATTTGTAGAGGATCATAAGATCATGCTACATACGAAATATCAAAGGTCTAGGCCTTACAGTTTTAGAAAAGAAGATTTTTAAAGATTTTCCTATGAAAAACTGATAAGCCCTTGGGCGGGGCCATTTTTGGCCCAGGGGTCATTATTTGAACAATATTTGTAGAGGACCATAAGATCATGCTACATACCAAATATCAAAGTTCTAGGCCTTACAGTTTCAGAGCAGAAGATTTTTAAAGATTTTCCAATGAAAAACTGATAAGCCCTTGGGCGGGGCCAATTTTGGCCCGGGGGTCATAATTTGAACAATCTTTGTAGAGGACCATAAGATCATGCTACATACCAAATATCAATGGTCTAGGCCATACAGTTTCAGAGAAGAAGATTTTTAAAGATTTTCATATATTACCATATATGGAAAAAACGACCACGCCCTCTGGCGGCCATGTTTTTTGCCGGATCAAAATTCTTTTAACAACTTTTAAAGTCTATCAACTGAGAAACATTTTGGTGAAAACTATATTCAAATCGGACAAGTCATTCTGGAGAAGAAGATTTTTCTAGATATTGCGTACAGTTGCCATGGCAACAAGACCGATGGCCCCGCCCACTATCTTTTAACAACTTTTGAAGCACCCACCCACAGTATGTATCTGACCAAGTTTGGTTACAATTGGGCAGTCGGTTTCAGAGAAGAAGTCATTTGAAATTGTTGACGGACAGACAGACGGACAGACGGACAGACGGACAGACGGACAGACGGACAGACGGACGACGGACGCCGGACACAGGGGTATCACAATAGCTCACCTTGAGCACTTTGTGCTCTGGTGAGCTAAAAAAATAGATTAAATAATCAAAATGAAGGAAAATATCAAGAAATACCTTTATTTGAAAGAAAATGAATATCTATTCAACAGTAATGAAACTAGAAACAGCTATTGATGAAACGAAAAACGACGCTAATTTTTCACAATTCAAGGGGTACCGGACCCATTCACAATCCCAGGAAAAAAATCACTGTTTCCTCCCGTTATGTGTTTTCGAAGGTCATGTATTTTCGATGATCTTGTTCATGCACATTCTTTATAATAACCTTGCAGGATTTCTGGCCACTACGTGAATTCATATAAACATAAACAGCTTAAGATAACGCCTGTGGAAAATAAAGACGAAATAGATATTCGAATGCGATCAGGAAAACACATAACTCAGCCAGTCTCAGGGATATGTCAGGAAGACGACAGCCTGTAGTTTTTATTTTTGATTATATGACAAGAATGCTGCAATATTTTAAAGAGAATGTGTAAACAGTAACCACTAAGGTTAAGAAATCTTATTTAGATTGTATTTATTTGTAGAGACTAGAGTGGGGGAAAAGGTTTTAACCCTTCGCTTGCTATTCGTGGCAATATACCTACCTGTAAAGAGTGAAGACCCAGATGAGACAGCTCCTGCAGGAGCCGTTTCATCAGGGTCTGCACTTTTTATAAGTTGATTGTGCAACCAGTGCACTCCACAGCAGTGATTGCACAGTGAAATACTTGTACACAGTGAAGATATATGTTATTATACAACACGGCATGGGATGATTTTTAAAATTCAGCAAGAGAAGGGTTAAGGTCACCAGAATGGGTCAATGAATTCCATTTGAAGTTTGATTTTATCATATTAAATTTTGTAATTTATCTGTTGATGTAAAGATTTTTCTAGTCAAGCTTTTCTATAACAGACCAATTTCATATATATAACTTTAGATTTACAAAACATATGTGATAGTCATAAGTAACGTCTAACGATCCAGCTGGAAATTATGTAGGGCGAAACTTCCCAGCTAGGACGATAGACCTGACATACAAAATACCAGTAAATAAGACAAAGCTACATAAAATTACTAGATAATCTTTCGAATCTTAAATTCTGCAGTTATGAAGTAGCACGATCACAGCGAACTTGTATGATGGTGGTTGAATAATCGGACATTCGATTCTCAATACTGCTGTAACGGCAATGTAACTTTTAAAAATTAATGTATGTCCTAGCAGACCTGTTTATAGACCCCTTGTATGCTGTATCAGTAGTTTTCAAAGGGACTTTCAGTAGTTTTTGGATGTCCATCAGAAGTTTTAACGTTTTATATAGTTTGCCTCATTAAAACACATGTAGACCTTTTACTTATCTCTTGTTCTGCTAATTTGTTTATACTTATCCTCCTGCATAGGTATATATATATATATTCAAAAGAAGAATACAAAGAGTTAAGACACTGCAGAAAAATAAATTATCCATATAGCAAATAGTGCTGATCCTGATCAGTTCAGTTCCTGAGGAACCTATCTGATATGGGTCCCGTGGAAATACACTGCTACGTCAACATGTAATCATTATGTGACAAACAAATTCTCAAGTGATATAACTTGAAAATTGAATCCTTTGCTTCATGAATATTTTTTTTTTTTTAAAATGTATGCCTTCATGAATATTAACTGAATTCTATATAATGACCTAAGAAACAGGGAATTGTTTTGCCACAATGGTCAGTGCTGAATCAATATCACATGTTGCATTTATTATCATACATCAGGCATCTAGCAAACAGTAGTTGTCTGATCTGTATCAACTCTTTTTTCAAGAAGTGTAAAATGGTGTATTTATCAAGCAAATGTTTATGCATTATATACTTATCAAACAAAAACATGGTTCATGCAGAAATCTTAAGCCAATACTTAATGGGTTTTAAGGCCATATCCCCCAAATTAGTTCACATTTGTATACTCTAAATGGTGATATCGAGCTACTTTCGGTTTTAACGATATCCCGGCAGAGTGTAAGACGGCACCTGCCACAAAATTAGCATGCTGTCTTACGGGTCATTAATGAGACTATCCCCAAATGTAAGGTCCAACAAGATCAGTGAATGGTTTTACAGTCTTAGACTCTCATTATCAGACTCTCATTAAAAAGTACAACAAACTGGAACAAAGTAGCTTATAATTTCCTGTAGATCTAACAACATAGTTTTAATAGTATTATGTTCTGCTATAACACTGTTATCATAGGTATTTGACCAAGATTTCTAGACAACTCGGCACCAAACCAACTCGGCCCCTAGACAATTCGGCCCCTAGACAACTCGGCCCCTGGACAACTCGGCCCTAGACAATTCGGCACCTATATTGCATTAGAATTGTGTTGGTAATTTCAACCTGTTTAAACCATGTTTTGTGCTTACAGTCTATTGAAATGATAATTATAGATTTTAATTGCATAGACCTAAATTTATCACTGTTTGGACCCAGATGAACGTTTTCCGTACCAAGCAGGTATTCAACAGATGCACCCAGGGCTCGGGACGTGGATCCTGCTTTCACGAGCCCCAAATTCTGAATTTTCATTGTGTTATATATGATGTACGAGGTGTGTTCAAAAAGTTCGTAGACAATGATTACTGACGCCTTTTTAGCGTCGTTATACCCCTTATACATTCATACTAGTGATCTATGCTCTAAATGGCATTTATACTCAAAATGTCACAAAATTCATCAAAACATCCTAATAGTTATGTGTATTTTTGAGAATGAACCTTTTACTTAGCGCCGCAGGTCGAATTCCAATACTTTTTCTAATAATTAACATTCTGTGCAAACGCATTAAAAATGTAGGATGACGTTTATTTTACCGTTTCACAATCAACGTTCTTGTGAGGTCATATAACGGTAATTTGAATGTCGTCTGACACGTGTGTGGGTTCCTACGAGATCCGTTCTGCATGCTTGTATCGGAAAACGGACAAGAAAAATGACGTCTTTTGATAAGGAGGAACAGCGGACGGTAATTAAATTGTGTGTTTCCTTGAAAAAGTCACCTACTGAAACAATTGATCTCAAATCTGCGACCGGGAAGCCGTCAGTGTGTAGATCGCTTGTTTACAGGTGGCATCGGCGGTTTTCTGACGGGAGAGGATCGAACAAAGACAATCAGAGAGGTTGTCGCCCCAAGGTTTTGACGTCGGTGGAGGAAATAGTGAGGGAAGACCGCCGCGTAAGTTTGAGAGAAATAAAAAAGAGAGGCTTGGAGTAAATTTCGGGACTGTGCATAATGCAATGAAAAGACTCCGCCTGAATAAAGTGTGTGCTAGATGGGTGCCGCGGTTACTGAAGCCTGAGGACAAAATCCCACGAGTAGACTGTTCCCGCAGTTTTCTAGCGCGATATCGCGTGCCGTGAAGGAGATAAGTTCATCAACAAAATCATCACAACAGAGGAAATTATGATTAATCTCTATGACCCAAAGACAAAACGAGAATCGTCTGTTTGGAAAAGATCGTCATCACCTCCACCAGTGAAGGCCAGAGCGACTGAACCATACGCCATAGTCACCCGACCTCGCACCTTGTGACTTTGAAGTTTTTTCCACGATTAAAGAAAGATCTGCGAGGAATCCGCCATGAAAGCCGTGAACACTTGATTCATAATGTGAACAGTATTATGAAGTCATATAAAAAAGACTGGTATAAAAATATTTTTCTGTCTTGGGTCAAATGGCATGAAAAGAACATTGAACACGGCGGGTGCTATTTCGAAAAGCTGTGACGTCGTGTTACGGTAAGAGACGTTACCGTTAATAACGTCGTTTGAGCTGCGCTGCGGATTAAATGGTGAACGTCTTTAAATTGTCACTAAAAACCCGTTGTTCACTGAATTCATACCATTTTTTGAGTATTGACTGGAAAGACCATCTGCTGTATACAACAGAAACCATGTAGTGGTAATTTGTCAAAATAACGAAATATTCCAGGTGTCTACGAACTTTTTTAACACACCTCGTATATGTCCATATATCCCTCCCTCCTTCCCAAATCAGTAAACAAAAAGATGATTGACAGAATCTGGTTACGATCTTTTTTAACATTGGACCAAATACACATATACAAAAACATATAAAAGAAAATAAAGAACATACAAATACATTAACCTTTAAATCAGGTTAGATCCAGATCGCTCGCCGATTAATTCAATGACTGATCTGGCTCAAATCTGATATTGCTCGTTATATGTACACATATATACTGGAGGACAAACACACAAGTAAATTAAACAAGAGGGCCAGAATGGCCCTGAAGCGCTCACCAGACAATCAGAGGAGAAGATTTTCAAACTTTTCACTATATGTTTTTATAGAAAACTAGCCGGCCCTGGGGCGGGCCAATTTTGACCCCAGGGACATAATTTATATAAATTTTGTAGAGGACTTGAACATGATGCTATGAGCCAAATATGAAAGCTGAGAACCTTTCAGTTTCAGAGGAAAAGATTTTCAAAGTTTTCTCTATATGTTTCTACTGAAAACTACCCACCACTGGGGCGGGGCCAATTTTGACCCCAGGGCCATAATTAATATAACTTTTGTAGAGGACCTGAACATGATGCTCTGTGCCAAATATGAAAGCTGAGAGCCTTCCAATTTCAGAGGAGAAGATTTTCAAAGATTTCACTATTTGTTTCTATTGAAAACTGCCCAACCCTGGGGCGGGGCCAATTTTAACCCCAGGGCCATAATTTATATAACTTTTGTAGAGGACCTGAACATGATTCTCTGTGCCAAATATGAAAGATGAGAGCCTTTCAGTTTCAGAGGAGAAGATTTTCAAAGATTTCACTATTGTTTCTATTCTGAAAAGTACCCACCCCTGGGGCGGGGCCAATTTTGACCCCAGGGCCAAAATTAATATAACTTTTGTAGAGGACCTGAACATGATGCTCTGTGCCAAATATGAAAGCTGAGCGCCTTCCAGTTTCAGAGGAGAAGATTTTCAAAGATTTCACTATTTGTTTCTATTGAAAACTTCCCACCCCTGGGGCGGGCCCAATTTTGACCCCAGGGGCATAATTTATATAACTTTTGTAGAGGACCTGAACATGATGCTCTGTGCCAAATATGAAAGCTGAGAGCCTTCCAGTTTCAGAGGAGAAGATTTTCAAAGATTTCACTATTTGTTTCCATTGAAAACTGCCCACCCCTGGGGCGGGGCCAATTTTGACCCCAGGGCCATAATTTATATAACTTTTGTAGAGGACCTGAACATGATGCTCTGTGCCAAATATGAAAGCTGAGAACCTTCTGGTTTCAGAGGAGAAGATTTTCAAAGTTTTACTATATGTTTCTATTGAAAACTTCCAACCCCTGGGGCGGGGCCAATTTTGACCCCAGGGGCATAATTTATATAACTTTTGTAGAGGACCTATAGGTGATGCTATGTACCAAAGATGAAAGCTGAGAACCCTGTAGATTCAGAGGAGAAGATTTTTAAAGGTTCAAATTGTTGACGACCGACGACGGACGACGGACGACGCACGCCGACGGACGACAGACATCTGGCGATCACAAAAGCTCACCCTGAGCACTTTGTGCTCTGGTGAGCTAAAAATAAAGCATGCAATCGTTTTCAAGCCAAAATGTGGAAGCAAATAGAATCTAGATTAGATCCCGGTTCCTGATCTGGGTTCTACTCTGTTCGCAGAGGCGTTAAAAGGCTTCTGTATGATGGAAAGGATGTGATAAATTGGCACGTGTCAGTATCAGTCAAATGGTGAATTGAAATTCATATTAACTACATAAACCTTTTTTTACCATTTTGACTATTTGCTTCACTATATAAATTACTGAACATTTACAAAAAAACATATGATGCACCTAACACAAAATATAATGTATATCTCTTTGTAAACTGATTAATTGACACGTGTCGATATCAGTCAATGCGATACCATTAATCTAATCACTATGATATTGCTGATTGAATTAAGCCACCGGCTGCTTTCGTATTTACACGTGCCAATTAATATTGTCCGCCCCGAGATCACAGGTACGGCCGATAATCGGTATGTGACACTGATTGAATTAACAAATATTGCAAATGGGAAGAAAATATATGCGTCACTGTAAGACATACGCAAAATGCATTATTGCTCATTTTTCATTGATATAAAATACGTTTTCTAAAGAGTTCAGATAAAAAAAGGATATGTCGAATCGTTGATATGTACAGTGCATTGCGATCACATAAAAACTCAATCATTACTTATTCACTTTTATTTTATGGGCCGTTAACCATCTACCTGCTATCGAAGTGTACGAATGCGCAATCTCTAGTCTCTTTAATTTTTAAAGTTTCTCATATTCTCTTAATTTTAGTTAGAAATGTTGACTGCGTGTCAAATAACTTGAATTCGGATGGTACGTCGAACTACTCGGCATCTCACCCAGGCCCAAGCTGCTTGCATGCGACAGATGATCTAGGTATTCACTATATCATAAGATTCGTGATTTTTTGTTTATTTTGAATATAAAATTACGACAATTTATATAATTACGGTTAAATGAAACGTGTCCAATTGTTAGTTTTGTGATACGTTGGACATTATTCCGATTCTGGTCTAATTGTTCTACTGGAAGGTTATTTAACACCTGTACACCCACTTTGATGTTATGCCGCAGATTCGTTTTCACATAATCCAATTAGCAATTGACTGGCCGGGACCCCAACCGTTTACCTTCTCGTTATTTACTCTTAGCGTGCTAAGTCATTTTTTATCTAGTAATACTTTATGGTACAATAGTGAAATTATATTTTGTCGTCTGTTATATTTCTGCTGCGGTTTTAAAACTTTATTTTATTCTGCCATTTCTTTGCGAAGATATAATCTCGATCAATGTCAAACAGCTTGGATTCTGGTCAATAAGAAGCGGAGTTACTCAGAGTCTCATCAGAATCTCAACTGTTTGCAAAGGTAATCATCCTTGTTGACAAAATACATCCATACCAGGCTAATAGTTAAATAATATTAAATATTACGCGCCGATCATAACATAAATTTGAACGCATGTAGCAAAAGGGATCCAAACCAACCTTCTGTATGGACAGTACCAATAATTCATAATAATGATCTGAAAATAACTTCAATTTGAAACTGATTGATCTGGATCCAAAGCATGTAGCATCTCTTCATCAAACCTAAATTTACCGGGTATGGATTTAATTCAATTCAGTGTTCCGTAATTACAATTTATAATAATGATCTGGATCCACCTTATAAGTTCATTCTATTGATTGATTGACAGGGAAACTATAAATTTGATAACAAAAATTAATAAAAATAAATAGGTGCCGAATCGTCTAGGGTAAATTTTTGGGAGGGGCTGAGTTGACCATGGGGCCGAGTTGTCTAGGGGCCGAATTGTCTAGGGGCCGAGTTGGTTTGGTGCCGAGTCGTCCAGAAACCTTTGACCAAAGCAACATATGAATGTCTTTCTCTCTCCACAAGAAAAAATCTTAGCAATCTGACAGTCAGAAAACATCTTGGAAAAGTTTTGAAATAGATTTTCATTTGATTTATAGAAATAAAGAGAAACTATGGTTTGAAATGTCCATAATAGTTCTGCTATCAAGCCTATCAGTAGATCGTTCGTTAGGGCAAGACTTGACATTTAGCGACATGGCTCGCATGCATGATGCAGAATTCAACATCGGGCTGGAGGTGGGTGGGGTATAGTTATTTCAGCAGTCGGCGAAGAAGAGATCTATTTGGGAATTGGGGTAACTTGAAAAACAGTTTGCCATACCAGTTATTGACATTATCTGTGACTTTTTTACTGGGACCAAGTTCGCCCATTTTACACAACTTTCACGTTCAATGGCTTTCTTACAATAGCGAGCAGAGTGCTTTGTACTTACTATCCTAACACTCTTTGATCCATGAATACTGCTAAATCCAATCTTGATTACACTTTCTGGCATGATTATGTTCATCAAGTGCATCCTATAATATCATTATTTTATTGAAATATTGATGGTCAGTTTTTTCCGTCGCCATGTGCTTTGCAGCATCTCATAAGGACGAACGGGAAAGCTGCTCGCTGAATGGATAATATTAAGGCCGGTTCTATTGACACTTCGAAAAGTGTCGCTAGCAAGGCTTGCTAGTGCCACTTCGCACATAATAATCAACTTTTCGTGAGAATCACCCCCAACCCAAGAAAGTTTCCGCCCTATATTTATAGAATTTTCAGCGATGATTTCCCTTTGGAGAACTTGCTAGTGACACTTTTTTTGTTTTACAACACATTTGATACCATTTAGCTCCAGATTGTCGAGCAAACTACATTGTATTTTAAACCCTAATATATGAATAAGATACAATTTAATGATAAGTATTAAAATATGGGAGAAATCACAGAAAGTAGCAGCAAATGACCGATAAACTGCCATAATAAAGTCAAGTCAAGCAATATTTATTTAAAAGTTGGTACAGAATTAACAGATACATGTAACATAATAACACAATAATTAACACAGATAGCATAAGATCGCATGAAGAATAAGCAAACATAGTAAAGCATGTTATAAGGCATAAAACAATCACAGATAGCATAAGACAGCACATCAACATAAGAAAATAGGAAAGAAACTTTTACTGTTGATTTTACAATTTCTTATTAGAACGTTTATTACAAGTTTCACTGCAAAAGAATGAATCAGTACAGGTTGTGAGGAGGAATTTCTCAAGTTCAATTCGTGGTTTTGCCAAGTATGTCAAATGAAACCATTCTTTACATTTACTACACTGTACCATTTCACATATCATTTATGTTGTTATGCTCAATGAAAACATCTAAGAGGCGAGAGAGATTGTCTTTCCTTTCCGACTTCAAAAAACAATATGCTTCAGGTCTACCAGTTTGATTGCCATCTTCTACCAAAATTGAGAATAAAGGATAGTTTTCTATATTTAAGTTGTAGGTTATATCCATGAAATTCATAAAGTTAGTCTAAACATTCCAAAATAATTAAAAAGGATGTAAATTATTAACACTATACTTAATTCAAATACATACATACACAACTGTAACCATCTCTACAGTATATAAGACTATTTAGCCTAGATACCAGTTAAATGTTTAAGATACAATGGCATAATGACTTTCTTTGATAAAATGTTGTTTCAATTTATCATATTGATTATTCTTTAACCCCTCATATAAACGAGTTTTCTTGCATCTGCAAACAGAGTAGACCCTGATCAGACGGCTCCACTATGAGCCGTCTGATCTGGGTCTACTCTGTTTGCTAACAGAATTTCAAAGATCTGTCTTTACTTTCTAAAATGGCTACAATGCTCCACCTTCCATATTTCATAAACCTTTTTGTTCATGAATATTCAGTAGGTATTGAAATTTGTAATAAACATAGAACAGGGAAAGAGTTAAAAACAATAGAACATTCCTCAACTCGAACTATATCGACCTTGTGTGTAACTTATATAAAAACGTATATAATAACACATGTTTTAGTAGACATATGCCAAATATGACTGCAGCCATTGCTTCAGAAGAATAGTCTTTGTATCGTGAGAAACAGAATATACGATGAAATTCGATTTCTTTGCAGCGTATATAGGTACATGCATCTGTCAATCGGCTTGGTCAAAATTTGCTCCATAGTAAGCTAGCTTATTGTTAGATGTTTAAAGGTGTGAATGAGTAACACCAATTAATGTGTTTGTCCGCTTACCAACGCTTCCAGACACAATTCATCTGTCGCACGCGTGCTGTTTGGTGTTTGTATTGCAAACAACTCGTAATTACCGACTCTGAAGTTTGTGTATCAAAGCTGACATTAACTCGGCTTGCACTCTGAGTTTTCAATCCACTCTGAATCTGATATTCTATTCAATATTTCATGGAAATTTTGGGAAAGCGCTCGCATGTGATATACGAGGGATATTTTAATATTCGTGAAATATATATTTGGATTTATGTGAATGTGTAATTTCTTATTAGTTGTTATTTGGATTAATTACATACAGATCAACAATGAGGTGGGTCATTTGTTTTGTTAATAATTACAATTTATATATATTTACTATCTACACCACGTATAATTCTACTTTTATCTCCGGCAATATTCTTTCATTATTTTTCTTTCATCTTTATTCCATATATAAAGTTATCTCTATACAGACTGTTCAGGCTAATTACTTTTGCATATAATGAACAAATTTGATTATATTAATGTCTTCATACATTCTGCCTTCATAAAACATTGTCCATATATCTATTTAACTTGTACAATTGCTTCATTCATCAATTTCAAGGGTTTCTGGGATGACGGTAGTCTACTATCGGAATTATGGGGCCATATTGTGTAATTCTCACGATGCGTGTGATTTTTACCCTTGCACCGGTTTAGAAAAAAAGTGGCAATAGACACTCCGTAATATTAACCACATCCTATATTTACGTCACAGGTAACCAATGACGCTTTTAATGCCGAAAAAGATGATTTTGCGTCATTTTCACAATAAATTGATTAATGATAGAGTGTTCAAATAACATATACATGTTTGTATTGAGCGGAAAGGTACTTTAATACCGGAAAAGTGCAAAAAGGGAGTAAAATTCCCAAATTGAACAGATCCGTAGCAATTTCGTTCTTAAATCGTAGTACAGTCGAGTTTTCCATACCAAAACGTAGAAACTACGGCCAAAACGTAGCAGTAAACAGGTCTGTAGGACCTAACTATAAGCCTATAACATGTATGGAATTTATTTAATATCTGATCTGATAGATCCTGAGCAGGCGCTCAAAATGAGTTTATTTCTTTGACAAACTTACCACACTTTACTTGTCCGCCATGATTGTTCCCGAAGCGGAAGTCATCTGTACAGATCCGGGTACCCGGTGTTTCATATATATGAATTTTGCTCAAAATTAAAGCCTAAAAAATGATTTTTCCCCCGTTGAAAAAATCTAAAATAAACATTGATAAATATTTGAAGCATCAGATGAATATTACGAAACCAGTTTTAGATTATCTATATATAGCCGATTTATGTTGTTATTCCATATTTTCTGCGGTACACATAAAGTAGGTATTAAGAGACTTTAAAATATAGGTCCGTGGAGAAATAATCTGTTTTTTTGTCATGAAAGGATAGATGAACTTCAAAATTAAATTGATAAATATAAATAATGGTTTTAACTGTGGGTACTTTGATAAGGAATTAAATTTTCACTTAGTTTTACTACCCATACAGATGCCATAAAATATTAAGTAGACCAAAAAATGTCTACATAATCCAGCGGTCCGCATAAGCCATATAATAAATCATAATTGGTATACTGAAAGTAGGTATCAGAATTATATATATATATATATATATATATATATATATATATTTTACTCCTTCGGGAGACCATCCGTCCTAGGACCACCGCATAAGGGGGACCGCTGGAATAGGGAGACAAAAAGTGGTCTCCTTAATATTTTGAACATTGACTATCCAAAATCAAGACTGAACAGACAATTACTTTTACTGCTCTGTGATTCAAACTCACTTTATTTATTGTGTAATTAAAAAAAGTTTGACATTTGTAGGGTTTTTTTTAAACTAGAGAGATTTTTAGAAATTGTGGTATATATTTCATCGACCTATATTTTCAGGATTAAGGAGACTTCCCAATTTCTATTTTTTTTTATTAAACTGGCTATATATAATACAAAATAAAATACATAAAGCTTAATTGTCATTTTAACTACCATGCGGGCCATGATATATAGCCAAAAAATGCATAATAAAAAAATCGATTTTTCACACCCCACAAATTGCTTAAATAATCTCCGGTGACAACCAATTACGTCATCGATGACGTGCGTAGGCTCTTCTCGAATTCCGGTAAAATGGCCGCTGTAGCTTTGCAAAAGATCCAGTGATCAGAATTCGGTTTGCAATAAACAAAATGGTTATTGAGATTTGGTGCATTTACTTTAATCAATGCTTAAGACATTTGAATAAACGTACATGTATTGATCGAATGATCCTGACAGCCGAGACGGCAACGACAAAGGAAATATGGCTGCGTCCTTGAACGGTGGAAAGTGCATGGTAAATTTTATGCTTTTATTCTGATAATTGCATTGTTTTAATAATGAGACTGTGGTTTGTTTTACCACCGTTTACCTTTTGTTTCGCTTTGTGTTCTGAACAATTATTATAACAATATTACGCCATAGCTTTCAAGGCAACCTGCTGACGGCCATTGCCCAATTCGTCCTCATGGCAAAACAACCCCATCTCAATATTAGGTTTAAAAATCATGAATTGGTTTGAAGTAGCAAATAAACATAGGACATCACTCAAGTTATGTATTTTAAAGGTATTTTCGAATCAAAGTTTGGGAAAATCAGAATTTTTTATTTTCACCATATGATTGAACAATTCTTTGTAAACTGTATTCTAGTAATAATTTAATCTGTACACAATCCCTCCCTTTTAATTTTGAATATTTCTTCAAACTTCCGTTGCCATTTAGCTCCTGACAGAATCTTCTTCCCGTAACATAGACTCTTTTTTTTTCAATAAAAATACATGTATGTGTAGTTTCTGCTTTCAACTATAGAAAGAAACAATATGTTGTCACAGCAAGCCCACGGTTAATGTAAGGGCAATCAGATCTGAGTTGTCAAAATTGTATTTACTTATGACAATAATAATGTATAATCTGAAATGGAAAATTTGGATAATTTGATAATATGTGAATTTATATTGATTTTCTTATTATATCATTCATGCCATAATGGCCCATATATGATAACCACATCAAAATATAAAAAAAGAAAGTTTCATTTTAATAACATTGTGATTTTCATGTGTTTGTATATTTGCTGATTGACCTTAAATGTCAATAAATAAATATATAAAATAAACCACTATCAGACTGAGAAGCTGAACTAACCTGGGGAAATACGAATGTTAATTCATAAAGTGTGAGCAGCATACAACAGGTATTCCTCGTGTATTCATAAGGAGACAGGAATTTCACACATTCAGTGGTGTGATTAATTTGAACAAATTTAGTTGTTCTTATTATAAGTTTATTTTTGGACATACGGAATGTTACATTTCATTTAAAAATAATTTGAATACTAACTGCAAATTTCTATGAAGTAAATTTTTTATATCACTTTGATTATAACAATAAAAAATGCCTACGCCTGCTTCAGTATTACACTACATCAGAATAAGCGGGTACATTTGAACATAACAATTTAAAACATTTATTTCTATTTAGCTCTATGTATATTATGTTACATTAAAAATATTTTTTAAATATTTTTTTAAACCAGATCATAAGTAAATAACCTGCATGAGGATCAAACACATTATGAAGTATCTAATAAAATAATAACTTTACATAATTTTGACAAAATAATTTAGGTACGTTTTGGTATTGGGTACATTTAGACTTGGTCCCCTGTGACATCATATTGCTTCATTCCTAGAAAATGACCTATTTTCAGTTTGTAATGGTAATGGTGGATTGCAAAATAGGCCGAGTGACATTGCTCAACAAACATGGATTTTACATGAATGCAAGGATATTTAAAGGTACGTTTTGAATGTAAACAAATAATTAATTAAGTAGATAATGAATGACAGTAATCCTAGTAGAAACAGTCCAGGTAATTACATCTATAGGGAAGATAAGTTTGCTGCATGATCAAAAGTGAAAACATTCATTTACATCAAATAATAGAATCAATTTGAAAGTGGGGGACGGGTTAAATTGTTTATGTCCGGTTATTTCTTGTCTATATTCTGTAGCTCTGTATTTTCACTATCTATAATAAAGATAGTGAAAATACAGAGCTACAGATAACAGGGCATACTCAAATACTAAAATCGTCATTTCTTCACTAAACCCTATACTGTGACCACTCTTTAGAATGATCTGTCTGAGAGAGACAATTCTAAAGAGCACAGGGGGCCATTTCGTGGGTCTACATGGTCTAAAAGTAAAATAAATTGATTGGGTCGATTTAGTGTTATATTATATACAAGGGGTCTAACTACCCATTTGCAGATTTCACGACCGATTCGAAATAACGCCCGGTTTTGGGCTATCAAGATAAAAGACCCACTAATGTTTGGTACGAACGTGAAGCTGGGACCATGTACTTTTCAAATAATATAACTTTTGATACATTTCGACTAAGCCGTAGCCAGTGCCGGCGTGAAATTCCTACAAAATACGCTGATTTAGCTTACTCGAACGAGAAGTCGATCGATTTGTCGCTAGACCCCCCCGTATAACGGCCATAATCGCGATGCCTCGGGACAAAACGATTATGCAATCAATATATATGACAAAAAGCTATCGTTTACCTCTCAAACTATCTGCAGACACTGATGCAGATCCGAAATGCAGGCGAATTTTCGTGCAATTAGCAGATTTAAATTTCTGTCAGGCTACTACGAGTCACGTGACCCGCTTCCTTTACAATTAACAACATCCGCGTGTCTGTTACTTTGCTTACCCAATAAGCGTTTGCGAGAACGCAGGGCACCATCCCTAGGTCAATCAAGTGCCCTGTTACTGATCAACTAGAAACTAGGTCAAGTTGTTGCGACTTCTCGTTCGAGTAAGCTAAATCAGCGTATTTTGTTGGAATTTCACATCGGCACTGGCTACGGCTTAGTCGAAATGTATCAAAAGTTATATTATTTGAAAAGTACATGGTCCCAGCTTCAGGTTCGTACCAAACATTAGTGGGTCTTTTATCTTAATAGCCCAAAACCGGGCGTTATTTCGAATCGGTCGTGAAATCTGCGAATGGGTAGTTAGACCCCTTGTATATAATATAACACTAAATCGACCCAATCAATTTTTTTGACTTTTTAGACCATGTAGACCCACGAAATGGCTCCCTGTGCTAAAGAGTGGTCACAGCTAGTATAGGGTTTTGTGGAGAATTAAATGAGCTATGCTTGAAAATGTTTAAATTTAAGCATCTTATCTGGGGCTCTGGAAAATATGATAATTTTAAGATTGCAGTCAGTGTAGACACAGATCAAACATCTCCTATTTGAGTCGGGTCTGCTCTGTTTGATTATGTTTACTGTCAGTAGCTATGATTGTACAGTTTCTTTCATGGTAAAAAATTCCTTTGCTAAGTTATAGCGTTATTTTAATAATTAATGTAATTAGTATTCATGATATCATTATTTCTTACATGAATATTGATGGAATAAAGTGTTATTTAGGGAGACAGGTATATGTGAATAATTGCTATTTATATTGAAGACAGAACAACAAAATTCCTAAAGTAACCAACAATACTTTATCAAATTGAAATATAATGATATTTTTAGCTCACCAGAGCACAAAGTGCTCAGGGTGAGCTTTTGTGATTGCCTGATGTCTGCCGTCTATCGGCGTTTGTCGTGCGTCGTCAACAATTTGAACCTTTAAAAGTCTTCTCCTCTGAATCTACAGGGTTCTCAGCTTTCATCTTTGGCACATAGCATTACCTATAGGTCCTCTACAAAAGTTATAAATTATGTCCCTGGAGTCAAAATTGGCCCGCCACGGTCCCAGGGGTGGCCAGTTTTCTCTAGCTGACTGTTGTTTCTGTACAAGTAGCAGAATGCTGGGTTCACTTAGGTTAGGCATGGGGAAAGCTTTAAAAATCTTCTTGTCAAAAACTACATGTCACAGAGCTTAGATATTTGGTGTATAGATTTACTTAGTAGGCTTATTGAAATTGGTTAATATCATAGTTCTGAGGTTAAAATTGGCCCTGCCCTGTTGGTTATACTTTAAAATAGACTTTTACACTATAAAGGTTCCCCTGAGCTAGAAGGACCCCAGATACTCAGTCTGTCTTACACAATCACTGGATAGGTCAAGTTCCTGGTCAAAACTCTATAAAGGTGTCTGCTTCAGAATTAGTGTCTGTTTGTTCACTGTTTTTAACCCATTCACTCATATGCTATTTTCAGATCCTACCTCTTGGAAAATTTCAGAATCTCTGTGTAGATATGAAACCATTGTGATAAATAGAGCATTTACTCCTAAGGAGCAAATGCTTTATTTATCACAATGGTTTCATAAAGTGACTATTATACCTCTTTGAATAAATCTACTGATAAGGAGCATTAATTAGAGAAAAGGAAAATTTCAGAATTGTGTAGATTTGAAACCATTGTGATAAATAGAGCATTTACTCCTATGGAGCAAATGCTCTATTTATCACAAAGGCTTTTTTCAGATCCTACCTCTTTGAATAAATCTACTGATAAGGAGCATTAATTATAGAAAAGGAAAATTTCAGAATTGTGTAGATTTGAAACCAATGTGATAGATAGAACATTTACTCCTATGGAGCAAATGCTCTATTTATCACAATGGTTAGCAAATGCTCTATTTATCACAAAGGTTTTTTCAGATCCTACCTCTTTGAATAAATCTACTGATAAGGAGCATTAATTAGAGAAAAGGAAATTTTCAGAATTGTGTGGATTTGAAACCATTGTGATAAATAGAGCATTTGCTCCATAGGAGTAAATTAACTCATATACAAACCACATATAAAGTTACATATCTGTATGTGTCAGATCAGAATCCAAACTGTGTGCTAATTTCGGTCAAGTCATGCTAAACAGTGATAGGGTTGTCATCTGTTAGAAATGTTGTCTGCTTATTCAAAGAGGTAAATCTGGGTCTAGATAGAACATTTACTCCTATGGAGCAAATGCTCTATTTATCACAATGGTTAGCAAATGCTCTATTTATCACAAAGGTTTTTTCAGATCCTACCTCTTTGAATAAATCTACTGATAAGGAGCATTAATTAGAGAAAAGGAAATTTTCAGAATTGTGTGGATTTGAAACCATTGTGATAAATAGAGCATTTGCTCCATAGGAGTAAATTAACTCATATACAAACCACATATAAAGTTACATATCTGTATGTGTCAGATCAGAATCCAAACTGTGTGCTAATTTCGGTCAAGTCATGCTAAACAGTGATAGGGTTGTCATCTGTTAGAAATGTTGTCTGCTTATTCAAAGAGGTAAATCTGGGTCTACTCTGTTTGCAAATGCGTGAAAACATGTTTATATGAGGGAAAGGGTTAATTAGAGAAAAGGAAAATTTCAGAATTGTGTAGATTTGAAACCATTGTGATAAATAGTGCATTTACTCCTATGGAGCAAATGCTCTATTTATCACAAAGGCTTTTTTCAGATCCTACCTCTTTGAATCAATCTACTGATAAGGAGCATTAATTAGAGACAAGGAAAACTTCAGAATTGTGTAGATTTGAAACCATTGTGATAAATAGAGCATTTACTCCTATGGAGCAAATGCTCTATTTATCACAATGGTTTCATAAAGTGACTATTACAGAGGCGTAGAACAAAGGCTTTTTAGCTCACCAGAGCACAAAGTGCTCAGGGTGAGCTTTTGTGATTGCCTGATGTCCGTCGTCGTGCGTCGTCCCTCGTCAACAATTTGAACCTTTAAAAATCTTCTCCTCTGAATCTACCGGGTTCTCAACTTTCATCTTTGGCATATAGCATCATCTGTAGGTCCTCTACAAAAGTTATATAAGTCATGCCCCTGGAGTCAAAATTGCCCCCCCCTCCCCCCCCCCCCGGGGGTGTTAAGTTTTCAATAGTGAAAATATAGTGAAAATATAGTGACATATAGTGACAACTTTGAAAATCTTCTCCTCAGAAACTGGAAGGTTCATATTTTGTATAAACTTTTTATCAAACTTTCATATTTGGCACATAGCATCATATTCACATTCTCTACAAAAGTTCTATAAATTAAATACCCCTGGGGTCAAAATTTGCCCTGTCCCAGGGGTGGCCAGTTTTTTTAAGCAGACTGTTGTTTAAGTTTTCTTTAGCAGTAGCAGAGTGTTGAGTTCACTTAGTTGTCATAGGAATAGGGAAAGCTTTAAAAATTTACTTGTCAAAAACTACAAGTCCCAGAGCTTAGATATTTGGTGTATATATTTACTTAGTATATCTTTAGAAATTTTGTAAATATCATAGTTCTGAGGTTCAATTTGGCCCTGCCCTGCCCTGTGGGTGGTAAGTTTTCTATAGAAACATAGTGAAAACTTTGAAAACCTCCTCCTCTGATTGTCTGGTGAGCAATATCAGGGTCATCATGGCCCTCTTGTCATTATTTAACCCTTTTCTTTATAATAAACTCCTTTTCACCCATTTGAAAACAGAGAAGACCCAGATCAGATTGCCCCTAGAGGAGCAGTCTGATCAGTGTCTGCTCTGTTTGCTATTGGAATTTGATAGATCTGTTTCTTTAGATTCTAAAATGGCTACAGTGTTCCATGTTCCATATTTCATTATACCCCTGCATACTTGTTTAAGGTAAGTGAAGTCAAGTCAAGTAATTTAATTAATATTTATTTAAAGTCAGAGGTTTACAATAACAGCCAGGGGGTATACTGGAATTACCCTGCCCAGCAGTCATTTGGGCGATCGGTTGGTCCGTCCGCATTTGAACATGGGTTGCTTTGATGGCACACTCCTCCCTCAGTTATTAAATTTATATTTGGCATACATCTACACATAATAACCATGGCACGAATAGTTAATGTGCAAGAAACAATTTATTAAAGAATAACTTCCATTTAACCGTTTCCCTGTTGAATATTCATGTAAGAAATAATGACGCCAGGAATATTAATAAGATTATTTTCTATAATGGTTCATGAATATTCATGACTGTAAAGGGTTAAACTGTAGTACTGTAATTGTGACACATGTAATATGCATGGGTATCTGAGTCAAGCAAGAGGGTAATTTAGGAGAAAAAGTCTCCCTAACCCTGCATACTTCTCCCTGTTTAGAGCTTAGGAAGAAGTTTTATTATGAAGAACACAGGGAGATACAAAATAAGGACCAAAACTTCTCCCTCAATACCACTAAACTTCTCCCTGATGGAGAGCTCCAGCTTGAGTCCTATAAATCCTTTAGTATTTTATGCAGCATAGCAAACCAGTGAAAGTAGAACCAGATCAATGGATATTGAAGGGGCATGATTATGATATAATCAGAATCTTCATATTATGCTTAAAAATATGGAAGGGTAATGCTCATTTGCATTCACAATCTGGCGTTTGCCTTAACCCGGCCTGTTCGCCATTAATATTCATGTAAAAAGTAATGACATCAAATTATCATCAATATTAATTAGATAAATTGTTATAAAAGCACATAGACGCAGGAAATTGTGATCATGGTAGAAGCTAGAATCATATCTGTATTATACATAAGCAAACAGCGCAGACCCTAATCAGACTGCTCCAATAGGAGTTGCCTGGTCTGAGTCTGCTCTATTTGCAAATGCGTAGAAAGGCATATTTATGGAAGAAAGTTTTAAATATTCTCTTGTCTGGTATAATATCTTATATTAATTAGTAGAACTTTAGGCATATTTATAGAAGAAAGGGTTAAGTGTTCTCTTTTCTGTCTTATTTGAATAGTCTGACATGAGGTACGTACTAATACAATATACCTGTTTTTCAGCTTTGGATGGGAATTCATCTGAGTGACCAATCAACCATGTTGATGGAAGATGCTGGATGAATTGATAAAAGGGACTACAGCTAATAATGCTCTGCCTATAGATACAGGCTTACCTGTCCAAGGTAAGAATTCAGAATACAGCAAAAACCTATTTTAACCCTTTCCCTGTTTAATATTCATGTAAACAATAGCATTTATTAGCTGGCTGTTAAAAATGAACTCTGTACATATGATTGTTCAGTTTTGGTAGAAACACTAAAGTATGTTCTGCTATAATTTCATAAGCAAATAGTAGAACCTGATCAGATGGCCCCTCTGGTGCTCCAGGGCTACCCTCTTTGCAAAGGCATGAACAAAAATTAATATGAGGGAAAGGGTTAAATGCCCTTAAAATGAAATCTATTTCTGGGTCGTAATTAGTCCTTTACTTTATGAATATTCATGTAACAAATAATGATGTCATGGATAACTATTAGCTTAAATTTTATAATCATACATGAACACATTATGGTTTGCCTATGGCAGACACTGTAGAATAGGATCTTTATAATTCAATATTATAAGTAAATAGAGCAGACCTTGATCAGATGGCTCCTACAGAAGCCATCTGATCTAGGTATACTCTTTTTGCAATGCCATACCACTTTACTTGATAAAAACAATTATATTTGCAAATAGTAGACCCAGATCAGAAGCGTCAGTAGGAGCTGTATTTTGCTTATTGAGTGATATAGGTCAGATTCTACAATTTCTACCATGGCCAAAATGACCTGATCATGTGCAGGTGTAATTATTCTGCTTATAAATATCACAGGGGGCCAATTCGTGGGTCTACATGGTCTAAAAGTTTTAAAAAAAATATGATTGGGTTGATTAAGTGTCATATTTAATTATATACAAGGGATCTAACTACCCATTCGAAAATTTCACGACCGATTCTAAATAACGCCCGGTTTTTGACTACCAAAATAACCACTAATGTTTAGTACGAACGTGAAGCTGGGACATTGTACTTTTCAAATAATATAACTTTTGATACAGTCTGAATAAGCCGTAGCCAGTGCCGACGTGAAATTCCTACACAATACGCTGATTTTTCTTAGTCCGACAAGATCTCGCAACAACTTGACCTAGTTTCTACTTAGCCAGTCAAAAGGCACCTGTTGACCGAGGGATGGTGCCCTGCGTTCTCGCTCATGCTTATAGGGCAAACAAGAAACACACACAGGGATGTTGCTATTGTAAAGGAAGCGGGTCACGTGACTCGTAGTAGCCTGACAGAGATTTAAATCTGCTAATTGCACGAAAATTCGCCTGTATTTCGGATCTGCATCAGTGTCTGCAGAGAGCTTGAGAGGTAAACGATAGCGTTTTATCATATGTATTGATTGCACAATCGTTTTGTCTCGAGGCATCGCGATTATGGCCGTTTTACAGGGGGTCCAAGCGGTAAATCGTTGCGAGATCTCGTTCGAGTAAGCAAAATCAGCGTATTTTGTAGGAATTTCATGTCAGCAGTGGCTACGGCTTAGTCAGAATGTATCAAAAGTTATATTATTTGAAATGTACAATGTCCCAGCTTCACGTTCATACCAAATATTAGTGGTTATTCCATCTTGGCTGTCCAAAACTGGACGTTATTTCGAATCGGTTGTGAAATTTGCGAGTGGGTAGTTAGACCCCTTGTATATAATTAAATACGACACTAAATCGACCCAATCATTTTTTTTTAAACTTTTAGACCATGTAGACCCACGAAATGGCCTCCTGTGATAAATATTGATAGTAATGATTTCTTCATGGATATTCATTAAGTAATGGGATAATCCTTTCAACACTAACTTACTTCATTCTGGACATATTGTGATTGACTGCAGTCCACCAATAAATGTTTTCATGTATTTATTATACGGCCGTCTTTAGACGGGATGTATTATGTGAATGTAAACCCTTCGGTTGGCTGGCGGGTGGGCGGGTGGGCGGGCGTCTCAATTCGTTTCCGGACGATAACTTTAGTTCTGTATGATTGATCTTCATGAAACTTTACATGTGCATGGATATCAATGAGGGCAGGAACCCTATTGTTTATGGGCTTTACCAGACCAGGGTCAAGGTCACTTTCTAAAATTAGATTGTTTTTCAGTAGTATTTTTCTGTTTCCGGACGATAACTTTAGTTCTGTGTGCTCCATCTTTATGAAACTCCACATGTGCATTGATATTAGTGAGGGCAGAAACCCTATTGAATATGAGCTTTGCCTAACCAAGGTCAAGCTATTTTTGTCTAAAAATAGATTGTTTTTCAGTAGTATTATTTCGTTTTAGGAAGATAACTTAAGTTCTGCATGCCCGATCTTCATGAAACTCCACATGTGCATTGATATTAGTGAGAATAGGAACCTTATTTAACATCCATGGGCTTTGCCCGGCCAAGGTCAAGGTCATTTGTTTTCGAAAAAATAGATTGTTTTTCTGTAGAATATCCCATTTCTGGACTATAACTTTAGTTCTGTATGTCTGATCTTCATGAAACTACACATGTGCATTGATATCAATGAGGACAGGAACTCTATTGAATATGGGCTCTGCCCGACCAAGGTCAAGGTCATTTTGTTCTAAAATATATTGTTTTTCTGTAGAATTTTCCAATTTCCTTTTGATCTGTATGTCCGATCTTCTGAACTTCACATGTGCATAGATATCAGTAAAGGCAGAAACCCTGGGCTTTACCAGACTAAGGTTAAGACTAATAAAAAAAAAAAAATCCATGAACTATTGCCACCTGATATGGAGTAAGGGCCATTCAACTGAAGACATTTGACGGGCAATATTTTGTGACATTTTGGCACTCTTGTATATATACATCTATATATCTTTTCCAATCCAATAATTATTGGTCTAATTGTTGATCCGAAAATGTCCCTTTTACAAAACTTTTTCACCACTTTGCAAACAGGAAAGGTCTGAATCGGACAACTCCTGGAGGAATCGTCTGATTAGGGTCTACTGTTCTATTTGCTTGACTGAAATTATGATAGATCAGACTTTACTAAGTTCATATGCCTTTCAACAAATAAATATTCATGATGCTGTTACTTGTTACATGAATTTTAAGATGGAAAATATTAAACAGCTTGGGTCCTCATGACACACTGAGTACTCAACATCTCATTTGAATCCAAACCTTGTGCAAATGTGATCACAATGTGAGGTATAATGTAGAAGAGATGTGTTGTTTTATGTGAAACCTAGTGTTTGTCAAGTGGGCAGGCAAGTAGGCACTCTAAATTGAGCAGTTCCTATCCAATTGTCACAGAACTTGGTGCAAGTATCTGCTGTCTTTGCATTGGATATAATCTAGATATGATTCTGCAGCTTAATACTGCCGTGGCAAAAATATGTCTGAGTCCATGTGCTATTATAACAATCAATTTATGGTAAAGCAGGGCTTGCCAAGGAATGGTTTCTTTCAAAATACATAAAATGCATGTATTTATAATTATTGAATATAATGTTGGTGTTTTTATGCCTCCCAATGGTGGGCATATAGTAATCGCATAGTCTGTACTTCCATTCGTCCGTCTATCTGTCTGTCTCTCTGTTCTTCCATCCATCCGCCCCAAATTTCGTGTCTCTTCTAAAACTTTTATCTGTGAATGGATTTCAAAATAACCAAGCACAAATGCTCACCACACATAGACGATATGTTGGCTCACATCCAACACCCTGGCCCATGGGTCAAAGGTCAAGGTCATCCTTCAGGGTCAAAGGTCAAGAGCATAGTGTTTTACAAACACGTCTTGTTCTGTTTTGATATTTCAACCTTTTCCCTAATATAAATGCTTCATGCCTTTGAAAACAGTAGACCCATATCAGATGACTTCTGTAAGAGATATAAAAGGACAATGTGATGATTAGGGGGACCAAATAGGGTTAGAAAGGATGAAACAGTGCTTAAGATGACCATCTTGAATTACTTATCAATGTTTAATATAATATGTAGTCCAATAACTTCACATGATTATTGCTTGTTATTTGGAGATGTGTAGACATATGTTTATGCCCCCCAGATCAGATCTGGGGGCAAATTGTTTTTGCCCTGTCTGTCTGTGTGTTTGTCAGCAACTTTAACATTTGTTTTAACTGTTGAGCCAGTACAGATAGGGACTTGATATTTGGCATGCATATGTATCTCATAAAGCCGCACATTTTGAGGGGTAACATGTCAAGGTCATCCTTCAAGGTCAGAGGTCAAATATATGGATCAAATCACCAACTTTAACATTGGCCATAACTTTTTGACCAGTAGAGATAGAGACTTGATATTTGGCATGCTTGTGTATCTCATGAGGCTGCACATCTTGAGGGGTAACATGTCAAGGTCATCCTTCAAGGTCAGAGGTCAAATATATGGATCAAATCACCAACTTTAACATTGGCCATAACTTTTTGACCAGTAGAGATAGAGACTTGATATTTGGCATGCTTGTGTATCTCATGAGGCTGCACATCTTGAGGGGTGACATGCCAAGGTCAAGATCATCATACAAGGTCAGAGGTCAAATATATGAGGGGGCATAGTGTTTCACAAACATATCTTGTTGTTTTTAAAATGTTGCCATGGTAACCAAATGTGATCTCTAATTGGTAAAAATTTAGATATTGTTTGATTTTGCTGAAAATTGCTGTGATGGGGTATTTGGGTACGCCCCAGACCTTTGACCCTGAAGGATGACCTTGACCTTTGACCCATGGACTAGGGAGTTTAACGCCACAAATTGTCTATGTGTGGTAAATATTTGTGCCAGGTTATTTTGAAATCCATTCACAGATAAAAAAAAGTGATAGAAGCGAAACAAAATTTGGGATGGACGGATCAAAAGACAGAGGGACGGACAGACAGAAGGATGGACAATGCAATTACTACATGAAAGGACGAAACAGTGCTTAGGGTGACCATCTTGAATTACTTATCAATGTTTAAAATAATATGTAGTCCAATAACTTCAAATGAACATTGCTTGTTATTTGGAGATGTGTAGAAAACTTTTTATGCCCCCCAGATCAGATCTGGGGGGGGGGCATATTGTTTTTGCCCTGTCTGTCTGTTTGTCTGTTTGTTTGTCAGAAACTTTAACATTGGTTATAACTTTTTAGCCAGTACAGATAGAGACTTGCTATTTGGCATGCATATGTATCTCATAAAGCCGCACATTTTGAGGGGTGACATGTCAAGGTCAAGGTCATACTTCAGGGTCAGAGGTCAAATATATGGGTCAAATCACCGACTTTAACATTGGCCATAACTTTTGGACCAGTAGAGATAGAGACTTGATATTTGGCATGCTTGTGTATCTCATGAGGCTGCACATTTTGAGGTGTGACATGTCAAGGTCAAGGTCATCCAGGGTCAAAGGTCAAATTGTCTGTTTCTTTGTAACTTTAATGGAACCTTAACATTGGTCTTAACTTTTGAGCCAGTACAGATAGAGACTTGATATTTGGCATGCATATGTATCTCATAAAGCCTCACATTTTGAGGGGTAACATGTCAAGGTCATCCTTCAAGGTCAGAGGTCAAATATATGGATCAAATCACCAACTTTAACATTGGCCATAACTTTTTGACCAGTAGAGATAGAGACTTGATATTTGGCATGCTTGTGTATCTCATGAGGCTGCACATCTTGAGGGGTGACATGCCAAGGTCAAGATCATCATACAAGGTCAGAGGTCAAATATATGAGGGGGCATAGTGTTTCACAAACACATCTTGTTGTTTTTAAAATGTTACCATGGTAACCAAATGTGATCTCTAATTGGTAAAAATTTAGATATTGTTTGATTTTGCTGAAAATTGCTGTGATGGGGTATTTGGGTACGCCCCAGACCTTTGACCCTGAAGGATGACCTTGACCTTTGACCCATGGACTAGGGAGTTTAACGCCACAAATTGTCTATGTGTGGTAAATATTTGTGCCAGGTTATTTTGAAATCCATTCACAGATAAAAAAAAGTGATAGAAGCGAAACAAAATTTGGGATGGACGGATCAAAAGACAGAGGGACGGACAGACAGAAGGATGGACAATGCAATTACTACATGAAAGGACGAAACAGTGCTTAGGGTGACCATCTTGAATTACTTATCAATGTTTAAAATAATATGTAGTCCAATAACTTCAAATGAACATTGCTTGTTATTTGGAGATGTGTAGAAAACTTTTTATGCCCCCCAGATCAGATCTGGGGGGGGGGGCATATTGTTTTTGCCCTGTCTGTCTGTTTGTCTGTTTGTTTGTCAGAAACTTTAACATTGGTTATAACTTTTTAGCCAGTACAGATAGAGACTTGCTATTTGGCATGCATATGTATCTCATAAAGCTGCACATTTTGAGGGATGACATGTCAAGGTCAAGGTCATACTTCAGGGTCAGAGGTCAAATATATGGGTCAAATCACCGACTTTAACATTGGCCATAACTTTTGGACCAGTAGAGATAGAGACTTGATATTTGGTATGCTTGTGTATCTCATGAGGCTGCACATTTTGAGGTGTGACATGTCAAGGTCAAGGTCATCCAGGGTCAAAGGTCAAATTGTCTGTTTCTTTGTAACTTTAATGGAACCTTAACATTGGTCTTAACTTTTGAGCCAGTACAGATAGAGGACTTGATATTTGGCATACATATGTATCTCATAAAGCCTCACATTTTGAGGGGTGACATGTCAAGGCCAAGGTCATCCTTCAAGGTCAGAGGTCAAATATATGACAGGGCATAGTGTTTCACAAACACATCTTGTTGTTTTTAAAATGTTGCCATGGTAACGAAATTGTGGTCTCTGATTGGTCAAAATTTAGATATTGTTTGATTTTGCTGAAAATTGCTGTGATGAGGTATTTGGGTACGCCCCGACCTTTGACCTATAAGGATGACCTTGACTGTTGACCCATGGACTAGGGAGTTAAACGCCACAAATTGTCTATGTGTGGTTAACATTTGTGCCAGGTTATTTTGAAATCCATTCACAGATAAAAAAAAAAAAAGGTATAGAAGCGACACAAAAATTGGGATGGACAGATCAAGTACAGACGGACGGACGGACAGAAGGATGGACAATGCAATTACTACATGCCCGCCGTTGGATGCATAATTCTGTTTTAATATTTCAACCTTTTCCCTAATATAAATGCTTCATGCCTTTGAAAACAGAGTAGACCCATATCAGATGAAGCTCTGTAAGAGATATAAAAGGACAATGTGACAATTAGGGGGACCAAATAGGGTTAGGGTTAGAAAGGATGAAACAGTGCTTAGGGTGACCATCTTGAATTACTTATCAATGTTTAAAATAATATGTATTCCAATAACTTCACATGAACATTGCTTGTTATTTGGAGATGTGTAGAAAACTTTTTGTTAGCTCACCAGAGCCTTTTTGTGCTCAGGGTCACCGTGAGCTTTTGTGATCACTTGATGTCGTCCGTCATCCGTCGTCGGGCGTCAACAATTTGAACCTTTAAAAATCTTCTCCTCTGAATCTACAGGGTTCTCAGCTTTCATCTTTGGTACATAGCATCATCTTTAGGTCCTCTACAAAAGTAATATAAATTTTGGCCCTGGGGTCAAAATTGGCCCCGCCCCAGGGGTGCCTTGTTTTCTATTGAAATATATAGTAAAACTTTGAAAATCTTCTCCTCTGAATCTACAGGATTCTCAGCTTTCATATTTGGCACATAGCATCATGTTCAGGTCCTCTACAAAAGTTATATAAATTATGCCCCTGGGGTGAAAATTGGCCCCGCCCCAGGGGTAGCCAGTTTTGAATAGAAACATATAGTGACAACTTTGAAAATCTTCTTCTCTGAATCTACAGGGTTCTCAGCTTTCATATTTAACACATAGCATCATGTTCAGGTCCTCTACAAAATTTGTATAAATTATGCCCCTTGGGTCAAAATTGGGCCCGCCCCAGGGGAAGCCAGTTTTCAATAGAAACATATAGTGAAACTTTGAAAATCTTCTCCTCTGAAACTGTAAAGTTCTCAGCTTTCATATTTGGCATATAGCATCATGTTCAGGTCCTCTACAATTTTTTTTATAAATTATGCCCCTGGGGTCAAAATTGGCCCCGCCCTAGGGGTAGCCAGTTTTCAATAGAAATATATGGTAAAACTTTGAATATATTCTTCTCTGAAACTGAAAGGTTCTCAGCTTTCATATTTGGCACATAGCATCATGTTCAGGTCCTCTACAAAAGTTATATACATTATGCCTCTGGGGTCAAAATTGACCCCGCCCCAGGGGTGGCCAGTTTCAATAGAAACATATAGTGAAAACTTTGAAAATCTTCTCCTCTAAATCTACAGGGTTCTTAGCTTTCATATTTGGCACATAGGATTATATTCAGGTCCTCTACAAAAGTTATATAAATTATGCCCAGGGGTCAAAATTGGCCACGCCTCAGGGGTAGCCATGTCTCAATAGAAACATATAGTGACAACTTTGAAAATCTTCTCCTCAGAAACTGGAAGGTTCTCAGCTTTCATATTTGACACATAACATCATGTTCAGGTCCTCTACAAGAGTTATATAAACTATGCCCCCGGTGTCAAAATTGGCCCCGCCCCAGGGGTAGCCAGTTCGCAATAGAAACATATAGTGTCAGATTTGAAAATATTTTCCTCAGAAACTGGATGGTTCTCAGCTTTCATATTTGGCACATAGCATCATGTTTAGGTCCTCTACAAAAGTTGTATTAAGTATGCCCCTTGGATCAAAATTGGCCCCGCCCCAGGGGTGGCTAGTTTTCTCTAGAAACATATAGTGAAAACTATATGACACAAAATTTGAGATAGACGGATCGAAGGACAGAAGGACGGACAGACAGAAGGATTGACAATGCAATTACTACATGCCCGCCGTTGGATGCATAATTCTGTTTTAATATTTCAACCTTTTCCCTAATATAAATGCTTCATGCCTTTGAAAACAGAGTAGACCCATATCAGATGAAGCTCTGTAAGAGATATAAAAGGACAATGTGACAATTAGGGGGACCAAATAGGGTTAGGGTTAGAAAGAATGAAACAGTGCTTAGGGTGACCATCTTGAATTACTTATCAATGTTTAAAATAATATGTAGTCCAATAACTTCACATGAACATTGCTTGTTATTTGCAGATATGTAGAAGAACTTTTTGTTTTTAAAATGTTGCCATGGTAACCAAATGGTGGTCTCTGATTGGTCAACATTTAGATATTGTTTGATTTCGCTGAAAATTGCTGTGATGAGGTGTATGGGTACACCCCCGACCTTTGACCCTGAAGGATGACCTTGACCTTTGACCCATGGACTAGAGAGTTAAATGCCACACATTGTCTATGTGTGGTAAACATGTGTGCCATGTTAGTTTGAAAACCATTCGCAGATAAAAAAAGTTATAAAAGCGACACAAAATTTGGGATGGACAGATCGAAGGACAGACGGATGGACGATGGACAGAAGGATGGACAAAGCAATTACTACATGCCCGCCGTTGGATGCATAATTCTGTTTTAATATTTCAACCTTTTCCCTAATATAAATGCTTCATGCCTTTGAAAACAGAGTAGACCCATATCAGATGAAGCTCTGTAAGAGATATAAAAGGACAATGTGATGATTAGGGGGACCAAATAGGGTTAGTGTTAGAAAGGATGAAACAGTGCTTAAGAGGACCATCTTGAATTGCCCTCGACCTTTGACCTTGAAGGATGACCTTGACCTTTGACTCATGGACCAGGGATGTCAAATTTTAGACGGACGGATGGAAGGAAGGACAATGCGATTACTATATGCCCACCGGTGGGGGGGGGGGAGTGGCATAAACCTGTTTTAATATTTCAATGCTTTCTCAAATGTAAATGCTATTCACGCCTTTGAAAGCAGAGTAGATCCAAATCAGATGACTGATGTACGAGATATAAGAGGCCAATATGATGATTAGGAGGACTAAATAGGAGCATATCTCCTATGCTGTTAAGCAGGAACATCAATTTTGGGAGTTTGTGTACATCCTAACAGTATGGAATGTCTTTTACCAAAGGTTTGCGACCTTGACCTTTAATCTCACTTCTTTCGCTTTTTCTATATGCACATTACATGTGCATTATTTACAATTCTATTTGCAGCATGAAACTGGTGTTAATTTGGACTCAGTTCTATATCTTATTTGATTGGTTGAACATGACGTTTTAATTACAGTTTCGACATGTGACAATGTTCAGAGAAACATAACAGGTTACACATGTGTTCAGAGGAGAAACACCTTTCTGTTTCTTGTTGTGTCACCTGCCGAGAGGCAGTGTGTCACTCAGGGATCACTTTTCTGTTGTCTGTCTGTCTGTCTGTCCGTCACACTTTCTTTTTTTGGCCCTTCATTTCTAAACTAATCATTATAGAGATTTAAAATTTCACTTGTGTCTTCCTCTCATTGAGGACCATTGATGTAACTAAGGTCCATCACTGCATGCAATACTTTTTTAGTCATTCCCCTTTGTTCTGAATTTCGCACTCCGGCATATTAACAGTTTTTGTGTCAGTAACGAGCAGGTGACACATGTGTTCCTCCTAACACTCTTGTTTTGAATATAATGTTCTTTTCTGAAAGGAATTCATTATGAGGGATTTCAAATTCTTTTTTTTTCTTCAGGTAAACAACAGATTATAGACCTCCTGGACACAGTTAAATAGAGTCCCTAGGAGAGTTGTCCCTTGTTAACAGATGCTGGAAACCGAGAACATACCTGTTCAGTGAAAGGAAAAGTTGAAGAACCATTACAAAGCATAACCTTGATAAAAATATCAGTGGGTTAACCCTTTCCCTCATAGAAATGCCTTTTCATACATTTTGGAAACAGAGTGGACCCAGATCAGATGAAAAATTAACTATGAATAGTTTGGCAATGAATATTTATGATGTCATGAATTATGAAGAAATATAAACAAGTGAAAGGATAACAAAAACATTGTATATTTGCTTTCTAGTTCACGTAAAGATCATTTTAGATGCCATGACACACTTGGTGGTTTATACATTTAACAACTACTTACAAATGTGGAATTATTTTCATGGGAAGTCCCTGATAGAGTGATACATGATCAAACAGGATATAGAGACATTGTGAATTAGTTTTAACAAGACCGAACAGGATGTAGAGACCTTGTGCTTACAATATTTAAGTGTTACTTGAAATTCAGCAATTTCTGTTATATGTAGAGAGAGAGGGAGTAATATAGACTATTTCTGATATGGCCAAACATTCCTGTGTTTCTAATGCTGTTATGAAAAAAATCATCTAATTAGTATGTATAATGTCTGTATTAGTTTATAAACATTTATCAGGTTAACCCTTTCCCTGTTGTATATTCATGTAAGAACTAACAACGTCATGAATATTAATAAGATTTGATTTTATAATGGCATTTGAATACATGACATTTTGGCCCAGGCTGAAGCTGTAGCTGTAGAATCAAATCTATATTACGCCATAAGCAAACAAAGCAGACCCTGGTCTGGGTCTACTATGTTTGCAGATGCGTAAAAATACGCTTACATAAGGGAAAGGGTTAAGCATTATTAGTTAAGCAGACAGAAATGTTGGTATGTTTAAATTAAAAGCTTTTTGAAAATGCCATCATATCTCATAAATTATCATAATGCACTTGGTTCCTATAAATAAAAAAAATATCAAATGCCATCATGTCTTGTAATGTACTTGGTTCCTCTTCAATCTTATGGCACCATACAGTGATAGATATCCACTTGCAATAAAGGTATACACTTTCAAAACTATTGAATATGTATCGGAGCTCCAGATAATATGTGTATATTAAAACGTTTGCAATAATACCTCCTTTTTTTCTCCACCAAATCCTATACTGCCACAACTCTTTAGAATCGTCTCTAGGGTTTGGTGGAAAAATAACAGTTTTAGTATTGGGTACGCACCCTTATCTGTAGCTTTGTATAGAGTTGAAAACCTCTAAAGCCATCACTTAATGAATATAACATTGCGGCAGTTATAGGTATATGTTTGCTAAATGTATGATAAATAATGTAAGAGCTTTCTGCACTACATGTACTTTCGACCTGCATTGAGTTACCATCTGACACAGGATTATTTTATGTAATCGGCTTAGAGTAATTTTACTGTATCTATCTATAAACCACCTTTGTAATAAGTACTTCTATTTACAAATTAAATGAACCCAGATGAAAGGCTAAGCAAACTGGTGTCGCCTAACATTTCGTAACTCTTGTACCACAAATATGTGTGTGTCATTTGTATACTGATTACAGTGATTAGGTGTCATTTATTATCAAACGAAACAAGAGTACGAACTGTGCAATTTGCTAAAGCTGTTGAAGAGATTATTTAAGCACTAACTTATTGCATAAACATTCCTATCATTTAACACTTCCCTTCATATAACTGCCTTTTCACACATTTGCAAACAGAGTAAACCCAGACCAGATGACTCCTATAGGAGCCGTCCTGTTAAGGTCTGCTCTGTATTCTGAAGGAATTTGATATATCCGTTTCCTTAGATTCTAAAATGGCTACAATGTTCCACCGTCTACATTTCATTATAACTAGTTATCCTTGAATATTCAGTACAATGTAGGTATTGAAATTTGGAATCAACATAGTTCTCACGGAAAAGGGTTAATACATGTCTATCTGACCTTTAGCCCGCCGACCAACTATTTTTTATACAATTGTCATCCTCTACGTTTTCAAAATTCAATTTATAATCAGCATCTCTATCAAAAGGCAATTAGGGTGTCAAACAGTTTGTATCCTGATGAGACCTAGACTTATTCAGTGTATCAGTTGGATCCAAACTGTTTGTAAACATCAAGGATCCACCAGAAGCCGGAAAAAGGCTAACTATACTCGATTTATTTACATACCGTCAGTTCGGCACGGTCCATCCGCACTATTTTCTCCGGCGTTTATGTGCCTTTAAAAGCACTTTACCTCATATTGACGCCTCTGAAAATCACGTTTTGAAACCATAGTGATAAATAGTGTCTGTTCCAAAGGAGCACATGCTCTATTTA
The DNA here is from genome assembly GCA_963576725.1 of Azorinus chamasolen. Classification (NCBI taxonomy): domain Eukaryota; kingdom Metazoa; phylum Mollusca; class Bivalvia; order Cardiida; family Solecurtidae; genus Azorinus; species Azorinus chamasolen. Next base: position 22,052,269 of record OY755252.1, read on the forward strand.
TCACAATGGTTTCCAAACTTCAATTCTAAAGGCATTTTCTAGTAAATGCTCCCTTTCAGTAGATTCTTTCAAATAAAAACTAGCCTATCAGGGAATGTGTTAAAACAGATCGCTGATACCCAAAGGTGTTTTTTTTTCAAACATTTTATTATCTTTATTCTGACCGTTTAGGAGATAGATGATGGTGTCATGTTGTAGCTACTTGCGTTTGGAATTTTACAAAAGACCCATACATTGTCATCAACAATAGTAAACCCTACTCCTGCTAAGCGCGATCTGGCATTTACAAACATCTTGGTTCCGGGCGAGACGCCGAGAATCATCTGGACCCAAGTTGTTTGACAGTCGATCAAGTTTGTTTTTTTCAAAAGCTTGAACAAATTAGAGGTAAGCGGAATCTGCAGGAGATCATACTTTTGGTGATTTCATCATGATATAAAACCATAAGCACGCTGTAAACTGTTGACCGAGTATGTCGTCAGCTAAATTTTTTTTAAAGAAGACATTTTGTCCATTTGTTTTCAACAAGATCACGTTGTTTTCAAAACGATCACATTTGAGGACAACCAACAGGCCGTGTACTGACTTACATGTGTTCTAGTCATTTTGCCTGTCTTTGGTAATAATGATTATTATACACGGTCTTGGAAGGTAATAAATTGACCTACGATGGTGTATTTTTCTTCACCATTCCCATTCTAGTAGCCTGCATATTTTAGTGCATAATTGCATTTTGCAAATACAGCTGAACTGATGGAAACTGAAAACGTATCACTACGCATATGACTACAAATGTGACAGCTTAATACAGATGTAAAGTAATGCTGAAAGCTCTGAAAACCTGTATTAAATTGTGAATTTGAGCAACAGTTCACATTAGAAATTGGATGACTCGATTCTCTGTTATAAGTAATTTTTATGGTCTATTGAAGTTCGAGATATCGACGTTTAACTGTACATGTAGAGAATTCCTAGAGGAGCTGTTTGGTATCGGTCTGCACAATAGGACATAATTATTCAGTGTCTACATTTGATCTAAACGTATAATGATTCAACTAATTCATATTCATTGTGGACGGATAAACATTTCAATATTTAACATTAGAATGGTTCAAACATCATTAACTGGCGAGCAATAAATGCACGTTAAATACGTACAGAATGTTCTAAATTGTATTTTCTCAGTGAAAACTGCTTTGTCAAACGTCGAGGAAAGAAACTCCTGTCTTATGTACACTGCATTTCAATTTTTAACATCAAGTTTATATATATTTACCAAGATAACCCCCAATGAACTGGATAGCATAGAGACAAACGACGGACAAAAAAGCAAAACCTTTCACACTACGTTTAACGACGTTACTAACGTAAAACCACGAACAACCAACGCACAGTAAACATGTCTTAACCCTTCGCTTGCTATTCACGTCAATATACCTACCAGTAAATAGTGAAGACCCAGATGAGACAGCTCCTGCAGGAGCTGTCTTATCAGGGTCTGCACTATTTACAAGTTGATTGTGCAACCAGTGCACGCCACAGCAGTGATTGCACAGCGAAATACTTGTACACAGTTAAGATATAATGTAATTATACAACAGTACAACAGGGCAAGGGTAAAGAAGGAGAAATGTATTTTAAAATTCAGCAAGAGAAGGGTTAAGCGTCCGTTCATAATTGAAAAGAGTAGTGTTTAATGCAAGGCAAAAGTAATACAGCACACTCCTATAGGAACTTTTTGCAGTACTTTTGACATGCATTAAGCTACGATCTGCCTTACAGATCCACAATTAGACATTTTGATGGCCGCTTAAGAAAGTTCTACTGTACAGAGGTCATACTGATGATCGACATCATTTCAATTTATGGCTGATTTTTGTTCATGTGAAGATTAACATTCATACAGAGCATTGGGAAATGGCGTCATTAAATGACACCTGTTAACAGTAACATATATCCAGCTTTGATACAGTAGATTCTAACAGTAATAATATGACACAAGTCATTATCCGAATTTATAAAGACAATGAAGCTGAGGTATAATATAATTTCATCCAACGCCGTGTCAAAAGAGCTACTTTAAAATTTGCAATTGTTGAAATGATGCACCCAGTGACGAGTCAGGGTATACAATATTTGTCTATATCCGGGACTTTTTATTTGTATACTAGAACTTTCAGTCTTTGCAAATAGTATAAAGTGGCCCTCTCATCAGGGTCAAACTTTGTTTATCATATTACATTTTTCTTTTTAAAAAAGTCTGAATAGTCGACCCTATGTCTGTTCGTCCGTCCGTGTGTCGGTTCAATGGGAATTTATGATCATGTTCATGAAAACGTATTATAGTTCAGATGTAATTCAACTTACGGGTGATATTATCAGCTACAAAGTGAAAAGTTTGCCGCTAAATAAATTTCGTCTGCAAATATTGAAAGATCATTGTCCACTGCTCAGATTTTGATCGGGTGCAGTTTTGACTACATTCTATTCAATCAAGCATCTAAAGACGGAGTATCGAACAGCTTGGATCCTGACGAGACACCGAGTTAAAGTGAATAAACCCAGATACATCTGCAAGTTGTCTTCCATCAACAGAGTTAATTTGAGCGACGTATTGGGCGTGCAGTGATTCCAATAATAGGGATGTAGATGTATCTGTCAGAAACGAAATATCCAGCATACTTTAACCCCTGTGGATTTTTTATTGGTATAAATCAACAAATGGTTAACCATTTATTCCGTAGATGCTCGTTTCAACACCTTTGAAAACAGAGTTGACACAGACTGCTCCTATACGAGCTGAATGATCAGGATCTACTCTTGTTGCTTATGCAATAACATAGACCTGATCCTGCAGTTTCTGCCTTAGCTAAACATTCATGTGTTCGTGTGTTATAATAAAAAAGAGGCTATTTATATAATTATCCATTCAGTAATTATTTCCGACATAAATATTCAGTAAAGGGCAAACAGTCCCTGCTATTTTTTCATGAAAGAAATATGTACATCATGAATATTTATTAGCTTTACTTCTGTAATACTTTAATTTATGATTACATGTCTTCTTTTGAAAATAGCAGAAACTACATAATCAGCTTTATATTATTTCATAAGTACGTAGAGCAGACCCTCACCAGACGACTCCTACATGATCTTCTGACCTGGGTATAACCTGTTTGCGCAAATGCATTAAAATTCTGTTTCAGGGACAGTTTTAAGTAATGGCCGAGGACACGTACTATCCCAATACTATCCGTGACAAATGATTTGCCCATGGGCGTTATTTCCTCTTTGCCCTTCATCAATATTTTACGCTTTAAAAGTCTGTTTAGACAGATGGCTACTTAATACAGGGTGAAAGTCATGCATAAAGCTTCCAAATGAGTTTTTCGCATAAGAAGGAGCTTTCAGCATGACTTTCATCCTGCATTAAGCTGTCTCCAGTATTTCAGACTGGCATTGATACTAATTTGAATATCCGGTTAAGAGAGATTTTAAAATTCACTCACATCATTTTCGTGTTACATATGTACTATTAGAGGGTTCTAATGATATTGTCATCGAGTACAATTTTCCTTGCTTAATCCTTTTGCTGCCAAATAAATTTATTCTGCTAAAAGTATCGTCTTCAAGTAGGAGCTGTCTTCAATCTTGATTGCCGGAAGTTAATTTATACATGTAGGACTTGCTGAAATGGATGAAAATCTGATTAACTTTGAGAACAGCTTGGATAACTCGGTGTCTCATCGGGACCCAGACTGTTTGACATCCCATATACTCATGTGTTTAAGGAACTTGAAGACAAATCTACTGTGAAACGTATCACAAAAAATACATGTATCATTTAATTCACTCGTAGCCCATTTAAAGTTCTATTTCGCTTTCGAATTTTGTCGCCTGAAACATTAGTCGTCTGCTACATTGTATTTATTTTTAATTTTCTTCATTTTTTATCTAAAAAAGTAGTCAATCCAACAAACAACAGTTTGTATCCTAATGAGACATCAAGTTACATTTGGATCTAAACTGTTTGCATAGGAAATTACAGATGTGACATTGGCAGCGAAAGAGTTCATGAATGTTCAAGTAAGAAATAATGAATGTATGAAAATAATTGATTAGTTGATTTTTAATGATGATACTATGACTTTTTGACCATGGTAAAAACTCTAGCATCATATCTCTACTATTTCATTAGCAAACAGGACAGACCCTGGGTCTATTCTGTTTGCCAATGCGCTAAGAAGTATGTCCCGTATGAAATCCGTATGAAAATCACCCGGCGACTGCCTGCCTCCGTACGGACTACGGAGAGCGCGCGAAAAAATTAATGACGTTACGTCGAGTCTACGGGCGTCGTAAACTCATCGCAGGGCAAATGTAAACTAGGCATTACTCGGTGTCTCATCTGAATCCAAACTGTTTGTCAAGCGAATGACAATAAAGTCAGTGTCGACAAGATGGGTCACAGGTAATACGTAAATAGGACATGTTTAAAAAGGAACATGATTAAGAAAGCACTGAAATATGAAAGTATCGCCATAATATGATATTTTACAAATGTTATTATCGCCAAAGGCTTCGTTTTTGTTGGTGTAAACGTGTCCACAATGTACATGCTTGTCAGAGTGCATATTCATTGTTTCCCTGAGTAATATTGTGCAGATTTTTTTCGCCGAATGAAGAAAAAATATTAAACCCTTCAGTGTCATGAAGACGGGTCTGTGATATCATAAGCAAACAGTTTGAATCCAGATGAGACGTCGAGTAACCCGGCGTCTCATCAGTCCAAACCGTTTGACACTTTTCATTTATAAGACCATTCATTTACAGAATATAAGTCTTAACAACATGTGGTTGTTTAATACAGGGCAAAAGTAATTCAGAAATCTCACATAGGAACTTTCTGATTACTTTTACACTGCATTAAGCTACCACAAACCTTAAGTGCCCATGATTATACCTGTTTTTGATGGTCGCTTAAGAAAGGTTCTACTGTAATTCAATGAAAGTTGATACGCACATTTATGTTGATGTGATGTCTGTGAAGCTTACAAGTATGTGCATCACATAAATAATTCCAGTATCTAACATACAGGTGTTATCAGTCCTAGGATTTACGATCAAGGCTGCCATGCGGGCGTGTTCATCACCTTTTTGACAGTTCTAGTTATTTTTTGCTTATCGAATCTCTGTGTTAATAGGTCAATGAGGAAATGAAGATCACAATTGGTTAAAATAGTCTGTATATTATCTTGTTGGGTTTTTTTGCAGCTGTACAGACTACAGTACACACCTTCATCATCCAAAGATAACAGATCTGTGATATCATATGCAAACAGTTTGGGTCTAGATCAGATACCCAGTAGTTCTGTTTGATATGCACATTGGTTTGATACGCACATTTTTATAAAGGAATTGAACAAGTGCACACTCTAAAACTGACGTAGATTTCAGTATTTATTGTACCCATCTATGAAGGGTGGAAATGAGTACAAATGTTCTACCAGATGCCCGCCAGACCACTAAGAATAGAATATTCAATATTTTTTTGCTTGGAAAAACTCACATGATTTTTAACAACATAATGCACTCGAGGAAAACTGCATTCGCCGCGTTGTTAGATTTAACATGTAGCCAATATTGACGATGATGCTGAATACAATAAATGAAGATGTTCACTGAATGGAAATTATAAGTATATCTGCACAAAACCTCGCATGTGATATTGTCGCAATATTTCTAAAACATATGTAAATTAAGAGGCCAAACATTTACAGGTTTGATTATTTTCTGTAGTTGATGTTTATGAATCCAACATAGACAATGAAACCCCTCTAAAATGACCACTTTAATTCAATATATAAACATATTAAGCAGGTGGGAGCTTATTACAAGGCTTAAAGTAATGCAAACAGCCCATGCAGCTTTCTGCATAATGTTTGTACTGCATTAAGCTACCACCTACCTTAAATAGCCTATATCTACACATAATTGATTGAATGAATGAGTTGATGAATGAATGAATTAATTAATTTATATAACGAGGATAGCTTAATTAGATATAATCATAATCACTAATCTACCCTGAGACCTTCAAACGAAAGCTTTTCATATAAAATACAAAACAGTAACACACAGATCTAGCTCTAGATACGCACAACACGCTAATTTATCAAACTTTCAGTAGGCCCTAGATCTATAACTCTTCGCATGCTACGGGATTTTGCGTCTACAATCGCAATTGTTGTCTGCTTGAACAATGTTAGACTTAATATCCTAATGAAATTCAGAGTAGGCTAACTGCGTCTTGGTGTCTAATCAGGATTCAGTGTGATGTCATGCTTTTGTCACTAGATATCTAAGTGTTGATTAAAACTGTCTGTAAAGAATTACATGGAATAGTCTAGATCTATTCCATAACGTGTGCATTTATAATGCTGTTTAATGAAATAAATCTGATTAGGTTGATCCATACATGTACACACGCTAGTTCAACGAGATATTTGTGACGTCATTTTCCAACGCTGTCGTAAACACGAGAAAATGTCGATTGTCATGTTAGCTAGATTGTCCTCTGCTTCAATAATTATTTTGAAAAATAGAGATTGACATTCTAGTGGTCTTTCGTTTCTAGGAGTACAAACGAATTAAACCCTGATCTGATGGGACGTCGAGTTTATCATCGTCTTAGCTGGATCTAAAATGTATGCAGTTTGGTTTATGAAAGACGCGTGGAAGGAAAGAATTAGGCTAAAGAATAAAGGAAAGAATGAGAGAGATTGAAAGCCTGATTATTAATGAAGAATAATATAATACACGATTTAACATGTGAAATAGTGTTTACTTTATTATTATCATCTACAGTATCAGAAAAAAAATACTATTTTATTTAAATTCCCAGAGTTTGAATCAATATAGGTTTTTCAAGAGCCAACTAATGTGGATCTCAGATCAGACACGCGTCAACGCTCGACCTGTTTTAGGCCCAAACTGATTGCTTAAGTTTTCAGTGGCAAGAAATTTACAAACAATTAAGTTAAGTGTTAAAAAAAGAAATGCAGGAACAGCAATAACTAATATTTCGTGCATGCTTAATTGTAATCTGCTAAATTGTAATCTGAATCAAACTCAAACGTTTGGTAAAAGAACTAGCCTACTGCCATGGTGTCAGATAATTTCAATTATTAAAGTCAGTTGCAGACGAAATAGTACGTCTTACATGGGTCCAAAATGTTTGCTCCAGACATATTGAAGTAGTTTCATCTGGTATCAAAATTGTATAGTTTTGTTCTAGACGACAAAGGACAGACAATATATGATCACAGTAGTTATCATAGATCTAGATTGTTATTACATTACTGAATACATTTAAGGTTTACAATCGATTTCAATTAGAGCTACATTACTAAATATATTTAAGGTTGAAGTAGATCTACGTTTGTATATTTGTTCTATCAAAATAATGTTAAATTAGAATCTTCATAGACTTATTTTGAGGCGGTTTACTGCAGTTGATTTTCGCATAAAGTACAGTAGGTAGTCCAATTACAGGGGTTAACGAAAGTGGCGTCTGTTAGGCCTACACATCCCTAATATTGACTTTTTCAGTCTAACGTAAAAAGAAAAAGAAAAAGTAAAGTACCTAGTTATAGTCTACTTTCAGTCCGAATGACCGTTCAGCCGACTGTACATTTACTCCCCTGATCATTGAGTCATTGGCCTACAATATTGAGCACTGCTAACATATGGCGCAATCATGCAGCCGCAGTACCGGCGAGTGACCCTTACAGGTACCCATTTTAACCCCTGGGTGGAGAGTATATACGGGTGGGAGACACGGAAAAGCGTCTCTGAAATTTCCGGGTGGGACCGGGATTTGAACCCCGGACCTCCGGACTGACAGTCAAGCGCGTTACCACTAGACCACCGCCACCTACAAACGTGTAATTTCGACAGCTTCTGTAATGTGGAATAAACTAGAATCTACTTAAAGACTGTGAATTTAGTTGTATATAACGGCATCGAACATATCATGTTAGATCTATTTATTTATTAGATCTACATTTTTAAGTCAGTTTTTAAAACCGATGAATGTTTCATACGCAGTGGGCGTGGTACATGTAGATAATGAGTTTAGGACAATTGCCCTTCAGGACGATTGCCCCTTAGGATGTTTGCTCTTTAATCTATAAACTATCTTATAATATGAAATAAATGGGTAAAAGGCCGTGTAGACCAATACGCATTCTTGTACGCATTGTATTTACTCCAAATATTTGGACATTGAAACCTATACAAATAGCAAAAGTATACACATTTCCACTGTTTGTCTCTGAACAAGTCGTCCCTTTTTAACCCTGTGCCTGTGTTAATTTGTTTTGACTGTTAAAAAATGACAGCCGGTTAAGTTGTAACGTTGAGAAATGACCCGGATCGTTAAATAACGGCCCTGCTCATGAATACGTGAAAAAGTGATCCACACGTGAAAAAGGCTCGTGTTGAAAACTGGCATATAATTTATATGCTCATACACAATCAGTGTAGTTGATCGTATGATACTGATAAACGTTGGCTATCAACGATGAGGTTCAGATGTTTTCATAGTTATGAGGATGTCTCGGTTGAATTCTAGTTCTAAAGTGTGTGTGGTGGGTGGGGTGTGTGAAAATAGCAGTCGGATAGCTTCCATCATTGGGTGTCACCATGGTCACGAAATGTTGAAACGGCATCACATTTAAACCAAACTCAAGCAATCGTGACATACCGGTAACTTATCATGCTAAGAATCGATATCAAACTCGATTCAAATAAACTTGAAAAGTATATTTATTGACAGAACAAGATAAGAAATGGGAAAATTCCATGAAAATCGAGAATAAAGTAAATATACCGGTATCCGAGAGATGGGGATGTGCTGCACTGTATAGCGATCGGATATTAACTCTTTCCCTGTCAATCGCGACAGCAATGCCATATTCAAGCATTTCGGACCTGTATGAGACGCCGAGTAACTCGGCATCTCGTCCGGCTCAAAGCTGTTTGACAATCAGCAATCTTAATATTACCAAAAGAACCAAGCAATTTGTGGAGCTTTAAAATGAAGCGGACGAGAGTTTGGGCATGCCCAGACTTTCATGGCAGGATAAGTGTCCCCATCTTTTTTATACGACTTCGTTTTATATAAACGCTCACTATGTGCTTAACTAAAACCAATGACAAGAGCATACTTTATACAGATACAGCCTACTGAACATAATCAAAATCAGATTTATCAAAGTCTCACAGAACGAACGGGAACGTAACCGAATTCAGTCAAAATCTCATTTCAGAAAGTTGCAAGTAGTTTGGATGCTGGTGAGACCACAGGAGCCAGGCGGGTGACCATTTCATAAATACTACTATCTTCAGATACGTTAAGACATCATGAAAATATTATTTTTTCGTATACTATAATACTATGTAGTATACTATACGAAAACAAAAATCAAGATCAGTTTTAATCAGTAGTATTTTTGAAAAATTTCACGCGCCTGGCACCTATGGGTGGGCCGGCAAGTCACCCCAAACTGTTTGTGACAACATATTGCGTAACAAAATGGATATATGGTATCTTTTAATTAAACTGGTATTATTTTTTTTATTATTATTAAAGTTAACTGGTACTGCACAGAACTGCACCGGAAGAGTTGTCAATTTAGTAAAGAATCGTGCTGTATGTTTTCCATCACAAACGATGCAAGCATCCACAGCAACCCTCTCATCTGGGGTTTTCACTATTTACGAAAGCGAACAGACACAGACACAGACGCATTGTGCGGGTAAGACAGAGGGGCAGACATACACAGACACAGAGACATACTGTGTCATACGAGTTATGTCGTTGACATCGTACCTATTATCATTGATGATAGGTTCTAATAAAATATATTGTAGGCAAGACCTACAAAAGACCTACTGTAAGAATGACTAGCAGGCGACTTTTTTTTGGGGGGGGGGGGGGGGGGTGCGTGCAAACAGCTGAAAAATGGGCGATCTATGACTGGGATGCTTCGAATTTATTCATTAATTACCATAACAGCATGAGATAAAATCAAGTCGAAATACTGAAGTAGCCCTAAAAAGGGCCGTTTGTTCAATTCTTGTGTAAAGACGACAGTTTACCTGGTCTTCTGTGTCTTCTTGGGCACTGCTGATAGGCTTGGATGATGGGCAACACATCACCCTGGGCGATGGTTACTCCAGACAAAAGCTTGTTCAACTCCTCGTCGTTGCCATGACCAGCTAAAGGTGACTGGGAATGATCCTGGTCTTCTTGTTGTCTCGGGCAGTGTTGCCTGTCAATTCCAGTACTTCAGCAGCCAGGTATTCGATGACGGTAGCCAAGTACATGTACTCTGCGTAGTTACCTTTGCGCAGCAGACTGTGGATCCTGTCCACTGGGAACTGAATCCCTGTCCTGGAAGACGTCCTCTTTGCCTTTCCCTTAGCTTTTCCTCCCTTTCCTCGTCCAGTCATGTTTGTACGTAATTTGGGCTTCTCGTGTAGACAAGGCAATGTAAATGATCAAACCCACCTTTCTTTAAATATGCGATAAAACGGATTGACCTACTTAACTCAAAGCACCCGCTCGACCAATCAGAAATAGCCTGTGAATTGGCCGTCTTGCTGCAAGAACGACGCAAACTCTGGTTATAATTTCCTTTTTTCCACGGGTAACGAAATCCGAAGATAAATGTGTGTACATATTTTAGAAGTTTGGGACATTCTCCCCCACGTTAAAGAGTTTGAAATGTGTGCCTGTGCGAAACCGGTCATAAAGGCCTGACAAAATAGGTACTTAAGATGTAACTGATTTCGAAATAGATTTAACAACACAACTCTCACATGTGGCTAGGTAATTCTTTCTTGCTCAGTTTTATGGGAATGGGGTTGTGTTTTATGTGTATTTGTAATATTCGAGAACAAATTTCAGCGAAAAACATTCGTTATATTAAAGAATCACGATATAGTCTAACGACGTTGATGTAAAGACTACCCTTTGCTGGAATGATTATGACTGCCAATGCCTCTCGGCTGTTTTTATTTGGAAGCATATCGCGGAAAACCGGATTGACCTACATGTACTCCCGTGTGCAAATAATTCGCTTGTTTCTGATTGGTCGAGCGATTTTCAGTCCTGTTTGCTAGTCAGTTGAAAAACTCCGTTTTAGTAAGATTCCGAAACCCTAATAAATGTAAGCATCGATTGAAAAATCAACCGCTTTTCGATAATTGTGAAGTATATGTAACCGGGTGTTCTTATAAGGAAACAAACCCGCTCAGACCTGGGGTCGAACCTGGGTCGCCAAGTTCTCAGTCATGCACTCTACCACGTCGCCATAAAAGCGCGCTTGTACAGCTAGGTATGAGAACGAATGGGAATTGAACTCGCAGCTCATACAGTCACAGTCCGACGTTGGGTGCCAAACGTAACCGGGTGCTGGAAAAAATATAGCACCAAATTTGGTCACAAGGCAAATTGGGAACGTGTTTGACGACTCTCTGAAAGCAGTTTGGCGAACGAAATGCCTCCAAAATATTGATAGAATGGCATTTCTTCAAAACGCTGGTACACGTGCCACAGGCATGAGTAAACTGTAATGAATAAGAGTGAGCTTACCGCAGATCACAGTGGTGAAAATATGATTCCGACCAATATATTTTGAAATGCTAAAAGTAACGGAAACAAAAACAAAACGGCCTTTGTGGGCAACCGAACCACGTCTAAGTAGATTCTATGTGCCTTAACCCTTTTCCTCATATAACACGCATCTGCAAACAGAGTAGACCCCGGCCAGACGGCTCGACACTACCAGTATTTGATATATACATTACAGGAATTATAAAAGAGAAATTCTGAAATCATTGAAGAGACATTAATTTTGGGTAATAATCTATAGAAATTGGACAAGGGACAGATTGTATAGAAAATGCGTCGATTGTCCAGACATACTCATATATACACTTAACTATTAGAGAATTAAGCCTTTCGGAAAAAAATGTGTAGCCCTTAAAAGGGCCATTGTTGTGTCGGTAAGACCCGAAGTTTAACCTCCGAACCCGTAGTGTCCTGCCTTGTCTCTTCAGGGCGTAGACGACGTCCATGGCTGTGAGTAATCCTCTTGGCATGTTCGGTGTAGGTTAAGGCATCACAGATCACGTGTTCAAGGTAAACTTTCAAGACACTTCTCGTCTCCTCGTATATCAGACCAAAGATACGCTTCACACCACCACCACGAGCCAGACGGCGGATAGCTGGCTTGGTGATACCCTGGATGTTATCACGCAGAACTTTTCGGTGACGCTTAGCGCCTCCTTTTCCTAGACTTTTTCCTCATTTGCTCTCATTTGAATCTACTTATATGTATCTGGATATAGAGTTCAAATTCGAATGTTGCAATACCGACAGCGCAGATTGTTTTCATCTTACTTGAAACACCAAATCCGGCCTTCACCTTGACCTGACCTGACTCTTTGTTCGAATCTTCATGGTTTAGTTAGGTCAGTGTGGGGTCGGAATCGAAAGAGAAATATGCGACGCGCGCGGCCGGGATAGAAATCCATAAATGTTCTGGTAAGTTTTCGCTATAATAGAGTTTGGATGTGGATCCGAACGATTTTTGAAAGGCAATATCGTAACAAGAATGATGTTTCTTAGCACGACGGTCGATTTCAAGCGGTTCCGTGGGAATTTGTACGATATTCATGGCAATAAAAATGGCAAATATACACATAGATCTTGGCGAGGAACAGGTCCAAATACGCATTGTTACGAACTTGGTTCAACGAAAACACAAAACAAGAGGGCCTGAAAGGCCCTGACATCGCTCACCAGACAATCAGAGGAGAAGATTTTCAAAGTTTTCACTATGTGTTTCTATAGAAAACTACCCGGCCCTGGGGCGGGCAAATTTTGACCGAAGGGGCATAATTTATGTAACTTTTGTAGAGGACCTCACATGAATTTTTTTTAAGAATATGAAAACATATTACAATGTCAATCTAAAGAAGGGAATGTACAAAAGTATGTAAACCCTCTCCCTGGGCAAATTGGTTGAATTTCAGAAAGAATAAATTAATCTATACATGTACTTATGATATTCAAAATTTCAGATATTTTCATTACACCTGACCATCTGACCTGGGTCTGCTCTGTTTGCAAATGTGTGAAAAGGTGTTAACATGAGGGAAAGGGTTAGTAAACATATTATAAGTATATTGTACACAAAATGAAAATAATGTAATGCAATTTGCACTATATCATATCATAAGCAAACAGCAGATTGAACAGATGGCTACTACATAAGCCATCTAATCAGGGTCTACTCTGTTTGCAAAGGTGTAGAAAGGCCTATTAATGGAGTAAAGGGTTAATTGTCCTAATTAATGTGCAACAGGCGACATCTAACTATAACAATTTTCTTTGTTTGGGTCTGCAATATTACTGCAGATCTACTAACAACAAAGGAGGCAATCCAGTTGTTATCAAAAAGGGAGATAACCTTCCTTTAAATGTATGCTAAAAATAGACACCAGTAAATGTTTAACTAGAGATATGCCTGTCTCCCTTAATTGGCTTGCAACTGCAAGCTTGTTGCAAACTTAATCCTAGCCAAATTTTTTTTAATGAGCTTGCGATTTAGGTTTGGATTAGCTAGCATTTAGCCCTGGTTATATACAAGTTAAGTGAACCAAGAAAACCCATCCATATGCATAAGTGATCTGCAATTATCCCTAGTCAATATGCTTATGGCTGATCACTCACTCTTCAAAGGTCCTATACCTTAAGCCTGCTAATATTACACAAGCTACTTGCTTTGGGTTTTTTTTTCATTTATAATAACCTTTGCAAACAGTCTGGATCAAGTCTGGATCCAGATGAGATACAAAGTAACTTGGCATCTCATCAGGGTCCAAACTGTCTTTCACTATGACATTTGTTTTTGAAAAGATATGGAAGGAAACAACTTTTGCAGCTCTATTTATCACAATGGCTTCAAATCTACACAATTCTGAAATTTTCAAAGAAACAGGATCTAAAAATAGCCATGAGGGAATGGGTTAAAAACAGTGTGAACAAACAGACACTAATTCTGAAGCAGACAACTTCATAGAGTTTTGACCAGGAACTTGCCCTCTCAAGTGATTGCATAACAGATGGAGTGCTAGCTCAGAGGAACCTTTATAGTGTAAGTCAATTTTAAAGTATAACCAACAGGGCAGGGCCAATTTTAACCTCAGAACTATGATATTAACCACTGTCAATAAGGTCTACTAAGTTAATATATACACCAAATATCTAAGCTCTGTGACATGTAGTTTTTGACAAGAACTTTTATGAAGTTGTTCCCCATACATAACCTAAGTGAGCCCAGCATTCTGCTTCTTGTACAGAAAACAACAGTCAGCTAGAGAAAACTGGCCACCCCTGGGACCGTAGCGGGGCCAATTTTGACTCCAGGGACATAATTTATATAACTTTTGTGGAGGACCTATAGGTGATGCTATGTGCCAAAGATGAAAGCTGAGAACCCTGTAGATTCAGAGGAGAAGACTTTTAAAAGTTCAAATTGTTGACGACTGACGACGGACGACGCACACCGCACGACGGACGACGCACGCGGACGGACGACGGACATCAGGCAATCACAAAAGCTCACACTGAGCACTTTGTGCTCTGGTGAGCTAAAAAGGAAAGACAAAAATCTGATCGAGGCTTGAAAGTTCTAGGTTTGTGAGAAATAAAAGATCTTGCAAATGCGCTGTATTTGACTAAAACTATGGGACATAACTATAGGAATCGGTGGGCTACACGAACTCTGAGATACAATCTTACTGAAATATGTGCGTGGCCCTAAAAGGACCGTTTTGTTAGACTCAGTCCCAAGTCTTAGGCAGCTGTCCGTATATACGAATTTCAAGCTGGGTGTCCTTTGGCATGATGGCGGCACGTTTGGCGTGGATGACGCACACGTTGGTATCCTCAAAGAGACCAACCAGATAGATCTTGCTAGCCTCCAGCAGAGCCAGGACGCGGAGCTCTGGAATCAGAAGTCAGTCTTAAAGTCCTTGGCAATCTCGCGGACCAGACGCTGGAAGGGTAGTTTCCTGATGAGCAACTCGGTGCTCTTCTAGTAACGCCTGATCTCTCTCAGGGCGACGGTTCCTGGTCTGTATATGTGAGGTTTCGTCACACCTCCGGTTGCTGGAGCGCTCTTGCGAGCGGCATTAGTGGCCAGCTGTTTCCTTGGAGCCTTTCCTCCGGTGGACTTTCTAACTGTCTGCCTTGTTCTCTTCATGTCGGTTGTAAGATACAATGATTACGGAGTGAGCAGAGTGCATCTATTTCATGCTATCGGGCCTGGTCTATGTTGACGGGGCAACGACAAAACCGTCGAGCTTAAACCCCGAAAACGGATTGAAAACTGACCAATCAGAATACAGAAAAGTATGGGCTATCGAAACTCTAACATGGGCGTTTTTCACCGTTTTAGGACAGAATGTAGTAACAATAAAGAAAACGGCGAACGATGGAAAACATATACTGCGTAAACTGTGAGTACATACTAATGTGTTCCGAAGTTATGCCGTCTGCGAGGCAACCGGAACCTATATTTATAAGCGGTTGAAAGAGAGATACAGACTGACTAGTTCTAATGGTATTCTGCTTACCTTTTCATAGTACTGGCATGGGCTATGTAAGTAAGGGGTGCAGACATGTTATTTAGCGTCATGACAAAGTATTTGTTTGTTTGTTTGTTTGTTTGTTTGTTTGTTTGTTTGTTTGTTTGTTTGTTTGTTTGTTTGTTTGTTTGTATGTTTGTTTGTATGTTTGTTTGTTTGTTTGTTTGTTTGTTTGTTTGTTTGTGGGTGGGTACTGGTACGTGTATTATAGGACTTTATATTTTTTAACTCGATGGAAAAGTGACCTCTCGAAAGTTTTTGAATGATCCTTTGTTTAAACCCGGGTGGCCGGGTAACTTCTTTTCCTTACTTCTTTGCTGCTTTGGCTTTCTTCGGCTTAGCTTTTTGGATGATTTGGTGGCAGCCTTGACCTTTTGACCTTCTTTGGAGCAGCAGCCTTTGTCACTTTCCCGAGCTTTAAGGAACCGGAAGCACCGACTCCCTTTGCTTGCTTCAAAACTCTTCACTCCACTCTTCAGTGCCAATTTCAAATGGGTATTGACGCTGGGGTTCTGTCCCACTTTGTATTTGCCGACAATGAATTTCATGATAGCAGCCTTGGAAGAACCTCCGCGGTTCTTCAGCTCCTTGATCATTCCCTATCGACTGTGTTACAATGAGGGGTGCGCCTGCGATAAGACACGTTCAGGTATCGGGTCGATACTGTTACGGCGCCTGCCTGTTTGTTTGCAAATATGCGAGAGAGGAGATTCATTTAACGTTCAGTAAACTGTTTATTTTCCTAAGTTTTTGTTCCTTTATTCAATACTTAGGCAGTATCGTATATCGTGTCGAATTATACATCATACGTACGCAGGAAATCGAGTTAAAAGCAATTAGTGCGCGAAAAAAGGGGTTTTAAAAGTAATAACTTGTTCAAAACATGAAGATTTTGCTCTGATTTACATTCCGTTTCACTAAAGGTGAAAAATCTTTAAACGATATGTACCGGTAATGCCTTATTTAGCATATAGCACCCGCGTGTACACTTAATTTGCAGGTTTTAAATTGCTTTTGACGAGTTTATCCATACTATCACATCCGTGTACATGTTACGGTTTCTTCCCAATCAAATGACGCATGTTACGGTCTCTTATCTACATCCTTACAGACTCTGCCAGAATGCCTTACGGCATTACAGAACAGAACAGAACAGAACAGAACAGAACATAATTTTATTCAGATTTGTACAAAGTACCTCGTCTGATAATATAACACATCTGCCACCTGTCTTACATTTTGACTTTATTCTAACATAAGCGACGTGTTTGGTATGCTGTAAAATCCCTCTAGACTACACGTTAAATGTAGCATATATATCGGTCTTGGAGACAGGTGGCAGCTTAATGCAGGGTGAAAGTCATGCAGAAAGCTCCTCTAGGAGCTTTCTGCATGACTTTCACCCTGCATTGAGCAATCACCTGCCTAAAAGTATCTAAATTCTTCTCTACTAAACTTCCGGTTTAGAGGGGTTTTACTGTACATCTACAGATAATACTCGAGAGATAGATTCTAAAATTCTGCCATTACTCAGAGAGACAATGGGATCTACTGTGCTAACCCCCCCCCCCCCCGGCTATAGGGGTGTGGGGGGTTGCACGGTAGACCCCACTGGCTCCCTGAGTACATATCTTTGGATCGATGCAAGACGTCGATTACATGGTAATTACATTTACTAACTGATGTGTTACTGCCGGTGTTTTTCTAAAACAAATTGTAGGGGACATAACTATGAAATACAATCGAGCCAGATCACCCTGTCGACATGCTCAACTACACTCATGCTGTGACATTTTATTTAAATCTGCCCAGCCGTTTTTGAGAAGAAGCACAGACAAACTTTGCGATAGGCAGACAGGGAAGACAATTATACCAAAAGCAAATAGAGCAGACCCTGATCAGACGTCTTCTACAGAAGTCTTCAGATCTGGGTCTGGCGTTTATATACTTTATATCAGGAAAACGATTAGCTGACGAAAATATCAATTTTGCAATGGAGAATTGGCCAGTCGTGCTTATTGTTAAGAAAATTATATTTTATTACAGAACCATGTTGTAACTGTTAATAACATTTTACCGGATGAATGTTCATGTATGATTTATTTTAGTTATTGTATGAAAAGTATAAATATTTGCTATTGCAAACAAATACGAATGTATAACATTTCAGCAAACAGAACAGACTCTGATACATCCACGGCGATCCTCTGATCTGGATCCACTATGTATACAGAAACAACAAATGTGTCACTATCAGAAAAGGGGCTAACATCTTCAACGCTGATGTTTTGGAATGGAATAACCAATCATTGTTTAACCGTTTCCGTCATATAAACATCTTTTCGCGCATTTGCAAACAGAGTAGACTCAGCTCAGGGTCTGCTCTGTTTGCTATTGGAATTTGATAAATATATTTCTTTAGTTTCTAAAATGGCTACAAGGTTACGCCTTCTATATTTCAATATACCTATTTTGTCCATGAATATTCATTAGACTGAATATAAAACAGGGAACGGGTTAATTAATATACTGCCACGAAACAGAAACTGTGCACTTTTATATTCGAGATAACGTTTTTGCTATAAAGTTTATAATTACAATTTTATCATCATGATTGCAGAAAATAACCCTCCACATTCTGAACTCATTTATGGACATTTTAAGTACATAGACGGCCTTCAAATTGACCGCAGACGATTATGCAACTTTTCGCTCGTGCTACCCGTGCAACCTATGTACAGGTACAGATTTACCCTGACCGATATCTCTACTCGTTGTGCAATCATAAATCACAGTTCACTTTTGAATTTCACTAGCTCGTAAGCAAGAAGCCACGGCTTCTTGAAAACGAACGAATTCAAGCTCTTTTGCAACTAGCAGCTGGCGTCAACGTTTCTGGCGTCGCTAGGCAGTTCAACTGTCATCGGAATACAATTTGAAGTCTCCGACAACGTTACCAGCAGAACGACAGCGTTAGAGATAATCGTCGATCCGGTAGGCCGAGGGTGACGACGGCACGTCAGGGTCGACATTTGACGTTGACGCACATACACAAATGATTCAAAACGGCTACAAGCACAGCCAGACAGCTTGGCATATCAAGGGATACGGTTTTAAACCGATTGCGGACCAACGCCAACACATTGAGGGCAAGGAGGCCATATGTTGGCCAGTTCATAAATAACAGACATCGTGCTCTTAGACTGGTCTGGGCCCGCCGTCATCTTCGTTGGAACCGTGCAATGTGGTCCAGGGTGCTCTTTAGTGATGAGTCAAAATTCAACCTAAGCACTGCTGACGGTAGAGTCCTGGTTTTCAGACGTAAAGGTAAACGGTTTGCACAGAACTGTTTACTGGAGCGAGATCGCTTTGGAGGGGGTAGTGTAATGGTATGAGGAGGTATAATGGGAGGAAGAAAAACAAACATTGTTTTTGTAAATGGTAACTTAGATGCCCAAGGTTATGCATGACAACGCAAGGCCACACACTGCTAGACTCACCATGAACTACCTGGCTGCAAACAACGTTAACGTCTTACCTTGGCCGGCTTGCTCTGACTTGTCTGCAGCCTTAGTGCATGAATGGAACGCCAATCCTGACGTCGTCATTAGACGTTACGTCAGATCCATGCGGTCAAGAATATATGCATTGATCCGTAGACGAGGAGGCCATAACAGATACTGATTAATTGTCGCGAATCGTTACAAATATTCAAAAGCAAAAGGCAGATACGGGAAATTACAAATCTGCAACTTTCACTTTTTACCCTTGCGTTGTTCAGACGTTAAATACTTTTCGGACAATTATCACATTTAAATTAAAAGTAAACCATCGCAAAGCCAATACATTTTCGCACATTGTGGTACCAAATATGCATATATTCAGATACAAGAAATATAAGATAATGCCATTTAACCAACTGCACGGTTTCTTTTTCGTGTCAGTATAGAATCTATTCAGTTTGAAAGGTTTGCTTGGAGATTTTAAAAGACAAGCAATGCAGATCCTGGTCAAAGACCTCCCAGAGGAACCTTCTCATCTGCTTCTGCACTGCTAGGGGATTTTGAAGAACAAACAATACAGACCCTGTTCAGAGAGCCCCTTAGAGGAGCCTTCTCATCTTGGTCCGCAGTGCTAGGGGATTCCGAATGATAAACAATACAAACCTTGGTCAATAACTCCTAATGGAACCTTCTCATCTGAATCTGCATTGCTAGTTGATTTTGAATGGCAAACATTGCAGATCCTGATCAGAGGGCGCCTCTAGGACCACTCTGATTTGTATATACACTGAGTTCATCAAATGTTTAGTCAGATTTAATTTCTACAATAGCTGTTAAAATCTGGCATATCAAGTGTTGGTATTAAGAATGGGATACGTGTTCCATAATTACAACTTTCAGTTTATTTGTTAATCTCACTCAATATCTACGACATAAACTAGTGTAGTTTTAGTCTTCTATCGGGCCTAAAACATCGATTCCATACTCTCAAAAACACTTATTGTTTTCGATTAGAAACCGTAACTTTAAGTTTGGATCTAGATCATGAACCGTAACACCCTCTGGCACACGCCTTAACAATGCAGTTTTGAAAAATGCAACCGATTTGCCTTATAATCAGTCAAAAGAGAGAAATTTGTTTTGAAATTTGTCTACAGTTAGTTTTGGATCATGCTTGTACCTAACATTGGTGTTTGAAACTGACATTCTAAAGACTATGCCATTTATTTTGCAATAGTTCTAACGATTCACATTATCCTCTATAAAAACGATGAAATCAGAAGAAAATCAAACAAAAAATTCTCCGATAAATCACATGCCAGTAATAAGACTAACACGTATTTAAAACTTGAAACAAATCTTACTTATTACCTGATAATGTGTTTTTATTGCTCAATCTCGCCCCGCGCTGCTGAAAATATGGACAGGCGCCTTAACACATTGGGCAGGCGCCTTAACATTCTCTTAAATAAACCGTAACATGTCTTCTCGCAGGCGCACCCCTCGTTGTAACACAGTCGATAGGGAGTGTTGATAGCGGTTGCAATCATATCCGAATACTTAGGGTGGGTGGCAGCCTTCTTTGGCTTGTTGGCCTTCCTGGCTTTGGGTGCGACAGCGACTTCAGCCATGGTTATCGTAATTTCATTACTCTAATAACTGAGAAAGAAGGAGCCGACTCGCCAGCAAACATCACTTATATTTCTTCACTTAGTTGCGTGTCGATACGATGAAAAGAACCCCGACGCGGTCGGGATGGAAATACAGCCTTAGCAAAATTTCACCGCGAACGTCCCGGCCTGGCTTTGTTTCCTTATGATGCATGTTTCGATCATAATTTCATTTTCGCTCGACATACATACCTGGTTTTGGTTCCAAATTGAGGACGAAACGAGAGACCCCACCAAATCCAGACATGAGTCGTATAACAGTAAGCATATGCATGCACAAAATACGGATAAGAAATTAGAAAATTCCGAGCCCGGGTCACCTCTTACCATAGATTTTCGCAGTTTAAAGACTACCCGACGTTCGAAGTGGTCCTGAATCAGCTTCTGAGACGTAGAAGGAGAACATATTTTACCATTTTTTGTTATATTGGAAGTCCTATGGTGGACTGAGTAGAATTAATGCCAGACGCAAACAAACCGCACAAAAACAATCACAAGGTGCCGGGAGCCTTCCGTCAGTACATGACCGGACACGTTTTGTTCATTTTAAGCATTTCTATGATTTCAAAATCAAGTTATAAATGCCCAAAGATGATGGTGGATGATAAAGATGATGATGATGGAGATCATGATAAAAACTTCAATTTACGGCGAATGCTGATTTGAAAGTGATTATGACTAGGCTCACTGTGTTTTTTCTCGTCAAAGTCTAACTTTACTAGCTGTCTTTGTTAACTATGCATGGATTTGTGATAGCCTAGCAAACATATATGAACAGGGTCTTAAACAGTTTGGAGGGTGCGAAAGAGAGAGAGAGAGGGAGAGAAAGAGAGAGAGAGAGAAAGAGAGAGAGACAGAGACAGAGAGACAGAGAAAGAGAGAGACAGATACAGAGACTGAGAAACAGACAGAGAGACAGACAGAGAGACATACAGAGAGAGAGAGAGAGAGAGAGAGAGACGGAGAGAGACAGACAGACATATAGACAGACAGGCAGACAGACAGACAGAGACGGAGAGAGAGACACACAGACAGAGACAGACACACAGAAAGACATACAGACACACAGACAGACAGACACACACACACACACACAGACGGACACAGACAGAGAGAGAGAGAGAGAGAGAGAGACAAAGAGACAGAGAGAGATAGATTAGCACAGATAAACAGAGAGCGAGAAACAGACAGACAGACACACAGACAGACACACAGACGGACACAGACACAGAGAGACAGAGAGAGAGACAGAGAGAGACAGACAGATATATAGACAGACAGGCAGACAGACAGACAGACATAGACGGAGAGAGACACACACAGACAGAGACAGACACACAGACAGACACACAGACAGACACACAGACACACAGACAGAAACACAGACGGACACAGACACGGAGAGAGACACACAGAGAGACAAAGAGAGAGAGAGACATAGAGAGATAGATAAACACAGATAGACAGAGAGCGAGAAAGAGACAGACAGAGAGAGAGAGAGAGACAGAGAGAGATAGAGAGAGGGAGAGAGATCCAGACATACAGACAGAGAGACGAGACAGACAGTAGTTAGACAGACATACATACAGACATACAGACAGACAGACAAACAGTAATGCATTGCGGGGTATTAGTTAAAATGCACACATAAATGATAACGTTTCTAAATTGAAAAGCTAGAGTATTTTTATGATTGGCAATTAAATCGTTTATACACAGGTTCAGACATTTTCAGTTACTGAAAATGGGTATCATTTGAAAAGAAATACTATTAAATGACAGCAGTAAGGAAGAACTACTACAACCATAAAATCTGCAATGGAGAGATAGACTGACACGTTTGAATGCATGGAATAATGTATCTTGCCACAGCAATGAGTTGAATTTAACACATTTATCCCCATATTATTTAAGTAAAATTCGTCGAGATCTTACTTTGGAACCTGTCCATGTTTTATGTGGAGGCAGCACAGGCAAACACCATATATCCTTAATAACCCGTTGGTTTCAGTAGACAGTGGAAACCCTGATCAAAGGGTTCCTACAGGATCCCTCTGATCTGGGTCTATACTGTCTGGATGAGTCTTTTTTAATTGACACTGGGCTCAAATGAGTTAAACTCTGTTGTACTCTATTAAGCAAATAGTCTAGAGCCTGACCAGGCAGTTCCAGCAAATCTATCTAACAATACTCAAATTTGTTTGTATAACACAACGAAACCTGTGTTAAGCGACCATAAAAAACAAACCCTTTTAAGGCAGCTGATAGCTGCATACAAGTCGAAAGTACTACAGAAAGCTCCTGTTGGAGCTTCCTGACTTATTTGAACTTAGCTACCATCTGTCTACAGTGTGTTTCCTTACATATGGTCTCCTAATATAGATTGGAATGTTAAATATTTTGTAATATGGTTTTAAACTGCTGCATTTGGTTAGTTCATTTACCACTCATTGTATACATTCCGACAGGGTCATGTTTAATTTTGAAGCAATATCGAATAATAATCTACAAGTGAAAAGGTCTGTGTTTTTTTATTTTTGAAGTGTGTCAAGCAGAGTAACTGTTGAACCTGGTCCTTCAAGGGGCTGTATAGTGTTTCAACACAAATCATAAGTTTTAGAGCTGAATGGATCATGATAATATGTGTATGCCTGTGCGCGCATGCGTGTGTGCGGAGGGGGGGGGTAGAGATGGATCCGCGCATGCTTGTGCAATGTTTCATTTAAAACACTGACGGTCGATCATTTTTTTTAAATAGTATTAAAGAGAAAGAAAATACAGTCTAAAGGATAGCTATATACCCGCCGCAGCACACTGCTGACTTCAAGAGTGGCATTGATCTTGAGTTGGCATAACTAACTCATGTTCTGTACATTGCATTAATGAGGTGAACATTTGACGAAAGTTAAATGAAAATCCTTAGAAGGGTTTAGGAAATGAGCAGTCACGAAATCGTTCAAACTGCTGACCTTCAAATGTGACACTGACCTTAACCCTGCAATGTCGACTCATGGGTTCTGCATATTGCCTTACTGGGCTAATAATTTGATCCAAGTTGAATAAAGAACTTCATAGGGTTAGGAGATATATGGGAATGATACGAACAGGTGACATATTGTTTTGGTCAATATTTAATGTTGAAAATTTACCTAGTTTTGAGAGGAATGTGTTCAGATCGGGAGGGGGTAAAGGGGGTAGATCCTTCGCTGGATCCATGCATGTACTTGCTGTGTAGATCAACAAAGATTTAACTAAACGTGAAAAAAAAACCGGAAACTGATCAGACTGTCACAGGGTGACACATTTTCAACGACTGTCTTGATCAAAGTCTGGTGTTTAAATTGTGTCCGGTCGATTCTCAACGTTGAAAATTGACCTGCTGGATCAGTTTTTAACAGTCAAAATTTTATGTAACACCTGCTAAGCACAACCTAATTGGTACTTGCAAACATTTGGTAAATTTGCATCTCATTAGAATGCAAGCAGTTTGACTCCTGGTCAATAGTTTCTCAAAAGCCTAATCTAACTGCAAGTACATGTAAGTGATTACTTTAACAGGCAAGAGTTTCAACAGGCATGATTTTATAGCAGGCTAAGGGTTGATAAGATAAGATGAGCTACACTAAAAGTAGATCCAGATCATAACACTATAAGATAAAGCGTTCTGATCAGGTTCTACAATGTTTGCTCAATAACAGCGAATGAATATTCATTCGGTAAGGTTGTATTACCTCAAAGATCATATACCGCAAAATCTTCCCAGTGTCTAATTCCAAAACAAGTAGACCAAGAGCATACATATTTTAGAACAAAGCTATCTGATTATGTGATTGATAAAGGGAGCATGTTAAAAACATTTATATGTTTATAATCGAAGGACAGTTGTCCGGGTTGCTAGTTTTTGGCAAAGGTCAATTGTCTGATGGGCAATTGCCCTAAGGCTTAACTGTCAGAAAAGAAACAACACAATCAATGCAGAACTAAGTTAGAGCATTTTGATGTGGCGCATATGGTTTTCATAAGACAAGTGCACTAGTTTTACAAGACATTTTGAATATTCCAATGTCAACAATGTCATTGACAACTGATGATATCAGATAGCTGACTACGGATCACGGGCGATTCTTTGTATCCAGATATTGGTAATGTTCTAACTGCCCAAGGGTACCAGGGTGCATGTTTCCGCTCAATCAATTGTATATGAACACTGGACACCAATGCCAGATACTAAGAAGCAACTTGTTCTAAACAATAATTTAATACCAAAGATATCGGGTTTTTTTATTCCTGCATGGATATGTACATAATGCTGGAAACAGATTATTACATAATTATGTTTATCAAAGTCAACACTAGAGGTTTGTTCTTTCACAAAAAAACCAGATGCCCCCCTTCATCCTATTTCCAATAACAAAAACAAGTACCTAGTTATAGTTTACTTTCAGTCGATTGTACATTTATTTCCCTGGTCATTGAGCCAATTGCCTACAATATTGAGCACTGGTAACATATGGTGCAATCATGCAGCCGCAGTACCGGTTAGTGACCCTCACATGTACCCATTTTAACCTCTGGGTCGAGAGGAGGTTCAGGGGGGAGACACTGAAAACATCTCGAATAGCACCGGGATTTGAACCCCGGACCTGGACTGGTAGTCAAGCGCATTACCACTAGGCCATCACACATCACCAATACACACGCATAATGTCTGTAATAAACAAGATGTGTTTGTGAAACACTATGCCCCCTCAATATGATATTTGACCCTGAAGGATGACCTTGATCTTGACATGTCACTCCTCAAACTGTGCATCTTCATGGGGTACACATGCATACCAAATATCAAGTCTGTATCTCTAATGGTTCAAAAGTTATGGCCAATGTTAAAAGTTGGTGACCTTAGACCATGAAGGATGACCTTGACCTTGACATGTCGACCCTCAAACTGTGTGGCTTCATGAGATACACATGCATACCAGTATAAAGGCTGTATATCTACTGGTTCAAACCTTATGGCCAATATAAATGACCTTTGATCTTCAAAAATGACATTGACCTTGACATGTCACCCCTCAAACTGTGCAGCCAAATGAGAAACACATATATACAAACTACCAAGTCTGTATCTCTACTGGTTCAAAAGTTATGGCCAATGTTAAAGTCTGTGACCTTTGACCCTGAAAGATGACCTTGACATGTCACCCCACAAAATGTGCAGCTTCATGAGATACACATGCACACCAAATATCAAGACTATCTCTATTGGTTCAAAAGTTATGGTCAATTTGAAGTTGGTGACCTTTGACCCTGAAGGATGACCTTGATATGTCACCCCTCAAACTGTGCAGCTTCATGAGATACACAAGTATGCCAAATATCAAGTCTCTATATGTACTGGTTCAAAAGTTATGGCCAATGTTAAAGTCGGTGATTTGACCCATATGTTTGACCTCTGACCTTTAAGGGTGATCTTGACCTTTACATGTCACACTTCAAAATGTGTGGCTTTACCAGATACATATGCATGCCAAATATCAAGTTTCTATCTGTATTGTCTCCAAAGTTATGACCAATGTTAAAGTTACAGACAAAAAAACAATTTGACCTTTGACCCTGAAGGATGACCTTGACATTGACAGGACACCCCTCAAAATGTGCGGCTTTATGAGATACATATGCATGCCAAATATCAAGTCTCTATCCGTACTGGCTCAAAATATATGACCAATGTTAAAGTTGCGTTAAAGTTACAGACAAAAAAAAATTTGACCTTGGACCCTGAAGGATGACCTTGACCTTGACATTTTACCCCTCAAAATGTACAGTTTCATAAGATTCACAAGCATGCCAAATATCAAGTCTCGATCTTTACTGGTCCAAAAGTTATGGCCAATGTTAAAGTCCGTGATTTGACCCATATATTTGACCTCTGATCTTGAAGGATGACCTTGACTTTAACATGTCACCTCTCAAAATGTGCGGCTTTATGAGATACATATGCATGCTAAATATCAAGTCTCTATCCGTACTGGCTCAAAAGTTATGACCAATGTTAAAGTTGCTGACAAACAAACAGACAAACAGACAAACGGACAAACAGACAAACAGACAAACAAACAAACAAACAGACAGGGCAAAAACAATATGCCCCCCAGATTTGATCTGGGGGGCATACAAATATCAGGGGTAGACAATTTAAAAAAGCCAGGTGTACAACAAGGCATGCTGGTCAACATTCATGTGAACATTGGTGACGCTAGATTTAGTGGTTTCAGAGATACGCCCAACACAAAGTTTGTCTAATTTTATGTCATAAGGGGCAATAACTCCAAAGTTATCGTAGGGAGACAATTAAAAAACTCAAGATGCACAACAACTAATGCTGGTCAACATTCCTGTGGGGTTTGGTGACTCTAGCTCTAGCAGTATCAAAGATACGCGCGATCAAATGTAAAGTTTGTCTACTTTTAAGTCATCAGGGGCAATAACTCCCAAGTTATCAGGAGAGATGAGGGAGGGGGGTTAAAAAACATCAGATGCATAACAACTTGTGCTGGTCAACATTCCTGTGAAGTTCGGTGACTCGAACCTTGTCGAAATACACGTAACACAAAGTTTCTCTAATTTTAAGTTATCATATCAGGGGCAATAACTTGAACAATTATCAGGGGGAAACAATTTAAAAAACTAGGTCTACAACAACTCATGCAATTCATGCTGGTCGACATTCCTTTGGGGTTTGGTGACTCTAACCCTAGCGGTCTCAGAGATACGCGCGAGACAAAATTTCTCTAATTTTAAGTTATCTTGTCAGGGTCCATAACTCATCAATTATCACGGGGAGACAATTAAAAAAAAACCTTGGTGCAACTACAACTCATGCTGATAAACATTCCTGTGAAGTTTGGTGACTATAGCCCTATTGGTTTCATTGATACACGCGACACAAGTTTGTGACGGATTGACGGACTGACGAACGGACGGACGGACAGACAACTCTGGCATAAACAATATGTCTCCCTATAAATGGGGGAGACATACTTATGTTGAAGAAAAGGCGGGTCTACATAATGTATGTTCCGTCCTTTAAATATATACGTCGGGGTACGTAAGCCTTATAATTCTATACATCGGTCTATCTAATCCTTAGGTCATCCTTTAAATATATAGGCCAGTCCACCTAAACCGGACGTCGTCCTTTAAATATATACGCACGTGTCCACCTAATCCTTATTTCGTACTTGAAAAATATTAAGGAGACCAATTTTTTTGTATATTTCACATCTTACACTTTTAAATGAATTTGATATCAGACTAGCAGTAATAGGCACTATACGTGTAAGAAAATGCAAAAATTATTTTTATGAGATGAAAAATGTGGAATATACAAAATGTCTCCTTAATCCCTAAAATTAAGGATGGTCCCCCTAATGCGGAAAATAGTTTTATATAATGG
Source organism: Azorinus chamasolen (assembly GCA_963576725.1). NCBI lineage: Eukaryota > Metazoa > Mollusca > Bivalvia > Cardiida > Solecurtidae > Azorinus > Azorinus chamasolen. Next base: position 22,080,624 of record OY755252.1, read on the forward strand.
GGGTGATTTTTCTCTTTTTCGACCTTTTATATACAAACATGTTTTAAACATTTCAGACAATAAATATTGGATCGGTCTGACAGACGTGAAGACGGAGGGTTATTGGGTGTGGAGGGGTACAAATGAAACAACGTGGTTCTCCGACTGGGGTCGGGGAGAGCCAAATGGCCACCGTAGAGAAAATTGTGGTCAATTCCTCCCAACCGCGGACTGGAGATGGAACGATGCGAGTTGCATAGGTTCGGTGGCTGAGTTTATATGCGAGAAAAGGTTTGTCGTGTTAATTCGTTTCCCAAATCAACGAAACGGTTGCTCTTGGGAACAAAAAGCAGTGCATATGTGACAGAGGGAGGGGTAATTGAAATACAGTTTTAGAGCAATAAATAAATATGCATACTCAAATACTAAAATCGTTATTTCTCCACAAAACCCTATGTTATAACCAATCTTTAGAATCGTCTCAAAGAGACGATTGTAAAGAGTGATCAGAAAATAGGGTTTGGTTGAAAAACTAAAGCGATATTCTTGAAAATGTATTAACCCTTCGCTTGCTATTCGCGTCAATATACCTACCGGTACATAGTGAAGACCCAGATGAGACAGCTCCTGCAGTCTCATCAGGGTCTGCACTATTTACAAGTTGATTGTGCAACCGGTGCACTCCACAGCAGTGATTTCACAGCGAAATACTTGTACACGGTGAAGATATATGTAGTTATACAACAGGGTAAAGAAGGAGAACTGTATTTTAAAATTCAGCAAGAGAAGGGTTAATTTATGCATCTTATCAGGACCTCTTCATTTTATTGGATTTGACTGACAGTTTCTTAATGGATTTTTGTTACATGTAGGATGTCACCTTAGGGGAATATGTAAGGTGCTTTAGCTGACAGTAGAAGTGGCAATCAATATACAGACCTGTATAATGGAATAAGCAGCTGAAAGGAATATCAGTATTTTATTCGTCTTTCACATGACATTATCAGGGGCGTAGCTAGCGATACGCAATTACGCACGTACGTAACATCAATAGGAAAGGTGAAAACATTATCATGGCAAATATGGAAAAACACATCGAAGGCGAAGAGGGTGCAGACTTTGATAAACAATCTGTCTTGTCATGTAAGTTTTAACAGATTCCCTCATATTTTGACGACTTTTGAAATCTCTGTAAAAGCCACCTTTTAAAACCATTGTGATAAATAGATCATTTGCTCCTATAGGAACAAATGCTCTATCACAATGGGTTCAAAACGACACAATTCTAAATTTTCCCGGCGAACATTCCCACGGGATGCACATACATTATATTTGGATTAAGCTACGCTCCTCATATACAGATATGAGGTGAGTTCACACATGCCAAGACTACAATATAAACGTGTTTTAGTGTTAAACCGATTTAGATATAGACGGTCAAGTCTTTAACATACATGTATATATCACTGTATATAGAGAAATTAGCTGTCTGTCTGTCGCGAAACATGAACATATTACGTAAAGTAAACATGTTGTATCATAAGTAGAACAGAAGGCAGGTAAGAAATTTGATAATTACACAAAAAAGTACACAGCAGCACGCACCAGAAGCACAAACGAAGTGCGGCCTCACACATAAACACGCGACCTACACTCCTTATCTGTTCCACATTGACAACATATAAACAGCGCGTCTAAATCAAATCTAAATCAAACTCATCGTCAACTGGAAACCCTATTTTGTGACCACCTTTAGAATCAGTTGGAGTCAACAGAGGATGGGGTTTGGTAAAGAAATGACGAATTCATTATTTTAAATTAGCGCTTTGTTTGTGAGTGTATATACCTCCCTAGCCACATTGCTGCCATATACAGTATCCCCCTATCCGCGTTTATAATGCAATATTGATGGAATTTGAATAAAAACAAAATGTGTGACCGTAACGTACCTATCATATTTTGTTATTTGTGAAATCAGAGCAAAATGTCGTGGACATTGAGGCATTTTCTTATCCACACTGGTGTATTATCAGAACTAAAGATATAGGTGCGTACTCAAATACTGAATTCGTCATTTCTCCACCAAACCCTTTGTTGTACTATTGTTTATAGTCTCTTCGAGTCTCTTTTGGTGGAGAAATACATGTATACCAGTTTTAATCACACTTCGAAATTATACAGGAACCTCCTCGAAAGTGGCCACCACATACATACATAAGTATGGGTTTTAAACGCATATGGTAGGATAATACAGACCGAAAGAAATGCTGAAAGCTCCCTCAGGAGCTTTCGACATTACCGTCGTCCTGCATTAAGCAATCACGTGGCTATAAAGACATCTATATCTACATGGGTCTACTCTGTTTACAAAGGCATAGAAAGGCTTATTTATGGAGCCAATGGTTTAGGAAATCTCATCCAGATCTTATAATGGAACATATCCATTTTTCAAATGGAGGGGTACAGTAAACATGGAGGGGTACAGTAAACATGGAGGGGTACAGTAAACATGGAGTAAACACACTATTTACCGGTATAATCCATTGCTTAAGACTAAACCTTTAGTCTGCTGAGCAAATTATTTTTACAGATTTTTTCACATGATATAATTTAAAAAATTCAAGTTATTATCAATTTTGTTTACCGAAATGCAATCAGTGTGTCAAACAGTTTGGGTCTTGATGAGACCCCGAGTCTTTAGAACAATACTGTATTGTACAGTTTTAGACCGAAAGTTTACTTCGCGTTATCCCGAAGTTCAAGATTATCCGCGTTCAAGATGTAAAAGTGCAACTGTACCCTATATCACATTGTCCCTTTCACTATTCGTTCATTTTTAACATGTTTGCATAGTATGTGGATGGCATAAAGAACTGTTACTGTCAATCAGCGCTACTATGTCTTCAGTTATGACATCACAACCCGCTATATTGCACAGGTTTGATAAAACAACGCTTGTTACCTCGCACGTCTTCGTTATATTTAAAAAGACCCATAAATTACGGTCAATTATTCATCTACATTCAACGATTGTTTTATAAAATTGCAGGGAGAAGACGGCACATGAGGTAATTGGATGACCATGGGGAAGAAATGGCTCGGTTTTTATAGCAATTGTAGTCACAGGTAGCGATATCGAACTGAGTTTGTGATGTATAAACTTGTTGAATATCATACATGATTGTACTAAACTCTGCTGAGGCGAACAGTCCACAAAGGGCAACTTTGCTTTACTTTATAGATAATAAATCGGACGAATTTACAAAATCGCTCTATATGGTTTCAGCAAGTACATCACGTAGTTATAATGTTGCATGTATTTCACTAGAATAAATCGACAATATCCTATCAAAATGTGTTTTCTTTCATCGCTCAAAAGAGATATATGTGCAGCAAACCTTTTTTCAAAGACCACACAGATATACAATTGACACTCCAGATAAACGGATATTTTAAATAAAATCATAAGATAAGATAGGATTCAAATTTATGTAATGTTGGCAACATACATTACAGTCTACATAATGCCTAGTTTACATTTGCCGTGCAATGTTTTTACGGCCGCTGCAGATTCGTCGGAAGGTCATTTCCATGCGGTCTCCTTACGGACGCAGGCGTTCACCGTACGATTGCCTTATCCAAGCGGAGACAGTGCGGTGACCGTACGGAGATGAGTATGTTTTGCACCTGTCCGTCCGTCTGTCTGTCCGTCCGTCCGTCACGCTTTGCTATAAAGTGTTATATGTCAGTAATTTATACACTTATACACATGAAACTTCACATACACATTAATCACCATCTGTGCTATCATTTGGTACCCCACCCATTCTGCCCGCAAGCCCAAGGTCACGGTCAAATGACTTGGACATTTTACGTGCAGTTGGTTGTAACATTTACGTGCAGTTGGTTGTCACAGTTTTATCTCAATAACCATTGTAACTATTGCCATGGAATTTCATATACACATTAAACACCATCAATACTGTCATTGCACACCCAGCCCAAGCTGTCCGGAAGCCTATGGTCAAGGTCAAATGACTTGAAAATTTTACGTGCAGTTGGTTGTCATTTTTTTTATAGCCTTATATCTCCCTAACCACTATAGCTAGTTGCATGCAATTGCATATACACATTAAACACCATACACACTTTCATTACGCACCCAGCCCATGCTGCCCGCAAGCCCAAGGTAAAGGTCAAATGACCTAGGAATTTTACGTGCATCTAGGCAAGCTAAACCACGGGGCATCGCTGTGTCTTACAGACACAATTTTTTAGTTTATTATTATAATTTAGTGGGGTGGATTTTAATTTTCTAGGTTGGGTATATTACGAATTTTGATTCTCTTGGTGGGGAGGGGGGGTAAAAATTAATTACAATTCTATTGGTGGTACCCCTTATTTGGACTGTCGTTCCTATACCCCTCCCCCAAACCTTCCCCCGCAGGGATATTTTTGTTGAATAGCCCTCAGAGTCTTCGATATCAAACACATGGAATTATTTTCTTCTTCAGCGTGTATTCGATCGTTTTTCTTGCTATGTACTTATTTTCAGTATATAACAAATGCTTTATATAAATAAACGTAGAGACTATCACATCAAGAGGGCAACTCTCACAGGTTTATTGATTACCCCTTTCCACGCTATTCACAACATGGCTCGCATGGCAAACGACCTGGATCAAGATGAGACGCCGAGTAGTACAGAATCTCTTCTGGATACAAGCTGGCTGACTATTGGTCAATCATTTCTCAACTGTACGATTGAGTCGAAAGTTGTTGAATTCACTAGATCCATATTTCAGAAATTATACGTTAAATGGTCGCTACTTTTAAGGAGTGTTTATACTGTACACGCGAAATGAATATGGTTATGTAATGTATTGTATATTGGCTGAGTGGCAAACAGCTTGACACCAGATGAGACGCCGAGTTACCCGGTGTCTCGTCTTGATTCAAACTGTTTGCAAATGTGAGTCAGGGCGCATAGAACAGGATAATAATTAAGCAATAAACTACTCCTACAGACCACGCGCTTACAAGGCTGATGCAATTGGAGCAGTTATACAACAGAACCTGTCTTAAGCGACCACTGATTTATTGAACATATGGGTCTTAAAAGCATAATGTTACTTAAAGCACGGTAAAAATAATGAAGAAAAAATGCTATTATCTCTGTTATGTACTGTGTGCATGAGCAATTATATGTGTATCTCTAAAGTCTACTTTTGATGCAAGAAGACCACACGAAGAGATTGTTATTTTCTATCTGATCTGTTGGGCATGAAAATAAACACACGTGACTTTCAAATATTACAAGTTTTATTGTTAGAGACAGGGTAGACGATATCATATAAGAACTCTTTAAAATAGCTTCAATGTCGATTTCGAGTCATGTTTAGATTTGGATTTGGATTTTGTGGCACCCAGTGTCTAGATAATGAGACACATTTTGAAAGTAGGAGATCCTTCAGAAGCAAAAGTAGCTATGCGAAAAGAGAAAATTGCAGACTCTGTTGTTTTAAGTTTGTTCATTGGTAGTAGGAAAAATGTGCGCCCCAAGCACCGGCTTAAGCGGTATTCACTTTTCATACTGAAAACGCTGAAACTGGGGATTAGGCTATGCATGCAGCAATGTTTGGCTTTTGGCACTTAATCTTTTACATCAGAGATTCACATTTTGACGCACTGGCAAACAAAATAGACCCAGATCACACGGGTCCTGTTGTATCGTAAAATCAGGGTCTGTTCGGTTTTCTACTGGAACAGTATAGAACTGATTCTACAGTTTCTGCCTTGGCAAAAACTGCATGTGTTCATGCGTTATAATAATTATCAGCAAAGTAATATGCATTAAGTGATTAGTGCTTACATAAATAGGCACCAGGACTAGGGTAAATAAAAGTTACAAAGACAGACAGGTGTACGCTCGTACCTTTCCAGTAAAGAGTAAACCAACCAACGTTTATGTCATATCTTTATTATTGACCAAATATCACAAATTTTTCCGTTTGTATTTTATCTGCACTGTTGATGACCTGTGGAAGAGAAATTAATACAGTTAACAATAGACCTTAAAACTTAATTAACCCTTTGTTCCATAAGTACGCTTTTGTACACAGAGTAGAACCAAATCAGACTGCTCCTATAGGAGCTGTCTGATCAGGGTATTCTCTGTCTGCTTACGAAATAACTTATATAAGTATGAGTCTACGGTGTGTACTATGCTCAAAGATGTCCATGTTCCAATATAGATATCGATTGAACTAATAGTATTGATTTCATTCCTTCTTACATGAATATTCGTGAAGTAAGGGGTTAAGGGTCATCGTATCGAATACGGCCTCACCACAAAACTCGGTGCCTCATTAGGCCTTTGATCAAACTGGTTTGGACTTACCACTTGCATTTTAGAGATGCAATAGAAGGAAAATCTGGCATGAAACCAAAAGCAGACGATTTTGTTTGCAGACGAAACATGTTTTGTGCCAAAAGATGCCATGCGCGATCTTCAAACAGCTTTGAAATCGATACTACGTTTTGTAATTCGGCGTCTCGTCGGGATCCAAGCCCTTTGACACACAGGCAATATTTTCTTAAAGCTTTTCGACGAATTAGAAGTGCGTTAGCAGTCTAGATCCAGATTTTAACACGGGTGCCATATAAGAATATACAGTAAATCCCTTCTCATCGGACGTTAGATTTAGTATAAATATTGGTCTTTGAGACAAGTGACTGCGTAATGAAGGGTGAAAGACATACAGAAAGCTCCTCTGGTATCTATTTTTTTCTCTACTAGAATACTGGTTTAGAGGGGGTTTACTGTACACTGTTTGACACCCAGATTGCGTGGTTGTATATGAATTGATTATCTATTGACGGCAATCACAATTATTGTGTCCTGATGCGACGCTGGATAACTGGGCGTCTCATCAGGATCTAATCTATTTGCATTTTGTATTTTGAAATGAAGTGGATGAGAATTTGTGCGGATAAATTAAAAATTAAATTTGCTCAGCAATACAAATATTATTAGTGATCTAAAACGTCTTTCAAACTTAAAAAATATGAATTATGTCGTAAATAAGCAAAAACTAAGAGAGGTCTTGACACAAATGTGACTGCTTTCATCTAGGACTAGGAACATGTGTTATATAACATGTGCAGTGAAAGCTATCTAAACTGGACGTCAAATCAATCTTCGAGACAGGTGACAGCTTAATACAGAGCGCACCTGCTTAAAAGTATCTAAATTCTTTTCTACTAGAATTTCGGTTTAGAGGTGTTTTACTGTATGTCATAGACTGCTGTTCAAGTGCTAGCATGTCGTGTTCCGGTGTGAATATGTTTGGCGTAATTTATACTAAGCTTGCGAGGAAACACAGTTTGATCTACCTCTTGAATCGTCTGGATGATAATTATGTAGAACTATATGACGTCATATCCGGATCCAGTATTTGTTTTCTCATTCATACACTCATTCATACACTACATCGATTCAATACACAAGACATAGGCAACCATTGTTGGTCCAGATTACAGGACTCCAGATCATGTGCTGAACTGTTTGCTGTATCAATCAATGCAAAGGGTTTTCATCAGGAGAGTTATGCTTGTTGATGTTGTTGTTGTTTTTAATTTAAAAACGATGGTTGGGTTTTAATTTCCTTATTGGGTGTATTTGCCTTGTACTACGTAGGATAAACCTTTTGAATATGGTACGCGCGTACACTGACATTTGCATGTGATATTTTTCTGACTTGTCCTTGACAGTTCTTGCCTTGGCATGCTTGTCTTTGGTAAGATAGTTCACCAAAGAGTAAGCTGTTACTTCTTGTTAGGTTGTTCTTACGCCCTATCCAGTTCTAGTTGACCCTTTATGATGAAAATCGTCACTTTGTGTACTGTATCATACGTCATCGATGACGTATCAAAGACTGTTTTCGACTTTCTGCTATAGCATTTTGATGAAGCTAGGGTTTTATTAGAGACACCGAGGCACTTCTTAGTATTAACTGAAATTCCTTGTACATGGTACCTGATAAAATCCATGTTTCACTTGTAAACGGTGAACTACCTTCTATTACTGTCCTTGTGCTTATACTATTAGAAAGATGTTTGTATTTGTAACAAGTAAGTTTTTAACCTAATAAAATTTAGACTCCTAAATAGGTTAGATGCATCTAATAAGTGTGTATACACTGTGCGAAATGTATGTCTTTTAGGCCGTCAATATAACAATACAGACATACTAAATCCACGCGTCGTCCCATGTTTATTATACACTTACACAAATGGCGCCTTAAACTCAGATTGACTGATATAATAACGTCAACAAACAGAGGGCCGGTCACAGCATATTATTAAATTGAATGAACCGTCAAAGACGTAGCATGTAGTTTGGGTTATATTTTAAGCAACTAAATGAACACAGGAAAGCAGAGAAAGGTTTATCCGTTAACCGGATTAAACCCCCAATGATGATTTTGCTACTGACCGTGCCAAGGCGGTACTCTCTTTGTCACCCTTGCTTTTGTTTATCTTGTGTCTTTGTACTTGTGCTTTTGTTCATGTATGGAATGTTTATCTGAAGTACTTGTGTGTTTGTTGATGTTTTCTGTGTTCATCTCGTGTATGTGCGTGTGTTTGGGTGTGACTTTGCTACTTTTTTCAATTATGAAACAATAGCGATAATTCATGTTTTAGCGGGCAATAACGTCTGCAATGTCCCTTGGGGCTGACAATAACGTCTGCAATGTCCATTGGGGCAACAACAGTCCCTCGGGATATTGCATGTGTTATTGTGTTATAATCCTCTATTACCACATTGTCGTGTCCATTTTATCTAAGTCTTCTTCGAACGGAGGTACCGCCTGAAAGATAATACATATAATAATTTGAATCAGGAAAGAATGCTTATAATTAAACAAGACAAACACGTACACGTACAGCGTAGAGGCAAGATAATACAATACGACTCTTACTGCATGCATTATTAACGTCTATATTTATATAGGCCACTAAGAGTTTTATCAGTCTTCTACACACAGTCTGCACACTATATTCAAAAAAATAGGTCAGACATGTTTTACCGTTTGTTTAACAGATTGCCTTTGCCTCATTACGGCCCGAACCATGCTTCACAAGCAAAGGGAGCTAGTGATTTGGTTTATAAACGTCATTTGTCTAAGTCCAAGTAAGTGTTTAGTTTACATTTGAATGAGTTTGATATGATAAACAACATTCATGTCAAAATCAAACTGAAAAAAGTATATTGAGCGGGATACACTATCATGACTAACTAGTGTATCTCCCGGGAAATCGTCTATCTTGCGCATTTGTCCCGTTGTTTGGAGAAATCATCTTCTCCAAATATGTTGCTGGGTATGAAAGTTTGTACACTAATGAATACTAACAGACCGCCTCAATTTTATTTGGATATTCAAATAAAATAAAAATCACAATTCTGTTTAATGCACAGATTGTGTTTATTTTTAGACATATATTTTATATGAAGATGAAAATGGGACTAGTTGAGACTAGTGTGATGTTAGGTCGTCCTTAATCCGCTTAAAACACCCACTGGAGGTTTTATCAATGACTGTTCCAAAGCGGTACTCTCTTTGCCATGTCACTCTTAATATGTTGCTTGACGTTTGCCTTTGTATCTTTGTACTTATGGGTGTTTTGGTGTGTGTACGCGTATGTGTGTGTGCGTATATATGTGTATGTGTGTGTGTGCGTGTATATGTGTGTGCGAGCGTGCGCAGTTGTGTTTGGCTCACTTATTTTCTATTTGTGTAATGGTATTGACTGCATCTTATGCCTGGCGCTTCCTGTGTGATTCTTCTTTTTCATAAATACTACAACTATTATTATTTGATCTTAGGTTACTGTATGTTTCATAGAAACGCGACCTATAATAGAGACGTTATACGAACAGTCTACGAACTTCCCGATCAACTCTCGTACTGTTAGACTTAGAGTATTATGCAATAGTATAAGAGGTTCTAATATTCATACCGAATTTGTTCCATAGTGCATTGCAGCTGGAGAAAAGTTTCTACGTAAAACAAATAGGGAGAGTTATATATTTCCTGTTTCTAATGTGATAGACAATGTAAAATCAGATACATTTGCAATTTATCCGACGCATCTCAACAGTAACAATCGCACCCGATCAGAAACGCATTTCAGCTTTAGCTATACCAAAGTTTGGAATAAAATAGGTGTATGCCACAATTGATATTGCTTATGTCTGTGCATTTCAGTAACTTGCTATTATACCAGTTGTCCTAATAAATGGGTCGCTTTCAACGGAAACTGTTACCTGTTTGGTCACGGCAATATGATGACTTTTAACGAATCCAAGGTAAGTTGATACTCGATTTTCTTCAAAGTACGCTACAGTGAATGTAAATAAACCAATCCAGGTAAAGTTAGAAGTTACAGTGAAGTTTAACCCCCCAGTGACTTTTGTCACTGACCGTTCCAAGGCGGTACTTCCATATTCCCCCTATTGCATGTTTGTTTTGTCTTTGTGCGTCTCTTGTTGTTTTTATAGTTATGTACATTTGCTGTTTCCTTGTGTTGCTGTTCGGGCGACTGTTTGTTCTGTATGTGTTTCCTGCATGACTCATTTTTGTACTTCAATACACTTAAGAAAAATGTGCTACACAGCCTTCATGGTACACGATATCATTCAAAGGCAGTTGCAATGACTTTAAATGAAGCAAATGCAGAGTTGATACACAACCTTTATGGTTAACATTAGTCTTCAAGGCCAGTTGCATTGATTTTAAATGAAGCTAATTGATGCAGAGTTGTTACACAACCGACCTTCGTGGTACACAATATCATTCAAGGGCAGGTGCAGTAACTTTTAATGAAGATAATGTGGAGTTGATACACAACCTTGATTGTACACAATATCCTTCAGAGGCAGGTGTAGTGACTTTAAATGAAGCTAATACATAGTTGATACACAACCTTGATGGTAAACAGTATCCTTCAATGCCAGTTACAGTGACTTTAAATGAAGCTAATGTATAATTGATACACAATCTTCATGGTACACAATACCCTTCTAGGGCAGTTACAGTGACTTGAAATGAAGCTAATGCATAGTTGATACACAACCTTGATGGTAAACAGTATCCTTCAATGCCAGTTACAGTGACTTTAAATGAAGCTAATGTATAATTTATACACAACCTTCATGGTACACAATACCCTTCTAGGGCAGTTACAGTCGGAATGAAGCTAATGCATAGTTGATACACAACCTTGATGGTAAACAGTATCCTTCAATGCCAGTTACAGTGACTTTAAATGAAGCTAATGTATAATTGATACACAACCTTCATGGTACACAATACCCTTCTAGGGCAGTTACAGTGACTTGAAATGCTGCTAATGTAGACTTGAACACACAACCTTATTCAAAGGAAGATTCGTTGACGTCTTTCAATGAAGCTAGGATATAGCTGTTGCGCAACATTATTCAGGGAAAGTTACGGTGACTTTCATTGAAGCTACCGTAAAGTTAATACTCGACCTAATTCATATGATATTGGTGTAAGTTTTATATGCAATCACGGTCACAATAAATACATCATACTTACTGAAAATGATAATCAGTGGCGACAGGGGATGACTTTAAATTTCTCAAGCCAACAGCGCATATAATAATCAAAAGTATCCTTTAAATTCTGTTCTCTGGTTTACACCGTTTCAGTACGTCATTATTAAACAATTACCTCGTGAATAGCGTGTATGAAATAAACACTCTGTGCATATTGGTAACCTGGTATTTATATAAATGACATTAGCACCATGACACGAACGAATTCGTTTAGGACAGGAAAGGTAATATCAGATCTATATTATTTCCTAAGTAGATCCTGATTACACGGTTCCTAAAGGAGTTCTCTGATCTGGATTTATTCCGTTCGTTACGGCGTTAGATGGTGTATATATGGTGTAAATAAGACAGATATAATGGTGACTTGAATTTTAGTCACACGAATTTAGGTTCCCATATTTCAACGGAAGTCCGAACTGTTTTCCTTTCAACCTTTCGTCAGAATTGACATATGGAAAAAAGATATGTCGTTAAGAAGAGACTAAATCATTAAATTTCAGGGTTTGTGAACAATTCGTTTAATACATCAAAGTAAAACAGTGAAAACAGTCCCATTTGCATATTGGTACAGAATGTAATATTCTTATTTCAGCGTTACTGTCGGCTGAATGGAGGCGACTTGGTGCATATTGAGAACGCAGTGGAGAATGCTTTTCTTGCTGAAACAGTTCAAGCCTTTAACAGTAAGTGTGTGCATTTTTATACAATTACATGTCTACAAAGATGTCAAACGATATTGTCATCCCAACGAACCCCGGGGTGAAGCTTAATAATCCAATACCGTAAAGCCGCTCTTAACCGGAATTCTAGTAGAATAGAATTTAGATAATTTTAGGCAGGCGGCTGCTTAATGCACGGTGAAAGTCATGCACAAACTTCCTATTCTCATTCATACACAAATTGACAATAAGTTTCTAATTACATCCAATCATGTATATTACCATTTTATATTAGAATTACAAAAGACTGTATGTTGCATTATAACAAACGTTTTCAGGTGTTGTTATGTTTAAACACAATATGTAAGTTACGATGCACGCACGCACGCACACACACACACACACGCACGCACGCACGCACACACACACACACGCACATACACACACACGAGATGAACACAGTAAAAAAACCCACAATAACTAAAGAGAAACATTACACACATGAACAAATCAAGGACACAAGACAAACAAAAGCAAGGGTGACAAAGAGAGTACCGCCTTGGCACGGTCAGTAGCAAAAACACCACTGGGGGTTTAAACCGGTTTTACTTAGATGCAGATGGGAAACATTAACTATCAACCTACTGTTGAACATTATGGTTTTACATGGTAATGCCGGTGACTAGCGTCTCATTGAGATACCTTTGCAATATATCATTTGATTTTAAGCAGTTTGTTGAGTAGAATAATTGATGTGTTTGAAGCAGATGTGTACTCTCCTTATTTAATCCTATGGCAGCAGAAAATGTCTTCATAGCTTGTCAATATTGATCTATCTTGCATTTCTTTATAAAACATAATCAGAATACCAAAGAGTTTCAATCCTAATGAACGACCCGATGTCTCCTTTGGATCCTATTGTTTGCAAAGGTATTCTATCATCCGCTGACAGGAGGCTAAAGGTTTGTAAGCAGATACACTATATTTCAAGTTTTATTTATCGTGCAGTTTACATCTATATTGTATGAACAACTAAATATATAATAATGATTACAACAGATATATCATGACCAATTTATTGTAAATAGTAGTACATAATGCACCAGCTCGGTTTGCTGGAATTTGCCGTATGTGTTTGCCCTGTATAGGAGTATATTACGAGTCGCCTATTTTCTATAAGCAATCGAGCGTGTATTTATTCGTGAGTAGCCTCTAATATATATAGACATGTGTAGGCATAGCACATAGACGAACGTGTACTGCGAATGTTTATTAAAGAGCGAATATCCCTGGCCAGACATCCAGTTTATGCATAATGATAATATGAAGGTTATAGTTTAAAATCTTTTTTTACGCCTGAAACGTACATGGTATGACTCTAACTACCTTTGATTGTATTTAGAATCTGAGTTTTGGATTGGACTGACTGATGAGGTTCATGAAGGAGTGTGGCTTTGGACGGATACAAACACATCCTTGGTTTTCAACGACTGGGCCCCGAAAGAGCCAAACAATTTGGAAAATGAGGACTGTGCGTGTTTTTATCAATCAGAAAATTTTAAATGGAACGATTTGGCGTGCCACGATAAACTGGAACCACTCTGTAAGATCAGGTAATATAAGTGTTTGATCAATGCTACTATCAGCAGCAAGCACACTGTGGATATAATGATTACCTCTGACAAACAATCTGTATCCGGATTAGAAGCTCTGCAACTGTTTAACACCCGGATTTTAAGTTTTGAAGAAAAGGAAAGTACAGCTTATGTATTGAAAAAGGCGTAGCAAGGCGTGTGGGTTACAGTAATGGTATCCATAATAGACACGTGTTTTCAAAACAATTAATAAAACATGGTGTTAATTTCAATTATTCTTATAAATGAAGACTGCTAGTTTGAACATATATAAAAAAAAAACATGTGATACACAGTAAACCGTTTTAGTCGATGCTTATACTATTTCGTTGTACAACATAATAGTACCGGCATGTTGCGATCAATTATAAAATACTAATACAACAAACACATGCCAGTTTTGTCTTCTTCAGCGCTCATTCGATCGGTTTTCATTCATATTTATTTCAACATACATGTATAAACAAACGGCGTTCTTAATTTTAGGCATTTTTAAAACCCGATGCAAACAGAGACTATCATTGCAATGGAGGACATGGTTTTCTGTATTACTTTCTTTCTACATTAAGCAGTTAAATCCACATGTTTTGTACAAGTTAAAGCCATTAATATTTATAATGTTATATTATCTTTATAGATTTGTATATACATGTATTTAGTCAGAAAGTATATTCTTATTTCTGTAGAATCTAGGCACCCGTTTTATGATTGGTCGTACGACTGAAACTGTCGTAAGTACTAACATAATTATGACGATCTTATGTCAGGTTGCGAGCGTCGTATGTTAGAACGTATGACATTTTTTTGTCGTACGGAGTTATTCTATCTTGCCATTTGTTAGAATGTGTGATAATGTGGGCTGTGTGAATAGTTATCACTGCCGTAAATTAGAATTTACAACAAATATTGTCATAAGATATTTCATAAAAACGTTTTGTTTTTTTTTTTTGTTGATTACGTCCGTTTCTGCTCGCTATGGGCTACTTGGACGCCCCAGAGAGAAGGAGAGGATACAGAGAAACCCGGGCGCGATGCCCTACTCTTATTATCGACTGAGTTTCTCTGGTTCTTTTAGATGCCAAGTGTAAAGCACTGATACATCAGACCTCGGTTTATAGTCTCGTCCGAAGATGTACAATCGTACAATTGTTATGTCCTAATTTATGACAACCTCATTTACTTGCATAATCAAATTTATCGCATATTCTTGTGTGCAATAATTCAAACTTAACCCTCACTGTGTGGTACACGAGTCACTAATGCCCCTTGCATACATTGTTGATCCAGATGAGAAGGCTCCTAATGGAGCTCTCTAATCAGGGTCTTCACTGTTTGTCATGTTACACTTTTCTTTAGAAAAATCCATAAATATTCACCGTAAGCTTAACCTGTTTGAATTTTGGAATAGTCCTTCTGTAAATTCAGCATTGTAAGGGGTGGCTTACAGATAAATAATTATAACATACGAATATCAAAATGCTCAGTTACGATTGTCACACGATCGAACGTATGATAACTACAGGCGTAATGGCTTTGGTAAAACGGACCCCAGTTCCTTCGAAAACATATCAGTAGCATTTACAAACAGCCAGGATCCAGATAAGATGTTGATTTATTAAGTGTATTCTTAGGATAGAGTTATTCGAGACGATAGAGCTGTTTAAGCAGATATTTATTTAAGCATGTTGAGGGTTTATTTTCTTTTGCAGAAAGATCGTGGCAGAGCTGGTGGGATAGTATTCAAATGCAGTGTTGATGATGTCTAGAGCTCGTTCAATATTGTTTCGACTGCAAATAAACTGCTGATCATAATAATAACTAAATATTAAAAATAATAATTATAATAATAATACTTTTTCGTTTAGTTTAATTTTCTCCCCTTTACTTTCTAAAAGTATTACCACAGTATCAATCAGTGGGTCCTGATGAGATTCTGAGTAACTCGGCGTCTCATCTTGATCAGACTTTTGTCAGATGTAAGCACAGACATGACATCGGCAGCGAAATAGTTGATAATTATAAAGGTAACCTGTCTATATTTTGAATATTTCTTTGAGCCATTGCAATAATTTAGCTCATTTGTGAAGCAATAATACGGTTTACATAGCCACACGAAAGGTCTTATTATAGAACAAAACATAAACAATATACGGAACTAAACCACACAAGAGGTTATTGTAGGAGCCGTCTGAGCAGGGTCTGCTCTGTTTTCTTAAGGAATGACATCGATATGCTTCTACAATTTCTACAATGGCAAACCTTTCCTGTGTTTATGTGGCAGTATAAAATTATTTCTCACATGAAAAGTTATGGGGTAAAGGATTAAACATCAACTCAAACCATTGTCGTCTTCCTGTTTTACCTCATAGGCTATTTTTAGATACAGCCTCTTTGAATAAATCTACCGAAAACATCAACTCAAACCATTGTCGTCTTCCTGTTTTACCTCATAGGCTATTTTTAGATGCTCTATTTATCACAATGGTTTCACAAAGTGACTTTTACAGAGTCGTCAAAAGTCGTCAATATGAGGGAATGGGTTAAATATCACAGATTCGCTGCATAGTTAACCCTTGTAATGCTGAATTCACAAATGGACTATTCCCAAATTCAAACAGGTAAACTTTATGCTAAATATGAAGGGATTTCTTTAAAAAAAACATAAGTAACCTGACAAACAGTGCAGCTCTGATGAAAGGGCTCTTCTAGGAGACGTCTCATCTAGTTAGATAGATAGATCTCATTATCGAGCAACAAGACAATAGTTAACAACACTTACCTTTTTTTTTTTAAATTATTACAATATCAATTATTAATGGTAGTGTTATATGTGTATTATAAACCATGTCAGCAACATCATTATCAGTGATGACCTTGTTATCGATGGTCTGACATAGGAACAATAAGAAAACTATATATTATGCTTATTACACTGTGTTGTAAATGCCCTATTAATTACCACGATTATATAAACAATATGAAATAAGTTATCTAGACTGACACTTATCACAAGTTACTGAAAGTTATAAAACTCGTATGTTATGGAATATAAGCTCTGTTGTAAACAATACACTGAAATGTAAGTTCATGAGCTTTGCTGTTGAATTTATAATCACAAGCCAACTTATAATAACAAGTTAATTAATGTGAAGTTCTTGCATGAAATTGGCACTGATAATACACGTTTCTTAAATATATGTAAATCTAATAATGAGATTGCTATAAAATATGCGGGGTTAAGCAGATATATTGAGTTCGTAAACTCTGTTATGGGATTTTCTATCATAAGGCAATGCATCAGGTAAGTTAATAATCAGTCGCATCCAAACCAGAGTGTACATGTACACACCCATTACCAGGTGCCCTGTCAAAACATGACAAATGGTCCGGGTATGGTAACCTGTAATACCATATGGTTGAAATATCATTACATCTATTACTTATCAACTAATAAGTGACGAACCATTTCAAAATCTTCAGTCAGATCTTTCTCAATAGTGTTTACACACGTAATTTAGGTTGAGACTCCCTCCCAATTATGGGTCTACATTGTTTGCAAATAACATTACTGACTCTTGTCCCGCACTGTAATAGTTTAACAGTATAAAACAGGCATGATTTTGATCAGACGTCGACTTACGTTACACCTGTTCTGGATCTGAACTATTTTAGGATGGCAATCAAGTCGTTATGAGCAGTATGTGGGTCAAATAAAACTTTAGGTCGTTCGATGCCAAAGACAAGAATCGTGATTTTTCTTGAAAAGAGTTTGAAAACAGATGAGACGCCGATTAGTTCGGTGTTCCATCAGGATCCGTACTGTTCGACAAGAAATTTAAAACAAGATCGACTTTAACACGTGCAAGATATGTTAGTCCTAGCAAACTAGATTCACTTGGAATCAAAAAGTCAACAAACAGGGGTGTTGCCGTGTATTGGACTTTCAATTGATAAGATAACAGAATAGATGTAATTGTATTATAGGAGGATATACCATGCAGTTTAATATAAATTTGTGTCTAGTCTTGCTTCTTATTCACATATGCATAGGTAAGTAGTTTTTTAATATTTGATTTGCCAGCTCATGTAAGTATGTGTAGAGAGTGGGTGGTGACTATTCGGGTACTGGACAACAGCGTATACACACGTTATTTAGATTGAGTCTCCATCCAAATTATGTGTACATATACATGTATTTGATAACATATGTTTAAACTATCACACATAGATCCACCGACAGGCATTTTCAGTGTTGTTGATTAAATGCTACACAGTCTGTCATGTCAGAATTTTTCTATGGCACAAACTTTTGTATGTCTGCATTGTTTGTATTTCAGATATGTTAACCCTTCGTTTGCTATTCATGTCAATATACCTACCTGTAAATAGTTAAGACCCAGATGAGACAGCTCCTGCAGGAGCTGTCTCATCAGGGTCTGTACTATTTACAAGTTGATTGTGCAACCGGTGCACTCCACAGCAGTGATTGCACAGTGAAATACTTGTACACGGTGAAGATATATGTAATTATACATCAGGGCATGGGTAAAGAAGGAGAACTGTATTTTAAAAATCAGCAAGCGAAGGGTTAACATTTATATTTCATATAAATGCATTTTCATGCCTTTGCGAGTAGAGTAGATCCAGATCAGAATGCAGCTTATTTATCATCTGCAACAGACGTAAGTGACAATAGCAACAGATCGGAGCTTAAGCAGACCTCATTTTCACAGCAGGCTAAGAATTAAGGTCAGTTTTGGTCCTTACATAAACTGTAGAATCGGATCTATATTATGACATAAGCAAACAGGATAGACCAAGACCAGACTTCTCCTGCAAGCTTCCACCTGCCTTATAAACCCATCATGAGACATCTCTTTATGGTCGCTTAAGACATTTCTACTGTACCTCAATTACTATCTATTATTTCTAGATGTTGCATGTGTGACAAACTGTATGGACGGCTGGGTAGCATTTGACGGGTCCTGCTACATGTTCGGTCACAGTCAGTTAAATTTCTATGACGCCGAGGTAAATACGTATAATCCGGGTTTCTCCTGTAGTTGGGTGGGGGAATCCAACTCGATACCAATTGCAGTACCGAACCTCATTTCCATAAATGCCTGCTAGCAGAATATGAAAATCTACAATCTACATGCAATCAAAAGTCTTACAGCAAAGCCAATTCAACACCGATTTCAATCATTTTGATCTTGATCCGTTCCAAATTCCATATATTAAGCGCTGAATATTGCTCCGTCTTGTCGCTGCAAGACCGCGAATTTGAAAAAAAAAACGCTAGAGCGAAACGATGTGACTCCCGCCAGGATGCATAGAAGTATATAGGGGGATCTGTATTCGTTTAACTTTTCAACAAAAACGCGAATTATGCTGAATCACATTCGAAAAACATTCAACTCACCGCAGTTAAAACGGTGTTGGCTATTTCCAATCTGCTACGAGACGCCAGTTTTCTTTCTTCTACTTACGTTTTGAACGGAGATGGCTATTTTGCTGTGGCCCGGAAGTAGTAGTCAATTTGCATATCAAATAGTGTATGAGCCGGGTCACAGCAAAATGGTCGCATTCGTTCAAAAAGAAAGTTGGAGGAAAGGAAACTGGCGTCTCGTAGCAGACTGGAAATGGTAAGCGCTGTTTTAATTGCGGCAAGTTTAATGTTTTTCGATAGTGTTTCACCATAATTTGCATTTTTGTTGAAAAGATTAACGAATACAGATCCCCCTATATACGTCTATGCATCCTGGCGGGAGTCACATCGTTTCGCTCTAGCGTTTTGTCAAATTCGCGGTCTTGCAGCGACAAGACGGAGCAATATTTAAGGAAAGTACTAATTGTGCCGCCTAGCATGTGGAATTTGGAACGGATCAAGACCAAAATGATTGAAATCGGTGTTGAATTGGCTTTGCTGTAGGACTTTGAAAAACATGACTGTTGAATTTTCCGCCGCTGATCTGACGTAGTTAGGTACCTTTCAATACATATATAGACCCGATAGGAAAACAATTTCCTGGTCGTGTTTTTCTTGTTTTTCAGAGTGGTTTAAGGTTCAAATAGATAGTTTTAGGCTAGTTTGACATACTTCGATCACATTTTTGTTTAATTTTATTTCATTTTTATTTATTTTTTTATTTTATTTATTATTTTTTTTATTTATTTTTTTTTTTTTGGGGGGGGGGGGGTCCATGGGTGAGTCCAAGCATGCGTCGGGCACCTTTGCATGCAATGACATACCCCAGTATCTCTTACAAGTCCAGGTAATCCCAAGGGAAATATGTCTGTAACAAAAAAAGAATGAAATAAACGCAGACAGCTTAAAGAAATCTGCATAAAGTGGACCCTGCATTAGCTACCATCGATCACGAAGAGATTACTCTTATATGGGTCTGTATTTGAATTGCCACCACAGGCAGATGTTTTTTCTGCAATGTTTAGATGACTGCACATTAGTACTCATTTATTTACTTTCTTACTGAACCAGGCTACAGGAAAATGTGCCATTTGATTTGCACCAGTCTAGTCGTCGTTTTGTCTTATTAGATTCTACTAGTGAACCTCCCTACAATAACCATTCCCCAAAATCTAGTTCTTGGAGTGTTTTTCAGACAAGTTGCTGAATACTTTTGCTGCCAAATTGTGTCGTCTGCGACACTTGTCGTCTGCTGCAATTATCACTATTTACATTTCTTCATTTAATTTGTTTCAAAAAGCATAGTTATAGTAACAAACAGTTTGGATCCTGATGAGACGCCGAGTACGTCTATTACCAAACTGTTTGCATGGATAATGACAGCGAAAGACACGCGGTCGTATGAGCCTTTTGAGTTACTTTCGTTCTTCAATAAGTAACATTCATGTATATGTAATAAATAATAGTATCGTGAATATTAATCCTTTAAGTACTCCGTGAATATTCATGTAAGAAACAACGACTTCATGGATATTAATTAGATTAATTGTTATAAAGGCACAATAACATTGGAAAGTGTGGCCATGGCAAACACTGTAGAATCATATCTATATCATATCAAAAGCAAATGAAACACACCATGATATAGGAGCCGTCTGATCTGGGTAAACTGTTTCTAAAGGCACAGAAAGGCGTATTTATGGAGTAATTGATTTATTATCCAGTTATTTTAACAGCAGAGTGAAACTTTACACGATTATCCGATTATCCATGCCATAGTTTGAAGATTATATTAAATAGATACCCTACAATTTCAGGATATTCTCTATACAAAGCCCGTACTTACATTTAGTCTGCTGTTGGTGCATCCATTGTTATCTTTGCAAACAGTTTGAAGCCAGATGAGAACCCGAGTCATTCGGCGTCAAGATCTAGGACGATTGATAGTCTGGTGTCATTTTGTAGACAAAATAACCATAGCTTGAATTGTGAAAAAGTGGTGAGTGAAAATTTGCGCAAAACTAATTTGCTCAGTGGCTTAGAGTTAAATATGTTTCTATAATAAACCTAATTTTCATTTTGATCGGTTTTTTTTTGTAACTTTCTTTTGTCGGTACAATCTGAGTAAACAACCTTGTTAAGCAACATTGCAAACACCATGTAGACCCATGTGTTCCTACAGTAGCTGTTTAGCTGGGTCAAAGACGACATAGAAAATCCAAACCTGTTTTTGTTGTATTATCCCAGAACATTTGCCTTCAACATGGAGCTGGTTTGGTCATAATTGATGATGCCAAAGAAAATACCTTTCTTCGAGACTTTCTGCATTTGTTCAAGGGTATGTATACCTATAACCATTGTCAGTGCGAAACTTGGGTTACTAGCTCCCTTTACAGTGAAGATCCAGATGAGAGGGTTCCTAGAAGTGCTATCATCAGGACCTGCACTGTTTGTCATGCTACACTTTTCTTAACACCTTCCGTCATACATACACCTTTTTCACACATTTGCAGAGTAAACCCAGATCAAATGGCTCCTAAAGAAGCCGTCTGATCAGGATCTGCTCTGTTTGCTAATGGAATTGGATAGATATGCTTCGTGAGTTTCTAAACGTGCTACAGTGTGCAACCGTCTATATTTGATTATAACTATTTTGTACATGAATATTGAATAGGTATTGACTTCTGGAATAAATATAGAGCATTGAATATCCATAACAAGCTTAACATAGTTTATGAATATGTCCCAATTAGGAGACAAAAAATGAAGTTAAAAAGGGGCATAATTCTGTCAAATTGCGTGCAAGAGTTATGAAACATGGAGAAGAGTGTCCCCATATCACGGTTTTCCGGGTAGGAAATACACTGTTACAGTAACGTCCGTAGATTATATTTTTAATGAGAATTAAATCGTTATAAAAAGTTTTCCGAATTGTGTGATATATTTAACCTTGTTTTAGAAATTAATTATAACTAAATCATGACTATTAAAACCGTCTAGAACAGAACAAGCTCGGACAAACCGAAACATTTTAGAAATTTAAACCCCATAGGATGTAGAACGGAGCACATTTCCATCTTAAACAGAATTGTGAAATTAAATAATTTACTTATATCAAATATTTGAGTTGGTTGTTTGTGTTGATTAAGGCTACTGTCCCACTACCGCTTGCGATCGTCAAAGACCACTGGCGACCTCTGAGACCTGTGAAACCGGCGATCATCTGCGATTGTCGGTGACTAAATTCCAAAAAAAAACTGATTCGCAGTCACATTGGCGATGCATATGCGACCACCGTAAGACAGGTTGTTGACGATCGTGCGCCAATTAACGGTTATTCGTATGAAGGTTCCACAAACCACAAATCACTTCCGACCTGTTGTGTGGTCACGTGCTCTATGCCTAGTCACGGATAATCTTTAGGCAGTTGCTGGTAATCGCATGACAATGATAGGTAATTGTAGAAAGGTTGCTGAAAGTCGTACGATTGTAAGGAAGATCACCAACGACCAGTTAAAGATTGTTGGAGATCTTCGTACGACGATCTACGACGTACGACGTAGCTAGTGGGACTGGACCCTAACGTCCGTTTCTACTCACTGTGGGCTAATTAGACACCACTCTGAGAGAGAGAGAGAGAGAGAGAGAAGTGGGGCAGGGAAGGGGTAGCGGATACAGGGACACTCGGGCGTGTTGCCCTGCTATTGTAATCGACAGAGTTCCTCTGGTTCTTTTAGATGCCTAGTGAGAAGCACTGATACATCAGACTTCGGTTTATATTTTTATAAGACTTGGAAACGTTATCATATGTGATAGAAATATTAAAATCTAAAAATGCTGAAGGGAGGTGATCCCCACGAGAACAAAGATTGCAACACAAAAAGAGAAAATTGCAGACTCGGTTTTATTGAGTCTGTTCATTAACAGTAATTGAAAGTGCAACACTGCTCACGCCCCTAGCACCGGCTTAAGCGGTATTCAATTTTCAGAACAAGAAGTACTGAAATTCATGATCTCAAAGGAGCAGAAGGTATAACAAGTCAGATCGATCGGTTTGTTTAAAGTCAGTTCTTTTGGGATAAATTGAAGAAATCATAGTTTCAAAATAAGGATTATCCTAATTCATAATATCGTCTAAATATATAGACGTTTTATTAAAACATTAACAATACCAGCTTGTGAATGAGGTTTAAGGCTCGGTAAAATCCCTCCCATAGAAAAACAAAGACAAATCTCCAACAAGAGGGGCACAAATTGTACCCATGGGTATACTAACTTATGTGTTATGTTATGATATATTCCATAGCGTACACATATGTTATCTAAAAGAAAACACCAAGGCAAGTGCACATTGTGTAATGTAAAGCTTCTGAAATCGAAAAGAATGAACATTGAACATTACAAGCAAAGGACAATTTAATTTCTCCGGCAAAGGTTAAGGTTTTTTTTCTATCAATTTAATACGTTTACCTTTTATAAGATGGTGAGGTAGAGTAGTATAGAATGTATAGAAACCATAAGAGCTCGATGACAAAATTTTGCACTGTTCATTTTCAAATTTAATTAAATTATCATTTGACTTTTTAACGGATCATACAACATTAAAACAAGATTTTTCATATATTTAATCACTGACAGTAACGTTTTGCATATTTGAACAATTGCAGGCTAAACTGAATTGATGTACATCAAACACCTTAAGACTTCGGGTATACTGTAGAGTCTTAAAAAGCAGGTAGTTGCTGAATGCAAATGCTCTATCTATCACAATGGTTTCAAAACTACACAGTTCGAAATAAAATGTTCCTTCTTATCCAGTAAATGCTCCTTTTCAGTAGATCAGGTTTCGATATGTTCATATTCGAACCATTTTATTGTTGAAAAGGCAACTTTTGAATATATGCATTCAAACCTCTGCAAATATTAAAGAGGAAGGCCTAAAGCGGTCGTAAAATGTTATCCCGTACTTTTATTTTCAGTGTGTGTTATATCTTCTGGTATTTCGAGGCCATGAATATCAGTGCAATTTGTTACAAAAATTGAATACTGATTAATTCGTCACTCGGTGTGAATCATACTTGACCTTTAACCTTTTCACCGCCGATGTCGCATAAATGCACCACGACAAATAGTGCAGCCCCAGACCGATGAGACGCCGCCTTTTCAGGCCGATCAGGGACTTCACTTTTTGTCTCATTCTGTAATTCTATATCTGTGATTTATTTATCTCATTGCCTTGTTCTACCAAATGGTTTTACAAAAATTGGACTGCAGACGACAATTATAAATTTGGCGCCGAAGTGGTTAATAACTGCTCATGAACAAATTCAATAAATACGAGTATGCATTATATTTATTTTCGTATTGTTGCATGGTCTACTTTCAGAAGTTTGTCAAATAAACGTGTATCATAAATGGGTTGATCCTTCTCTTCAAACTTTGGTATATTTATATTGATTATTGAGTAGATCTAGTCCTTGTTCAGTTTTCACATGTATATACGAGCTCGATACGACTAACAGTGAAAATAGTTACGACCCTTTTTAAACAAAATGTTTTAACATTTCAGAAGATACATTTTGGATCGGTCTGACAGACGTGAAGATGGAGGGCTATTGGGTGTGGCGGGGTACAAATGAAACAACGTGGTTCTCCGACTGGGGTCAGGGAGAGCCAAATGGCCACCGTAGAGAAAATTGTGGACAATTCTTCCCAGTCACGGACTGGAGATGGAACGATGAGAGTTGCACTGGTTCAGTAGCCGAGTTTATATGCGAGAAAAGGTTTGTCGTGTTAATTCGCTTTTCGTTGTCAGCGAAACGTTTTCTCTTGGGAATAAAGAAGCAGCAAATATGTGGTAGAGGGAGGAATAATTGAAATTACAATTCTATTGGTTTTTACTGACAACAACAAAATTGTTACATGTTGACGGAGCCTTTAGGGGAAATGTAAGTTGGTTGGCTGACAGTCTGAAGTTTTTATTTCAGTAGGCTTTAGAAATGTATATATATACGTGTATAATGGAATGCACAGCTTAACTCATTCTCTCTTAGACTATTTTTAGACCCAAAATCTTTGAATTAATCTGCCGAAAAGCGGGCATATACTAGAGAAAATGAACGAAAATTAAACTATTGTGATAAATACAGCATTTGTTCCTACTGAGCAATTGCTCTATTTATCACAATGGGTTCTAAAAGAGACATCAAAAGGCATGAGATAGTGCTTGAATTCGCATTTCGATTTCAGCGATACGGTTGCTCTTGGGAACAAAAAGCAGTAAAGGTGTGGTAGAGGGAGGGGGTAATTGAAATGCAATTTAAGAGTAACATATAAATGTGCGCACTCAGATACTACAATCGTCACTTCACCAAATCCTATGTTATGACCACTCTTTAGGATTGTTTCAAAGAGACTATTCTTAAGAGTTGTCACAGCATAGGGTTTGGTTATGAAATTAAAGCGATATTCTTGAAATTATATTGAATTAAGCATCTTATCAGGACCTCTGAATGCATTGGTGTTGACTGACAACGTTTTGTTGGATGTGATAAACTTTTTGTTATATGTAGAATGGCCCTAAGGGAGCTTTATTTAAGTAGGTTTTAGAAGTGTTCATTAATATAAATAATGGTACAATTGAATAAGCAGCTGAATTGAATAGAAGTATTTTCTTTGGCTGTCACATGACACACAGGGGCGTAGCAAGCGATACGCACTTTCGCACATGCGTAACATCAATCAGAAAGGTGAAATCATTATTATGGCAAATATGGAACAAAATTCGAAGTCGAAAAGTAAATAAACTTTGATAAACGTTCTGTCCTGTCATGTAAGTTTTATTCCATTCTCTCTGATATTGACGCCTTTTGGAGCCCCTGTAAAAGTCATCTTTTGAAACCATTGGGATAACGGAACATTTGCTCCTTTAAAAATAAAATGATTTATTTATCACAATGATTTAAAAAGTACACAATTTAAAATTTTCCCAAATTAAACATTTGTTAACCAAAAATAGAACATAAGTCGGACAGAAAGTTAGGAAATGTCATAGGAAGTCGGCAGCAACAGCAGAAACACAAATAAATTGCGCGTTCACACACACACATACACGATTTTCATATACATGTAACTATTATGTGCCTGTCCCCTACCGACAACATACAAACAGCGTCTTATAACCAAACTTCAACTAGACTCATCATAAACTCCTACCCCTATGTTGTGAACATTTTGCAATCATACCGAATCGTCACAGCGTGGGGTTTAGTGGAGAAATGATGATTTTAGTATTTGAACTGAGCCCTGTGTTGATGAATATATAGGAATATGTATGTGATATATCTGTTATGCATCGTCTATCCGCGTCTATAATACAATATTGATGTAATTTGAATGAAAACAATATGCGTGACAGCAAACTTACCGCTCTATAACGACAGTAACGTCGTGTGTTGTTATTTGTGAAATCAGAGCAAAACGTTGAGGGTAATGGACATTTTCTTATCAACACTGGTGTATTACACTATTTGCCCTCGCTCATTTCTACACGTGTACTAGTTATAATCATACTTGAAAATATGCAGCAAGATCCCTGTAAAGTGTCCACCACGGACATATAAGTATGGGCTTGACGAAAAGTATGCACAATGAAGAAAATATTCCAAAAAAGGGAATTAATATAATACATAAAAACTTGAATTGCTCTGATCAGAGCAATTCAAGTAATTATGAAAGTTATGCAAATGGATCCCTCAGGAGCTTTCTACATTACTTTGGTCCTGTATTAAACAAGCAGGTGCTTATAAAATATAGATTTGATTCTATTTTGTTTCTTACGTGAACAAAACATTGTGTCCATGTGGTATTACACAAATTAATATTCATAACGTCATTAGATATTACATGAATATTCATGGAAGAAAAGGTTAAGGGATTTAATCCGGAATACATTTGAACTTCAATAGCTCGAACATAACTGAACCATATAAATTACTTCGAGATAACAGGAGTCATCCGAATTCTAATCTGGACAATTGCTCAAGTTAACATCCTAGTCCAGGTGGAAATGAATGCTGAAAGCTCTTGTAGGAGCTTTCTACATTATTTTCGATCTGTTTAATCTGGAAGACATGTTTCTAGAAATGCGTAGTGATACATTTTAGAAGAATTCTGAATTGTAACGTTCAAATGTACCTTATTTCACATTTTCACTTTCAATATTCTTTCATGTTTAACATGTTTGCATAGTATATGGATGACATAAGAACTGCTATGGTCAATCAGGGCTACTATATCTTAAGACATGACATCTCATCCCGCTATAATGCACAGGTTTTGATAAAAGTATCGTTTATTTTCTCGCAAGTCTTCGTTATATTTAAAAGGACCATAAATAACGTTCAATTATTCATCTACATGCAATGAAATTTGTATACATTTGTAGAGTACAGACGGCACATGTGGTAATTGGATGACCATGGATCTGGAATGGTTCTATTTATAGCAATTGTAGTCACAGGTAGTGATGTCGTCCTCAATTTGTGATGTATAAACATGTTGAATACCATACTAAACTCTGCTGAAGTGATTTGTCCATAAAGCGCAACTTTGCTTTAATTTATAGATGATAATTCGGCTGGATTTAAAAAATCGCTCTGTGTGGATTTCATCAAGTACATCACGTGGTTGTATAACGCTGCATGTATTTCACTAGAATAAATCGACAATGAACTAATTGACGTGTTGTTAAAATGTGTTTCCTTCCATCGCTCAAAAGAGATATATGTACTGGAAATATTTCTAAAAACACCACGCAGAGTATGTCTCTTACAGATGAGACTCTACACAATGGATGGAGATTGTCAATAAAATCATAAGATAGGATAAGCTAAAATGATAAGTTAAGCTTTATGTAATGTCGGAAACATACATTACAATCAACATAAACTCTAAATGGGATTTTGAACCGACGAAAAAATTTGTTGATTATATTAATTCATTTCTAATTAATGTCACCAATTTGAACTTTTATCGAAAACGTCCCTGCGCTTTCGAATAGTTGTGAAACTGAAACGAAACCCGAATAAATACTATTATTATACTGCAAAGTAAAATCCTCGATTTTGATTGGTCAATTAGCCATGTATAAAAGCCGTGTATCCCTCTAAATTCTGATGTATATACGGAGTCATGAGCAACAATGGAATTTTCCCCGTCAAGGGCCTCACTTCATTGCTACAATAAAATAAAAATGGCCGACTAGCTTTACTTCGTCGATCCGATCCAAACAACCGCTCTCAAACAAAATAACAAGAGTTTGGAGCGGAACAAAGTTATCCATTGAGAAAGATTTTTGTTATAGTTGTTGTATAACAATGCAAATGAACCCGATACGTTGGCGAATGTCTTATTCTGCTCTGATGCTGAAATTGTTGTCAAAGTGATTGTCCAAGTACTGATTAGGCCCTAAACCCCCGCTTTTACAAAGACAATCCACACCCAATTCGATTCAGATTTTATTTATGCACATGCACAGTAAACGTACCTGTAAATTGCAGTATAGCCGCTCCTTCCAACGCCCATTTTTGAATATTATAAAACCGTCACTTTGACGTCATCCAAATGACGTCGGAATAGCGCCAATCACTCTATAAAGTTTAACTGTTCTCATACTGAAAAATAGTGTCTGCTTAACCGCTGATATGCTGGAAGTTTTACTAACGTCTGATTCTTTCAATCCTTTGAGAAACTAATGCACTTGGAAGACCCCTTGCTATCCACAAATGTAATGAGCTGGCTATTATACATATATTATAAGCCCTTACCTTACAGTATGAGGCCCCTGAGGGGAAGCAAAACGAGGCCTAAATTAACAACGCTTATTAACTGCTACAAATATTAAACTTTGCAGTATAATAAAATCGTTATACAGATCATTGGCGGGATATCTGACTTTTCATTCCCTGCTGAGGAAAATACATGTAGCCCTCGCCTAACGGCTCGGGCAACGTGAATTTCCTCAGCAGGAAACAAAAAGTCAGATACCCCGCCAATGATCTGTATAACTAATAGTACCTCGGCGAATAACATCAGAGTCTCCGATATCAAACACGTCACAGTTTTGTCTTCTCCGGCGTTTATTCGATCGTTTTTTCTTGCTTTTACTTCTTTTCAGTATACAGTAAAACGGCCACTAAATTATATCAAGTATTTTGTGTTAAAGGCATGTGGCTGATTAAATTAAGGTGAAAGTAAAACAGAACGCTCCTATAGGAGCGTTCTGTTTTACCATCACATTGCTTTAAGCGGTCACCTGTCCTATATACATATACCATCTAATTAACACAATATAGTGACCGTTATAGAGAGATTTTACTTATAACAAATGCTTTATACAAATATGCGTAGAGACTATCACATCAAGAGGGCAACTGTTGTTATATCTCACATGTTTATTGATTACCCCTCTCCCGCTATTCCCAACATGACTCGCATGGCAAACGGCCTGGATCCAGATGAGATGCCGAGTAATACAGAGTCTCTTCTGGATGCAAGCTATTTGACTATTGGCCAATCATTTCTCAACTGCTCGATTGAGTCGGAAGTGGTTGAATTCACTAGATCCATATTTCAGAAAGTTATAGGTTTAATGGTCACTACTTTTAAAGAGCGTTTATACTGTACACGCGAAATGAATACGGTTATGTTATGTATTGTATATTGGCTGAGTGGCAAACAGCTTGACACCTTATGAGACGCCGAGTTACTCGGTGTCTCATCTGGATTCAAACTGTTTGCAAATGTGAGTCAGGTCGTGTATAACACGGTAAAGATTAACCCATTCCCTCATATTGACAACTTTTGACGACTCTGTAAAGTCACTTTGTGAAACCATTGTGATAAATAGAGCATTTGCTCCTATAGGAGCAAACGCTCTATTTATCACAATGGTTTCAAACTACAAAAATCTAGAATTTTCCTTTTCTCTAGAGTATGCTCCATTTCGGTAGATTTGTTCAAAGAGGTTGTATCTAAATAAAAGCCTATGGCGTAATGTGTTAAGCAGTACCGGTAAGCTGCTCCTATAGACCACGTGCTTATATAGTTGTTGCAAAATGGAACAGTTACATATATACTGTCCTCTCAAAATGAAGAGGAAGCTATTGACTCTTGCTATCATGAGAAAATGTTCATGTATATCCGAAAATAATTGTATGAGTGTATGAGAGTGGAAGTCCGGCTTGGAGAAATGAACAAGTCCATTTTGTAGTTTCAGTGTTGTAATTAGTATAGTTCCAAATCACATACATGTATGACAAGATCATCAAATAAGAATCATATGCAAGTAAATGTCCAGTATGAAAATCCAAACTAAGGATAGTTGTAGAAATATGATTATTGTACAAGTGTTAGAATTTCTAACCCATATAAAGGGGTGGCCGTTGCCACCCAGTAAATATAAAACTACATTTTCCCGGCTGTTGTTTTGCCGTCCGTGTAAACCCGAAAACTTTATGTCTTCTCTAACCAAAAACTAAACTAGAACTCCCTGTTGAATATGCAAGAGGGGAGGAGTAGGCAAGTCGCTTGATTTCAGCCAATCACATGCTGTCCAACTGGATCAGCATGCTTGGTCAGTGCGAACCCGTGAAACCCTGTGAGACTTAATGGATTGATGCTAATAAATTGTGTACCATACGGTTGTCAGTGTGTTAAGACTCTTAATACTCTAACCCCAGTGATTTTACTTCATCTATCTTATATGGTTGTCAAAGGATTCGCAAATGTAAAGAGGTTATTATATCATTCAGTTAACAACAAAGCTAGCACCGACTGACTGATTCCACCTGTTAAGAACATTAGGGATTTTCAAAGTAAAAAAATATCTGAAATTATACTGGCGTACTATCACAGATACAGTGGTAAATACGCTATTCCTACCCACTTAACGCGTTTCTTACGCGTTACCTAACCGTTCGTTACCCGTTTCTTAGCCGTTTCGTTAAACGGGTTTCTAACCGTTTGTTTACGCGTTACTTAACGCGTTTCCTAAACGTTTAAGAGCCCGGATGAAAGGGGAGTAATCATGGACGAAAGGGGGATAATCCTTGATATGGCCTTTCTCATTTACCTGTTGGACACTCCTGGTATGTAAAATTAAGACCAACAGTATTTAAACTTTTAATTCTCGTTTAATTTCCATAAGATCTAGCTAGATCTAGATCTATATTAAAATATAGATATACAGTCGCATTGCGCTCATCTATGCGTTGTAAAATGTCTTTTTTGCTACTGTACGTACAGTACCGTAGCAAATATAGTAGAAGTATTTTACAATAGATCTAGATCATATCAATCTAAACTATCTTTAAAACTAGAATTTATATTAATCTAAATTTTAAATTGGTCTAAAACGTTTGGATTTAACTTTGTGCTGAGCCATAGATCTACAATTATTCAAAACATAGTTTTCTTGTATTTTTGGAGAAGATAACGAATCATACTTTTAGATCATTGGGCACATTATTTGGTATTTCTGTTACGTAATAGTTCGTATCTTTGTTGATAAGAAAGCAGTGGTGTAATCACTGTCAAGACCATTGTCCCCTGCTGAGAAAATACCTAGGGGATTTACTAACCATCGTGCAGCTTTTATAGTATATTTAGGCTGGGTAAATAATAAAGTCTTCAACTAAGACAATTTATTTTCATGCATTCATAACAATTATATAGTTAGTTTTTTTAATATTTGAATGCGGGGAACAAAAGTACTGACATTTGAAAGCAGTGTAAACACAGACAATATAGCTCCAAAATCAGGGTGTTGATCAGGGTCTTCACTAGTATTTTCATAGGCCTGATTAAAAATCATCTAGTAAATTTAAGCCTGGTAATAATGAATGGAATATACAGTTAAACAATGATGGGCCATTCCACTTTTAAATTTCGGCATACAAAGGTTTAATCTTCACAAAGTAACAAAATAATAAGAACTTTTTCATAGTTATATGTGAGCATGGAAATATGCTTATTTGTTTAAAACGATTTAGATCTACCTCATAATGATGAAAACACCTTTGAAAACCAAATAGGTTCAGATCAGATTACTCGCGTTGAAGCCGTTTGATCTTGGGTCTGCACTATTTGCTTATCCCATTACATACACATGGATATAACACTCTAACGCCTTTGCGAACAGAGTAAACCTAGACATGAAGGATCTTCTAGGGGGCGTCGGATCAGGGCCCACTCTGCTTATGAAATTATAAATCAATAGACCTGGCTATATTTTCTACAAATATCAAAAAGGCGTGTGCACTTATACCGTTGTTAAATTCAGCAAGATCTAATAAATACTCATGATGTCATTTTTTTTCTGACAGAAATATTCAAATGGGAAAAGGTTAAGAAATAGAATAGATCTGAATTCTGTAGTAGGTTTATTCATTCTAAATCCCAAATTTGGTGATTTATCTTGTGACAGTTTTTATCTGAAATGAAGACACCTAATCAAAAAGAACTAATTCTTCAATCCATTTGTTTGATATACAGTGGATATCTGATATTATAGCTTTGTACAAACAAAATTTAAGAACATATCATTACCTAAATGAGCAAATCGTCGACACTAGCCGGGATTGAACCGCTAAACGTTCGTTGAGTGACGAATCGATTCTTATTTTGGCTAACCCGTTTCATTCGGACTTTTCTGAAAACGGCTATCATCGATAAGATCCGAAATCTCCGCATGAAACGGAAAACTTATGCACCTACCGCAACTTCTCTGGTATAATCGTTTCTTTACGCGTTTAACGCGTGTAAACCGTTTATCGCGTAACCGTTCGTTAACCGTTCGTTACCCGTTCACTACCCGTTTCTTACGCGTAGAAAAACGGGTAAATGGGTAGGAATAGCGTATTTACCACTGTACTACCCCTGATAAGCATATAACAGATAATGACTTAGATGCATTCTTCATCAGGATCCAAACAATTCTCAGTCTCTGATACACATACCATAAGTATTGTATTATTAGGTTTACTATTATTATCATTTATCAAATGCACATGATTACTAATTATTATATGAAACTTAAATTCTAAATTAATCAATTATTTGTTCACCGAAAGTGTTCATGTTTGATATAGTGAATTTGAGAATTAGGCACACTGAACATTTTGTATATCAAGCTTAGAATAGAACCATCAAGTGTTGATATACCTGTATAACAATCCCCCCTGGTTTCACAAAGTTAAGCTCCCGCTTAACAAGATAAGCATTTATTGAACAATGATTATATACATGTATATTTCACATATTCTAGTTTACTGTCACAACCGATAAAAAGTAGAATTTCGCGATATGTACCAGACGCAAAGTGTGATTGCTGAATGAAGCTATACAATGGTATTTATACTGATGCAAACGGTGTTATGTACATGTACATAGAAGTTAAACGGTTTAATCTGGGTAACAAACTTGCAGCTGACGACATTTTCACCTAACGCCTATAACAATTTAACAATCATACATGCGAAGTTGTGGTATTTTAAGTATACGTGTATGTAGTAAACTATTATAAAAGAATTAGAAAAACCAATTGATACCAATAATGTCTCGAAACTTGTAGAAATAGTGTACGTTGTTAAACTATGTATTCCCTTCGTAATTAACCGTAATGCAATTTCCAGAATAGCAAAATTCGACCAGCACGCGGGTCAAATATATATGGATCCCTGGAAGCACCGTCCGTATCTGGGATCTGGAAGCAATGTTCCGTATAGTAAGTAAGTATGAAGTACAGAATATAGGAGCAAACGTCCCAAAAAGTAAATGTGGAAATGCATATACATATAGTTTACATTTACAGAAGAGGAATAGATAATTAAACAAGTAACAAAATTCGAACTAAGGTTAAACTATATATTCCCTTCGTAATTAACCGTAATGCAGTTTCCGGAATAGCAAATCGACCAGCACACGGGTCAAATAATGTAACGATCCCTGGGAGCACCGTCCGTATTGGGATCTGGAAGCAATGTTCCGTATAGTAAGTATGAAGTACAGAATGCAGGAGCAACAGTCCCGAAAAGTAAGCGTGGAAATGCATATACGTATAGTATTCATTGAAGAGGAATATATAATTGTACAAGTAACAAAATTCGAATTAATTTAAATACGTACATGTACTGTCCCATAGCTAAATCGATGCCGGTGCCCTTTTGCCGGTGGCTATGCAGACAAAGGTCATAAAAATACCCATGGTAATGAATGATTGGCCAAAATGAGAAGCAAAATAAAAAAAGTGAGTTTTAGATGCAGACACAAGGTAAGGTTCCAAAACTGGGCTTGGAGAAGAAGCCGCGGTACCTCTTTTCCCAACACTAGAACAATAATTATAAAATAATTATTAAGGGTAGTAAAGAAACCTTCCTAGCATGTGCTGACTTATTAAAATGATCAGTCAACATTCTAAACTATGGGTATTTAAATGGAATTGCTCTTAATTTCTATCAGAGAATTATATAGGAACAATGTAGATACAGCCAATAAGTGTGTATGGTAAAACATGAAAATTGTGAATAAGAATAAGGCAGCGTAATTTGCAAGTACGAATGCATGAATCGCAATTTGACTCGTAGACATGATGAACAGAAGGCATTGAAAGTACTTGTAAATAAAATAACTCGTAACGAATTGTAGCAGTAAAGCACCATGTAAGCGTGCATGTAATTGCAGAATGTGAACTAAGGCAGTACTGTAAATAATTACGGAAATTTACTGACTGATACCAGTAATATGACTCGAAATCGAAAGTAATAGAATACTCGTATCAGTAGTATAAATGAATGAAATCGTGAAAAGATATAAACATGAAGCAATTATCCTATATACAACCTTACCTATTTGTTTACTTTTTTCACATAATTTTACGCATTATTTGTACTTTTTTTTAATTGTGTAATACTTTGAAATCATGAATTGAACGTATTAAACTAGTGAATCAATATTATGAACGAATATGCATGTTACAGTGCTTTATCATGTACGAAAGCGGTTTGATAAAGAACTATGAGGTTGAATAAAGCAAATACAAATGTACTCATTAAAACATCTAAAGTTTACAAGAAATTTTAAATCGAGAATTTCAGAACACGTATAAAAACATCAAAGCAACTCACTGTATAAATCATGAAATACTGTAAATTAGCTCGCTATAGATATATTTTCTAAACAATAATATATGTAGAATTAGTGTCCAAATCCATGTATTAAATTTCACAGGTAAAGTTGGTCGAATGTCCAAAGTTCGTAAGTATATCACAACACGGTTAATGTAGCGTCATGTATAATCGTTCAGGAAAGTTCATATGAAGTTGGGGAAATTTAGCTCAAGTCCAAAACATCGCTGAAGGATAATGAAAAGTCCAAATCACTTCGTAATCCACAGAGACACTCACTGGCATGTGAGAGTTCAACACCGTTGAGGATCGTACTCGCGGTTCCTCACCATTTGTTATCACGAGAAAATGTTCATGTATATCCGAAAATAATTGTATGAGTGTATGAGAGTGGAAGTCCGGCTTGGAGAAATGAACAAGTCCATTTTGTAGTTTCAGTGTTGTAATTAGTATAGTTCCAAATCACATACATGTATGACAAGATCATCAAATAAGAATCATATGCAAGTAAATGTCCAGTATGAAAATCCAAACTAAGGATAGTTGTAGAAATATGATTATTGTACAAGTGTTAGAATTTCTAACCCATATAAAGGGGTGGCCGTTGCCACCCAGTAAATATAAAACTACATTTTCCCGGCTGTTGTTTTGCCGTCCGTGTAAACCCGAAAACCTTATGTCTTCTCTAACCAAAAACTAAACTAGAACTCCCTGTTGAATATGCAAGAGGGGAGGAGT
Source organism: Azorinus chamasolen (assembly GCA_963576725.1). Lineage (NCBI taxonomy): Eukaryota > Metazoa > Mollusca > Bivalvia > Cardiida > Solecurtidae > Azorinus > Azorinus chamasolen. Next base: position 22,116,890 of record OY755252.1, read on the forward strand.
AGGCAAGTCGCTTGATTTCGGCCAATCACATGCTGTCCAACTGGATCAGCATGCTTGGTCAGTGCGAACCCGTGAAACCCTGTGAGACTTAATGGATTGATGCTAATAAATTGTGTACCATGGTGTGACCCCGGTGAGCAATTGCTTCCGGAGGTCGTAGTACAGTAAGAAGTAGTTCTTTAGAACTGCAGTGCTTTAAATATAAGCTAATAAGTGTCTCTTAAGAACTTGACAGGCTGAATAATTGCATATTTTCAAGTTATTGTGTGTATTCTCTGCCCATTGGGGTCATTTTTTGTGACTCTCTTGCAGGACTACTTCCTCTGGTGGATGTTGGGAAATATGTGTGTGGAGCGTCAGAATGGCCCAAATTTAAAGCGAAAATAGACGGTGTGTACATACTTTTGTATGTAGCGAAAAAAGTCAACGTTCTTGACCTTGTTTTCTGGTGATCTAGAGACTGTGTTTGGACTAAATATGAACGTGTTAAGAGGGTATAACCCAAATCTATGCCTGGAAGTAGCTATGGGATGCAGAAAATGCCTGTTTTTACATAGAATAAAGAAGGGCAAAAGTGACCGGGCTCACACCTATAACAGAAACTGTTAAAATGGAATATCTTCAAAACGGTAAGGATTACTGCCCTGAAATTTCACATGTTGGTAATTTATGACTAAAGAAGCTTGCACATGAGAGAGTTTTCAACAGATCTCAGTAAATTTGAAGAAATTGAGATTTTTAAAAAAATGTGTTAAACGGTTCAGTATAAAGACCTCTCCTGCACTTATATCAGACTATTTGGCCTTGATAGGCTCTGTGATCTGGATCTAAACAGCATAGAACAACCCGGCTGAGTATATTTTTGTTGAATTTCAAGCATTTTTTATTAAATTGAGAAATTTTGGCTAATGACGGGCAACTTTGAAGTGTCGGTATTGCCCGAAAGCCTTCCTAAAATTGCCTTAGGCTACTTTTTGACATCTCCCTGCTGGAGAAATATCTTTTTCTGGAATCAAAGGTCCCTCATATGTATCAAATTTGGCAAAGTAAAGTATTTCGTGAAGTTTCGGACATATTCCAGCATTTAGCATCTCATAAATTTAGCTTGAAGCGCATAAATCGCAGTTTTTCATTGGATCTAGCCGCGCGACCGACTCTTTCGGTGCTTCCTGTCATTTTATTTGGCTCTTCCAATGTGTTTTCTTACATAATTTCCAAGATCTAATATTCATCTCAATCAAATTTGCATTTTCAGAGTGTCTCTTTCTAGTTTTATTGCATTTTTTCTACATTTAATAACTTTAACAGTGCAGAGCTCTACATAAATTGTAACCGCTAAAGATTGTTCATCAAGCATGCAAAGCGGGCGACTCTTAACCCTTATTTGTAGCTTCAGACAGACGCGACTGTAATTTCTGTGGCTGCTAAGCAAGGGAAAAGAATGCTATTTCTATTTCTGAAATCTATTTGTATCTGCTGGCATTGAGTTTTGAAGTTTGAGTGCCCTCTGTTATGGGGTTCTTTGAATATGGTGAAGCTAAGTTGGTCAGATGACTTTAGAAAGGTAACAAAGCATTGTTTTTATTGTGAATTTCTCATAACTTGACAGTTTCACTAAAGAAACAACAATATTTAGCTAAATCATAACATAAACACTCAAATTAGAGTTCTGAACATGTATCTTAAAGCATTTTTCAAGGATTTTTGTATATTTTATGTGGTTTCCCTGTTTTTCAGGCCTTGGCGGCACATCACGAAGGACACATTTTTTCCATAGTTTGGCTTTGTGTGGCATATTCTTTGAGCCGGTTCTTTGCACTGGGGTAGGAACCATGTACAACACCACTGAGCATGACAGGAAATACCAGCCGGTCTATGGTGAAAAGGCTTTTGCGGCTACTCGGTGCTGCTTCCGCCGAAGCCGGCTACATGCGGCCGAGATCTTCGATTAATGCTGACAGTGACTGAAGGTATGCAAACCATAGGAAGCAATGTCCTTTTATGCTAAAATTAACCCTGCACTGTTGAGTGAAATCTGATTGGGCAGTCTTTTTCTGCTTCTTGTGCTTGAAATACCCTTCTGGAAAGGAGAGGTGCCTGTCGCGGGGGCATGAAAGCCGACTCATACCGTACATCTTCTTTAGGGCGCTGATCACAAGCGACGATCATTTCAACCCGATTTAGCATTTCGAGCTTGCTTGTCCATGCTAAAATAAGGATCTGGATCCAAATTCAGTATAAGATCTTAATGATTAGGCCATTTTATAGACAATTTTAGTCTTAAACTGAAGAATTTCAGCCAAATTTTACACCAGTTATCACTAAAATATCCAGTTTAAGGGTATTTTTTGTGAATCAGAGTTAATAATTTGGCTGTTTTCTAACAGATCAATGCCTGAGAGATGCTATGCCTTTTATTTCATCAAGATCAAATGAAAACTTTTCAAGAAATTAGGATTTTAGTTTTCGCCTACATCGCCATCTAACAGCTTATTCCGCATAGCCAATTTAGCCGACTGGGGTCGACTTTTCGAAAGCTCCCAGATCATTCAAATATGGTCAGATCAGCTTGCTTTTTGTTGTTTTTCAGTCAAAATAATCTAAATACTTAGACTAATTTGAAAGATACTGTTTCAAATAAGATTGGGGGTATACTCTGGTGTGACCCCGGTGAGCAATTGCTTCCGGAGGTCGTAGTACAGTAAGAAGTAGTTCTTTAGAACTGCAGTGCTTTAAATATAAGCTAATAAGTGTCTCTTAAGAACTTGACAGGCTGAATAATTGCATATTTTCAAGTTATTGTGTGTATTCTCTGCCCATTGGGGTCATTTTTTGTGACTCTCTTGCAGGACTACTTCCTCTGGTGGATGTTGGGAAATATGTGTGTGGAGCGTCAGAATGGCCCAAATTTAAAGCGAAAATAGACGGTGTGTACATACTTTTGTATGTAGCGAAAAAAGTCAACGTTCTTGACCTTGTTTTCTGGTGATCTAGAGACTGTGTTTGGACTAAATATGAACGTGTTAAGAGGGTATAACCCAAATCTATGCCTGGAAGTAGCTATGGGATGCAGAAAATGCCTGTTTTTACATAGAATAAAGAAGGGCAAAAGTGACCGGGCTCACACCTATAACAGAAACTGTTAAAATGGAATATCTTCAAAACGGTAAGGATTACTGCCCTGAAATTTCACATGTTGGTAATTTATGACTAAAGAAGCTTGCACATGAGAGAGTTTTCAACAGATCTCAGTAAATTTGAAGAAATTGAGATTTTTAAAAAAATGTGTTAAACGGTTCAGTATAAAGACCTCTCCTGCACTTATATCAGACTATTTGGCCTTGATAGGCTCTGTGATCTGGATCTAAACAGCATAGAACAACCCGGCTGAGTATATTTTTGTTGAATTTCAAGCATTTTTTATTAAATTGAGAAATTTTGGCTAATGACGGGCAACTTTGAAGTGTCGGTATTGCCCGAAAGCCTTCCTAAAATTGCCTTAGGCTACTTTTTGACATCTCCCTGCTGGAGAAATATCTTTTTCTGGAATCAAAGGTCCCTCATATGTATCAAATTTGGCAAAGTAAAGTATTTCGTGAAGTTTCGGACATATTCCAGCATTTAGCATCTCATAAATTTAGCTTGAAGCGCATAAATCGCAGTTTTTCATTGGATCTAGCCGCGCGACCGACTCTTTCGGTGCTTCCTGTCATTTTATTTGGCTCTTCCAATGTGTTTTCTTACATAATTTCCAAGATCTAATATTCATCTCAATCAAATTTGCATTTTCAGAGTGTCTCTTTCTAGTTTTATTGCATTTTTTCTACATTTAATAACTTTAACAGTGCAGAGCTCTACATAAATTGTAACCGCTAAAGATTGTTCATCAAGCATGCAAAGCGGGCGACTCTTAACCCTTATTTGTAGCTTCAGACAGACGCGACTGTAATTTCTGTGGCTGCTAAGCAAGGGAAAAGAATGCTATTTCTATTTCTGAAATCTATTTGTATCTGCTGGCATTGAGTTTTGAAGTTTGAGTGCCCTCTGTTATGGGGTTCTTTGAATATGGTGAAGCTAAGTTGGTCAGATGACTTTAGAAAGGTAACAAAGCATTGTTTTTATTGTGAATTTCTCATAACTTGACAGTTTCACTAAAGAAACAACAATATTTAGCTAAATCATAACATAAACACTCAAATTAGAGTTCTGAACATGTATCTTAAAGCATTTTTCAAGGATTTTTGTATATTTTATGTGGTTTCCCTGTTTTTCAGGCCTTGGCGGCACATCACGAAGGACACATTTTTTCCATAGTTTGGCTTTGTGTGGCATATTCTTTGAGCCGGTTCTTTGCACTGGGGTAGGAACCATGTACAACACCACTGAGCATGACAGGAAATACCAGCCGGTCTATGGTGAAAAGGCTTTTGCGGCTACTCGGTGCTGCTTCCGCCGAAGCCGGCTACACGCGGCCGAGATCTTCGATTAATGCTGACAGTGACTGAAGGTATGCAAACCATAGGAAGCAATGTCCTTTTATGCTAAAATTAACCCTGCACTGTTGAGTGAAATCTGATTGGGCAGTCTTTTTCTGCTTCTTGTGCTTGAAATACCCTTCTGGAAAGGAGAGGTGCCTGTCGCGGGGGCATGAAAGCCGACTCATACCGTACATCTTCTTTAGGGCGCTGATCACAAGCGACGATCATTTCAACCCGATTTAGCATTTCGAGCTTGCTTGTCCATGCTAAAATAAGGATCTGGATCCAAATTCAGTATAAGATCTTAATGATTAGGCCATTTTATAGACAATTTTAGTCTTAAACTGAAGAATTTCAGCCAAATTTTACACCAGTTATCACTAAAATATCCAGTTTAAGGGTATTTTTTGTGAATCAGAGTTAATAATTTGGCTGTTTTCTAACAGATCAATGCCTGAGAGATGCTATGCCTTTTATTTCATCAAGATCAAATGAAAACTTTTCAAGAAATTAGGATTTTAGTTTTCGCCTACATCGCCATCTAACAGCTTATTCCGCATAGCCAATTTAGCCGACTGGGGTCGACTTTTCGAAAGCTCCCAGATCATTCAAATATGGTCAGATCAGCTTGCTTTTTGTTGTTTTTCAGTCAAAATAATCTAAATACTTAGACTAATTTGAAAGATACTGTTTCAAATAAGATTGGGGGTATACTCTCAGAAACTGTTAAAATGGAATATCTTCAAAACGGTAAGGATTACTGCCCTGAAATTTCACATGTTGGTAATTTATGACTAAAGAAGCTTGCACATGAGAGAGTTTTCAACAGATCTCAGTAAATTTGAAGAAATTGAGATTTTTAAAAAAAATGTGTTAAACGGTTCAGTATAAAGACCTCTCCTGCACTTATATCAGACTATTTGGCCTTGATAGGCTCTGTGATCTGGATCTAAACAGCATAGAACAACCCGGCTGAGTATATTTTTGTTGAATTTCAAGCATTTTTTATTAAATTGAGAAATTTTGGCTAATGACGGGCAACTTTGAAGTGTCGGTATTGCCCGAAAGCCTTCCTAAAATTGCCTTAGGCTACTTTTTGACATCTCCCTGCTGGAGAAATATCTTTTTCTGGAATCAAAGGTCCCTCATATGTATCAAATTTGGCAAAGTAAAGTATTTCGTGAAGTTTCGGACATATTCCAGCATTTAGCATCTCATAAATTTAGCTTGAAGCGCATAAATCGCAGTTTTTCATTGGATCTAGCCGCGCGACCGACTCTTTCGGTGCTTCCTGTCATTTTATTTGGCTCTTCCAATGTGTTTTCTTACATAATTTCCAAGATCTAATATTCATCTCAATCAAATTTGCATTTTCAGAGTGTCTCTTTCTAGTTTTATTGCATTTTTTCTACATTTAATAACTTTAACAGTGCAGAGCTCTACATAAATTGTAACCGCTAAAGATTGTTCATCAAGCATGCAAAGCGGGCGACTCTTAACCCTTATTTGTAGCTTCAGACAGACGCGACTGTAATTTCTGTGGCTGCTAAGCAAGGGAAAAGAATGCTATTTCTATTTCTGAAATCTATTTGTATCTGCTGGCATTGAGTTTTGAAGTTTGAGTGCCCTCTGTTATGGGGTTCTTTGAATATGGTGAAGCTAAGTTGGTCAGATGACTTTAGAAAGGTAACAAAGCATTGTTTTTATTGTGAATTTCTCATAACTTGACAGTTTCACTAAAGAAACAACAATATTTAGCTAAATCATAACATAAACACTCAAATTAGAGTTCTGAACATGTATCTTAAAGCATTTTTCAAGGATTTTTGTATATTTTATGTGGTTTCCCTGTTTTTCAGGCCTTGGCGGCACATCACGAAGGACACATTTTTTCCATAGTTTGGCTTTGTGTGGCATATTCTTTGAGCCGGTTCTTTGCACTGGGGTAGGAACCATGTACAACACCACTGAGCATGACAGGAAATACCAGCCGGTCTATGGTGAAAAGGCTTTTGCGGCTACTCGGTGCTGCTTCCGCCGAAGCCGGCTACATGCGGCCGAGATCTTCGATTAATGCTGACAGTGACTGAAGGTATGCAAACCATAGGAAGCAATGTCCTTTTATGCTAAAATTAACCCTGCACTGTTGAGTGAAATCTGATTGGGCAGTCTTTTTCTGCTTCTTGTGCTTGAAATACCCTTCTGGAAAGGAGAGGTGCCTGTCGCGGGGGCATGAAAGCCGACTCATACCGTACATCTTCTTTAGGGCGCTGATCACAAGCGACGATCATTTCAACCCGATTTAGCATTTCGAGCTTGCTTGTCCATGCTAAAATAAGGATCTGGATCCAAATTCAGTATAAGATCTTAATGATTAGGCCATTTTATAGACAATTTTAGTCTTAAACTGAAGAATTTCAGCCAAATTTTACACCAGTTATCACTAAAATATCCAGTTTAAGGGTATTTTTTGTGAATCAGAGTTAATAATTTGGCTGTTTTCTAACAGATCAATGCCTGAGAGATGCTATGCCTTTTATTTCATCAAGATCAAATGAAAACTTTTCAAGAAATTAGGATTTTAGTTTTCGCCTACATCGCCATCTAACAGCTTATTCCGCATAGCCAATTTAGCCGACTGGGGTCGACTTTTCGAAAGCTCCCAGATCATTCAAATATGGTCAGATCAGCTTGCTTTTTGTTGTTTTTCAGTCAAAATAATCTAAATACTTAGACTAATTTGAAAGATACTGTTTCAAATAAGATTGGGGGTATACTCTCAGAAACTGTTAAAATGGAATATCTTCAAAACGGTAAGGATTACTGCCCTGAAATTTCACATGTTGGTAATTTATGACTAAAGAAGCTTGCACATGAGAGAGTTTTCAACAGATCTCAGTAAATTTGAAGAAATTGAGATTTTTAAAAAAAATGTGTTAAACGGTTCAGTATAAAGACCTCTCCTGCACTTATATCAGACTATTTGGCCTTGATAGGCTCTGTGATCTGGATCTAAACAGCATAGAACAACCCGGCTGAGTATATTTTTGTTGAATTTCAAGCATTTTTTATTAAATTGAGAAATTTTGGCTAATGACGGGCAACTTTGAAGTGTCGGTATTGCCCGAAAGCCTTCCTAAAATTGCCTTAGGCTACTTTTTGACATCTCCCTGCTGGAGAAATATCTTTTTCTGGAATCAAAGGTCCCTCATATGTATCAAATTTGGCAAAGTAAAGTATTTCGTGAAGTTTCGGACATATTCCAGCATTTAGCATCTCATAAATTTAGCTTGAAGCGCATAAATCGCAGTTTTTCATTGGATCTAGCCGCGCGACCGACTCTTTCGGTGCTTCCTGTCATTTTATTTGGCTCTTCCAATGTGTTTTCTTACATAATTTCCAAGATCTAATATTCATCTCAATCAAATTTGCATTTTCAGAGTGTCTCTTTCTAGTTTTATTGCATTTTTTCTACATTTAATAACTTTAACAGTGCAGAGCTCTACATAAATTGTAACCGCTAAAGATTGTTCATCAAGCATGCAAAGCGGGCGACTCTTAACCCTTATTTGTAGCTTCAGACAGACGCGACTGTAATTTCTGTGGCTGCTAAGCAAGGGAAAAGAATGCTATTTCTATTTCTGAAATCTATTTGTATCTGCTGGCATTGAGTTTTGAAGTTTGAGTGCCCTCTGTTATGGGGTTCTTTGAATATGGTGAAGCTAAGTTGGTCAGATGACTTTAGAAAGGTAACAAAGCATTGTTTTTATTGTGAATTTCTCATAACTTGACAGTTTCACTAAAGAAACAACAATATTTAGCTAAATCATAACATAAACACTCAAATTAGAGTTCTGAACATGTATCTTAAAGCATTTTTCAAGGATTTTTGTATATTTTATGTGGTTTCCCTGTTTTTCAGGCCTTGGCGGCACATCACGAAGGACACATTTTTTCCATAGTTTGGCTTTGTGTGGCATATTCTTTGAGCCGGTTCTTTGCACTGGGGTAGGAACCATGTACAACACCACTGAGCATGACAGGAAATACCAGCCGGTCTATGGTGAAAAGGCTTTTGCGGCTACTCGGTGCTGCTTCCGCCGAAGCCGGCTACATGCGGCCGAGATCTTCGATTAATGCTGACAGTGACTGAAGGTATGCAAACCATAGGAAGCAATGTCCTTTTATGCTAAAATTAACCCTGCACTGTTGAGTGAAATCTGATTGGGCAGTCTTTTTCTGCTTCTTGTGCTTGAAATACCCTTCTGGAAAGGAGAGGTGCCTGTCGCGGGGGCATGAAAGCCGACTCATACCGTACATCTTCTTTAGGGCGCTGATCACAAGCGACGATCATTTCAACCCGATTTAGCATTTCGAGCTTGCTTGTCCATGCTAAAATAAGGATCTGGATCCAAATTCAGTATAAGATCTTAATGATTAGGCCATTTTATAGACAATTTTAGTCTTAAACTGAAGAATTTCAGCCAAATTTTACACCAGTTATCACTAAAATATCCAGTTTAAGGGTATTTTTTGTGAATCAGAGTTAATAATTTGGCTGTTTTCTAACAGATCAATGCCTGAGAGATGCTATGCCTTTTATTTCATCAAGATCAAATGAAAACTTTTCAAGAAATTAGGATTTTAGTTTTCGCCTACATCGCCATCTAACAGCTTATTCCGCATAGCCAATTTAGCCGACTGGGGTCGACTTTTCGAAAGCTCCCAGATCATTCAAATATGGTCAGATCAGCTTGCTTTTTGTTGTTTTTCAGTCAAAATAATCTAAATACTTAGACTAATTTGAAAGATACTGTTTCAAATAAGATTGGGGGTATACTCTGGTGTGACCCCGGTGAGCAATTGCTTCCGGAGGTCGTAGTACAGTAAGAAGTAGTTCTTTAGAACTGCAGTGCTTTAAATATAAGCTAATAAGTGTCTCTTAAGAACTTGACAGGCTGAATAATTGCATATTTTCAAGTTATTGTGTGTATTCTCTGCCCATTGGGGTCATTTTTTGTGACTCTCTTGCAGGACTACTTCCTCTGGTGGATGTTGGGAAATATGTGTGTGGAGCGTCAGAATGGCCCAAATTTAAAGCGAAAATAGACGGTGTGTACATACTTTTGTATGTAGCGAAAAAAGTCAACGTTCTTGACCTTGTTTTCTGGTGATCTAGAGACTGTGTTTGGACTAAATATGAACGTGTTAAGAGGGTATAACCCAAATCTATGCCTGGAAGTAGCTATGGGATGCAGAAAATGCCTGTTTTTACATAGAATAAAGAAGGGCAAAAGTGACCGGGCTCACACCTATAACAGAAACTGTTAAAATAGAATATCTTCAAAACGGTAAGGATTACTGCCCTGAAATTTCACATGTTGGTAATTTATGACTAAAGAAGCTTGCACATGAGAGAGTTTTCAACAGATCTCAGTAAATTTGAAGAAATTGAGATTTTTAAAAAAATGTGTTAAACGGTTCAGTATAAAGACCTCTCCTGCACTTATATCAGACTATTTGGCCTTGATAGGCTCTGTGATCTGGATCTAAACAGCATAGAACAACCCGGCTGAGTATATTTTTGTTGAATTTCAAGCATTTTTTATTAAATTGAGAAATTTTGGCTAATGACGGGCAACTTTGAAGTGTCGGTATTGCCCGAAAGCCTTCCTAAAATTGCCTTAGGCTACTTTTTGACATCTCCCTGCTGGAGAAATATCTTTTTCTGGAATCAAAGGTCCCTCATATGTATCAAATTTGGCAAAGTAAAGTATTTCGTGAAGTTTCGGACATATTCCAGCATTTAGCATCTCATAAATTTAGCTTGAAGCGCATAAATCGCAGTTTTTCATTGGATCTAGCCGCGCGACCGACTCTTTCGGTGCTTCCTGTCATTTTATTTGGCTCTTCCAATGTGTTTTCTTACATAATTTCCAAGATCTAATATTCATCTCAATCAAATTTGCATTTTCAGAGTGTCTCTTTCTAGTTTTATTGCATTTTTTCTACATTTAATAACTTTAACAGTGCAGAGCTCTACATAAATTGTAACCGCTAAAGATTGTTCATCAAGCATGCAAAGCGGGCGACTCTTAACCCTTATTTGTAGCTTCAGACAGACGCGACTGTAATTTCTGTGGCTGCTAAGCAAGGGAAAAGAATGCTATTTCTATTTCTGAAATCTATTTGTATCTGCTGGCATTGAGTTTTGAAGTTTGAGTGCCCTCTGTTATGGGGTTCTTTGAATATGGTGAAGCTAAGTTGGTCAGATGACTTTAGAAAGGTAACAAAGCATTGTTTTTATTGTGAATTTCTCATAACTTGACAGTTTCACTAAAGAAACAACAATATTTAGCTAAATCATAACATAAACACTCAAATTAGAGTTCTGAACATGTATCTTAAAGCATTTTTCAAGGATTTTTGTATATTTTATGTGGTTTCCCTGTTTTTCAGGCCTTGGCGGCACATCACGAAGGACACATTTTTTCCATAGTTTGGCTTTGTGTGGCATATTCTTTGAGCCGGTTCTTTGCACTGGGGTAGGAACCATGTACAACACCACTGAGCATGACAGGAAATACCAGCCGGTCTATGGTGAAAAGGCTTTTGCGGCTACTCGGTGCTGCTTCCGCCGAAGCCGGCTACATGCGGCCGAGATCTTCGATTAATGCTGACAGTGACTGAAGGTATGCAAACCATAGGAAGCAATGTCCTTTTATGCTAAAATTAACCCTGCACTGTTGAGTGAAATCTGATTGGGCAGTCTTTTTCTGCTTCTTGTGCTTGAAATACCCTTCTGGAAAGGAGAGGTGCCTGTCGCGGGGGCATGAAAGCCGACTCATACCGTACATCTTCTTTAGGGCGCTGATCACAAGCGACGATCATTTCAACCCGATTTAGCATTTCGAGCTTGCTTGTCCATGCTAAAATAAGGATCTGGATCCAAATTCAGTATAAGATCTTAATGATTAGGCCATTTTATAGACAATTTTAGTCTTAAACTGAAGAATTTCAGCCAAATTTTACACCAGTTATCACTAAAATATCCAGTTTAAGGGTATTTTTTGTGAATCAGAGTTAATAATTTGGCTGTTTTCTAACAGATCAATGCCTGAGAGATGCTATGCCTTTTATTTCATCAAGATCAAATGAAAACTTTTCAAGAAATTAGGATTTTAGTTTTCGCCTACATCGCCATCTAACAGCTTATTCCGCATAGCCAATTTAGCCGACTGGGGTCGACTTTTCGAAAGCTCCCAGATCATTCAAATATGGTCAGATCAGCTTGCTTTTTGTTGTTTTTCAGTCAAAATAATCTAAATACTTAGACTAATTTGAAAGATACTGTTTCAAATAAGATTGGGGGTATACTCTGGTGTGACCCCGGTGAGCAATTGCTTCCGGAGGTCGTAGTACAGTAAGAAGTAGTTCTTTAGAACTGCAGTGCTTTAAATATAAGCTAATAAGTGTCTCTTAAGAACTTGACAGGCTGAATAATTGCATATTTTCAAGTTATTGTGTGTATTCTCTGCCCATTGGGGTCATTTTTTGTGACTCTCTTGCAGGACTACTTCCTCTGGTGGATGTTGGGAAATATGTGTGTGGAGCGTCAGAATGGCCCAAATTTAAAGCGAAAATAGACGGTGTGTACATACTTTTGTATGTAGCGAAAAAAGTCAACGTTCTTGACCTTGTTTTCTGGTGATCTAGAGACTGTGTTTGGACTAAATATGAACGTGTTAAGAGGGTATAACCCAAATCTATGCCTGGAAGTAGCTATGGGATGCAGAAAATGCCTGTTTTTACATAGAATAAAGAAGGGCAAAAGTGACCGGGCTCACACCTATAACAGAAACTGTTAAAATGGAATATCTTCAAAACGGTAAGGATTACTGCCCTGAAATTTCACATGTTGGTAATTTATGACTAAAGAAGCTTGCACATGAGAGAGTTTTCAACAGATCTCAGTAAATTTGAAGAAATTGAGATTTTTAAAAAAAATGTGTTAAACGGTTCAGTATAAAGACCTCTCCTGCACTTATATCAGACTATTTGGCCTTGATAGGCTCTGTGATCTGGATCTAAACAGCATAGAACAACCCGGCTGAGTATATTTTTGTTGAATTTCAAGCATTTTTTATTAAATTGAGAAATTTTGGCTAATGACGGGCAACTTTGAAGTGTCGGTATTGCCCGAAAGCCTTCCTAAAATTGCCTTAGGCTACTTTTTGACATCTCCCTGCTGGAGAAATATCTTTTTCTGGAATCAAAGGTCCCTCATATGTATCAAATTTGGCAAAGTAAAGTATTTCGTGAAGTTTCGGACATATTCCAGCATTTAGCATCTCATAAATTTAGCTTGAAGCGCATAAATCGCAGTTTTTCATTGGATCTAGCCGCGCGACCGACTCTTTCGGTGCTTCCTGTCATTTTATTTGGCTCTTCCAATGTGTTTTCTTACATAATTTCCAAGATCTAATATTCATCTCAATCAAATTTGCATTTTCAGAGTGTCTCTTTCTAGTTTTATTGCATTTTTTCTACATTTAATAACTTTAACAGTGCAGAGCTCTACATAAATTGTAACCGCTAAAGATTGTTCATCAAGCATGCAAAGCGGGCGACTCTTAACCCTTATTTGTAGCTTCAGACAGACGCGACTGTAATTTCTGTGGCTGCTAAGCAAGGGAAAAGAATGCTATTTCTATTTCTGAAATCTATTTGTATCTGCTGGCATTGAGTTTTGAAGTTTGAGTGCCCTCTGTTATGGGGTTCTTTGAATATGGTGAAGCTAAGTTGGTCAGATGACTTTAGAAAGGTAACAAAGCATTGTTTTTATTGTGAATTTCTCATAACTTGACAGTTTCACTAAAGAAACAACAATATTTAGCTAAATCATAACATAAACACTCAAATTAGAGTTCTGAACATGTATCTTAAAGCATTTTTCAAGGATTTTTGTATATTTTATGTGGTTTCCCTGTTTTTCAGGCCTTGGCGGCACATCACGAAGGACACATTTTTTCCATAGTTTGGCTTTGTGTGGCATATTCTTTGAGCCGGTTCTTTGCACTGGGGTAGGAACCATGTACAACACCACTGAGCATGACAGGAAATACCAGCCGGTCTATGGTGAAAAGGCTTTTGCGGCTACTCGGTGCTGCTTCCGCCGAAGCCGGCTACATGCGGCCGAGATCTTCGATTAATGCTGACAGTGACTGAAGGTATGCAAACCATAGGAAGCAATGTCCTTTTATGCTAAAATTAACCCTGCACTGTTGAGTGAAATCTGATTGGGCAGTCTTTTTCTGCTTCTTGTGCTTGAAATACCCTTCTGGAAAGGAGAGGTGCCTGTCGCGGGGGCATGAAAGCCGACTCATACCGTACATCTTCTTTAGGGCGCTGATCACAAGCGACGATCATTTCAACCCGATTTAGCATTTCGAGCTTGCTTGTCCATGCTAAAATAAGGATCTGGATCCAAATTCAGTATAAGATCTTAATGATTAGGCCATTTTATAGACAATTTTAGTCTTAAACTGAAGAATTTCAGCCAAATTTTACACCAGTTATCACTAAAATATCCAGTTTAAGGGTATTTTTTGTGAATCAGAGTTAATAATTTGGCTGTTTTCTAACAGATCAATGCCTGAGAGATGCTATGCCTTTTATTTCATCAAGATCAAATGACAACTTTTCAAGAAATTAGGATTTTAGTTTTCGCCTACATCGCCATCTAACAGCTTATTCCGCATAGCCAATTTAGCCGACTGGGGTCGACTTTTCGAAAGCTCCCAGATCATTCAAATATGGTCAGATCAGCTTGCTTTTTGTTGTTTTTCAGTCAAAATAATCTAAATACTTAGACTAATTTGAAAGATACTGTTTCAAATAAGATTGGGGGTATACTCTGGTGTGACCCCGGTGAGCAATTGCTTCCGGAGGTCGTAGTACAGTAAGAAGTAGTTCTTTAGAACTGCAGTGCTTTAAATATAAGCTAATAAGTGTCTCTTAAGAACTTGACAGGCTGAATAATTGCATATTTTCAAGTTATTGTGTGTATTCTCTGCCCATTGGGGTCATTTTTTGTGACTCTCTTGCAGGACTACTTCCTCTGGTGGATGTTGGGAAATATGTGTGTGGAGCGTCAGAATGGCCCAAATTTAAAGCGAAAATAGACGGTGTGTACATACTTTTGTATGTAGCGAAAAAAGTCAACGTTCTTGACCTTGTTTTCTGGTGATCTAGAGACTGTGTTTGGACTAAATATGAACGTGTTAAGAGGGTATAACCCAAATTTATGCCTGGAAGTAGCTATGGGATGCAGAAAATGCCTGTTTTTACATAGAATAAAGAAGGGCAAAAGTGACCGGGCTCACACCTATAACAGAAACTGTTAAAATGGAATATCTTCAAAACGGTAAGGATTACTGCCCTGAAATTTCACATGTTGGTAATTTATGACTAAAGAAGCTTGCACATGAGAGAGTTTTCAACAGATCTCAGTAAATTTGAAGAAATTGAGATTTTTAAAAAAATGTGTTAAACGGTTCAGTATAAAGACCTCTCCTGCACTTATATCAGACTATTTGGCCTTGATAGGCTCTGTGATCTGGATCTAAACAGCATAGAACAACCCGGCTGAGTATATTTTTGTTGAATTTCAAGCATTTTTTATTAAATTGAGAAATTTTGGCTAATGACGGGCAACTTTGAAGTGTCGGTATTGCCCGAAAGCCTTCCTAAAATTGCCTTAGGCTACTTTTTGACATCTCCCTGCTGGAGAAATATCTTTTTCTGGAATCAAAGGTCCCTCATATGTATCAAATTTGGCAAAGTAAAGTATTTCGTGAAGTTTCGGACATATTCCAGCATTTAGCATCTCATAAATTTAGCTTGAAGCGCATAAATCGCAGTTTTTCATTGGATCTAGCCGCGCGACCGACTCTTTCGGTGCTTCCTGTCATTTTATTTGGCTCTTCCAATGTGTTTTCTTACATAATTTCCAAGATCTAATATTCATCTCAATCAAATTTGCATTTTCAGAGTGTCTCTTTCTAGTTTTATTGCATTTTTTCTACATTTAATAACTTTAACAGTGCAGAGCTCTACATAAATTGTAACCGCTAAAGATTGTTCATCAAGCATGCAAAGCGGGCGACTCTTAACCCTTATTTGTAGCTTCAGACAGACGCGACTGTAATTTCTGTGGCTGCTAAGCAAGGGAAAAGAATGCTATTTCTATTTCTGAAATCTATTTGTATCTGCTGGCATTGAGTTTTGAAGTTTGAGTGCCCTCTGTTATGGGGTTCTTTGAATATGGTGAGGCTAAGTTGGTCAGATGACTTTAGAAAGGTAACAAAGCATTGTTTTTATTGTGAATTTCTCATAACTTGACAGTTTCACTAAAGAAACAACAATATTTAGCTAAATCATAACATAAACACTCAAATTAGAGTTCTGAACATGTATCTTAAAGCATTTTTCAAGGATTTTTGTATATTTTATGTGGTTTCCCTGTTTTTCAGGCCTTGGCGGCACATCACGAAGGACACATTTTTTCCATAGTTTGGCTTTGTGTGGCATATTCTTTGAGCCGGTTCTTTGCACTGGGGTAGGAACCATGTACAACACCACTGAGCATGACAGGAAATACCAGCCGGTCTATGGTGAAAAGGCTTTTGCGGCTACTCGGTGCTGCTTCCGCCGAAGCCGGCTACATGCGGCCGAGATCTTCGATTAATGCTGACAGTGACTGAAGGTATGCAAACCATAGGAAGCAATGTCCTTTTATGCTAAAATTAACCCTGCACTGTTGAGTGAAATCTGATTGGGCAGTCTTTTTCTGCTTCTTGTGCTTGAAATACCCTTCTGGAAAGGAGAGGTGCCTGTCGCGGGGGCATGAAAGCCGACTCATACCGTACATCTTCTTTAGGGCGCTGATCACAAGCGACGATCATTTCAACCCGATTTAGCATTTCGAGCTTGCTTGTCCATGCTAAAATAAGGATCTGGATCCAAATTCAGTATAAGATCTTAATGATTAGGCCATTTTATAGACAATTTTAGTCTTAAACTGAAGAATTTCAGCCAAATTTTACACCAGTTATCACTAAAATATCCAGTTTAAGGGTATTTTTTGTGAATCAGAGTTAATAATTTGGCTGTTTTCTAACAGATCAATGCCTGAGAGATGCTATGCCTTTTATTTCATCAAGATCAAATGAAAACTTTTCAAGAAATTAGGATTTTAGTTTTCGCCTACATCGCCATCTAACAGCTTATTCCGCATAGCCAATTTAGCCGACTGGGGTCGACTTTTCGAAAGCTCCCAGATCATTCAAATATGGTCAGATCAGCTTGCTTTTTGTTGTTTTTCAGTCAAAATAATCTAAATACTTAGACTAATTTGAAAGATACTGTTTCAAATAAGATTGGGGGTATACTCTAACAGAAACTGTTAAAATGGAATATCTTCAAAACGGTAAGGATTACTGCCCTGAAATTTCACATGTTGGTAATTTATGACTAAAGAAGCTTGCACATGAGAGAGTTTTCAACAGATCTCAGTAAATTTGAAGAAATTGAGATTTTTAAAAAAATGTGTTAAACGGTTCAGTATAAAGACCTCTCCTGCACTTATATCAGACTATTTGGCCTTGATAGGCTCTGTGATCTGGATCTAAACAGCATAGAACAACCCGGCTGAGTATATTTTTGTTGAATTTCAAGCATTTTTTATTAAATTGAGAAATTTTGGCTAATGACGGGCAACTTTGAAGTGTCGGTATTGCCCGAAAGCCTTCCTAAAATTGCCTTAGGCTACTTTTTGACATCTCCCTGCTGGAGAAATATCTTTTTCTGGAATCAAAGGTCCCTCATATGTATCAAATTTGGCAAAGTAAAGTATTTCGTGAAGTTTCGGACATATTCCAGCATTTAGCATCTCATAAATTTAGCTTGAAGCGCATAAATCGCAGTTTTTCATTGGATCTAGCCGCGCGACCGACTCTTTCGGTGCTTCCTGTCATTTTATTTGGCTCTTCCAATGTGTTTTCTTACATAATTTCCAAGATCTAATATTCATCTCAATCAAATTTGCATTTTCAGAGTGTCTCTTTCTAGTTTTATTGCATTTTTTCTACATTTAATAACTTTAACAGTGCAGAGCTCTACATAAATTGTAACCGCTAAAGATTGTTCATCAAGCATGCAAAGCGGGCGACTCTTAACCCTTATTTGTAGCTTCAGACAGACGCGACTGTAATTTCTGTGGCTGCTAAGCAAGGGAAAAGAATGCTATTTCTATTTCTGAAATCTATTTGTATCTGCTGGCATTGAGTTTTGAAGTTTGAGTGCCCTCTGTTATGGGGTTCTTTGAATATGGTGAAGCTAAGTTGGTCAGATGACTTTAGAAAGGTAACAAAGCATTGTTTTTATTGTGAATTTCTCATAACTTGACAGTTTCACTAAAGAAACAACAATATTTAGCTAAATCATAACATAAACACTCAAATTAGAGTTCTGAACATGTATCTTAAAGCATTTTTCAAGGATTTTTGTATATTTTATGTGGTTTCCCTGTTTTTCAGGCCTTGGCGGCACATCACGAAGGACACATTTTTTCCATAGTTTGGCTTTGTGTGGCATATTCTTTGAGCCGGTTCTTTGCACTGGGGTAGGAACCATGTACAACACCACTGAGCATGACAGGAAATACCAGCCGGTCTATGGTGAAAAGGCTTTTGCGGCTACTCGGTGCTGCTTCCGCCGAAGCCGGCTACATGCGGCCGAGATCTTCGATTAATGCTGACAGTGACTGAAGGTATGCAAACCATAGGAAGCAATGTCCTTTTATGCTAAAATTAACCCTGCACTGTTGAGTGAAATCTGATTGGGCAGTCTTTTTCTGCTTCTTGTGCTTGAAATACCCTTCTGGAAAGGAGAGGTGCCTGTCGCGGGGGCATGAAAGCCGACTCATACCGTACATCTTCTTTAGGGCGCTGATCACAAGCGACGATCATTTCAACCCGATTTAGCATTTCGAGCTTGCTTGTCCATGCTAAAATAAGGATCTGGATCCAAATTCAGTATAAGATCTTAATGATTAGGCCATTTTATAGACAATTTTAGTCTTAAACTGAAGAATTTCAGCCAAATTTTACACCAGTTATCACTAAAATATCCAGTTTAAGGGTATTTTTTGTGAATCAGAGTTAATAATTTGGCTGTTTTCTAACAGATCAATGCCTGAGAGATGCTATGCCTTTTATTTCATCAAGATCAAATGAAAACTTTTCAAGAAATTAGGATTTTAGTTTTCGCCTACATCGCCATCTAACAGCTTATTCCGCATAGCCAATTTAGCCGACTGGGGTCGACTTTTCGAAAGCTCCCAGATCATTCAAATATGGTCAGATCAGCTTGCTTTTTGTTGTTTTTCAGTCAAAATAATCTAAATACTTAGACTAATTTGAAAGATACTGTTTCAAATAAGATTGGGGGTATACTCTGGTGTGACCCCGGTGAGCAATTGCTTCCGGAGGTCGTAGTACAGTAAGAAGTAGTTCTTTAGAACTGCAGTGCTTTAAATATAAGCTAATAAGTGTCTCTTAAGAACTTGACAGGCTGAATAATTGCATATTTTCAAGTTATTGTGTGTATTCTCTGCCCATTGGGGTCATTTTTTGTGACTCTCTTGCAGGACTACTTCCTCTGGTGGATGTTGGGAAATATGTGTGTGGAGCGTCAGAATGGCCCAAATTTAAAGCGAAAATAGACGGTGTGTACATACTTTTGTATGTAGCGAAAAAAGTCAACGTTCTTGACCTTGTTTTCTGGTGATCTAGAGACTGTGTTTGGACTAAATATGAACGTGTTAAGAGGGTATAACCCAAATCTATGCCTGGAAGTAGCTATGGGATGCAGAAAATGCCTGTTTTTACATAGAATAAAGAAGGGCAAAAGTGACCGGGCTCACACCTATAACAGAAACTGTTAAAATGGAATATCTTCAAAACGGTAAGGATTACTGCCCTGAAATTTCACATGTTGGTAATTTATGACTAAAGAAGCTTGCACATGAGAGAGTTTTCAACAGATCTCAGTAAATTTGAAGAAATTGAGATTTTTAAAAAAAATGTGTTAAACGGTTCAGTATAAAGACCTCTCCTGCACTTATATCAGACTATTTGGCCTTGATAGGCTCTGTGATCTGGATCTAAACAGCATAGAACAACCCGGCTGAGTATATTTTTGTTGAATTTCAAGCATTTTTTATTAAATTGAGAAATTTTGGCTAATGACGGGCAACTTTGAAGTGTCGGTATTGCCCGAAAGCCTTCCTAAAATTGCCTTAGGCTACTTTTTGACATCTCCCTGCTGGAGAAATATCTTTTTCTGGAATCAAAGGTCCCTCATATGTATCAAATTTGGCAAAGTAAAGTATTTCGTGAAGTTTCGGACATATTCCAGCATTTAGCATCTCATAAATTTAGCTTGAAGCGCATAAATCGCAGTTTTTCATTGGATCTAGCCGCGCGACCGACTCTTTCGGTGCTTCCTGTCATTTTATTTGGCTCTTCCAATGTGTTTTCTTACATAATTTCCAAGATCTAATATTCATCTCAATCAAATTTGCATTTTCAGAGTGTCTCTTTCTAGTTTTATTGCATTTTTTCTACATTTAATAACTTTAACAGTGCAGAGCTCTACATAAATTGTAACCGCTAAAGATTGTTCATCAAGCATGCAAAGCGGGCGACTCTTAACCCTTATTTGTAGCTTCAGACAGACGCGACTGTAATTTCTGTGGCTGCTAAGCAAGGGAAAAGAATGCTATTTCTATTTCTGAAATCTATTTGTATCTGCTGGCATTGAGTTTTGAAGTTTGAGTGCCCTCTGTTATGGGGTTCTTTGAATATGGTGAAGCTAAGTTGGTCAGATGACTTTAGAAAGGTAACAAAGCATTGTTTTTATTGTGAATTTCTCATAACTTGACAGTTTCACTAAAGAAACAACAATATTTAGCTAAATCATAACATAAACACTCAAATTAGAGTTCTGAACATGTATCTTAAAGCATTTTTCAAGGATTTTTGTATATTTTATGTGGTTTCCCTGTTTTTCAGGCCTTGGCGGCACATCACGAAGGACACATTTTTTCCATAGTTTGGCTTTGTGTGGCATATTCTTTGAGCCGGTTCTTTGCACTGGGGTAGGAACCATGTACAACACCACTGAGCATGACAGGAAATACCAGCCGGTCTATGGTGAAAAGGCTTTTGCGGCTACTCGGTGCTGCTTCCGCCGAAGCCGGCTACATGCGGCCGAGATCTTCGATTAATGCTGACAGTGACTGAAGGTATGCAAACCATAGGAAGCAATGTCCTTTTATGCTAAAATTAACCCTGCACTGTTGAGTGAAATCTGATTGGGCAGTCTTTTTCTGCTTCTTGTGCTTGAAATACCCTTCTGGAAAGGAGAGGTGCCTGTCGCGGGGGCATGAAAGCCGACTCATACCGTACATCTTCTTTAGGGCGCTGATCACAAGCGACGATCATTTCAACCCGATTTAGCATTTCGAGCTTGCTTGTCCATGCTAAAATAAGGATCTGGATCCAAATTCAGTATAAGATCTTAATGATTAGGCCATTTTATAGACAATTTTAGTCTTAAACTGAAGAATTTCAGCCAAATTTTACACCAGTTATCACTAAAATATCCAGTTTAAGGGTATTTTTTGTGAATCAGAGTTAATAATTTGGCTGTTTTCTAACAGATCAATGCCTGAGAGATGCTATGCCTTTTATTTCATCAAGATCAAATGAAAACTTTTCAAGAAATTAGGATTTTAGTTTTCGCCTACATCGCCATCTAACAGCTTATTCCGCATAGCCAATTTAGCCGACTGGGGTCGACTTTTCGAAAGCTCCCAGATCATTCAAATATGGTCAGATCAGCTTGCTTTTTGTTGTTTTTCAGTCAAAATAATCTAAATACTTAGACTAATTTGAAAGATACTGTTTCAAATAAGATTGGGGGTATACTCTCAGAAACTGTTAAAATGGAATATCTTCAAAACGGTAAGGATTACTGCCCTGAAATTTCACATGTTGGTAATTTATGACTAAAGAAGCTTGCACATGAGAGAGTTTTCAACAGATCTCAGTAAATTTGAAGAAATTGAGATTTTTAAAAAAAATGTGTTAAACGGTTCAGTATAAAGACCTCTCCTGCACTTATATCAGACTATTTGGCCTTGATAGGCTCTGTGATCTGGATCTAAACAGCATAGAACAACCCGGCTGAGTATATTTTTGTTGAATTTCAAGCATTTTTTATTAAATTGAGAAATTTTGGCTAATGACGGGCAACTTTGAAGTGTCGGTATTGCCCGAAAGCCTTCCTAAAATTGCCTTAGGCTACTTTTTGACATCTCCCTGCTGGAGAAATATCTTTTTCTGGAATCAAAGGTCCCTCATATGTATCAAATTTGGCAAAGTAAAGTATTTCGTGAAGTTTCGGACATATTCCAGCATTTAGCATCTCATAAATTTAGCTTGAAGCGCATAAATCGCAGTTTTTCATTGGATCTAGCCGCGCGACCGACTCTTTCGGTGCTTCCTGTCATTTTATTTGGCTCTTCCAATGTGTTTTCTTACATAATTTCCAAGATCTAATATTCATCTCAATCAAATTTGCATTTTCAGAGTGTCTCTTTCTAGTTTTATTGCATTTTTTCTACATTTAATAACTTTAACAGTGCAGAGCTCTACATAAATTGTAACCGCTAAAGATTGTTCATCAAGCATGCAAAGCGGGCGACTCTTAACCCTTATTTGTAGCTTCAGACAGACGCGACTGTAATTTCTGTGGCTGCTAAGCAAGGGAAAAGAATGCTATTTCTATTTCTGAAATCTATTTGTATCTGCTGGCATTGAGTTTTGAAGTTTGAGTGCCCTCTGTTATGGGGTTCTTTGAATATGGTGAAGCTAAGTTGGTCAGATGACTTTAGAAAGGTAACAAAGCATTGTTTTTATTGTGAATTTCTCATAACTTGACAGTTTCACTAAAGAAACAACAATATTTAGCTAAATCATAACATAAACACTCAAATTAGAGTTCTGAACATGTATCTTAAAGCATTTTTCAAGGATTTTTGTATATTTTATGTGGTTTCCCTGTTTTTCAGGCCTTGGCGGCACATCACGAAGGACACATTTTTTCCATAGTTTGGCTTTGTGTGGCATATTCTTTGAGCCGGTTCTTTGCACTGGGGTAGGAACCATGTACAACACCACTGAGCATGACAGGAAATACCAGCCGGTCTATGGTGAAAAGGCTTTTGCGGCTACTCGGTGCTGCTTCCGCCGAAGCCGGCTACATGCGGCCGAGATCTTCGATTAATGCTGACAGTGACTGAAGGTATGCAAACCATAGGAAGCAATGTCCTTTTATGCTAAAATTAACCCTGCACTGTTGAGTGAAATCTGATTGGGCAGTCTTTTTCTGCTTCTTGTGCTTGAAATACCCTTCTGGAAAGGAGAGGTGCCTGTCGCGGGGGCATGAAAGCCGACTCATACCGTACATCTTCTTTAGGGCGCTGATCACAAGCGACGATCATTTCAACCCGATTTAGCATTTCGAGCTTGCTTGTCCATGCTAAAATAAGGATCTGGATCCAAATTCAGTATAAGATCTTAATGATTAGGCCATTTTATAGACAATTTTAGTCTTAAACTGAAGAATTTCAGCCAAATTTTACACCAGTTATCACTAAAATATCCAGTTTAAGGGTATTTTTTGTGAATCAGAGTTAATAATTTGGCTGTTTTCTAACAGATCAATGCCTGAGAGATGCTATGCCTTTTATTTCATCAAGATCAAATGAAAACTTTTCAAGAAATTAGGATTTTAGTTTTCGCCTACATCGCCATCTAACAGCTTATTCCGCATAGCCAATTTAGCCGACTGGGGTCGACTTTTCGAAAGCTCCCAGATCATTCAAATATGGTCAGATCAGCTTGCTTTTTGTTGTTTTTCAGTCAAAATAATCTAAATACTTAGACTAATTTGAAAGATACTGTTTCAAATAAGATTGGGGGTATACTCTGGTGTGACCCCGGTGAGCAATTGCTTCCGGAGGTCGTAGTACAGTAAGAAGTAGTTCTTTAGAACTGCAGTGCTTTAAATATAAGCTAATAAGTGTCTCTTAAGAACTTGACAGGCTGAATAATTGCATATTTTCAAGTTATTGTGTGTATTCTCTGCCCATTGGGGTCATTTTTTGTGACTCTCTTGCAGGACTACTTCCTCTGGTGGATGTTGGGAAATATGTGTGTGGAGCGTCAGAATGGCCCAAATTTAAAGCGAAAATAGACGGTGTGTACATACTTTTGTATGTAGCGAAAAAAGTCAACGTTCTTGACCTTGTTTTCTGGTGATCTAGAGACTGTGTTTGGACTAAATATGAACGTGTTAAGAGGGTATAACCCAAATCTATGCCTGGAAGTAGCTATGGGATGCAGAAAATGCCTGTTTTTACATAGAATAAAGAAGGGCAAAAGTGACCGGGCTCACACCTATAACAGAAACTGTTAAAATGGAATATCTTCAAAACGGTAAGGATTACTGCCCTGAAATTTCACATGTTGGTAATTTATGACTAAAGAAGCTTGCACATGAGAGAGTTTTCAACAGATCTCAGTAAATTTGAAGAAATTGAGATTTTTAAAAAAATGTGTTAAACGGTTCAGTATAAAGACCTCTCCTGCACTTATATCAGACTATTTGGCCTTGATAGGCTCTGTGATCTGGATCTAAACAGCATAGAACAACCCGGCTGAGTATATTTTTGTTGAATTTCAAGCATTTTTTATTAAATTGAGAAATTTTGGCTAATGACGGGCAACTTTGAAGTGTCGGTATTGCCCGAAAGCCTTCCTAAAATTGCCTTAGGCTACTTTTTGACATCTCCCTGCTGGAGAAATATCTTTTTCTGGAATCAAAGGTCCCTCATATGTATCAAATTTGGCAAAGTAAAGTATTTCGTGAAGTTTCGGACATATTCCAGCATTTAGCATCTCATAAATTTAGCTTGAAGCGCATAAATCGCAGTTTTTCATTGGATCTAGCCGCGCGACCGACTCTTTCGGTGCTTCCTGTCATTTTATTTGGCTCTTCCAATGTGTTTTCTTACATAATTTCCAAGATCTAATATTCATCTCAATCAAATTTGCATTTTCAGAGTGTCTCTTTCTAGTTTTATGCATTTTTTCTACATTTAATAACTTTAACAGTGCAGAGCTCTACATAAATTGTAACCGCTAAAGATTGTTCATCAAGCATGCAAAGCGGGCGACTCTTAACCCTTATTTGTAGCTTCAGACAGACGCGACTGTAATTTCTGTGGCTGCTAAGCAAGGGAAAAGAATGCTATTTCTATTTCTGAAATCTATTTGTATCTGCTGGCATTGAGTTTTGAAGTTTGAGTGCCCTCTGTTATGGGGTTCTTTGAATATGGTGAAGCTAAGTTGGTCAGATGACTTTAGAAAGGTAACAAAGCATTGTTTTTATTGTGAATTTCTCATAACTTGACAGTTTCACTAAAGAAACAACAATATTTAGCTAAATCATAACATAAACACTCAAATTAGAGTTCTGAACATGTATCTTAAAGCATTTTTCAAGGATTTTTGTATATTTTATGTGGTTTCCCTGTTTTTCAGGCCTTGGCGGCACATCACGAAGGACACATTTTTTCCATAGTTTGGCTTTGTGTGGCATATTCTTTGAGCCGGTTCTTTGCACTGGGGTAGGAACCATGTACAACACCACTGAGCATGACAGGAAATACCAGCCGGTCTATGGTGAAAAGGCTTTTGCGGCTACTCGGTGCTGCTTCCGCCGAAGCCGGCTACATGCGGCCGAGATCTTCGATTAATGCTGACAGTGACTGAAGGTATGCAAACCATAGGAAGCAATGTCCTTTTATGCTAAAATTAACCCTGCACTGTTGAGTGAAATCTGATTGGGCAGTCTTTTTCTGCTTCTTGTGCTTGAAATACCCTTCTGGAAAGGAGAGGTGCCTGTCGCGGGGGCATGAAAGCCGACTCATACCGTACATCTTCTTTAGGGCGCTGATCACAAGCGACGATCATTTCAACCCGATTTAGCATTTCGAGCTTGCTTGTCCATGCTAAAATAAGGATCTGGATCCAAATTCAGTATAAGATCTTAATGATTAGGCCATTTTATAGACAATTTTAGTCTTAAACTGAAGAATTTCAGCCAAATTTTACACCAGTTATCACTAAAATATCCAGTTTAAGGGTATTTTTTGTGAATCAGAGTTAATAATTTGGCTGTTTTCTAACAGATCAATGCCTGAGAGATGCTATGCCTTTTATTTCATCAAGATCAAATGAAAACTTTTCAAGAAATTAGGATTTTAGTTTTCGCCTACATCGCCATCTAACAGCTTATTCCGCATAGCCAATTTAGCCGACTGGGGTCGACTTTTCGAAAGCTCCCAGATCATTCAAATATGGTCAGATCAGCTTGCTTTTTGTTGTTTTTCAGTCAAATTAATCTAAATACTTAGACTAATTTGAAAGATACTGTTTCAAATAAGATTGGGGGTATACTCTGGTGTGACCCCGGTGAGCAATTGCTTCCGGAGGTCGTAGTACAGTAAGAAGTAGTTCTTTAGAACTGCAGTGCTTTAAATATAAGCTAATAAGTGTCTCTTAAGAACTTGACAGGCTGAATAATTGCATATTTTCAAGTTATTGTGTGTATTCTCTGCCCATTGGGGTCATTTTTTGTGACTCTCTTGCAGGACTACTTCCTCTGGTGGATGTTGGGAAATATGTGTGTGGAGCGTCAGAATGGCCCAAATTTAAAGCGAAAATAGACGGTGTGTACATACTTTTGTATGTAGCGAAAAAAGTCAACGTTCTTGACCTTGTTTTCTGGTGATCTAGAGACTGTGTTTGGACTAAATATGAACGTGTTAAGAGGGTATAACCCAAATCTATGCCTGGAAGTAGCTATGGGATGCAGAAAATGCCTGTTTTTACATAGAATAAAGAAGGGCAAAAGTGACCGGGCTCACACCTTATTATAACAGAAACTGTTAAAATGGAATATCTTCAAAACGGTAAGGATTACTGCCCTGAAATTTCACATGTTGGTAATTTATGACTAAAGAAGCTTGCACATGAGAGAGTTTTCAACAGATCTCAGTAAATTTGAAGAAATTGAGATTTTTAAAAAAAATGTGTTAAACGGTTCAGTATAAAGACCTCTCCTGCACTTATATCAGACTATTTGGCCTTGATAGGCTCTGTGATCTGGATCTAAACAGCATAGAACAACCCGGCTGAGTATATTTTTGTTGAATTTCAAGCATTTTTTATTAAATTGAGAAATTTTGGCTAATGACGGGCAACTTTGAAGTGTCGGTATTGCCCGAAAGCCTTCCTAAAATTGCCTTAGGCTACTTTTTGACATCTCCCTGCTGGAGAAATATCTTTTTCTGGAATCAAAGGTCCCTCATATGTATCAAATTTGGCAAAGTAAAGTATTTCGTGAAGTTTCGGACATATTCCAGCATTTAGCATCTCATAAATTTAGCTTGAAGCGCATAAATCGCAGTTTTTCATTGGATCTAGCCGCGCGACCGACTCTTTCGGTGCTTCCTGTCATTTTATTTGGCTCTTCCAATGTGTTTTCTTACATAATTTCCAAGATCTAATATTCATCTCAATCAAATTTGCATTTTCAGAGTGTCTCTTTCTAGTTTTATTGCATTTTTTCTACATTTAATAACTTTAACAGTGCAGAGCTCTACATAAATTGTAACCGCTAAAGATTGTTCATCAAGCATGCAAAGCGGGCGACTCTTAACCCTTATATTTGTAGCTTCAGACAGACGCGACTGTAATTTCTGTGGCTGCTAAGCAAGGGAAAAGAATGCTATTTCTATTTCTGAAATCTATTTGTATCTGCTGGCATTGAGTTTTGAAGTTTGAGTGCCCTCTGTTATGGGGTTCTTTGAATATGGTGAAGCTAAGTTGGTCAGATGACTTTAGAAAGGTAACAAAGCATTGTTTTTATTGTGAATTTCTCATAACTTGACAGTTTCACTAAAGAAACAACAATATTTAGCTAAATCATAACATAAACACTCAAATTAGAGTTCTGAACATGTATCTTAAAGCATTTTTCAAGGATTTTTGTATATTTTATGTGGTTTCCCTGTTTTTCAGGCCTTGGCGGCACATCACGAAGGACACATTTTTTCCATAGTTTGGCTTTGTGTGGCATATTCTTTGAGCCGGTTCTTTGCACTGGGGTAGGAACCATGTACAACACCACTGAGCATGACAGGAAATACCAGCCGGTCTATGGTGAAAAGGCTTTTGCGGCTACTCGGTGCTGCTTCCGCCGAAGCCGGCTACATGCGGCCGAGATCTTCGATTAATGCTGACAGTGACTGAAGGTATGCAAACCATAGGAAGCAATGTCCTTTTATGCTAAAATTAACCCTGCACTGTTGAGTGAAATCTGATTGGGCAGTCTTTTTCTGCTTCTTGTGCTTGAAATACCCTTCTGGAAAGGAGAGGTGCCTGTCGCGGGGGCATGAAAGCCGACTCATACCGTACATCTTCTTTAGGGCGCTGATCACAAGCGACGATCATTTCAACCCGATTTAGCATTTCGAGCTTGCTTGTCCATGCTAAAATAAGGATCTGGATCCAAATTCAGTATAAGATCTTAATGATTAGGCCATTTTATAGACAATTTTAGTCTTAAACTGAAGAATTTCAGCCAAATTTTACACCAGTTATCACTAAAATATCCAGTTTAAGGGTATTTTTTGTGAATCAGAGTTAATAATTTGGCTGTTTTCTAACAGATCAATGCCTGAGAGATGCTATGCCTTTTATTTCATCAAGATCAAATGAAAACTTTTCAAGAAATTAGGATTTTAGTTTTCGCCTACATCGCCATCTAACAGCTTATTCCGCATAGCCAATTTAGCCGACTGGGGTCGACTTTTCGAAAGCTCCCAGATCATTCAAATATGGTCAGATCAGCTTGCTTTTTGTTGTTTTTCAGTCAAAATAATCTAAATACTTAGACTAATTTGAAAGATACTGTTTCAAATAAGATTGGGGGTATACTATAACAGAAACTGTTAAAATGGAATATCTTCAAAACGGTAAGGATTACTGCCCTGAAATTTCACATGTTGGTAATTTATGACTAAAGAAGCTTGCACATGAGAGAGTTTTCAACAGATCTCAGTAAATTTGAAGAAATTGAGATTTTTAAAAAAAATGTGTTAAACGGTTCAGTATAAAGACCTCTCCTGCACTTATATCAGACTATTTGGCCTTGATAGGCTCTGTGATCTGGATCTAAACAGCATAGAACAACCCGGCTGAGTATATTTTTGTTGAATTTCAAGCATTTTTTATTAAATTGAGAAATTTTGGCTAATGACGGGCAACTTTGAAGTGTCGGTATTGCCCGAAAGCCTTCCTAAAATTGCCTTAGGCTACTTTTTGACATCTCCCTGCTGGAGAAATATCTTTTTCTGGAATCAAAGGTCCCTCATATGTATCAAATTTGGCAAAGTAAAGTATTTCGTGAAGTTTCGGACATATTCCAGCATTTAGCATCTCATAAATTTAGCTTGAAGCGCATAAATCGCAGTTTTTCATTGGATCTAGCCGCGCGACCGACTCTTTCGGTGCTTCCTGTCATTTTATTTGGCTCTTCCAATGTGTTTTCTTACATAATTTCCAAGATCTAATATTCATCTCAATCAAATTTGCATTTTCAGAGTGTCTCTTTCTAGTTTTATTGCATTTTTTCTACATTTAATAACTTTAACAGTGCAGAGCTCTACATAAATTGTAACCGCTAAAGATTGTTCATCAAGCATGCAAAGCGGGCGACTCTTAACCCTTATTTGTAGCTTCAGACAGACGCGACTGTAATTTCTGTGGCTGCTAAGCAAGGGAAAAGAATGCTATTTCTATTTCTGAAATCTATTTGTATCTGCTGGCATTGAGTTTTGAAGTTTGAGTGCCCTCTGTTATGGGGTTCTTTGAATATGGTGAAGCTAAGTTGGTCAGATGACTTTAGAAAGGTAACAAAGCATTGTTTTTATTGTGAATTTCTCATAACTTGACAGTTTCACTAAAGAAACAACAATATTTAGCTAAATCATAACATAAACACTCAAATTAGAGTTCTGAACATGTATCTTAAAGCATTTTTCAAGGATTTTTGTATATTTTATGTGGTTTCCCTGTTTTTCAGGCCTTGGCGGCACATCACGAAGGACACATTGTTTCCATAGTTTGGCTTTGTGTGGCATATTCTTTGAGCCGGTTCTTTGCACTGGGGTAGGAACCATGTACAACACCACTGAGCATGACAGGAAATACCAGCCGGTCTATGGTGAAAAGGCTTTTGCGGCTACTCGGTGCTGCTTCCGCCGAAGCCGGCTACATGCGGCCGAGATCTTCGATTAATGCTGACAGTGACTGAAGGTATGCAAACCATAGGAAGCAATGTCCTTTTATGCTAAAATTAACCCTGCACTGTTGAGTGAAATCTGATTGGGCAGTCTTTTTCTGCTTCTTGTGCTTGAAATACCCTTCTGGAAAGGAGAGGTGCCTGTCGCGGGGGCATGAAAGCCGACTCATACCGTACATCTTCTTTAGGGCGCTGATCACAAGCGACGATCATTTCAACCCGATTTAGCATTTCGAGCTTGCTTGTCCATGCTA
This sequence comes from Azorinus chamasolen, assembly GCA_963576725.1. Taxonomy (NCBI): domain Eukaryota; kingdom Metazoa; phylum Mollusca; class Bivalvia; order Cardiida; family Solecurtidae; genus Azorinus; species Azorinus chamasolen. Next base: position 22,147,185 of record OY755252.1, read on the forward strand.
AAATAAGGATCTGGATCCAAATTCAGTATAAGATCTTAATGATTAGGCCATTTTATAGACAATTTTAGTCTTAAACTGAAGAATTTCAGCCAAATTTTACACCAGTTATCACTAAAATATCCAGTTTAAGGGTATTTTTTGTGAATCAGAGTTAATAATTTGGCTGTTTTCTAACAGATCAATGCCTGAGAGATGCTATGCCTTTTATTTCATCAAGATCAAATGAAAACTTTTCAAGAAATTAGGATTTTAGTTTTCGCCTACATCGCCATCTAACAGCTTATTCCGCATAGCCAATTTAGCCGACTGGGGTCGACTTTTCGAAAGCTCCCAGATCATTCAAATATGGTCAGATCAGCTTGCTTTTTGTTGTTTTTCAGTCAAAATAATCTAAATACTTAGACTAATTTGAAAGATACTGTTTCAAATAAGATTGGGGGTATACTCTGGTGTGACCCCGGTGAGCAATTGCTTCCGGAGGTCGTAGTACAGTAAGAAGTAGTTCTTTAGAACTGCAGTGCTTTAAATATAAGCTAATAAGTGTCTCTTAAGAACTTGACAGGCTGAATAATTGCATATTTTCAAGTTATTGTGTGTATTCTCTGCCCATTGGGGTCATTTTTTGTGACTCTCTTGCAGGACTACTTCCTCTGGTGGATGTTGGGAAATATGTGTGTGGAGCGTCAGAATGGCCCAAATTTAAAGCGAAAATAGACGGTGTGTACATACTTTTGTATGTAGCGAAAAAAGTCAACGTTCTTGACCTTGTTTTCTGGTGATCTAGAGACTGTGTTTGGACTAAATATGAACGTGTTAAGAGGGTATAACCCAAATCTATGCCTGGAAGTAGCTATGGGATGCAGAAAATGCCTGTTTTTACATAGAATAAAGAAGGGCAAAAGTGACCGGGCTCACACCTATAACAGAAACTGTTAAAATGGAATATCTTCAAAACGGTAAGGATTACTGCCCTGAAATTTCACATGTTGGTAATTTATGACTAAAGAAGCTTGCACATGAGAGAGTTTTCAACAGATCTCAGTAAATTTGAAGAAATTGAGATTTTTAAAAAAATGTGTTAAACGGTTCAGTATAAAGACCTCTCCTGCACTTATATCAGACTATTTGGCCTTGATAGGCTCTGTGATCTGGATCTAAACAGCATAGAACAACCCGGCTGAGTATATTTTTGTTGAATTTCAAGCATTTTTTATTAAATTGAGAAATTTTGGCTAATGACGGGCAACTTTGAAGTGTCGGTATTGCCCGAAAGCCTTCCTAAAATTGCCTTAGGCTACTTTTTGACATCTCCCTGCTGGAGAAATATCTTTTTCTGGAATCAAAGGTCCCTCATATGTATCAAATTTGGCAAAGTAAAGTATTTCGTGAAGTTTCGGACATATTCCAGCATTTAGCATCTCATAAATTTAGCTTGAAGCGCATAAATCGCAGTTTTTCATTGGATCTAGCCGCGCGACCGACTCTTTCGGTGCTTCCTGTCATTTTATTTGGCTCTTCCAATGTGTTTTCTTACATAATTTCCAAGATCTAATATTCATCTCAATCAAATTTGCATTTTCAGAGTGTCTCTTTCTAGTTTTATTGCATTTTTTCTACATTTAATAACTTTAACAGTGCAGAGCTCTACATAAATTGTAACCGCTAAAGATTGTTCATCAAGCATGCAAAGCGGGCGACTCTTAACCCTTATTTGTAGCTTCAGACAGACGCGACTGTAATTTCTGTGGCTGCTAAGCAAGGGAAAAGAATGCTATTTCTATTTCTGAAATCTATTTGTATCTGCTGGCATTGAGTTTTGAAGTTTGAGTGCCCTCTGTTATGGGGTTCTTTGAATATGGTGAAGCTAAGTTGGTCAGATGACTTTAGAAAGGTAACAAAGCATTGTTTTTATTGTGAATTTCTCATAACTTGACAGTTTCACTAAAGAAACAACAATATTTAGCTAAATCATAACATAAACACTCAAATTAGAGTTCTGAACATGTATCTTAAAGCATTTTTCAAGGATTTTTGTATATTTTATGTGGTTTCCCTGTTTTTCAGGCCTTGGCGGCACATCACGAAGGACACATTTTTTCCATAGTTTGGCTTTGTGTGGCATATTCTTTGAGCCGGTTCTTTGCACTGGGGTAGGAACCATGTACAACACCACTGAGCATGACAGGAAATACCAGCCGGTCTATGGTGAAAAGGCTTTTGCGGCTACTCGGTGCTGCTTCCGCCGAAGCCGGCTACATGCGGCCGAGATCTTCGATTAATGCTGACAGTGACTGAAGGTATGCAAACCATAGGAAGCAATGTCCTTTTATGCTAAAATTAACCCTGCACTGTTGAGTGAAATCTGATTGGGCAGTCTTTTTCTGCTTCTTGTGCTTGAAATACCCTTCTGGAAAGGAGAGGTGCCTGTCGCGGGGGCATGAAAGCCGACTCATACCGTACATCTTCTTTAGGGCGCTGATCACAAGCGACGATCATTTCAACCCGATTTAGCATTTCGAGCTTGCTTGTCCATGCTAAAATAAGGATCTGGATCCAAATTCAGTATAAGATCTTAATGATTAGGCCATTTTATAGACAATTTTAGTCTTAAACTGAAGAATTTCAGCCAAATTTTACACCAGTTATCACTAAAATATCCAGTTTAAGGGTATTTTTTGTGAATCAGAGTTAATAATTTGGCTGTTTTCTAACAGATCAATGCCTGAGAGATGCTATGCCTTTTATTTCATCAAGATCAAATGAAAACTTTTCAAGAAATTAGGATTTTAGTTTTCGCCTACATCGCCATCTAACAGCTTATTCCGCATAGCCAATTTAGCCGACTGGGGTCGACTTTTCGAAAGCTCCCAGATCATTCAAATATGGTCAGATCAGCTTGCTTTTTGTTGTTTTTCAGTCAAAATAATCTAAATACTTAGACTAATTTGAAAGATACTGTTTCAAATAAGATTGGGGGTATACTCTGGTGTGACCCCGGTGAGCAATTGCTTCCGGAGGTCGTAGTACAGTAAGAAGTAGTTCTTTAGAACTGCAGTGCTTTAAATATAAGCTAATAAGTGTCTCTTAAGAACTTGACAGGCTGAATAATTGCATATTTTCAAGTTATTGTGTGTATTCTCTGCCCATTGGGGTCATTTTTTGTGACTCTCTTGCAGGACTACTTCCTCTGGTGGATGTTGGGAAATATGTGTGTGGAGCGTCAGAATGGCCCAAATTTAAAGCGAAAATAGACGGTGTGTACATACTTTTGTATGTAGCGAAAAAAGTCAACGTTCTTGACCTTGTTTTCTGGTGATCTAGAGACTGTGTTTGGACTAAATATGAACGTGTTAAGAGGGTATAACCCAAATCTATGCCTGGAAGTAGCTATGGGATGCAGAAAATGCCTGTTTTTACATAGAATAAAGAAGGGCAAAAGTGACCGGGCTCACACCTATAACAGAAACTGTTAAAATGGAATATCTTCAAAACGGTAAGGATTACTGCCCTGAAATTTCACATGTTGGTAATTTATGACTAAAGAAGCTTGCACATGAGAGAGTTTTCAACAGATCTCAGTAAATTTGAAGAAATTGAGATTTTTAAAAAAAATGTGTTAAACGGTTCAGTATAAAGACCTCTCCTGCACTTATATCAGACTATTTGGCCTTGATAGGCTCTGTGATCTGGATCTAAACAGCATAGAACAACCCGGCTGAGTATATTTTTGTTGAATTTCAAGCATTTTTTATTAAATTGAGAAATTTTGGCTAATGACGGGCAACTTTGAAGTGTCGGTATTGCCCGAAAGCCTTCCTAAAATTGCCTTAGGCTACTTTTTGACATCTCCCTGCTGGAGAAATATCTTTTTCTGGAATCAAAGGTCCCTCATATGTATCAAATTTGGCAAAGTAAAGTATTTCGTGAAGTTTCGGACATATTCCAGCATTTAGCATCTCATAAATTTAGCTTGAAGCGCATAAATCGCAGTTTTTCATTGGATCTAGCCGCGCGACCGACTCTTTCGGTGCTTCCTGTCATTTTATTTGGCTCTTCCAATGTGTTTTCTTACATAATTTCCAAGATCTAATATTCATCTCAATCAAATTTGCATTTTCAGAGTGTCTCTTTCTAGTTTTATTGCATTTTTTCTACATTTAATAACTTTAACAGTGCAGAGCTCTACATAAATTGTAACCGCTAAAGATTGTTCATCAAGCATGCAAAGCGGGCGACTCTTAACCCTTATTTGTAGCTTCAGACAGACGCGACTGTAATTTCTGTGGCTGCTAAGCAAGGGAAAAGAATGCTATTTCTATTTCTGAAATCTATTTGTATCTGCTGGCATTGAGTTTTGAAGTTTGAGTGCCCTCTGTTATGGGGTTCTTTGAATATGGTGAAGCTAAGTTGGTCAGATGACTTTAGAAAGGTAACAAAGCATTGTTTTTATTGTGAATTTCTCATAAATGGAAAAGTAGTAAAGTCAAGCAGGCAAAGCCACATGCAAGACGCAACCACCACCAAAACACCGATAGACAGCATGACACACACACACACACAACCACACACCCAAACGTACACACACACACGAAATGAACACAGAAAACACCAAAAGACACACAAGAACCAGGGACAAACGTTCCACACATGAACAAACCACAAGCACAAAGACGCAAGGCAAACAAAAGGAAGGGTGACAAAGAGAGTACCGCCTTGGCACGGTCAGCAGCAAAAACACCACTGGGGGTTTAAACCGGTTTACGGACGTCCTAACCTCACACTTCTCTCAAAGTCACCCTAGCTTTACAAAAATTGTAAATAAAGTTATCCCCGCTGGACTTACCCACAACATAGACGACGGTGAACTTGACAGTTTCACTAAAGAAACAACAATATTTAGCTAAATCATAACATAAACACTCAAATTAGAGTTCTGAACATGTATCTTAAAGCATTTTTCAAGGATTTTTGTATATTTTATGTGGTTTCCCTGTTTTTCAGGCCTTGGCGGCACATCACGAAGGACACATTTTTTCCATAGTTTGGCTTTGTGTGGCATATTCTTTGAGCCGGTTCTTTGCACTGGGGTAGGAACCATGTACAACACCACTGAGCATGACAGGAAATACCAGCCGGTCTATGGTGAAAAGGCTTTTGCGGCTACTCGGTGCTGCTTCCGCCGAAGCCGGCTACATGCGGCCGAGATCTTCGATTAATGCTGACAGTGACTGAAGGTATGCAAACCATAGGAAGCAATGTCCTTTTATGCTAAAATTAACCCTGCACTGTTGAGTGAAATCTGATTGGGCAGTCTTTTTCTGCTTCTTGTGCTTGAAATACCCTTCTGGAAAGGAGAGGTGCCTGTCGCGGGGGCATGAAAGCCGACTCATACCGTACATCTTCTTTAGGGCGCTGATCACAAGCGACGATCATTTCAACCCGATTTAGCATTTCGAGCTTGCTTGTCCATGCTAAAATAAGGATCTGGATCCAAATTCAGTATAAGATCTTAATGATTAGGCCATTTTATAGACAATTTTAGTCTTAAACTGAAGAATTTCAGCCAAATTTTACACCAGTTATCACTAAAATATCCAGTTTAAGGGTATTTTTTGTGAATCAGAGTTAATAATTTGGCTGTTTTCTAACAGATCAATGCCTGAGAGATGCTATGCCTTTTATTTCATCAAGATCAAATGAAAACTTTTCAAGAAATTAGGATTTTAGTTTTCGCCTACATCGCCATCTAACAGCTTATTCCGCATAGCCAATTTAGCCGACTGGGGTCGACTTTTCGAAAGCTCCCAGATCATTCAAATATGGTCAGATCAGCTTGCTTTTTGTTGTTTTTCAGTCAAAATAATCTAAATACTTAGACTAATTTGAAAGATACTGTTTCAAATAAGATTGGGGGTATACCAGAAACTGTTAAAATGGAATATCTTCAAAACGGTAAGGATTACTGCCCTGAAATTTCACATGTTGGTAATTTATGACTAAAGAAGCTTGCACATGAGAGAGTTTTCAACAGATCTCAGTAAATTTGAAGAAATTGAGATTTTTAAAAAAAATGTGTTAAACGGTTCAGTATAAAGACCTCTCCTGCACTTATATCAGACTATTTGGCCTTGATAGGCTCTGTGATCTGGATCTAAACAGCATAGAACAACCCGGCTGAGTATATTTTTGTTGAATTTCAAGCATTTTTTATTAAATTGAGAAATTTTGGCTAATGACGGGCAACTTTGAAGTGTCGGTATTGCCCGAAAGCCTTCCTAAAATTGCCTTAGGCTACTTTTTGACATCTCCCTGCTGGAGAAATATCTTTTTCTGGAATCAAAGGTCCCTCATATGTATCAAATTTGGCAAAGTAAAGTATTTCGTGAAGTTTCGGACATATTCCAGCATTTAGCATCTCATAAATTTAGCTTGAAGCGCATAAATCGCAGTTTTTCATTGGATCTAGCCGCGCGACCGACTCTTTCGGTGCTTCCTGTCATTTTATTTGGCTCTTCCAATGTGTTTTCTTACATAATTTCCAAGATCTAATATTCATCTCAATCAAATTTGCATTTTCAGAGTGTCTCTTTCTAGTTTTATTGCATTTTTTCTACATTTAATAACTTTAACAGTGCAGAGCTCTACATAAATTGTAACCGCTAAAGATTGTTCATCAAGCATGCAAAGCGGGCGACTCTTAACCCTTATTTGTAGCTTCAGACAGACGCGACTGTAATTTCTGTGGCTGCTAAGCAAGGGAAAAGAATGCTATTTCTATTTCTGAAATCTATTTGTATCTGCTGGCATTGAGTTTTGAAGTTTGAGTGCCCTCTGTTATGGGGTTCTTTGAATATGGTGAAGCTAAGTTGGTCAGATGACTTTAGAAAGGTAACAAAGCATTGTTTTTATTGTGAATTTCTCATAACTTGACAGTTTCACTAAAGAAACAACACTATTTAGCTAAATCATAACATAAACACTCAAATTAGAGTTCTGAACATGTATCTTAAAGCATTTTTCAAGGATTTTTGTATATTTTATGTGGTTTCCCTGTTTTTCAGGCCTTGGCGGCACATCACGAAGGACACATTTTTTCCATAGTTTGGCTTTGTGTGGCATATTCTTTGAGCCGGTTCTTTGCACTGGGGTAGGAACCATGTACAACACCACTGAGCATGACAGGAAATACCAGCCGGTCTATGGTGAAAAGGCTTTTGCGGCTACTCGGTGCTGCTTCCGCCGAAGCCGGCTACATGCGGCCGAGATCTTCGATTAATGCTGACAGTGACTGAAGGTATGCAAACCATAGGAAGCAATGTCCTTTTATGCTAAAATTAACCCTGCACTGTTGAGTGAAATCTGATTGGGCAGTCTTTTTCTGCTTCTTGTGCTTGAAATACCCTTCTGGAAAGGAGAGGTGCCTGTCGCGGGGGCATGAAAGCCGACTCATACCGTACATCTTCTTTAGGGCGCTGATCACAAGCGACGATCATTTCAACCCGATTTAGCATTTCGAGCTTGCTTGTCCATGCTAAAATAAGGATCTGGATCCAAATTCAGTATAAGATCTTAATGATTAGGCCATTTTATAGACAATTTTAGTCTTAAACTGAAGAATTTCAGCCAAATTTTACACCAGTTATCACTAAAATATCCAGTTTAAGGGTATTTTTTGTGAATCAGAGTTAATAATTTGGCTGTTTTCTAACAGATCAATGCCTGAGAGATGCTATGCCTTTTATTTCATCAAGATCAAATGAAAACTTTTCAAGAAATTAGGATTTTAGTTTTCGCCTACATCGCCATCTAACAGCTTATTCCGCATAGCCAATTTAGCCGACTGGGGTCGACTTTTCGAAAGCTCCCAGATCATTCAAATATGGTCAGATCAGCTTGCTTTTTGTTGTTTTTCAGTCAAAATAATCTAAATACTTAGACTAATTTGAAAGATACTGTTTCAAATAAGATTGGGGGTATACTCTGGTGTGACCCCGGTGAGCAATTGCTTCCGGAGGTCGTAGTACAGTAAGAAGTAGTTCTTTAGAACTGCAGTGCTTTAAATATAAGCTAATAAGTGTCTCTTAAGAACTTGACAGGCTGAATAATTGCATATTTTCAAGTTATTGTGTGTATTCTCTGCCCATTTGGGTCATTTTTTGTGACTCTCTTGCAGGACTACTTCCTCTGGTGGATGTTGGGAAATATGTGTGTGGAGCGTCAGAATGGCCCAAATTTAAAGCGAAAATAGACGGTGTGTACATACTTTTGTATGTAGCGAAAAAAGTCAACGTTCTTGACCTTGTTTTCTGGTGATCTAGAGACTGTGTTTGGACTAAATATGAACGTGTTAAGAGGGTATAACCCAAATCTATGCCTGGAAGTAGCTATGGGATGCAGAAAATGCCTGTTTTTACATAGAATAAAGAAGGGCAAAAGTGACCGGGCTCACACCTATAACAGAAACTGTTAAAATGGAATATCTTCAAAACGGTAAGGATTACTGCCCTGAAATTTCACATGTTGGTAATTTATGACTAAAGAAGCTTGCACATGAGAGAGTTTTCAACAGATCTCAGTAAATTTGAAGAAATTGAGATTTTTAAAAAAAATGTGTTAAACGGTTCAGTATAAAGACCTCTCCTGCACTTATATCAGACTATTTGGCCTTGATAGGCTCTGTGATCTGGATCTAAACAGCATAGAACAACCCGGCTGAGTATATTTTTGTTGAATTTCAAGCATTTTTTATTAAATTGAGAAATTTTGGCTAATGACGGGCAACTTTGAAGTGTCGGTATTGCCCGAAAGCCTTCCTAAAATTGCCTTAGGCTACTTTTTGACATCTCCCTGCTGGAGAAATATCTTTTTCTGGAATCAAAGGTCCCTCATATGTATCAAATTTGGCAAAGTAAAGTATTTCGTGAAGTTTCGGACATATTCCAGCATTTAGCATCTCATAAATTTAGCTTGAAGCGCATAAATCGCAGTTTTTCATTGGATCTAGCCGCGCGACCGACTCTTTCGGTGCTTCCTGTCATTTTATTTGGCTCTTCCAATGTGTTTTCTTACATAATTTCCAAGATCTAATATTCATCTCAATCAAATTTGCATTTTCAGAGTGTCTCTTTCTAGTTTTATTGCATTTTTTCTACATTTAATAACTTTAACAGTGCAGAGCTCTACATAAATTGTAACCGCTAAAGATTGTTCATCAAGCATGCAAAGCGGGCGACTCTTAACCCTTATTTGTAGCTTCAGACAGACGCGACTGTAATTTCTGTGGCTGCTAAGCAAGGGAAAAGAATGCTATTTCTATTTCTGAAATCTATTTGTATCTGCTGGCATTGAGTTTTGAAGTTTGAGTGCCCTCTGTTATGGGGTTCTTTGAATATGGTGAAGCTAAGTTGGTCAGATGACTTTAGAAAGGTAACAAAGCATTGTTTTTATTGTGAATTTCTCATAACTTGACAGTTTCACTAAAGAAACAACAATATTTAGCTAAATCATAACATAAACACTCAAATTAGAGTTCTGAACATGTATCTTAAAGCATTTTTCAAGGATTTTTGTATATTTTATGTGGTTTCCCTGTTTTTCAGGCCTTGGCGGCACATCACGAAGGACACATTTTTTCCATAGTTTGGCTTTGTGTGGCATATTCTTTGAGCCGGTTCTTTGCACTGGGGTAGGAACCATGTACAACACCACTGAGCATGACAGGAAATACCAGCCGGTCTATGGTGAAAAGGCTTTTGCGGCTACTCGGTGCTGCTTCCGCCGAAGCCGGCTACATGCGGCCGAGATCTTCGATTAATGCTGACAGTGACTGAAGGTATGCAAACCATAGGAAGCAATGTCCTTTTATGCTAAAATTAACCCTGCACTGTTGAGTGAAATCTGATTGGGCAGTCTTTTTCTGCTTCTTGTGCTTGAAATACCCTTCTGGAAAGGAGAGGTGCCTGTCGCGGGGGCATGAAAGCCGACTCATACCGTACATCTTCTTTAGGGCGCTGATCACAAGCGACGATCATTTCAACCCGATTTAGCATTTCGAGCTTGCTTGTCCATGCTAAAATAAGGATCTGGATCCAAATTCAGTATAAGATCTTAATGATTAGGCCATTTTATAGACAATTTTAGTCTTAAACTGAAGAATTTCAGCCAAATTTTACACCAGTTATCACTAAAATATCCAGTTTAAGGGTATTTTTTGTGAATCAGAGTTAATAATTTGGCTGTTTTCTAACAGATCAATGCCTGAGAGATGCTATGCCTTTTATTTCATCAAGATCAAATGAAAACTTTTCAAGAAATTAGGATTTTAGTTTTCGCCTACATCGCCATCTAACAGCTTATTCCGCATAGCCAATTTAGCCGACTGGGGTCGACTTTTCGAAAGCTCCCAGATCATTCAAATATGGTCAGATCAGCTTGCTTTTTGTTGTTTTTCAGTCAAAATAATCTAAATACTTAGACTAATTTGAAAGATACTGTTTCAAATAAGATTGGGGGTATACTCTGGTGTGACCCCGGTGAGCAATTGCTTCCGGAGGTCGTAGTACAGTAAGAAGTAGTTCTTTAGAACTGCAGTGCTTTAAATATAAGCTAATAAGTGTCTCTTAAGAACTTGACAGGCTGAATAATTGCATATTTTCAAGTTATTGTGTGTATTCTCTGCCCATTGGGGTCATTTTTTGTGACTCTCTTGCAGGACTACTTCCTCTGGTGGATGTTGGGAAATATGTGTGTGGAGCGTCAGAATGGCCCAAATTTAAAGCGAAAATAGACGGTGTGTACATACTTTTGTATGTAGCGAAAAAAGTCAACGTTCTTGACCTTGTTTTCTGGTGATCTAGAGACTGTGTTTGGACTAAATATGAACGTGTTAAGAGGGTATAACCCAAATCTATGCCTGGAAGTAGCTATGGGATGCAGAAAATGCCTGTTTTTACATAGAATAAAGAAGGGCAAAAGTGACCGGGCTCACACCTTATTATAACAGAAACTGTTAAAATGGAATATCTTCAAAACGGTAAGGATTACTGCCCTGAAATTTCACATGTTGGTAATTTATGACTAAAGAAGCTTGCACATGAGAGAGTTTTCAACAGATCTCAGTAAATTTGAAGAAATTGAGATTTTTAAAAAAAATGTGTTAAACGGTTCAGTATAAAGACCTCTCCTGCACTTATATCAGACTATTTGGCCTTGATAGGCTCTGTGATCTGGATCTAAACAGCATAGAACAACCCGGCTGAGTATATTTTTGTTGAATTTCAAGCATTTTTTATTAAATTGAGAAATTTTGGCTAATGACGGGCAACTTTGAAGTGTCGGTATTGCCCGAAAGCCTTCCTAAAATTGCCTTAGGCTACTTTTTGACATCTCCCTGCTGGAGAAATATCTTTTTCTGGAATCAAAGGTCCCTCATATGTATCAAATTTGGCAAAGTAAAGTATTTCGTGAAGTTTCGGACATATTCCAGCATTTAGCATCTCATAAATTTAGCTTGAAGCGCATAAATCGCAGTTTTTCATTGGATCTAGCCGCGCGACCGACTCTTTCGGTGCTTCCTGTCATTTTATTTGGCTCTTCCAATGTGTTTTCTTACATAATTTCCAAGATCTAATATTCATCTCAATCAAATTTGCATTTTCAGAGTGTCTCTTTCTAGTTTTATTGCATTTTTTCTACATTTAATAACTTTAACAGTGCAGAGCTCTACATAAATTGTAACCGCTAAAGATTGTTCATCAAGCATGCAAAGCGGGCGACTCTTAACCCTTATTTGTAGCTTCAGACAGACGCGACTGTAATTTCTGTGGCTGCTAAGCAAGGGAAAAGAATGCTATTTCTATTTCTGAAATCTATTTGTATCTGCTGGCATTGAGTTTTGAAGTTTGAGTGCCCTCTGTTATGGGGTTCTTTGAATATGGTGAAGCTAAGTTGGTCAGATGACTTTAGAAAGGTAACAAAGCATTGTTTTTATTGTGAATTTCTCATAACTTGACAGTTTCACTAAAGAAACAACAATATTTAGCTAAATCATAACATAACCACTCAAATTAGAGTTCTGAACATGTATCTTAAAGCATTTTTCAAGGATTTTTGTATATTTTATGTGGTTTCCCTGTTTTTCAGGCCTTGGCGGCACATCACGAAGGACACATTTTTTCCATAGTTTGGCTTTGTGTGGCATATTCTTTGAGCCGGTTCTTTGCACTGGGGTAGGAACCATGTACAACACCACTGAGCATGACAGGAAATACCAGCCGGTCTATGGTGAAAAGGCTTTTGCGGCTACTCGGTGCTGCTTCCGCCGAAGCCGGCTACATGCGGCCGAGATCTTCGATTAATGCTGACAGTGACTGAAGGTATGCAAACCATAGGAAGCAATGTCCTTTTATGCTAAAATTAACCCTGCACTGTTGAGTGAAATCTGATTGGGCAGTCTTTTTCTGCTTCTTGTGCTTGAAATACCCTTCTGGAAAGGAGAGGTGCCTGTCGCGGGGGCATGAAAGCCGACTCATACCGTACATCTTCTTTAGGGCGCTGATCACAAGCGACGATCATTTCAACCCGATTTAGCATTTCGAGCTTGCTTGTCCATGCTAAAATAAGGATCTGGATCCAAATTCAGTATAAGATCTTAATGATTAGGCCATTTTATAGACAATTTTAGTCTTAAACTGAAGAATTTCAGCCAAATTTTACACCAGTTATCACTAAAATATCCAGTTTAAGGGTATTTTTTGTGAATCAGAGTTAATAATTTGGCTGTTTTCTAACAGATCAATGCCTGAGAGATGCTATGCCTTTTATTTCATCAAGATCAAATGAAAACTTTTCAAGAAATTAGGATTTTAGTTTTCGCCTACATCGCCATCTAACAGCTTATTCCGCATAGCCAATTTAGCCGACTGGGGTCGACTTTTCGAAAGCTCCCAGATCATTCAAATATGGTCAGATCAGCTTGCTTTTTGTTGTTTTTCAGTCAAAATAATCTAAATACTTAGACTAATTTGAAAGATACTGTTTCAAATAAGATTGGGGGTATACTCTGGTGTGACCCCGGTGAGCAATTGCTTCCGGAGGTCGTAGTACAGTAAGAAGTAGTTCTTTAGAACTGCAGTGCTTTAAATATAAGCTAATAAGTGTCTCTTAAGAACTTGACAGGCTGAATAATTGCATATTTTCAAGTTATTGTGTGTATTCTCTGCCCATTGGGGTCATTTTTTGTGACTCTCTTGCAGGACTACTTCCTCTGGTGGATGTTGGGAAATATGTGTGTGGAGCGTCAGAATGGCCCAAATTTAAAGCGAAAATAGACGGTGTGTACATACTTTTGTATGTAGCGAAAAAAGTCAACGTTCTTGACCTTGTTTTCTGGTGATCTAGAGACTGTGTTTGGACTAAATATGAACGTGTTAAGAGGGTATAACCCAAATCTATGCCTGGAAGTAGCTATGGGATGCAGAAAATGCCTGTTTTTACATAGAATAAAGAAGGGCAAAAGTGACCGGGCTCACACCTTATTATAACAGAAACTGTTAAAATGGAATATCTTCAAAACGGTAAGGATTACTGCCCTGAAATTTCACATGTTGGTAATTTATGACTAAAGAAGCTTGCACATGAGAGAGTTTTCAACAGATCTCAGTAAATTTGAAGAAATTGAGATTTTTAAAAAAAATGTGTTAAACGGTTCAGTATAAAGACCTCTCCTGCACTTATATCAGACTATTTGGCCTTGATAGGCTCTGTGATCTGGATCTAAACAGCATAGAACAACCCGGCTGAGTATATTTTTGTTGAATTTCAAGCATTTTTTATTAAATTGAGAAATTTTGGCTAATGACGGGCAACTTTGAAGTGTCGGTATTGCCCGAAAGCCTTCCTAAAATTGCCTTAGGCTACTTTTTGACATCTCCCTGCTGGAGAAATATCTTTTTCTGGAATCAAAGGTCCCTCATATGTATCAAATTTGGCAAAGTAAAGTATTTCGTGAAGTTTCGGACATATTCCAGCATTTAGCATCTCATAAATTTAGCTTGAAGCGCATAAATCGCAGTTTTTCATTGGATCTAGCCGCGCGACCGACTCTTTCGGTGCTTCCTGTCATTTTATTTGGCTCTTCCAATGTGTTTTCTTACATAATTTCCAAGATCTAATATTCATCTCAATCAAATTTGCATTTTCAGAGTGTCTCTTTCTAGTTTTATTGCATTTTTTCTACATTTAATAACTTTAACAGTGCAGAGCTCTACATAAATTGTAACCGCTAAAGATTGTTCATCAAGCATGCAAAGCGGGCGACTCTTAACCCTTATTTGTAGCTTCAGACAGACGCGACTGTAATTTCTGTGGCTGCTAAGCAAGGGAAAAGAATGCTATTTCTATTTCTGAAATCTATTTGTATCTGCTGGCATTGAGTTTTGAAGTTTGAGTGCCCTCTGTTATGGGGTTCTTTGAATATGGTGAAGCTAAGTTGGTCAGATGACTTTAGAAAGGTAACAAAGCATTGTTTTTATTGTGAATTTCTCATAACTTGACAGTTTCACTAAAGAAACAACAATATTTAGCTAAATCATAACATAAACACTCAAATTAGAGTTCTGAACATGTATCTTAAAGCATTTTTCAAGGATTTTTGTATATTTTATGTGGTTTCCCTGTTTTTCAGGCCTTGGCGGCACATCACGAAGGACACATTTTTTCCATAGTTTGGCTTTGTGTGGCATATTCTTTGAGCCGGTTCTTTGCACTGGGGTAGGAACCATGTACAACACCACTGAGCATGACAGGAAATACCAGCCGGTCTATGGTGAAAAGGCTTTTGCGGCTACTCGGTGCTGCTTCCGCCGAAGCCGGCTACATGCGGCCGAGATCTTCGATTAATGCTGACAGTGACTGAAGGTATGCAAACCATAGGAAGCAATGTCCTTTTATGCTAAAATTAACCCTGCACTGTTGAGTGAAATCTGATTGGGCAGTCTTTTTCTGCTTCTTGTGCTTGAAATACCCTTCTGGAAAGGAGAGGTGCCTGTCGCGGGGGCATGAAAGCCGACTCATACCGTACATCTTCTTTAGGGCGCTGATCACAAGCGACGATCATTTCAACCCGATTTAGCATTTCGAGCTTGCTTGTCCATGCTAAAATAAGGATCTGGATCCAAATTCAGTATAAGATCTTAATGATTAGGCCATTTTATAGACAATTTTAGTCTTAAACTGAAGAATTTCAGCCAAATTTTACACCAGTTATCACTAAAATATCCAGTTTAAGGGTATTTTTTGTGAATCAGAGTTAATAATTTGGCTGTTTTCTAACAGATCAATGCCTGAGAGATGCTATGCCTTTTATTTCATCAAGATCAAATGAAAACTTTTCAAGAAATTAGGATTTTAGTTTTCGCCTACATCGCCATCTAACAGCTTATTCCGCATAGCCAATTTAGCCGACTGGGGTCGACTTTTCGAAAGCTCCCAGATCATTCAAATATGGTCAGATCAGCTTGCTTTTTGTTGTTTTTCAGTCAAAATAATCTAAATACTTAGACTAATTTGAAAGATACTGTTTCAAATAAGATTGGGGGTATACTCTGGTGTGACCCCGGTGAGCAATTGCTTCCGGAGGTCGTAGTACAGTAAGAAGTAGTTCTTTAGAACTGCAGTGCTTTAAATATAAGCTAATAAGTGTCTCTTAAGAACTTGACAGGCTGAATAATTGCATATTTTCAAGTTATTGTGTGTATTCTCTGCCCATTGGGGTCATTTTTTGTGACTCTCTTGCAGGACTACTTCCTCTGGTGGATGTTGGGAAATATGTGTGTGGAGCGTCAGAATGGCCCAAATTTAAAGCGAAAATAGACGGTGTGTACATACTTTTGTATGTAGCGAAAAAAGTCAACGTTCTTGACCTTGTTTTCTGGTGATCTAGAGACTGTGTTTGGACTAAATATGAACGTGTTAAGAGGGTATAACCCAAATCTATGCCTGGAAGTAGCTATGGGATGCAGAAAATGCCTGTTTTTACATAGAATAAAGAAGGGCAAAAGTGACCGGGCTCACACCTTATTATAACAGAAACTGTTAAAATGGAATATCTTCAAAACGGTAAGGATTACTGCCCTGAAATTTCACATGTTGGTAATTTATGACTAAAGAAGCTTGCACATGAGAGAGTTTTCAACAGATCTCAGTAAATTTGAAGAAATTGAGATTTTTAAAAAAAATGTGTTAAACGGTTCAGTATAAAGACCTCTCCTGCACTTATATCAGACTATTTGGCCTTGATAGGCTCTGTGATCTGGATCTAAACAGCATAGAACAACCCGGCTGAGTATATTTTTGTTGAATTTCAAGCATTTTTTATTAAATTGAGAAATTTTGGCTAATGACGGGCAACTTTGAAGTGTCGGTATTGCCCGAAAGCCTTCCTAAAATTGCCTTAGGCTACTTTTTGACATCTCCCTGCTGGAGAAATATCTTTTTCTGGAATCAAAGGTCCCTCATATGTATCAAATTTGGCAAAGTAAAGTATTTCGTGAAGTTTCGGACATATTCCAGCATTTAGCATCTCATAAATTTAGCTTGAAGCGCATAAATCGCAGTTTTTCATTGGATCTAGCCGCGCGACCGACTCTTTCGGTGCTTCCTGTCATTTTATTTGGCTCTTCCAATGTGTTTTCTTACATAATTTCCAAGATCTAATATTCATCTCAATCAAATTTGCATTTTCAGAGTGTCTCTTTCTAGTTTTATTGCATTTTTTCTACATTTAATAACTTTAACAGTGCAGAGCTCTACATAAATTGTAACCGCTAAAGATTGTTCATCAAGCATGCAAAGCGGGCGACTCTTAACCCTTATTTGTAGCTTCAGACAGACGCGACTGTAATTTCTGTGGCTGCTAAGCAAGGGAAAAGAATGCTATTTCTATTTCTGAAATCTATTTGTATCTGCTGGCATTGAGTTTTGAAGTTTGAGTGCCCTCTGTTATGGGGTTCTTTGAATATGGTGAAGCTAAGTTGGTCAGATGACTTTAGAAAGGTAACAAAGCATTGTTTTTATTGTGAATTTCTCATAACTTGACAGTTTCACTAAAGAAACAACAATATTTAGCTAAATCATAACATAACCACTCAAATTAGAGTTCTGAACATGTATCTTAAAGCATTTTTCAAGGATTTTTGTATATTTTATGTGGTTTCCCTGTTTTTCAGGCCTTGGCGGCACATCACGAAGGACACATTTTTTCCATAGTTTGGCTTTGTGTGGCATATTCTTTGAGCCGGTTCTTTGCACTGGGGTAGGAACCATGTACAACACCACTGAGCATGACAGGAAATACCAGCCGGTCTATGGTGAAAAGGCTTTTGCGGCTACTCGGTGCTGCTTCCGCCGAAGCCGGCTACATGCGGCCGAGATCTTCGATTAATGCTGACAGTGACTGAAGGTATGCAAACCATAGGAAGCAATGTCCTTTTATGCTAAAATTAACCCTGCACTGTTGAGTGAAATCTGATTGGGCAGTCTTTTTCTGCTTCTTGTGCTTGAAATACCCTTCTGGAAAGGAGAGGTGCCTGTCGCGGGGGCATGAAAGCCGACTCATACCGTACATCTTCTTTAGGGCGCTGATCACAAGCGACGATCATTTCAACCCGATTTAGCATTTCGAGCTTGCTTGTCCATGCTAAAATAAGGATCTGGATCCAAATTCAGTATAAGATCTTAATGATTAGGCCATTTTATAGACAATTTTAGTCTTAAACTGAAGAATTTCAGCCAAATTTTACACCAGTTATCACTAAAATATCCAGTTTAAGGGTATTTTTTGTGAATCAGAGTTAATAATTTGGCTGTTTTCTAACAGATCAATGCCTGAGAGATGCTATGCCTTTTATTTCATCAAGATCAAATGAAAACTTTTCAAGAAATTAGGATTTTAGTTTTCGCCTACATCGCCATCTAACAGCTTATTCCGCATAGCCAATTTAGCCGACTGGGGTCGACTTTTCGAAAGCTCCCAGATCATTCAAATATGGTCAGATCAGCTTGCTTTTTGTTGTTTTTCAGTCAAAATAATCTAAATACTTAGACTAATTTGAAAGATACTGTTTCAAATAAGATTGGGGGTATACTCTGGTGTGACCCCGGTGAGCAATTGCTTCCGGAGGTCGTAGTACAGTAAGAAGTAGTTCTTTAGAACTGCAGTGCTTTAAATATAAGCTAATAAGTGTCTCTTAAGAACTTGACAGGCTGAATAATTGCATATTTTCAAGTTATTGTGTGTATTCTCTGCCCATTGGGGTCATTTTTTGTGACTCTCTTGCAGGACTACTTCCTCTGGTGGATGTTGGGAAATATGTGTGTGGAGCGTCAGAATGGCCCAAATTTAAAGCGAAAATAGACGGTGTGTACATACTTTTGTATGTAGCGAAAAAAGTCAACGTTCTTGACCTTGTTTTCTGGTGATCTAGAGACTGTGTTTGGACTAAATATGAACGTGTTAAGAGGGTATAACCCAAATCTATGCCTGGAAGTAGCTATGGGATGCAGAAAATGCCTGTTTTTACATAGAATAAAGAAGGGCAAAAGTGACCGGGCTCACACCTTATTATAACAGAAACTGTTAAAATGGAATATCTTCAAAACGGTAAGGATTACTGCCCTGAAATTTCACATGTTGGTAATTTATGACTAAAGAAGCTTGCACATGAGAGAGTTTTCAACAGATCTCAGTAAATTTGAAGAAATTGAGATTTTTAAAAAAAATGTGTTAAACGGTTCAGTATAAAGACCTCTCCTGCACTTATATCAGACTATTTGGCCTTGATAGGCTCTGTGATCTGGATCTAAACAGCATAGAACAACCCGGCTGAGTATATTTTTGTTGAATTTCAAGCATTTTTTATTAAATTGAGAAATTTTGGCTAATGACGGGCAACTTTGAAGTGTCGGTATTGCCCGAAAGCCTTCCTAAAATTGCCTTAGGCTACTTTTTGACATCTCCCTGCTGGAGAAATATCTTTTTCTGGAATCAAAGGTCCCTCATATGTATCAAATTTGGCAAAGTAAAGTATTTCGTGAAGTTTCGGACATATTCCAGCATTTAGCATCTCATAAATTTAGCTTGAAGCGCATAAATCGCAGTTTTTCATTGGATCTAGCCGCGCGACCGACTCTTTCGGTGCTTCCTGTCATTTTATTTGGCTCTTCCAATGTGTTTTCTTACATAATTTCCAAGATCTAATATTCATCTCAATCAAATTTGCATTTTCAGAGTGTCTCTTTCTAGTTTTATTGCATTTTTTCTACATTTAATAACTTTAACAGTGCAGAGCTCTACATAAATTGTAACCGCTAAAGATTGTTCATCAAGCATGCAAAGCGGGCGACTCTTAACCCTTATTTGTAGCTTCAGACAGACGCGACTGTAATTTCTGTGGCTGCTAAGCAAGGGAAAAGAATGCTATTTCTATTTCTGAAATCTATTTGTATCTGCTGGCATTGAGTTTTGAAGTTTGAGTGCCCTCTGTTATGGGGTTCTTTGAATATGGTGAAGCTAAGTTGGTCAGATGACTTTAGAAAGGTAACAAAGCATTGTTTTTATTGTGAATTTCTCATAACTTGACAGTTTCACTAAAGAAACAACAATATTTAGCTAAATCATAACATAAACACTCAAATTAGAGTTCTGAACATGTATCTTAAAGCATTTTTCAAGGATTTTTGTATATTTTATGTGGTTTCCCTGTTTTTCAGGCCTTGGCGGCACATCACGAAGGACACATTTTTTCCATAGTTTGGCTTTGTGTGGCATATTCTTTGAGCCGGTTCTTTGCACTGGGGTAGGAACCATGTACAACACCACTGAGCATGACAGGAAATACCAGCCGGTCTATGGTGAAAAGGCTTTTGCGGCTACTCGGTGCTGCTTCCGCCGAAGCCGGCTACATGCGGCCGAGATCTTCGATTAATGCTGACAGTGACTGAAGGTATGCAAACCATAGGAAGCAATGTCCTTTTATGCTAAAATTAACCCTGCACTGTTGAGTGAAATCTGATTGGGCAGTCTTTTTCTGCTTCTTGTGCTTGAAATACCCTTCTGGAAAGGAGAGGTGCCTGTCGCGGGGGCATGAAAGCCGACTCATACCGTACATCTTCTTTAGGGCGCTGATCACAAGCGACGATCATTTCAACCCGATTTAGCATTTCGAGCTTGCTTGTCCATGCTAAAATAAGGATCTGGATCCAAATTCAGTATAAGATCTTAATGATTAGGCCATTTTATAGACAATTTTAGTCTTAAACTGAAGAATTTCAGCCAAATTTTACACCAGTTATCACTAAAATATCCAGTTTAAGGGTATTTTTTGTGAATCAGAGTTAATAATTTGGCTGTTTTCTAACAGATCAATGCCTGAGAGATGCTATGCCTTTTATTTCATCAAGATCAAATGAAAACTTTTCAAGAAATTAGGATTTTAGTTTTCGCCTACATCGCCATCTAACAGCTTATTCCGCATAGCCAATTTAGCCGACTGGGGTCGACTTTTCGAAAGCTCCCAGATCATTCAAATATGGTCAGATCAGCTTGCTTTTTGTTGTTTTTCAGTCAAAATAATCTAAATACTTAGACTAATTTGAAAGATACTGTTTCAAATAAGATTGGGGGTATACTCTGGTGTGACCCCGGTGAGCAATTGCTTCCGGAGGTCGTAGTACAGTAAGAAGTAGTTCTTTAGAACTGCAGTGCTTTAAATATAAGCTAATAAGTGTCTCTTAAGAACTTGACAGGCTGAATAATTGCATATTTTCAAGTTATTGTGTGTATTCTCTGCCCATTGGGGTCATTTTTTGTGACTCTCTTGCAGGACTACTTCCTCTGGTGGATGTTGGGAAATATGTGTGTGGAGCGTCAGAATGGCCCAAATTTAAAGCGAAAATAGACGGTGTGTACATACTTTTGTATGTAGCGAAAAAAGTCAACGTTCTTGACCTTGTTTTCTGGTGATCTAGAGACTGTGTTTGGACTAAATATGAACGTGTTAAGAGGGTATAACCCAAATCTATGCCTGGAAGTAGCTATGGGATGCAGAAAATGCCTGTTTTTACATAGAATAAAGAAGGGCAAAAGTGACCGGGCTCACACCTATAACAGAAACTGTTAAAATGGAATATCTTCAAAACGGTAAGGATTACTGCCCTGAAATTTCACATGTTGGTAATTTATGACTAAAGAAGCTTGCACATGAGAGAGTTTTCAACAGATCTCAGTAAATTTGAAGAAATTGAGATTTTTAAAAAAAATGTGTTAAACGGTTCAGTATAAAGACCTCTCCTGCACTTATATCAGACTATTTGGCCTTGATAGGCTCTGTGATCTGGATCTAAACAGCATAGAACAACCCGGCTGAGTATATTTTTGTTGAATTTCAAGCATTTTTTATTAAATTGAGAAATTTTGGCTAATGACGGGCAACTTTGAAGTGTCGGTATTGCCCGAAAGCCTTCCTAAAATTGCCTTAGGCTACTTTTTGACATCTCCCTGCTGGAGAAATATCTTTTTCTGGAATCAAAGGTCCCTCATATGTATCAAATTTGGCAAAGTAAAGTATTTCGTGAAGTTTCGGACATATTCCAGCATTTAGCATCTCATAAATTTAGCTTGAAGCGCATAAATCGCAGTTTTTCATTGGATCTAGCCGCGCGACCGACTCTTTCGGTGCTTCCTGTCATTTTATTTGGCTCTTCCAATGTGTTTTCTTACATAATTTCCAAGATCTAATATTCATCTCAATCAAATTTGCATTTTCAGAGTGTCTCTTTCTAGTTTTATTGCATTTTTTCTACATTTAATAACTTTAACAGTGCAGAGCTCTACATAAATTGTAACCGCTAAAGATTGTTCATCAAGCATGCAAAGCGGGCGACTCTTAACCCTTATTTGTAGCTTCAGACAGACGCGACTGTAATTTCTGTGGCTGCTAAGCAAGGGAAAAGAATGCTATTTCTATTTCTGAAATCTATTTGTATCTGCTGGCATTGAGTTTTGAAGTTTGAGTGCCCTCTGTTATGGGGTTCTTTGAATATGGTGAAGCTAAGTTGGTCAGATGACTTTAGAAAGGTAACAAAGCATTGTTTTTATTGTGAATTTCTCATAACTTGACAGTTTCACTAAAGAAACAACAATATTTAGCTAAATCATAACATAAACACTCAAATTAGAGTTCTGAACATGTATCTTAAAGCATTTTTCAAGGATTTTTGTATATTTTATGTGGTTTCCCTGTTTTTCAGGCCTTGGCGGCACATCACGAAGGACACATTTTTTCCATAGTTTGGCTTTGTGTGGCATATTCTTTGAGCCGGTTCTTTGCACTGGGGTAGGAACCATGTACAACACCACTGAGCATGACAGGAAATACCAGCCGGTCTATGGTGAAAAGGCTTTTGCGGCTACTCGGTGCTGCTTCCGCCGAAGCCGGCTACATGCGGCCGAGATCTTCGATTAATGCTGACAGTGACTGAAGGTATGCAAACCATAGGAAGCAATGTCCTTTTATGCTAAAATTAACCCTGCACTGTTGAGTGAAATCTGATTGGGCAGTCTTTTTCTGCTTCTTGTGCTTGAAATACCCTTCTGGAAAGGAGAGGTGCCTGTCGCGGGGGCATGAAAGCCGACTCATACCGTACATCTTCTTTAGGGCGCTGATCACAAGCGACGATCATTTCAACCCGATTTAGCATTTCGAGCTTGCTTGTCCATGCTAAAATAAGGATCTGGATCCAAATTCAGTATAAGATCTTAATGATTAGGCCATTTTATAGACAATTTTAGTCTTAAACTGAAGAATTTCAGCCAAATTTTACACCAGTTATCACTAAAATATCCAGTTTAAGGGTATTTTTTGTGAATCAGAGTTAATAATTTGGCTGTTTTCTAACAGATCAATGCCTGAGAGATGCTATGCCTTTTATTTCATCAAGATCAAATGAAAACTTTTCAAGAAATTAGGATTTTAGTTTTCGCCTACATCGCCATCTAACAGCTTATTCCGCATAGCCAATTTAGCCGACTGGGGTCGACTTTTCGAAAGCTCCCAGATCATTCAAATATGGTCAGATCAGCTTGCTTTTTGTTGTTTTTCAGTCAAAATAATCTAAATACTTAGACTAATTTGAAAGATACTGTTTCAAATAAGATTGGGGGTATACTCTGGTGTGACCCCGGTGAGCAATTGCTTCCGGAGGTCGTAGTACAGTAAGAAGTAGTTCTTTAGAACTGCAGTGCTTTAAATATAAGCTAATAAGTGTCTCTTAAGAACTTGACAGGCTGAATAATTGCATATTTTCAAGTTATTGTGTGTATTCTCTGCCCATTGGGGTCATTTTTTGTGACTCTCTTGCAGGACTACTTCCTCTGGTGGATGTTGGGAAATATGTGTGTGGAGCGTCAGAATGGCCCAAATTTAAAGCGAAAATAGACGGTGTGTACATACTTTTGTATGTAGCGAAAAAAGTCAACGTTCTTGACCTTGTTTTCTGGTGATCTAGAGACTGTGTTTGGACTAAATATGAACGTGTTAAGAGGGTATAACCCAAATCTATGCCTGGAAGTAGCTATGGGATGCAGAAAATGCCTGTTTTTACATAGAATAAAGAAGGGCAAAAGTGACCGGGCTCACACCTATAACAGAAACTGTTAAAATGGAATATCTTCAAAACGGTAAGGATTACTGCCCTGAAATTTCACATGTTGGTAATTTATGACTAAAGAAGCTTGCACATGAGAGAGTTTTCAACAGATCTCAGTAAATTTGAAGAAATTGAGATTTTTAAAAAAAATGTGTTAAACGGTTCAGTATAAAGACCTCTCCTGCACTTATATCAGACTATTTGGCCTTGATAGGCTCTGTGATCTGGATCTAAACAGCATAGAACAACCCGGCTGAGTATATTTTTGTTGAATTTCAAGCATTTTTTATTAAATTGAGAAATTTTGGCTAATGACGGGCAACTTTGAAGTGTCGGTATTGCCCGAAAGCCTTCCTAAAATTGCCTTAGGCTACTTTTTGACATCTCCCTGCTGGAGAAATATCTTTTTCTGGAATCAAAGGTCCCTCATATGTATCAAATTTGGCAAAGTAAAGTATTTCGTGAAGTTTCGGACATATTCCAGCATTTAGCATCTCATAAATTTAGCTTGAAGCGCATAAATCGCAGTTTTTCATTGGATCTAGCCGCGCGACCGACTCTTTCGGTGCTTCCTGTCATTTTATTTGGCTCTTCCAATGTGTTTTCTTACATAATTTCCAAGATCTAATATTCATCTCAATCAAATTTGCATTTTCAGAGTGTCTCTTTCTAGTTTTATTGCATTTTTTCTACATTTAATAACTTTAACAGTGCAGAGCTCTACATAAATTGTAACCGCTAAAGATTGTTCATCAAGCATGCAAAGCGGGCGACTCTTAACCCTTATTTGTAGCTTCAGACAGACGCGACTGTAATTTCTGTGGCTGCTAAGCAAGGGAAAAGAATGCTATTTCTATTTCTGAAATCTATTTGTATCTGCTGGCATTGAGTTTTGAAGTTTGAGTGCCCTCTGTTATGGGGTTCTTTGAATATGGTGAAGCTAAGTTGGTCAGATGACTTTAGAAAGGTAACAAAGCATTGTTTTTATTGTGAATTTCTCATAACTTGACAGTTTCACTAAAGAAACAACAATATTTAGCTAAATCATAACATAAACACTCAAATTAGAGTTCTGAACATGTATCTTAAAGCATTTTTCAAGGATTTTTGTATATTTTATGTGGTTTCCCTGTTTTTCAGGCCTTGGCGGCACATCACGAAGGACACATTTTTTCCATAGTTTGGCTTTGTGTGGCATATTCTTTGAGCCGGTTCTTTGCACTGGGGTAGGAACCATGTACAACACCACTGAGCATGACAGGAAATACCAGCCGGTCTATGGTGAAAAGGCTTTTGCGGCTACTCGGTGCTGCTTCCGCCGAAGCCGGCTACATGCGGCCGAGATCTTCGATTAATGCTGACAGTGACTGAAGGTATGCAAACCATAGGAAGCAATGTCCTTTTATGCTAAAATTAACCCTGCACTGTTGAGTGAAATCTGATTGGGCAGTCTTTTTCTGCTTCTTGTGCTTGAAATACCCTTCTGGAAAGGAGAGGTGCCTGTCGCGGGGGCATGAAAGCCGACTCATACCGTACATCTTCTTTAGGGCGCTGATCACAAGCGACGATCATTTCAACCCGATTTAGCATTTCGAGCTTGCTTGTCCATGCTAAAATAAGGATCTGGATCCAAATTCAGTATAAGATCTTAATGATTAGGCCATTTTATAGACAATTTTAGTCTTAAACTGAAGAATTTCAGCCAAATTTTACACCAGTTATCACTAAAATATCCAGTTTAAGGGTATTTTTTGTGAATCAGAGTTAATAATTTGGCTGTTTTCTAACAGATCAATGCCTGAGAGATGCTATGCCTTTTATTTCATCAAGATCAAATGAAAACTTTTCAAGAAATTAGGATTTTAGTTTTCGCCTACATCGCCATCTAACAGCTTATTCCGCATAGCCAATTTAGCCGACTGGGGTCGACTTTTCGAAAGCTCCCAGATCATTCAAATATGGTCAGATCAGCTTGCTTTTTGTTGTTTTTCAGTCAAAATAATCTAAATACTTAGACTAATTTGAAAGATACTGTTTCAAATAAGATTGGGGGTATACTCTGGTGTGACCCCGGTGAGCAATTGCTTCCGGAGGTCGTAGTACAGTAAGAAGTAGTTCTTTAGAACTGCAGTGCTTTAAATATAAGCTAATAAGTGTCTCTTAAGAACTTGACAGGCTGAATAATTGCATATTTTCAAGTTATTGTGTGTATTCTCTGCCCATTGGGGTCATTTTTTGTGACTCTCTTGCAGGACTACTTCCTCTGGTGGATGTTGGGAAATATGTGTGTGGAGCGTCAGAATGGCCCAAATTTAAAGCGAAAATAGACGGTGTGTACATACTTTTGTATGTAGCGAAAAAAGTCAACGTTCTTGACCTTGTTTTCTGGTGATCTAGAGACTGTGTTTGGACTAAATATGAACGTGTTAAGAGGGTATAACCCAAATCTATGCCTGGAAGTAGCTATGGGATGCAGAAAATGCCTGTTTTTACATAGAATAAAGAAGGGCAAAAGTGACCGGGCTCACACCTATAACAGAAACTGTTAAAATGAAATATCTTCAAAACGGTAAGGATTACTGCCCTGAAATTTCACATGTTGGTAATTTATGACTAAAGAAGCTTGCACATGAGAGAGTTTTCAACAGATCTCAGTAAATTTGAAGAAATTGAGATTTTTAAAAAAAATGTGTTAAACGGTTCAGTATAAAGACCTCTCCTGCACTTATATCAGACTATTTGGCCTTGATAGGCTCTGTGATCTGGATCTAAACAGCATAGAACAACCCGGCTGAGTATATTTTTGTTGAATTTCAAGCATTTTTTATTAAATTGAGAAATTTTGGCTAATGACGGGCAACTTTGAAGTGTCGGTATTGCCCGAAAGCCTTCCTAAAATTGCCTTAGGCTACTTTTTGACATCTCCCTGCTGGAGAAATATCTTTTTCTGGAATCAAAGGTCCCTCATATGTATCAAATTTGGCAAAGTAAAGTATTTCGTGAAGTTTCGGACATATTCCAGCATTTAGCATCTCATAAATTTAGCTTGAAGCGCATAAATCGCAGTTTTTCATTGGATCTAGCCGCGCGACCGACTCTTTCGGTGCTTCCTGTCATTTTATTTGGCTCTTCCAATGTGTTTTCTTACATAATTTCCAAGATCTAATATTCATCTCAATCAAATTTGCATTTTCAGAGTGTCTCTTTCTAGTTTTATTGCATTTTTTCTACATTTAATAACTTTAACAGTGCAGAGCTCTACATAAATTGTAACCGCTAAAGATTGTTCATCAAGCATGCAAAGCGGGCGACTCTTAACCCTTATTTGTAGCTTCAGACAGACGCGACTGTAATTTCTGTGGCTGCTAAGCAAGGGAAAAGAATGCTATTTCTATTTCTGAAATCTATTTGTATCTGCTGGCATTGAGTTTTGAAGTTTGAGTGCCCTCTGTTATGGGGTTCTTTGAATATGGTGAAGCTAAGTTGGTCAGATGACTTTAGAAAGGTAACAAAGCATTGTTTTTATTGTGAATTTCTCATAACTTGACAGTTTCACTAAAGAAACAACAATATTTAGCTAAATCATAACATAAACACTCAAATTAGAGTTCTGAACATGTATCTTAAAGCATTTTTCAAGGATTTTTGTATATTTTATGTGGTTTCCCTGTTTTTCAGGCCTTGGCGGCACATCACGAAGGACACATTTTTTCCATAGTTTGGCTTTGTGTGGCATATTCTTTGAGCCGGTTCTTTGCACTGGGGTAGGAACCATGTACAACACCACTGAGCATGACAGGAAATACCAGCCGGTCTATGGTGAAAAGGCTTTTGCGGCTACTCGGTGCTGCTTCCGCCGAAGCCGGCTACATGCGGCCGAGATCTTCGATTAATGCTGACAGTGACTGAAGGTATGCAAACCATAGGAAGCAATGTCCTTTTATGCTAAAATTAACCCTGCACTGTTGAGTGAAATCTGATTGGGCAGTCTTTTTCTGCTTCTTGTGCTTGAAATACCCTTCTGGAAAGGAGAGGTGCCTGTCGCGGGGGCATGAAAGCCGACTCATACCGTACATCTTCTTTAGGGCGCTGATCACAAGCGACGATCATTTCAACCCGATTTAGCATTTCGAGCTTGCTTGTCCATGCTAAAATAAGGATCTGGATCCAAATTCAGTATAAGATCTTAATGATTAGGCCATTTTATAGACAATTTTAGTCTTAAACTGAAGAATTTCAGCCAAATTTTACACCAGTTATCACTAAAATATCCAGTTTAAGGGTATTTTTTGTGAATCAGAGTTAATAATTTGGCTGTTTTCTAACAGATCAATGCCTGAGAGATGCTATGCCTTTTATTTCATCAAGATCAAATGAAAACTTTTCAAGAAATTAGGATTTTAGTTTTCGCCTACATCGCCATCTAACAGCTTATTCCGCATAGCCAATTTAGCCGACTGGGGTCGACTTTTCGAAAGCTCCCAGATCATTCAAATATGGTCAGATCAGCTTGCTTTTTGTTGTTTTTCAGTCAAAATAATCTAAATACTTAGACTAATTTGAAAGATACTGTTTCAAATAAGATTGGGGGTATACTCTGGTGTGACCCCGGTGAGCAATTGCTTCCGGAGGTCGTAGTACAGTAAGAAGTAGTTCTTTAGAACTGCAGTGCTTTAAATATAAGCTAATAAGTGTCTCTTAAGAACTTGACAGGCTGAATAATTGCATATTTTCAAGTTATTGTGTGTATTCTCTGCCCATTGGGGTCATTTTTTGTGACTCTCTTGCAGGACTACTTCCTCTGGTGGATGTTGGGAAATATGTGTGTGGAGCGTCAGAATGGCCCAAATTTAAAGCGAAAATAGACGGTGTGTACATACTTTTGTATGTAGCGAAAAAAGTCAACGTTCTTGACCTTGTTTTCTGGTGATCTAGAGACTGTGTTTGGACTAAATATGAACGTGTTAAGAGGGTATAACCCAAATCTATGCCTGGAAGTAGCTATGGGATGCAGAAAATGCCTGTTTTTACATAGAATAAAGAAGGGCAAAAGTGACCGGGCTCACACCTATAACAGAAACTGTTAAAATGGAATATCTTCAAAACGGTAAGGATTACTGCCCTGAAATTTCACATGTTGGTAATTTATGACTAAAGAAGCTTGCACATGAGAGAGTTTTCAACAGATCTCAGTAAATTTGAAGAAATTGAGATTTTTAAAAAAAATGTGTTAAACGGTTCAGTATAAAGACCTCTCCTGCACTTATATCAGACTATTTGGCCTTGATAGGCTCTGTGATCTGGATCTAAACAGCATAGAACAACCCGGCTGAGTATATTTTTGTTGAATTTCAAGCATTTTTTATTAAATTGAGAAATTTTGGCTAATGACGGGCAACTTTGAAGTGTCGGTATTGCCCGAAAGCCTTCCTAAAATTGCCTTAGGCTACTTTTTGACATCTCCCTGCTGGAGAAATATCTTTTTCTGGAATCAAAGGTCCCTCATATGTATCAAATTTGGCAAAGTAAAGTATTTCGTGAAGTTTCGGACATATTCCAGCATTTAGCATCTCATAAATTTAGCTTGAAGCGCATAAATCGCAGTTTTTCATTGGATCTAGCCGCGCGACCGACTCTTTCGGTGCTTCCTGTCATTTTATTTGGCTCTTCCAATGTGTTTTCTTACATAATTTCCAAGATCTAATATTCATCTCAATCAAATTTGCATTTTCAGAGTGTCTCTTTCTAGTTTTATTGCATTTTTTCTACATTTAATAACTTTAACAGTGCAGAGCTCTACATAAATTGTAACCGCTAAAGATTGTTCATCAAGCATGCAAAGCGGGCGACTCTTAACCCTTATTTGTAGCTTCAGACAGACGCGACTGTAATTTCTGTGGCTGCTAAGCAAGGGAAAAGAATGCTATTTCTATTTCTGAAATCTATTTGTATCTGCTGGCATTGAGTTTTGAAGTTTGAGTGCCCTCTGTTATGGGGTTCTTTGAATATGGTGAAGCTAAGTTGGTCAGATGACTTTAGAAAGGTAACAAAGCATTGTTTTTATTGTGAATTTCTCATAACTTGACAGTTTCACTAAAGAAACAACAATATTTAGCTAAATCATAACATAAACACTCAAATTAGAGTTCTGAACATGTATCTTAAAGCATTTTTCAAGGATTTTTGTATATTTTATGTGGTTTCCCTGTTTTTCAGGCCTTGGCGGCACATCACGAAGGACACATTTTTTCCATAGTTTGGCTTTGTGTGGCATATTCTTTGAGCCGGTTCTTTGCACTGGGGTAGGAACCATGTACAACACCACTGAGCATGACAGGAAATACCAGCCGGTCTATGGTGAAAAGGCTTTTGCGGCTACTCGGTGCTGCTTCCGCCGAAGCCGGCTACATGCGGCCGAGATCTTCGATTAATGCTGACAGTGACTGAAGGTATGCAAACCATAGGAAGCAATGTCCTTTTATGCTAAAATTAACCCTGCACTGTTGAGTGAAATCTGATTGGGCAGTCTTTTTCTGCTTCTTGTGCTTGAAATACCCTTCTGGAAAGGAGAGGTGCCTGTCGCGGGGGCATGAAAGCCGACTCATACCGTACATCTTCTTTAGGGCGCTGATCACAAGCGACGATCATTTCAACCCGATTTAGCATTTCGAGCTTGCTTGTCCATGCTAAAATAAGGATCTGGATCCAAATTCAGTATAAGATCTTAATGATTAGGCCATTTTATAGACAATTTTAGTCTTAAACTGAAGAATTTCAGCCAAATTTTACACCAGTTATCACTAAAATATCCAGTTTAAGGGTATTTTTTGTGAATCAGAGTTAATAATTTGGCTGTTTTCTAACAGATCAATGCCTGAGAGATGCTATGCCTTTTATTTCATCAAGATCAAATGAAAACTTTTCAAGAAATTAGGATTTTAGTTTTCGCCTACATCGCCATCTAACAGCTTATTCCGCATAGCCAATTTAGCCGACTGGGGTCGACTTTTCGAAAGCTCCCAGATCATTCAAATATGGTCAGATCAGCTTGCTTTTTGTTGTTTTTCAGTCAAAATAATCTAAATACTTAGACTAATTTGAAAGATACTGTTTCAAATAAGATTGGGGGTATACTCTAACAGAAACTGTTAAAATGGAATATCTTCAAAACGGTAAGGATTACTGCCCTGAAATTTCACATGTTGGTAATTTATGACTAAAGAAGCTTGCACATGAGAGAGTTTTCAACAGATCTCAGTAAATTTGAAGAAATTGAGATTTTTAAAAAAAATGTGTTAAACGGTTCAGTATAAAGACCTCTCCTGCACTTATATCAGACTATTTGGCCTTGATAGGCTCTGTGATCTGGATCTAAACAGCATAGAACAACCCGGCTGAGTATATTTTTGTTGAATTTCAAGCATTTTTTATTAAATTGAGAAATTTTGGCTAATGACGGGCAACTTTGAAGTGTCGGTATTGCCCGAAAGCCTTCCTAAAATTGCCTTAGGCTACTTTTTGACATCTCCCTGCTGGAGAAATATCTTTTTCTGGAATCAAAGGTCCCTCATATGTATCAAATTTGGCAAAGTAAAGTATTTCGTGAAGTTTCGGACATATTCCAGCATTTAGCATCTCATAAATTTAGCTTGAAGCGCATAAATCGCAGTTTTTCATTGGATCTAGCCGCGCGACCGACTCTTTCGGTGCTTCCTGTCATTTTATTTGGCTCTTCCAATGTGTTTTCTTACATAATTTCCAAGATCTAATATTCATCTCAATCAAATTTGCATTTTCAGAGTGTCTCTTTCTAGTTTTATTGCATTTTTTCTACATTTAATAACTTTAACAGTGCAGAGCTCTACATAAATTGTAACCGCTAAAGATTGTTCATCAAGCATGCAAAGCGGGCGACTCTTAACCCTTATTTGTAGCTTCAGACAGACGCGACTGTAATTTCTGTGGCTGCTAAGCAAGGGAAAAGAATGCTATTTCTATTTCTGAAATCTATTTGTATCTGCTGGCATTGAGTTTTGAAGTTTGAGTGCCCTCTGTTATGGGGTTCTTTGAATATGGTGAAGCTAAGTTGGTCAGATGACTTTAGAAAGGTAACAAAGCATTGTTTTTATTGTGAATTTCTCATAACTTGACAGTTTCACTAAAGAAACAACAATATTTAGCTAAATCATAACATAAACACTCAAATTAGAGTTCTGAACATGTATCTTAAAGCATTTTTCAAGGATTTTTGTATATTTTATGTGGTTTCCCTGTTTTTCAGGCCTTGGCGGCACATCACGAAGGACACATTTTTTCCATAGTTTGGCTTTGTGTGGCATATTCTTTGAGCCGGTTCTTTGCACTGGGGTAGGAACCATGTACAACACCACTGAGCATGACAGGAAATACCAGCCGGTCTATGGTGAAAAGGCTTTTGCGGCTACTCGGTGCTGCTTCCGCCGAAGCCGGCTACATGCGGCCGAGATCTTCGATTAATGCTGACAGTGACTGAAGGTATGCAAACCATAGGAAGCAATGTCCTTTTATGCTAAAATTAACCCTGCACTGTTGAGTGAAATCTGATTGGGCAGTCTTTTTCTGCTTCTTGTGCTTGAAATACCCTTCTGGAAAGGAGAGGTGCCTGTCGCGGGGGCATGAAAGCCGACTCATACCGTACATCTTCTTTAGGGCGCTGATCACAAGCGACGATCATTTCAACCCGATTTAGCATTTCGAGCTTGCTTGTCCATGCTAAAATAAGGATCTGGATCCAAATTCAGTATAAGATCTTAATGATTAGGCCATTTTATAGACAATTTTAGTCTTAAACTGAAGAATTTCAGCCAAATTTTACACCAGTTATCACTAAAATATCCAGTTTAAGGGTATTTTTTGTGAATCAGAGTTAATAATTTGGCTGTTTTCTAACAGATCAATGCCTGAGAGATGCTATGCCTTTTATTTCATCAAGATCAAATGAAAACTTTTCAAGAAATTAGGATTTTAGTTTTCGCCTACATCGCCATCTAACAGCTTATTCCGCATAGCCAATTTAGCCGACTGGGGTCGACTTTTCGAAAGCTCCCAGATCATTCAAATATGGTCAGATCAGCTTGCTTTTTGTTGTTTTTCAGTCAAAATAATCTAAATACTTAGACTAATTTGAAAGATACTGTTTCAAATAAGATTGGGGGTATACTCTATAACAGAAACTGTTAAAATGGAATATCTTCAAAACGGTAAGGATTACTGCCCTGAAATTTCACATGTTGGTAATTTATGACTAAAGAAGCTTGCACATGAGAGAGTTTTCAACAGATCTCAGTAAATTTGAAGAAATTGAGATTTTTAAAAAAAATGTGTTAAACGGTTCAGTATAAAGACCTCTCCTGCACTTATATCAGACTATTTGGCCTTGATAGGCTCTGTGATCTGGATCTAAACAGCATAGAACAACCCGGCTGAGTATATTTTTGTTGAATTTCAAGCATTTTTTATTAAATTGAGAAATTTTGGCTAATGACGGGCAACTTTGAAGTGTCGGTATTGCCCGAAAGCCTTCCTAAAATTGCCTTAGGCTACTTTTTGACATCTCCCTGCTGGAGAAATATCTTTTTCTGGAATCAAAGGTCCCTCATATGTATCAAATTTGGCAAAGTAAAGTATTTCGTGAAGTTTCGGACATATTCCAGCATTTAGCATCTCATAAATTTAGCTTGAAGCGCATAAATCGCAGTTTTTCATTGGATCTAGCCGCGCGACCGACTCTTTCGGTGCTTCCTGTCATTTTATTTGGCTCTTCCAATGTGTTTTCTTACATAATTTCCAAGATCTAATATTCATCTCAATCAAATTTGCATTTTCAGAGTGTCTCTTTCTAGTTTTATTGCATTTTTTCTACATTTAATAACTTTAACAGTGCAGAGCTCTACATAAATTGTAACCGCTAAAGATTGTTCATCAAGCATGCAAAGCGGGCGACTCTTAACCCTTATTTGTAGCTTCAGACAGACGCGACTGTAATTTCTGTGGCTGCTAAGCAAGGGAAAAGAATGCTATTTCTATTTCTGAAATCTATTTGTATCTGCTGGCATTGAGTTTTGAAGTTTGAGTGCCCTCTGTTATGGGGTTCTTTGAATATGGTGAAGCTAAGTTGGTCAGATGACTTTAGAAAGGTAACAAAGCATTGTTTTTATTGTGAATTTCTCATAACTTGACAGTTTCACTAAAGAAACAACAATATTTAGCTAAATCATAACATAAACACTCAAATTAGAGTTCTGAACATGTATCTTAAAGCATTTTTCAAGGATTTTTGTATATTTTATGTGGTTTCCCTGTTTTTCAGGCCTTGGCGGCACATCACGAAGGACACATTTTTTCCATAGTTTGGCTTTGTGTGGCATATTCTTTGAGCCGGTTCTTTGCACTGGGGTAGGAACCATGTACAACACCACTGAGCATGACAGGAAATACCAGCCGGTCTATGGTGAAAAGGCTTTTGCGGCTACTCGGTGCTGCTTCCGCCGAAGCCGGCTACATGCGGCCGAGATCTTCGATTAATGCTGACAGTGACTGAAGGTATGCAAACCATAGGAAGCAATGTCCTTTTATGCTAAAATTAACCCTGCACTGTTGAGTGAAATCTGATTGGGCAGTCTTTTTCTGCTTCTTGTGCTTGAAATACCCTTCTGGAAAGGAGAGGTGCCTGTCGCGGGGGCATGAAAGCCGACTCATACCGTACATCTTCTTTAGGGCGCTGATCACAAGCGACGATCATTTCAACCCGATTTAGCATTTCGAGCTTGCTTGTCCATGCTAAAATAAGGATCTGGATCCAAATTCAGTATAAGATCTTAATGATTAGGCCATTTTATAGACAATTTTAGTCTTAAACTGAAGAATTTCAGCCAAATTTTACACCAGTTATCACTAAAATATCCAGTTTAAGGGTATTTTTTGTGAATCAGAGTTAATAATTTGGCTGTTTTCTAACAGATCAATGCCTGAGAGATGCTATGCCTTTTATTTCATCAAGATCAAATGAAAACTTTTCAAGAAATTAGGATTTTAGTTTTCGCCTACATCGCCATCTAACAGCTTATTCCGCATAGCCAATTTAGCCGACTGGGGTCGACTTTTCGAAAGCTCCCAGATCATTCAAATATGGTCAGATCAGCTTGCTTTTTGTTGTTTTTCAGTCAAAATAATCTAAATACTTAGACTAATTTGAAAGATACTGTTTCAAATAAGATTGGGGGTATACTCTGGTGTGACCCCGGTGAGCAATTGCTTCCGGAGGTCGTAGTACAGTAAGAAGTAGTTCTTTAGAACTGCAGTGCTTTAAATATAAGCTAATAAGTGTCTCTTAAGAACTTGACAGGCTGAATAATTGCATATTTTCAAGTTATTGTGTGTATTCTCTGCCCATTGGGGTCATTTTTTGTGACTCTCTTGCAGGACTACTTCCTCTGGTGGATGTTGGGAAATATGTGTGTGGAGCGTCAGAATGGCCCAAATTTAAAGCGAAAATAGACGGTGTGTACATACTTTTGTATGTAGCGAAAAAAGTCAACGTTCTTGACCTTGTTTTCTGGTGATCTAGAGACTGTGTTTGGACTAAATATGAACGTGTTAAGAGGGTATAACCCAAATCTATGCCTGGAAGTAGCTATGGGATGCAGAAAATGCCTGTTTTTACATAGAATAAAGAAGGGCAAAAGTGACCGGGCTCACACCTATAACAGAAACTGTTAAAATGGAATATCTTCAAAACGGTAAGGATTACTGCCCTGAAATTTCACATGTTGGTAATTTATGACTAAAGAAGCTTGCACATGAGAGAGTTTTCAACAGATCTCAGTAAATTTGAAGAAATTGAGATTTTTAAAAAAAATGTGTTAAACGGTTCAGTATAAAGACCTCTCCTGCACTTATATCAGACTATTTGGCCTTGATAGGCTCTGTGATCTGGATCTAAACAGCATAGAACAACCCGGCTGAGTATATTTTTGTTGAATTTCAAGCATTTTTTATTAAATTGAGAAATTTTGGCTAATGACGGGCAACTTTGAAGTGTCGGTATTGCCCGAAAGCCTTCCTAAAATTGCCTTAGGCTACTTTTTGACATCTCCCTGCTGGAGAAATATCTTTTTCTGGAATCAAAGGTCCCTCATATGTATCAAATTTGGCAAAGTAAAGTATTTCGTGAAGTTTCGGACATATTCCAGCATTTAGCATCTCATAAATTTAGCTTGAAGCGCATAAATCGCAGTTTTTCATTGGATCTAGCCGCGCGACCGACTCTTTCGGTGCTTCCTGTCATTTTATTTGGCTCTTCCAATGTGTTTTCTTACATAATTTCCAAGATCTAATATTCATCTCAATCAAATTTGCATTTTCAGAGTGTCTCTTTCTAGTTTTATTGCATTTTTTCTACATTTAATAACTTTAACAGTGCAGAGCTCTACATAAATTGTAACCGCTAAAGATTGTTCATCAAGCATGCAAAGCGGGCGACTCTTAACCCTTATTTGTAGCTTCAGACAGACGCGACTGTAATTTCTGTGGCTGCTAAGCAAGGGAAAAGAATGCTATTTCTATTTCTGAAATCTATTTGTATCTGCTGGCATTGAGTTTTGAAGTTTGAGTGCCCTCTGTTATGGGGTTCTTTGAATATGGTGAAGCTAAGTTGGTCAGATGACTTTAGAAAGGTAACAAAGCATTGTTTTTATTGTGAATTTCTCATAACTTGACAGTTTCACTAAAGAAACAACAATATTTAGCTAAATCATAACATAAACACTCAAATTAGAGTTCTGAACATGTATCTTAAAGCATTTTTCAAGGATTTTTGTATATTTTATGTGGTTTCCCTGTTTTTCAGGCCTTGGCGGCACATCACGAAGGACACATTTTTTCCATAGTTTGGCTTTGTGTGGCATATTCTTTGAGCCGGTTCTTTGCACTGGGGTAGGAACCATGTACAACACCACTGAGCATGACAGGAAATACCAGCCGGTCTATGGTGAAAAGGCTTTTGCGGCTACTCGGTGCTGCTTCCGCCGAAGCCGGCTACATGCGGCCGAGATCTTCGATTAATGCTGACAGTGACTGAAGGTATGCAAACCATAGGAAGCAATGTCCTTTTATGCTAAAATTAACCCTGCACTGTTGAGTGAAATCTGATTGGGCAGTCTTTTTCTGCTTCTTGTGCTTGAAATACCCTTCTGGAAAGGAGAGGTGCCTGTCGCGGGGGCATGAAAGCCGACTCATACCGTACATCTTCTTTAGGGCGCTGATCACAAGCGACGATCATTTCAACCCGATTTAGCATTTCGAGCTTGCTTGTCCATGCTAAAATAAGGATCTGGATCCAAATTCAGTATAAGATCTTAATGATTAGGCCATTTTATAGACAATTTTAGTCTTAAACTGAAGAATTTCAGCCAAATTTTACACCAGTTATCACTAAAATATCCAGTTTAAGGGTATTTTTTGTGAATCAGAGTTAATAATTTGGCTGTTTTCTAACAGATCAATGCCTGAGAGATGCTATGCCTTTTATTTCATCAAGATCAAATGAAAACTTTTCAAGAAATTAGGATTTTAGTTTTCGCCTACATCGCCATCTAACAGCTTATTCCGCATAGCCAATTTAGCCGACTGGGGTCGACTTTTCGAAAGCTCCCAGATCATTCAAATATGGTCAGATCAGCTTGCTTTTTGTTGTTTTTCAGTCAAAATAATCTAAATACTTAGACTAATTTGAAAGATACTGTTTCAAATAAGATTGGGGGTATACTCTGGTGTGACCCCGGTGAGCAATTGCTTCCGGAGGTCGTAGTACAGTAAGAAGTAGTTCTTTAGAACTGCAGTGCTTTAAATATAAGCTAATAAGTGTCTCTTAAGAACTTGACAGGCTGAATAATTGCATATTTTCAAGTTATTGTGTGTATTCTCTGCCCATTGGGGTCATTTTTTGTGACTCTCTTGCAGGACTACTTCCTCTGGTGGATGTTGGGAAATATGTGTGTGGAGCGTCAGAATGGCCCAAATTTAAAGCGAAAATAGACGGTGTGTACATACTTTTGTATGTAGCGAAAAAAGTCAACGTTCTTGACCTTGTTTTCTGGTGATCTAGAGACTGTGTTTGGACTAAATATGAACGTGTTAAGAGGGTATAACCCAAATCTATGCCTGGAAGTAGCTATGGGATGCAGAAAATGCCTGTTTTTACATAGAATAAAGAAGGGCAAAAGTGACCGGGCTCACACCTATAACAGAAACTGTTAAAATGGAATATCTTCAAAACGGTAAGGATTACTGCCCTGAAATTTCACATGTTGGTAATTTATGACTAAAGAAGCTTGCACATGAGAGAGTTTTCAACAGATCTCAGTAAATTTGAAGAAATTGAGATTTTTAAAAAAAATGTGTTAAACGGTTCAGTATAAAGACCTCTCCTGCACTTATATCAGACTATTTGGCCTTGATAGGCTCTGTGATCTGGATCTAAACAGCATAGAACAACCCGGCTGAGTATATTTTTGTTGAATTTCAAGCATTTTTTATTAAATTGAGAAATTTTGGCTAATGACGGGCAACTTTGAAGTGTCGGTATTGCCCGAAAGCCTTCCTAAAATTGCCTTAGGCTACTTTTTGACATCTCCCTGCTGGAGAAATATCTTTTTCTGGAATCAAAGGTCCCTCATATGTATCAAATTTGGCAAAGTAAAGTATTTCGTGAAGTTTCGGACATATTCCAGCATTTAGCATCTCATAAATTTAGCTTGAAGCGCATAAATCGCAGTTTTTCATTGGATCTAGCCGCGCGACCGACTCTTTCGGTGCTTCCTGTCATTTTATTTGGCTCTTCCAATGTGTTTTCTTACATAATTTCCAAGATCTAATATTCATCTCAATCAAATTTGCATTTTCAGAGTGTCTCTTTCTAGTTTTATTGCATTTTTTCTACATTTAATAACTTTAACAGTGCAGAGCTCTACATAAATTGTAACCGCTAAAGATTGTTCATCAAGCATGCAAAGCGGGCGACTCTTAACCCTTATTTGTAGCTTCAGACAGACGCGACTGTAATTTCTGTGGCTGCTAAGCAAGGGAAAAGAATGCTATTTCTATTTCTGAAATCTATTTGTATCTGCTGGCATTGAGTTTTGAAGTTTGAGTGCCCTCTGTTATGGGGTTCTTTGAATATGGTGAAGCTAAGTTGGTCAGATGACTTTAGAAAGGTAACAAAGCATTGTTTTTATTGTGAATTTCTCATAACTTGACAGTTTCACTAAAGAAACAACAATATTTAGCTAAATCATAACATAAACACTCAAATTAGAGTTCTGAACATGTATCTTAAAGCATTTTTCAAGGATTTTTGTATATTTTATGTGGTTT
The DNA here is from genome assembly GCA_963576725.1 of Azorinus chamasolen. Taxonomy (NCBI): domain Eukaryota; kingdom Metazoa; phylum Mollusca; class Bivalvia; order Cardiida; family Solecurtidae; genus Azorinus; species Azorinus chamasolen. The sequence goes on from OY755252.1 coordinate 22,186,299, forward strand.
CCCTGTTTTTCAGGCCTTGGCGGCACATCACGAAGGACACATTTTTTCCATAGTTTGGCTTTGTGTGGCATATTCTTTGAGCCGGTTCTTTGCACTGGGGTAGGAACCATGTACAACACCACTGAGCATGACAGGAAATACCAGCCGGTCTATGGTGAAAAGGCTTTTGCGGCTACTCGGTGCTGCTTCCGCCGAAGCCGGCTACATGCGGCCGAGATCTTCGATTAATGCTGACAGTGACTGAAGGTATGCAAACCATAGGAAGCAATGTCCTTTTATGCTAAAATTAACCCTGCACTGTTGAGTGAAATCTGATTGGGCAGTCTTTTTCTGCTTCTTGTGCTTGAAATACCCTTCTGGAAAGGAGAGGTGCCTGTCGCGGGGGCATGAAAGCCGACTCATACCGTACATCTTCTTTAGGGCGCTGATCACAAGCGACGATCATTTCAACCCGATTTAGCATTTCGAGCTTGCTTGTCCATGCTAAAATAAGGATCTGGATCCAAATTCAGTATAAGATCTTAATGATTAGGCCATTTTATAGACAATTTTAGTCTTAAACTGAAGAATTTCAGCCAAATTTTACACCAGTTATCACTAAAATATCCAGTTTAAGGGTATTTTTTGTGAATCAGAGTTAATAATTTGGCTGTTTTCTAACAGATCAATGCCTGAGAGATGCTATGCCTTTTATTTCATCAAGATCAAATGAAAACTTTTCAAGAAATTAGGATTTTAGTTTTCGCCTACATCGCCATCTAACAGCTTATTCCGCATAGCCAATTTAGCCGACTGGGGTCGACTTTTCGAAAGCTCCCAGATCATTCAAATATGGTCAGATCAGCTTGCTTTTTGTTGTTTTTCAGTCAAAATAATCTAAATACTTAGACTAATTTGAAAGATACTGTTTCAAATAAGATTGGGGGTATACTCTGGTGTGACCCCGGTGAGCAATTGCTTCCGGAGGTCGTAGTACAGTAAGAAGTAGTTCTTTAGAACTGCAGTGCTTTAAATATAAGCTAATAAGTGTCTCTTAAGAACTTGACAGGCTGAATAATTGCATATTTTCAAGTTATTGTGTGTATTCTCTGCCCATTGGGGTCATTTTTTGTGACTCTCTTGCAGGACTACTTCCTCTGGTGGATGTTGGGAAATATGTGTGTGGAGCGTCAGAATGGCCCAAATTTAAAGCGAAAATAGACGGTGTGTACATACTTTTGTATGTAGCGAAAAAAGTCAACGTTCTTGACCTTGTTTTCTGGTGATCTAGAGACTGTGTTTGGACTAAATATGAACGTGTTAAGAGGGTATAACCCAAATCTATGCCTGGAAGTAGCTATGGGATGCAGAAAATGCCTGTTTTTACATAGAATAAAGAAGGGCAAAAGTGACCGGGCTCACACCTTATTATAACAGAAACTGTTAAAATGGAATATCTTCAAAACGGTAAGGATTACTGCCCTGAAATTTCACATGTTGGTAATTTATGACTAAAGAAGCTTGCACATGAGAGAGTTTTCAACAGATCTCAGTAAATTTGAAGAAATTGAGATTTTTAAAAAAAATGTGTTAAACGGTTCAGTATAAAGACCTCTCCTGCACTTATATCAGACTATTTGGCCTTGATAGGCTCTGTGATCTGGATCTAAACAGCATAGAACAACCCGGCTGAGTATATTTTTGTTGAATTTCAAGCATTTTTTATTAAATTGAGAAATTTTGGCTAATGACGGGCAACTTTGAAGTGTCGGTATTGCCCGAAAGCCTTCCTAAAATTGCCTTAGGCTACTTTTTGACATCTCCCTGCTGGAGAAATATCTTTTTCTGGAATCAAAGGTCCCTCATATGTATCAAATTTGGCAAAGTAAAGTATTTCGTGAAGTTTCGGACATATTCCAGCATTTAGCATCTCATAAATTTAGCTTGAAGCGCATAAATCGCAGTTTTTCATTGGATCTAGCCGCGCGACCGACTCTTTCGGTGCTTCCTGTCATTTTATTTGGCTCTTCCAATGTGTTTTCTTACATAATTTCCAAGATCTAATATTCATCTCAATCAAATTTGCATTTTCAGAGTGTCTCTTTCTAGTTTTATTGCATTTTTTCTACATTTAATAACTTTAACAGTGCAGAGCTCTACATAAATTGTAACCGCTAAAGATTGTTCATCAAGCATGCAAAGCGGGCGACTCTTAACCCTTATTTGTAGCTTCAGACAGACGCGACTGTAATTTCTGTGGCTGCTAAGCAAGGGAAAAGAATGCTATTTCTATTTCTGAAATCTATTTGTATCTGCTGGCATTGAGTTTTGAAGTTTGAGTGCCCTCTGTTATGGGGTTCTTTGAATATGGTGAAGCTAAGTTGGTCAGATGACTTTAGAAAGGTAACAAAGCATTGTTTTTATTGTGAATTTCTCATAACTTGACAGTTTCACTAAAGAAACAACAATATTTAGCTAAATCATAACATAAACACTCAAATTAGAGTTCTGAACATGTATCTTAAAGCATTTTTCAAGGATTTTTGTATATTTTATGTGGTTTCCCTGTTTTTCAGGCCTTGGCGGCACATCACGAAGGACACATTTTTTCCATAGTTTGGCTTTGTGTGGCATATTCTTTGAGCCGGTTCTTTGCACTGGGGTAGGAACCATGTACAACACCACTGAGCATGACAGGAAATACCAGCCGGTCTATGGTGAAAAGGCTTTTGCGGCTACTCGGTGCTGCTTCCGCCGAAGCCGGCTACATGCGGCCGAGATCTTCGATTAATGCTGACAGTGACTGAAGGTATGCAAACCATAGGAAGCAATGTCCTTTTATGCTAAAATTAACCCTGCACTGTTGAGTGAAATCTGATTGGGCAGTCTTTTTCTGCTTCTTGTGCTTGAAATACCCTTCTGGAAAGGAGAGGTGCCTGTCGCGGGGGCATGAAAGCCGACTCATACCGTACATCTTCTTTAGGGCGCTGATCACAAGCGACGATCATTTCAACCCGATTTAGCATTTCGAGCTTGCTTGTCCATGCTAAAATAAGGATCTGGATCCAAATTCAGTATAAGATCTTAATGATTAGGCCATTTTATAGACAATTTTAGTCTTAAACTGAAGAATTTCAGCCAAATTTTACACCAGTTATCACTAAAATATCCAGTTTAAGGGTATTTTTTGTGAATCAGAGTTAATAATTTGGCTGTTTTCTAACAGATCAATGCCTGAGAGATGCTATGCCTTTTATTTCATCAAGATCAAATGAAAACTTTTCAAGAAATTAGGATTTTAGTTTTCGCCTACATCGCCATCTAACAGCTTATTCCGCATAGCCAATTTAGCCGACTGGGGTCGACTTTTCGAAAGCTCCCAGATCATTCAAATATGGTCAGATCAGCTTGCTTTTTGTTGTTTTTCAGTCAAAATAATCTAAATACTTAGACTAATTTGAAAGATACTGTTTCAAATAAGATTGGGGGTATACTCTGGTGTGACCCCGGTGAGCAATTGCTTCCGGAGGTCGTAGTACAGTAAGAAGTAGTTCTTTAGAACTGCAGTGCTTTAAATATAAGCTAATAAGTGTCTCTTAAGAACTTGACAGGCTGAATAATTGCATATTTTCAAGTTATTGTGTGTATTCTCTGCCCATTGGGGTCATTTTTTGTGACTCTCTTGCAGGACTACTTCCTCTGGTGGATGTTGGGAAATATGTGTGTGGAGCGTCAGAATGGCCCAAATTTAAAGCGAAAATAGACGGTGTGTACATACTTTTGTATGTAGCGAAAAAAGTCAACGTTCTTGACCTTGTTTTCTGGTGATCTAGAGACTGTGTTTGGACTAAATATGAACGTGTTAAGAGGGTATAACCCAAATCTATGCCTGGAAGTAGCTATGGGATGCAGAAAATGCCTGTTTTTACATAGAATAAAGAAGGGCAAAAGTGACCGGGCTCACACCTTATTATAACAGAAACTGTTAAAATGGAATATCTTCAAAACGGTAAGGATTACTGCCCTGAAATTTCACATGTTGGTAATTTATGACTAAAGAAGCTTGCACATGAGAGAGTTTTCAACAGATCTCAGTAAATTTGAAGAAATTGAGATTTTTAAAAAAAATGTGTTAAACGGTTCAGTATAAAGACCTCTCCTGCACTTATATCAGACTATTTGGCCTTGATAGGCTCTGTGATCTGGATCTAAACAGCATAGAACAACCCGGCTGAGTATATTTTTGTTGAATTTCAAGCATTTTTTATTAAATTGAGAAATTTTGGCTAATGACGGGCAACTTTGAAGTGTCGGTATTGCCCGAAAGCCTTCCTAAAATTGCCTTAGGCTACTTTTTGACATCTCCCTGCTGGAGAAATATCTTTTTCTGGAATCAAAGGTCCCTCATATGTATCAAATTTGGCAAAGTAAAGTATTTCGTGAAGTTTCGGACATATTCCAGCATTTAGCATCTCATAAATTTAGCTTGAAGCGCATAAATCGCAGTTTTTCATTGGATCTAGCCGCGCGACCGACTCTTTCGGTGCTTCCTGTCATTTTATTTGGCTCTTCCAATGTGTTTTCTTACATAATTTCCAAGATCTAATATTCATCTCAATCAAATTTGCATTTTCAGAGTGTCTCTTTCTAGTTTTATTGCATTTTTTCTACATTTAATAACTTTAACAGTGCAGAGCTCTACATAAATTGTAACCGCTAAAGATTGTTCATCAAGCATGCAAAGCGGGCGACTCTTAACCCTTATTTGTAGCTTCAGACAGACGCGACTGTAATTTCTGTGGCTGCTAAGCAAGGGAAAAGAATGCTATTTCTATTTCTGAAATCTATTTGTATCTGCTGGCATTGAGTTTTGAAGTTTGAGTGCCCTCTGTTATGGGGTTCTTTGAATATGGTGAAGCTAAGTTGGTCAGATGACTTTAGAAAGGTAACAAAGCATTGTTTTTATTGTGAATTTCTCATAACTTGACAGTTTCACTAAAGAAACAACAATATTTAGCTAAATCATAACATAAACACTCAAATTAGAGTTCTGAACATGTATCTTAAAGCATTTTTCAAGGATTTTTGTATATTTTATGTGGTTTCCCTGTTTTTCAGGCCTTGGCGGCACATCACGAAGGACACATTTTTTCCATAGTTTGGCTTTGTGTGGCATATTCTTTGAGCCGGTTCTTTGCACTGGGGTAGGAACCATGTACAACACCACTGAGCATGACAGGAAATACCAGCCGGTCTATGGTGAAAAGGCTTTTGCGGCTACTCGGTGCTGCTTCCGCCGAAGCCGGCTACATGCGGCCGAGATCTTCGATTAATGCTGACAGTGACTGAAGGTATGCAAACCATAGGAAGCAATGTCCTTTTATGCTAAAATTAACCCTGCACTGTTGAGTGAAATCTGATTGGGCAGTCTTTTTCTGCTTCTTGTGCTTGAAATACCCTTCTGGAAAGGAGAGGTGCCTGTCGCGGGGGCATGAAAGCCGACTCATACCGTACATCTTCTTTAGGGCGCTGATCACAAGCGACGATCATTTCAACCCGATTTAGCATTTCGAGCTTGCTTGTCCATGCTAAAATAAGGATCTGGATCCAAATTCAGTATAAGATCTTAATGATTAGGCCATTTTATAGACAATTTTAGTCTTAAACTGAAGAATTTCAGCCAAATTTTACACCAGTTATCACTAAAATATCCAGTTTAAGGGTATTTTTTGTGAATCAGAGTTAATAATTTGGCTGTTTTCTAACAGATCAATGCCTGAGAGATGCTATGCCTTTTATTTCATCAAGATCAAATGAAAACTTTTCAAGAAATTAGGATTTTAGTTTTCGCCTACATCGCCATCTAACAGCTTATTCCGCATAGCCAATTTAGCCGACTGGGGTCGACTTTTCGAAAGCTCCCAGATCATTCAAATATGGTCAGATCAGCTTGCTTTTTGTTGTTTTTCAGTCAAAATAATCTAAATACTTAGACTAATTTGAAAGATACTGTTTCAAATAAGATTGGGGGTATACTCTGGTGTGACCCCGGTGAGCAATTGCTTCCGGAGGTCGTAGTACAGTAAGAAGTAGTTCTTTAGAACTGCAGTGCTTTAAATATAAGCTAATAAGTGTCTCTTAAGAACTTGACAGGCTGAATAATTGCATATTTTCAAGTTATTGTGTGTATTCTCTGCCCATTGGGGTCATTTTTTGTGACTCTCTTGCAGGACTACTTCCTCTGGTGGATGTTGGGAAATATGTGTGTGGAGCGTCAGAATGGCCCAAATTTAAAGCGAAAATAGACGGTGTGTACATACTTTTGTATGTAGCGAAAAAAGTCAACGTTCTTGACCTTGTTTTCTGGTGATCTAGAGACTGTGTTTGGACTAAATATGAACGTGTTAAGAGGGTATAACCCAAATCTATGCCTGGAAGTAGCTATGGGATGCAGAAAATGCCTGTTTTTACATAGAATAAAGAAGGGCAAAAGTGACCGGGCTCACACCTTATTATAACAGAAACTGTTAAAATGGAATATCTTCAAAACGGTAAGGATTACTGCCCTGAAATTTCACATGTTGGTAATTTATGACTAAAGAAGCTTGCACATGAGAGAGTTTTCAACAGATCTCAGTAAATTTGAAGAAATTGAGATTTTTAAAAAAAATGTGTTAAACGGTTCAGTATAAAGACCTCTCCTGCACTTATATCAGACTATTTGGCCTTGATAGGCTCTGTGATCTGGATCTAAACAGCATAGAACAACCCGGCTGAGTATATTTTTGTTGAATTTCAAGCATTTTTTATTAAATTGAGAAATTTTGGCTAATGACGGGCAACTTTGAAGTGTCGGTATTGCCCGAAAGCCTTCCTAAAATTGCCTTAGGCTACTTTTTGACATCTCCCTGCTGGAGAAATATCTTTTTCTGGAATCAAAGGTCCCTCATATGTATCAAATTTGGCAAAGTAAAGTATTTCGTGAAGTTTCGGACATATTCCAGCATTTAGCATCTCATAAATTTAGCTTGAAGCGCATAAATCGCAGTTTTTCATTGGATCTAGCCGTGCGACCGACTCTTTCGGTGCTTCCTGTCATTTTATTTGGCTCTTCCAATGTGTTTTCTTACATAATTTCCAAGATCTAATATTCATCTCAATCAAATTTGCATTTTCAGAGTGTCTCTTTCTAGTTTTATTGCATTTTTTCTACATTTAATAACTTTAACAGTGCAGAGCTCTACATAAATTGTAACCGCTAAAGATTGTTCATCAAGCATGCAAAGCGGGCGACTCTTAACCCTTATTTGTAGCTTCAGACAGACGCGACTGTAATTTCTGTGGCTGCTAAGCAAGGGAAAAGAATGCTATTTCTATTTCTGAAATCTATTTGTATCTGCTGGCATTGAGTTTTGAAGTTTGAGTGCCCTCTGTTATGGGGTTCTTTGAATATGGTGAAGCTAAGTTGGTCAGATGACTTTAGAAAGGTAACAAAGCATTGTTTTTATTGTGAATTTCTCATAACTTGACAGTTTCACTAAAGAAACAACAATATTTAGCTAAATCATAACATAAACATTCAAATTAGAGTTCTGAACATGTATCTTAAAGCATTTTTCAAGGATTTTTGTATATTTTATGTGGTTTCCCTGTTTTTCAGGCCTTGGCGGCACATCACGAAGGACACATTTTTTCCATAGTTTGGCTTTGTGTGGCATATTCTTTGAGCCGGTTCTTTGCACTGGGGTAGGAACCATGTACAACACCACTGAGCATGACAGGAAATACCAGCCGGTCTATGGTGAAAAGGCTTTTGCGGCTACTCGGTGCTGCTTCCGCCGAAGCCGGCTACATGCGGCCGAGATCTTCGATTAATGCTGACAGTGACTGAAGGTATGCAAACCATAGGAAGCAATGTCCTTTTATGCTAAAATTAACCCTGCACTGTTGAGTGAAATCTGATTGGGCAGTCTTTTTCTGCTTCTTGTGCTTGAAATACCCTTCTGGAAAGGAGAGGTGCCTGTCGCGGGGGCATGAAAGCCGACTCATACCGTACATCTTCTTTAGGGCGCTGATCACAAGCGACGATCATTTCAACCCGATTTAGCATTTCGAGCTTGCTTGTCCATGCTAAAATAAGGATCTGGATCCAAATTCAGTATAAGATCTTAATGATTAGGCCATTTTATAGACAATTTTAGTCTTAAACTGAAGAATTTCAGCCAAATTTTACACCAGTTATCACTAAAATATCCAGTTTAAGGGTATTTTTTGTGAATCAGAGTTAATAATTTGGCTGTTTTCTAACAGATCAATGCCTGAGAGATGCTATGCCTTTTATTTCATCAAGATCAAATGAAAACTTTTCAAGAAATTAGGATTTTAGTTTTCGCCTACATCGCCATCTAACAGCTTATTCCGCATAGCCAATTTAGCCGACTGGGGTCGACTTTTCGAAAGCTCCCAGATCATTCAAATATGGTCAGATCAGCTTGCTTTTTGTTGTTTTTCAGTCAAAATAATCTAAATACTTAGACTAATTTGAAAGATACTGTTTCAAATAAGATTGGGGGTATACTCTGGTGTGACCCCGGTGAGCAATTGCTTCCGGAGGTCGTAGTACAGTAAGAAGTAGTTCTTTAGAACTGCAGTGCTTTAAATATAAGCTAATAAGTGTCTCTTAAGAACTTGACAGGCTGAATAATTGCATATTTTCAAGTTATTGTGTGTATTCTCTGCCCATTGGGGTCATTTTTTGTGACTCTCTTGCAGGACTACTTCCTCTGGTGGATGTTGGGAAATATGTGTGTGGAGCGTCAGAATGGCCCAAATTTAAAGCGAAAATAGACGGTGTGTACATACTTTTGTATGTAGCGAAAAAAGTCAACGTTCTTGACCTTGTTTTCTGGTGATCTAGAGACTGTGTTTGGACTAAATATGAACGTGTTAAGAGGGTATAACCCAAATCTATGCCTGGAAGTAGCTATGGGATGCAGAAAATGCCTGTTTTTACATAGAATAAAGAAGGGCAAAAGTGACCGGGCTCACACCTATAACAGAAACTGTTAAAATGGAATATCTTCAAAACGGTAAGGATTACTGCCCTGAAATTTCACATGTTGGTAATTTATGACTAAAGAAGCTTGCACATGAGAGAGTTTTCAACAGATCTCAGTAAATTTGAAGAAATTGAGATTTTTAAAAAAAATGTGTTAAACGGTTCAGTATAAAGACCTCTCCTGCACTTATATCAGACTATTTGGCCTTGATAGGCTCTGTGATCTGGATCTAAACAGCATAGAACAACCCGGCTGAGTATATTTTTGTTGAATTTCAAGCATTTTTTATTAAATTGAGAAATTTTGGCTAATGACGGGCAACTTTGAAGTGTCGGTATTGCCCGAAAGCCTTCCTAAAATTGCCTTAGGCTACTTTTTGACATCTCCCTGCTGGAGAAATATCTTTTTCTGGAATCAAAGGTCCCTCATATGTATCAAATTTGGCAAAGTAAAGTATTTCGTGAAGTTTCGGACATATTCCAGCATTTAGCATCTCATAAATTTAGCTTGAAGCGCATAAATCGCAGTTTTTCATTGGATCTAGCCGCGCGACCGACTCTTTCGGTGCTTCCTGTCATTTTATTTGGCTCTTCCAATGTGTTTTCTTACATAATTTCCAAGATCTAATATTCATCTCAATCAAATTTGCATTTTCAGAGTGTCTCTTTCTAGTTTTATTGCATTTTTTCTACATTTAATAACTTTAACAGTGCAGAGCTCTACATAAATTGTAACCGCTAAAGATTGTTCATCAAGCATGCAAAGCGGGCGACTCTTAACCCTTATTTGTAGCTTCAGACAGACGCGACTGTAATTTCTGTGGCTGCTAAGCAAGGGAAAAGAATGCTATTTCTATTTCTGAAATCTATTTGTATCTGCTGGCATTGAGTTTTGAAGTTTGAGTGCCCTCTGTTATGGGGTTCTTTGAATATGGTGAAGCTAAGTTGGTCAGATGACTTTAGAAAGGTAACAAAGCATTGTTTTTATTGTGAATTTCTCATAACTTGACAGTTTCACTAAAGAAACAACAATATTTAGCTAAATCATAACATAAACACTCAAATTAGAGTTCTGAACATGTATCTTAAAGCATTTTTCAAGGATTTTTGTATATTTTATGTGGTTTCCCTGTTTTTCAGGCCTTGGCGGCACATCACGAAGGACACATTTTTTCCATAGTTTGGCTTTGTGTGGCATATTCTTTGAGCCGGTTCTTTGCACTGGGGTAGGAACCATGTACAACACCACTGAGCATGACAGGAAATACCAGCCGGTCTATGGTGAAAAGGCTTTTGCGGCTACTCGGTGCTGCTTCCGCCGAAGCCGGCTACATGCGGCCGAGATCTTCGATTAATGCTGACAGTGACTGAAGGTATGCAAACCATAGGAAGCAATGTCCTTTTATGCTAAAATTAACCCTGCACTGTTGAGTGAAATCTGATTGGGCAGTCTTTTTCTGCTTCTTGTGCTTGAAATACCCTTCTGGAAAGGAGAGGTGCCTGTCGCGGGGGCATGAAAGCCGACTCATACCGTACATCTTCTTTAGGGCGCTGATCACAAGCGACGATCATTTCAACCCGATTTAGCATTTCGAGCTTGCTTGTCCATGCTAAAATAAGGATCTGGATCCAAATTCAGTATAAGATCTTAATGATTAGGCCATTTTATAGACAATTTTAGTCTTAAACTGAAGAATTTCAGCCAAATTTTACACCAGTTATCACTAAAATATCCAGTTTAAGGGTATTTTTTGTGAATCAGAGTTAATAATTTGGCTGTTTTCTAACAGATCAATGCCTGAGAGATGCTATGCCTTTTATTTCATCAAGATCAAATGAAAACTTTTCAAGAAATTAGGATTTTAGTTTTCGCCTACATCGCCATCTAACAGCTTATTCCGCATAGCCAATTTAGCCGACTGGGGTCGACTTTTCGAAAGCTCCCAGATCATTCAAATATGGTCAGATCAGCTTGCTTTTTGTTGTTTTTCAGTCAAAATAATCTAAATACTTAGACTAATTTGAAAGATACTGTTTCAAATAAGATTGGGGGTATACTCTGGTGTGACCCCGGTGAGCAATTGCTTCCGGAGGTCGTAGTACAGTAAGAAGTAGTTCTTTAGAACTGCAGTGCTTTAAATATAAGCTAATAAGTGTCTCTTAAGAACTTGACAGGCTGAATAATTGCATATTTTCAAGTTATTGTGTGTATTCTCTGCCCATTGGGGTCATTTTTTGTGACTCTCTTGCAGGACTACTTCCTCTGGTGGATGTTGGGAAATATGTGTGTGGAGCGTCAGAATGGCCCAAATTTAAAGCGAAAATAGACGGTGTGTACATACTTTTGTATGTAGCGAAAAAAGTCAACGTTCTTGACCTTGTTTTCTGGTGATCTAGAGACTGTGTTTGGACTAAATATGAACGTGTTAAGAGGGTATAACCCAAATCTATGCCTGGAAGTAGCTATGGGATGCAGAAAATGCCTGTTTTTACATAGAATAAAGAAGGGCAAAAGTGACCGGGCTCACACCTTATTATAACAGAAACTGTTAAAATGGAATATCTTCAAAACGGTAAGGATTACTGCCCTGAAATTTCACATGTTGGTAATTTATGACTAAAGAAGCTTGCACATGAGAGAGTTTTCAACAGATCTCAGTAAATTTGAAGAAATTGAGATTTTTAAAAAAAATGTGTTAAACGGTTCAGTATAAAGACCTCTCCTGCACTTATATCAGACTATTTGGCCTTGATAGGCTCTGTGATCTGGATCTAAACAGCATAGAACAACCCGGCTGAGTATATTTTTGTTGAATTTCAAGCATTTTTTATTAAATTGAGAAATTTTGGCTAATGACGGGCAACTTTGAAGTGTCGGTATTGCCCGAAAGCCTTCCTAAAATTGCCTTAGGCTACTTTTTGACATCTCCCTGCTGGAGAAATATCTTTTTCTGGAATCAAAGGTCCCTCATATGTATCAAATTTGGCAAAGTAAAGTATTTCGTGAAGTTTCGGACATATTCCAGCATTTAGCATCTCATAAATTTAGCTTGAAGCGCATAAATCGCAGTTTTTCATTGGATCTAGCCGCGCGACCGACTCTTTCGGTGCTTCCTGTCATTTTATTTGGCTCTTCCAATGTGTTTTCTTACATAATTTCCAAGATCTAATATTCATCTCAATCAAATTTGCATTTTCAGAGTGTCTCTTTCTAGTTTTATTGCATTTTTTCTACATTTAATAACTTTAACAGTGCAGAGCTCTACATAAATTGTAACCGCTAAAGATTGTTCATCAAGCATGCAAAGCGGGCGACTCTTAACCCTTATTTGTAGCTTCAGACAGACGCGACTGTAATTTCTGTGGCTGCTAAGCAAGGGAAAAGAATGCTATTTCTATTTCTGAAATCTATTTGTATCTGCTGGCATTGAGTTTTGAAGTTTGAGTGCCCTCTGTTATGGGGTTCTTTGAATATGGTGAAGCTAAGTTGGTCAGATGACTTTAGAAAGGTAACAAAGCATTGTTTTTATTGTGAATTTCTCATAACTTGACAGTTTCACTAAAGAAACAACAATATTTAGCTAAATCATAACATAACCACTCAAATTAGAGTTCTGAACATGTATCTTAAAGCATTTTTCAAGGATTTTTGTATATTTTATGTGGTTTCCCTGTTTTTCAGGCCTTGGCGGCACATCACGAAGGACACATTTTTTCCATAGTTTGGCTTTGTGTGGCATATTCTTTGAGCCGGTTCTTTGCACTGGGGTAGGAACCATGTACAACACCACTGAGCATGACAGGAAATACCAGCCGGTCTATGGTGAAAAGGCTTTTGCGGCTACTCGGTGCTGCTTCCGCCGAAGCCGGCTACATGCGGCCGAGATCTTCGATTAATGCTGACAGTGACTGAAGGTATGCAAACCATAGGAAGCAATGTCCTTTTATGCTAAAATTAACCCTGCACTGTTGAGTGAAATCTGATTGGGCAGTCTTTTTCTGCTTCTTGTGCTTGAAATACCCTTCTGGAAAGGAGAGGTGCCTGTCGCGGGGGCATGAAAGCCGACTCATACCGTACATCTTCTTTAGGGCGCTGATCACAAGCGACGATCATTTCAACCCGATTTAGCATTTCGAGCTTGCTTGTCCATGCTAAAATAAGGATCTGGATCCAAATTCAGTATAAGATCTTAATGATTAGGCCATTTTATAGACAATTTTAGTCTTAAACTGAAGAATTTCAGCCAAATTTTACACCAGTTATCACTAAAATATCCAGTTTAAGGGTATTTTTTGTGAATCAGAGTTAATAATTTGGCTGTTTTCTAACAGATCAATGCCTGAGAGATGCTATGCCTTTTATTTCATCAAGATCAAATGAAAACTTTTCAAGAAATTAGGATTTTAGTTTTCGCCTACATCGCCATCTAACAGCTTATTCCGCATAGCCAATTTAGCCGACTGGGGTCGACTTTTCGAAAGCTCCCAGATCATTCAAATATGGTCAGATCAGCTTGCTTTTTGTTGTTTTTCAGTCAAAATAATCTAAATACTTAGACTAATTTGAAAGATACTGTTTCAAATAAGATTGGGGGTATACTCTGGTGTGACCCCGGTGAGCAATTGCTTCCGGAGGTCGTAGTACAGTAAGAAGTAGTTCTTTAGAACTGCAGTGCTTTAAATATAAGCTAATAAGTGTCTCTTAAGAACTTGACAGGCTGAATAATTGCATATTTTCAAGTTATTGTGTGTATTCTCTGCCCATTGGGGTCATTTTTTGTGACTCTCTTGCAGGACTACTTCCTCTGGTGGATGTTGGGAAATATGTGTGTGGAGCGTCAGAATGGCCCAAATTTAAAGCGAAAATAGACGGTGTGTACATACTTTTGTATGTAGCGAAAAAAGTCAACGTTCTTGACCTTGTTTTCTGGTGATCTAGAGACTGTGTTTGGACTAAATATGAACGTGTTAAGAGGGTATAACCCAAATCTATGCCTGGAAGTAGCTATGGGATGCAGAAAATGCCTGTTTTTACATAGAATAAAGAAGGGCAAAAGTGACCGGGCTCACACCTTATTATAACAGAAACTGTTAAAATGGAATATCTTCAAAACGGTAAGGATTACTGCCCTGAAATTTCACATGTTGGTAATTTATGACTAAAGAAGCTTGCACATGAGAGAGTTTTCAACAGATCTCAGTAAATTTGAAGAAATTGAGATTTTTAAAAAAAATGTGTTAAACGGTTCAGTATAAAGACCTCTCCTGCACTTATATCAGACTATTTGGCCTTGATAGGCTCTGTGATCTGGATCTAAACAGCATAGAACAACCCGGCTGAGTATATTTTTGTTGAATTTCAAGCATTTTTTATTAAATTGAGAAATTTTGGCTAATGACGGGCAACTTTGAAGTGTCGGTATTGCCCGAAAGCCTTCCTAAAATTGCCTTAGGCTACTTTTTGACATCTCCCTGCTGGAGAAATATCTTTTTCTGGAATCAAAGGTCCCTCATATGTATCAAATTTGGCAAAGTAAAGTATTTCGTGAAGTTTCGGACATATTCCAGCATTTAGCATCTCATAAATTTAGCTTGAAGCGCATAAATCGCAGTTTTTCATTGGATCTAGCCGCGCGACCGACTCTTTCGGTGCTTCCTGTCATTTTATTTGGCTCTTCCAATGTGTTTTCTTACATAATTTCCAAGATCTAATATTCATCTCAATCAAATTTGCATTTTCAGAGTGTCTCTTTCTAGTTTTATTGCATTTTTTCTACATTTAATAACTTTAACAGTGCAGAGCTCTACATAAATTGTAACCGCTAAAGATTGTTCATCAAGCATGCAAAGCGGGCGACTCTTAACCCTTATTTGTAGCTTCAGACAGACGCGACTGTAATTTCTGTGGCTGCTAAGCAAGGGAAAAGAATGCTATTTCTATTTCTGAAATCTATTTGTATCTGCTGGCATTGAGTTTTGAAGTTTGAGTGCCCTCTGTTATGGGGTTCTTTGAATATGGTGAAGCTAAGTTGGTCAGATGACTTTAGAAAGGTAACAAAGCATTGTTTTTATTGTGAATTTCTCATAACTTGACAGTTTCACTAAAGAAACAACAATATTTAGCTAAATCATAACATAACCACTCAAATTAGAGTTCTGAACATGTATCTTAAAGCATTTTTCAAGGATTTTTGTATATTTTATGTGGTTTCCCTGTTTTTCAGGCCTTGGCGGCACATCACGAAGGACACATTTTTTCCATAGTTTGGCTTTGTGTGGCATATTCTTTGAGCCGGTTCTTTGCACTGGGGTAGGAACCATGTACAACACCACTGAGCATGACAGGAAATACCAGCCGGTCTATGGTGAAAAGGCTTTTGCGGCTACTCGGTGCTGCTTCCGCCGAAGCCGGCTACATGCGGCCGAGATCTTCGATTAATGCTGACAGTGACTGAAGGTATGCAAACCATAGGAAGCAATGTCCTTTTATGCTAAAATTAACCCTGCACTGTTGAGTGAAATCTGATTGGGCAGTCTTTTTCTGCTTCTTGTGCTTGAAATACCCTTCTGGAAAGGAGAGGTGCCTGTCGCGGGGGCATGAAAGCCGACTCATACCGTACATCTTCTTTAGGGCGCTGATCACAAGCGACGATCATTTCAACCCGATTTAGCATTTCGAGCTTGCTTGTCCATGCTAAAATAAGGATCTGGATCCAAATTCAGTATAAGATCTTAATGATTAGGCCATTTTATAGACAATTTTAGTCTTAAACTGAAGAATTTCAGCCAAATTTTACACCAGTTATCACTAAAATATCCAGTTTAAGGGTATTTTTTGTGAATCAGAGTTAATAATTTGGCTGTTTTCTAACAGATCAATGCCTGAGAGATGCTATGCCTTTTATTTCATCAAGATCAAATGAAAACTTTTCAAGAAATTAGGATTTTAGTTTTCGCCTACATCGCCATCTAACAGCTTATTCCGCATAGCCAATTTAGCCGACTGGGGTCGACTTTTCGAAAGCTCCCAGATCATTCAAATATGGTCAGATCAGCTTGCTTTTTGTTGTTTTTCAGTCAAAATAATCTAAATACTTAGACTAATTTGAAAGATACTGTTTCAAATAAGATTGGGGGTATACTCTGGTGTGACCCCGGTGAGCAATTGCTTCCGGAGGTCGTAGTACAGTAAGAAGTAGTTCTTTAGAACTGCAGTGCTTTAAATATAAGCTAATAAGTGTCTCTTAAGAACTTGACAGGCTGAATAATTGCATATTTTCAAGTTATTGTGTGTATTCTCTGCCCATTGGGGTCATTTTTTGTGACTCTCTTGCAGGACTACTTCCTCTGGTGGATGTTGGGAAATATGTGTGTGGAGCGTCAGAATGGCCCAAATTTAAAGCGAAAATAGACGGTGTGTACATACTTTTGTATGTAGCGAAAAAAGTCAACGTTCTTGACCTTGTTTTCTGGTGATCTAGAGACTGTGTTTGGACTAAATATGAACGTGTTAAGAGGGTATAACCCAAATCTATGCCTGGAAGTAGCTATGGGATGCAGAAAATGCCTGTTTTTACATAGAATAAAGAAGGGCAAAAGTGACCGGGCTCACACCTTATTATAACAGAAACTGTTAAAATGGAATATCTTCAAAACGGTAAGGATTACTGCCCTGAAATTTCACATGTTGGTAATTTATGACTAAAGAAGCTTGCACATGAGAGAGTTTTCAACAGATCTCAGTAAATTTGAAGAAATTGAGATTTTTAAAAAAAATGTGTTAAACGGTTCAGTATAAAGACCTCTCCTGCACTTATATCAGACTATTTGGCCTTGATAGGCTCTGTGATCTGGATCTAAACAGCATAGAACAACCCGGCTGAGTATATTTTTGTTGAATTTCAAGCATTTTTTATTAAATTGAGAAATTTTGGCTAATGACGGGCAACTTTGAAGTGTCGGTATTGCCCGAAAGCCTTCCTAAAATTGCCTTAGGCTACTTTTTGACATCTCCCTGCTGGAGAAATATCTTTTTCTGGAATCAAAGGTCCCTCATATGTATCAAATTTGGCAAAGTAAAGTATTTCGTGAAGTTTCGGACATATTCCAGCATTTAGCATCTCATAAATTTAGCTTGAAGCGCATAAATCGCAGTTTTTCATTGGATCTAGCCGCGCGACCGACTCTTTCGGTGCTTCCTGTCATTTTATTTGGCTCTTCCAATGTGTTTTCTTACATAATTTCCAAGATCTAATATTCATCTCAATCAAATTTGCATTTTCAGAGTGTCTCTTTCTAGTTTTATTGCATTTTTTCTACATTTAATAACTTTAACAGTGCAGAGCTCTACATAAATTGTAACCGCTAAAGATTGTTCATCAAGCATGCAAAGCGGGCGACTCTTAACCCTTATTTGTAGCTTCAGACAGACGCGACTGTAATTTCTGTGGCTGCTAAGCAAGGGAAAAGAATGCTATTTCTATTTCTGAAATCTATTTGTATCTGCTGGCATTGAGTTTTGAAGTTTGAGTGCCCTCTGTTATGGGGTTCTTTGAATATGGTGAAGCTAAGTTGGTCAGATGACTTTAGAAAGGTAACAAAGCATTGTTTTTATTGTGAATTTCTCATAACTTGACAGTTTCACTAAAGAAACAACAATATTTAGCTAAATCATAACATAACCACTCAAATTAGAGTTCTGAACATGTATCTTAAAGCATTTTTCAAGGATTTTTGTATATTTTATGTGGTTTCCCTGTTTTTCAGGCCTTGGCGGCACATCACGAAGGACACATTTTTTCCATAGTTTGGCTTTGTGTGGCATATTCTTTGAGCCGGTTCTTTGCACTGGGGTAGGAACCATGTACAACACCACTGAGCATGACAGGAAATACCAGCCGGTCTATGGTGAAAAGGCTTTTGCGGCTACTCGGTGCTGCTTCCGCCGAAGCCGGCTACATGCGGCCGAGATCTTCGATTAATGCTGACAGTGACTGAAGGTATGCAAACCATAGGAAGCAATGTCCTTTTATGCTAAAATTAACCCTGCACTGTTGAGTGAAATCTGATTGGGCAGTCTTTTTCTGCTTCTTGTGCTTGAAATACCCTTCTGGAAAGGAGAGGTGCCTGTCGCGGGGGCATGAAAGCCGACTCATACCGTACATCTTCTTTAGGGCGCTGATCACAAGCGACGATCATTTCAACCCGATTTAGCATTTCGAGCTTGCTTGTCCATGCTAAAATAAGGATCTGGATCCAAATTCAGTATAAGATCTTAATGATTAGGCCATTTTATAGACAATTTTAGTCTTAAACTGAAGAATTTCAGCCAAATTTTACACCAGTTATCACTAAAATATCCAGTTTAAGGGTATTTTTTGTGAATCAGAGTTAATAATTTGGCTGTTTTCTAACAGATCAATGCCTGAGAGATGCTATGCCTTTTATTTCATCAAGATCAAATGAAAACTTTTCAAGAAATTAGGATTTTAGTTTTCGCCTACATCGCCATCTAACAGCTTATTCCGCATAGCCAATTTAGCCGACTGGGGTCGACTTTTCGAAAGCTCCCAGATCATTCAAATATGGTCAGATCAGCTTGCTTTTTGTTGTTTTTCAGTCAAAATAATCTAAATACTTAGACTAATTTGAAAGATACTGTTTCAAATAAGATTGGGGGTATACTCTGGTGTGACCCCGGTGAGCAATTGCTTCCGGAGGTCGTAGTACAGTAAGAAGTAGTTCTTTAGAACTGCAGTGCTTTAAATATAAGCTAATAAGTGTCTCTTAAGAACTTGACAGGCTGAATAATTGCATATTTTCAAGTTATTGTGTGTATTCTCTGCCCATTGGGGTCATTTTTTGTGACTCTCTTGCAGGACTACTTCCTCTGGTGGATGTTGGGAAATATGTGTGTGGAGCGTCAGAATGGCCCAAATTTAAAGCGAAAATAGACGGTGTGTACATACTTTTGTATGTAGCGAAAAAAGTCAACGTTCTTGACCTTGTTTTCTGGTGATCTAGAGACTGTGTTTGGACTAAATATGAACGTGTTAAGAGGGTATAACCCAAATCTATGCCTGGAAGTAGCTATGGGATGCAGAAAATGCCTGTTTTTACATAGAATAAAGAAGGGCAAAAGTGACCGGGCTCACACCTTATTATAACAGAAACTGTTAAAATGGAATATCTTCAAAACGGTAAGGATTACTGCCCTGAAATTTCACATGTTGGTAATTTATGACTAAAGAAGCTTGCACATGAGAGAGTTTTCAACAGATCTCAGTAAATTTGAAGAAATTGAGATTTTTAAAAAAAATGTGTTAAACGGTTCAGTATAAAGACCTCTCCTGCACTTATATCAGACTATTTGGCCTTGATAGGCTCTGTGATCTGGATCTAAACAGCATAGAACAACCCGGCTGAGTATATTTTTGTTGAATTTCAAGCATTTTTTATTAAATTGAGAAATTTTGGCTAATGACGGGCAACTTTGAAGTGTCGGTATTGCCCGAAAGCCTTCCTAAAATTGCCTTAGGCTACTTTTTGACATCTCCCTGCTGGAGAAATATCTTTTTCTGGAATCAAAGGTCCCTCATATGTATCAAATTTGGCAAAGTAAAGTATTTCGTGAAGTTTCGGACATATTCCAGCATTTAGCATCTCATAAATTTAGCTTGAAGCGCATAAATCGCAGTTTTTCATTGGATCTAGCCGCGCGACCGACTCTTTCGGTGCTTCCTGTCATTTTATTTGGCTCTTCCAATGTGTTTTCTTACATAATTTCCAAGATCTAATATTCATCTCAATCAAATTTGCATTTTCAGAGTGTCTCTTTCTAGTTTTATTGCATTTTTTCTACATTTAATAACTTTAACAGTGCAGAGCTCTACATAAATTGTAACCGCTAAAGATTGTTCATCAAGCATGCAAAGCGGGCGACTCTTAACCCTTATTTGTAGCTTCAGACAGACGCGACTGTAATTTCTGTGGCTGCTAAGCAAGGGAAAAGAATGCTATTTCTATTTCTGAAATCTATTTGTATCTGCTGGCATTGAGTTTTGAAGTTTGAGTGCCCTCTGTTATGGGGTTCTTTGAATATGGTGAAGCTAAGTTGGTCAGATGACTTTAGAAAGGTAACAAAGCATTGTTTTTATTGTGAATTTCTCATAACTTGACAGTTTCACTAAAGAAACAACAATATTTAGCTAAATCATAACATAACCACTCAAATTAGAGTTCTGAACATGTATCTTAAAGCATTTTTCAAGGATTTTTGTATATTTTATGTGGTTTCCCTGTTTTTCAGGCCTTGGCGGCACATCACGAAGGACACATTTTTTCCATAGTTTGGCTTTGTGTGGCATATTCTTTGAGCCGGTTCTTTGCACTGGGGTAGGAACCATGTACAACACCACTGAGCATGACAGGAAATACCAGCCGGTCTATGGTGAAAAGGCTTTTGCGGCTACTCGGTGCTGCTTCCGCCGAAGCCGGCTACATGCGGCCGAGATCTTCGATTAATGCTGACAGTGACTGAAGGTATGCAAACCATAGGAAGCAATGTCCTTTTATGCTAAAATTAACCCTGCACTGTTGAGTGAAATCTGATTGGGCAGTCTTTTTCTGCTTCTTGTGCTTGAAATACCCTTCTGGAAAGGAGAGGTGCCTGTCGCGGGGGCATGAAAGCCGACTCATACCGTACATCTTCTTTAGGGCGCTGATCACAAGCGACGATCATTTCAACCCGATTTAGCATTTCGAGCTTGCTTGTCCATGCTAAAATAAGGATCTGGATCCAAATTCAGTATAAGATCTTAATGATTAGGCCATTTTATAGACAATTTTAGTCTTAAACTGAAGAATTTCAGCCAAATTTTACACCAGTTATCACTAAAATATCCAGTTTAAGGGTATTTTTTGTGAATCAGAGTTAATAATTTGGCTGTTTTCTAACAGATCAATGCCTGAGAGATGCTATGCCTTTTATTTCATCAAGATCAAATGAAAACTTTTCAAGAAATTAGGATTTTAGTTTTCGCCTACATCGCCATCTAACAGCTTATTCCGCATAGCCAATTTAGCCGACTGGGGTCGACTTTTCGAAAGCTCCCAGATCATTCAAATATGGTCAGATCAGCTTGCTTTTTGTTGTTTTTCAGTCAAAATAATCTAAATACTTAGACTAATTTGAAAGATACTGTTTCAAATAAGATTGGGGGTATACTCTGGTGTGACCCCGGTGAGCAATTGCTTCCGGAGGTCGTAGTACAGTAAGAAGTAGTTCTTTAGAACTGCAGTGCTTTAAATATAAGCTAATAAGTGTCTCTTAAGAACTTGACAGGCTGAATAATTGCATATTTTCAAGTTATTGTGTGTATTCTCTGCCCATTGGGGTCATTTTTTGTGACTCTCTTGCAGGACTACTTCCTCTGGTGGATGTTGGGAAATATGTGTGTGGAGCGTCAGAATGGCCCAAATTTAAAGCGAAAATAGACGGTGTGTACATACTTTTGTATGTAGCGAAAAAAGTCAACGTTCTTGACCTTGTTTTCTGGTGATCTAGAGACTGTGTTTGGACTAAATATGAACGTGTTAAGAGGGTATAACCCAAATCTATGCCTGGAAGTAGCTATGGGATGCAGAAAATGCCTGTTTTTACATAGAATAAAGAAGGGCAAAAGTGACCGGGCTCACACCTTATTATAACAGAAACTGTTAAAATGGAATATCTTCAAAACGGTAAGGATTACTGCCCTGAAATTTCACATGTTGGTAATTTATGACTAAAGAAGCTTGCACATGAGAGAGTTTTCAACAGATCTCAGTAAATTTGAAGAAATTGAGATTTTTAAAAAAAATGTGTTAAACGGTTCAGTATAAAGACCTCTCCTGCACTTATATCAGACTATTTGGCCTTGATAGGCTCTGTGATCTGGATCTAAACAGCATAGAACAACCCGGCTGAGTATATTTTTGTTGAATTTCAAGCATTTTTTATTAAATTGAGAAATTTTGGCTAATGACGGGCAACTTTGAAGTGTCGGTATTGCCCGAAAGCCTTCCTAAAATTGCCTTAGGCTACTTTTTGACATCTCCCTGCTGGAGAAATATCTTTTTCTGGAATCAAAGGTCCCTCATATGTATCAAATTTGGCAAAGTAAAGTATTTCGTGAAGTTTCGGACATATTCCAGCATTTAGCATCTCATAAATTTAGCTTGAAGCGCATAAATCGCAGTTTTTCATTGGATCTAGCCGCGCGACCGACTCTTTCGGTGCTTCCTGTCATTTTATTTGGCTCTTCCAATGTGTTTTCTTACATAATTTCCAAGATCTAATATTCATCTCAATCAAATTTGCATTTTCAGAGTGTCTCTTTCTAGTTTTATTGCATTTTTTCTACATTTAATAACTTTAACAGTGCAGAGCTCTACATAAATTGTAACCGCTAAAGATTGTTCATCAAGCATGCAAAGCGGGCGACTCTTAACCCTTATTTGTAGCTTCAGACAGACGCGACTGTAATTTCTGTGGCTGCTAAGCAAGGGAAAAGAATGCTATTTCTATTTCTGAAATCTATTTGTATCTGCTGGCATTGAGTTTTGAAGTTTGAGTGCCCTCTGTTATGGGGTTCTTTGAATATGGTGAAGCTAAGTTGGTCAGATGACTTTAGAAAGGTAACAAAGCATTGTTTTTATTGTGAATTTCTCATAACTTGACAGTTTCACTAAAGAAACAACAATATTTAGCTAAATCATAACATAAACACTCAAATTAGAGTTCTGAACATGTATCTTAAAGCATTTTTCAAGGATTTTTGTATATTTTATGTGGTTTCCCTGTTTTTCAGGCCTTGGCGGCACATCACGAAGGACACATTTTTTCCATAGTTTGGCTTTGTGTGGCATATTCTTTGAGCCGGTTCTTTGCACTGGGGTAGGAACCATGTACAACACCACTGAGCATGACAGGAAATACCAGCCGGTCTATGGTGAAAAGGCTTTTGCGGCTACTCGGTGCTGCTTCCGCCGAAGCCGGCTACATGCGGCCGAGATCTTCGATTAATGCTGACAGTGACTGAAGGTATGCAAACCATAGGAAGCAATGTCCTTTTATGCTAAAATTAACCCTGCACTGTTGAGTGAAATCTGATTGGGCAGTCTTTTTCTGCTTCTTGTGCTTGAAATACCCTTCTGGAAAGGAGAGGTGCCTGTCGCGGGGGCATGAAAGCCGACTCATACCGTACATCTTCTTTAGGGCGCTGATCACAAGCGACGATCATTTCAACCCGATTTAGCATTTCGAGCTTGCTTGTCCATGCTAAAATAAGGATCTGGATCCAAATTCAGTATAAGATCTTAATGATTAGGCCATTTTATAGACAATTTTAGTCTTAAACTGAAGAATTTCAGCCAAATTTTACACCAGTTATCACTAAAATATCCAGTTTAAGGGTATTTTTTGTGAATCAGAGTTAATAATTTGGCTGTTTTCTAACAGATCAATGCCTGAGAGATGCTATGCCTTTTATTTCATCAAGATCAAATGAAAACTTTTCAAGAAATTAGGATTTTAGTTTTCGCCTACATCGCCATCTAACAGCTTATTCCGCATAGCCAATTTAGCCGACTGGGGTCGACTTTTCGAAAGCTCCCAGATCATTCAAATATGGTCAGATCAGCTTGCTTTTTGTTGTTTTTCAGTCAAAATAATCTAAATACTTAGACTAATTTGAAAGATACTGTTTCAAATAAGATTGGGGGTATACTCTGGTGTGACCCCGGTGAGCAATTGCTTCCGGAGGTCGTAGTACAGTAAGAAGTAGTTCTTTAGAACTGCAGTGCTTTAAATATAAGCTAATAAGTGTCTCTTAAGAACTTGACAGGCTGAATAATTGCATATTTTCAAGTTATTGTGTGTATTCTCTGCCCATTGGGGTCATTTTTTGTGACTCTCTTGCAGGACTACTTCCTCTGGTGGATGTTGGGAAATATGTGTGTGGAGCGTCAGAATGGCCCAAATTTAAAGCGAAAATAGACGGTGTGTACATACTTTTGTATGTAGCGAAAAAAGTCAACGTTCTTGACCTTGTTTTCTGGTGATCTAGAGACTGTGTTTGGACTAAATATGAACGTGTTAAGAGGGTATAACCCAAATCTATGCCTGGAAGTAGCTATGGGATGCAGAAAATGCCTGTTTTTACATAGAATAAAGAAGGGCAAAAGTGACCGGGCTCACACCTATAACAGAAACTGTTAAAATGGAATATCTTCAAAACGGTAAGGATTACTGCCCTGAAATTTCACATGTTGGTAATTTATGACTAAAGAAGCTTGCACATGAGAGAGTTTTCAACAGATCTCAGTAAATTTGAAGAAATTGAGATTTTTAAAAAAAATGTGTTAAACGGTTCAGTATAAAGACCTCTCCTGCACTTATATCAGACTATTTGGCCTTGATAGGCTCTGTGATCTGGATCTAAACAGCATAGAACAACCCGGCTGAGTATATTTTTGTTGAATTTCAAGCATTTTTTATTAAATTGAGAAATTTTGGCTAATGACGGGCAACTTTGAAGTGTCGGTATTGCCCGAAAGCCTTCCTAAAATTGCCTTAGGCTACTTTTTGACATCTCCCTGCTGGAGAAATATCTTTTTCTGGAATCAAAGGTCCCTCATATGTATCAAATTTGGCAAAGTAAAGTATTTCGTGAAGTTTCGGACATATTCCAGCATTTAGCATCTCATAAATTTAGCTTGAAGCGCATAAATCGCAGTTTTTCATTGGATCTAGCCGCGCGACCGACTCTTTCGGTGCTTCCTGTCATTTTATTTGGCTCTTCCAATGTGTTTTCTTACATAATTTCCAAGATCTAATATTCATCTCAATCAAATTTGCATTTTCAGAGTGTCTCTTTCTAGTTTTATTGCATTTTTTCTACATTTAATAACTTTAACAGTGCAGAGCTCTACATAAATTGTAACCGCTAAAGATTGTTCATCAAGCATGCAAAGCGGGCGACTCTTAACCCTTATTTGTAGCTTCAGACAGACGCGACTGTAATTTCTGTGGCTGCTAAGCAAGGGAAAAGAATGCTATTTCTATTTCTGAAATCTATTTGTATCTGCTGGCATTGAGTTTTGAAGTTTGAGTGCCCTCTGTTATGGGGTTCTTTGAATATGGTGAAGCTAAGTTGGTCAGATGACTTTAGAAAGGTAACAAAGCATTGTTTTTATTGTGAATTTCTCATAACTTGACAGTTTCACTAAAGAAACAACAATATTTAGCTAAATCATAACATAACCACTCAAATTAGAGTTCTGAACATGTATCTTAAAGCATTTTTCAAGGATTTTTGTATATTTTATGTGGTTTCCCTGTTTTTCAGGCCTTGGCGGCACATCACGAAGGACACATTTTTTCCATAGTTTGGCTTTGTGTGGCATATTCTTTGAGCCGGTTCTTTGCACTGGGGTAGGAACCATGTACAACACCACTGAGCATGACAGGAAATACCAGCCGGTCTATGGTGAAAAGGCTTTTGCGGCTACTCGGTGCTGCTTCCGCCGAAGCCGGCTACATGCGGCCGAGATCTTCGATTAATGCTGACAGTGACTGAAGGTATGCAAACCATAGGAAGCAATGTCCTTTTATGCTAAAATTAACCCTGCACTGTTGAGTGAAATCTGATTGGGCAGTCTTTTTCTGCTTCTTGTGCTTGAAATACCCTTCTGGAAAGGAGAGGTGCCTGTCGCGGGGGCATGAAAGCCGACTCATACCGTACATCTTCTTTAGGGCGCTGATCACAAGCGACGATCATTTCAACCCGATTTAGCATTTCGAGCTTGCTTGTCCATGCTAAAATAAGGATCTGGATCCAAATTCAGTATAAGATCTTAATGATTAGGCCATTTTATAGACAATTTTAGTCTTAAACTGAAGAATTTCAGCCAAATTTTACACCAGTTATCACTAAAATATCCAGTTTAAGGGTATTTTTTGTGAATCAGAGTTAATAATTTGGCTGTTTTCTAACAGATCAATGCCTGAGAGATGCTATGCCTTTTATTTCATCAAGATCAAATGAAAACTTTTCAAGAAATTAGGATTTTAGTTTTCGCCTACATCGCCATCTAACAGCTTATTCCGCATAGCCAATTTAGCCGACTGGGGTCGACTTTTCGAAAGCTCCCAGATCATTCAAATATGGTCAGATCAGCTTGCTTTTTGTTGTTTTTCAGTCAAAATAATCTAAATACTTAGACTAATTTGAAAGATACTGTTTCAAATAAGATTGGGGGTATACTCTGGTGTGACCCCGGTGAGCAATTGCTTCCGGAGGTCGTAGTACAGTAAGAAGTAGTTCTTTAGAACTGCAGTGCTTTAAATATAAGCTAATAAGTGTCTCTTAAGAACTTGACAGGCTGAATAATTGCATATTTTCAAGTTATTGTGTGTATTCTCTGCCCATTGGGGTCATTTTTTGTGACTCTCTTGCAGGACTACTTCCTCTGGTGGATGTTGGGAAATATGTGTGTGGAGCGTCAGAATGGCCCAAATTTAAAGCGAAAATAGACGGTGTGTACATACTTTTGTATGTAGCGAAAAAAGTCAACGTTCTTGACCTTGTTTTCTGGTGATCTAGAGACTGTGTTTGGACTAAATATGAACGTGTTAAGAGGGTATAACCCAAATCTATGCCTGGAAGTAGCTATGGGATGCAGAAAATGCCTGTTTTTACATAGAATAAAGAAGGGCAAAAGTGACCGGGCTCACACCTTATTATAACAGAAACTGTTAAAATGGAATATCTTCAAAACGGTAAGGATTACTGCCCTGAAATTTCACATGTTGGTAATTTATGACTAAAGAAGCTTGCACATGAGAGAGTTTTCAACAGATCTCAGTAAATTTGAAGAAATTGAGATTTTTAAAAAAAATGTGTTAAACGGTTCAGTATAAAGACCTCTCCTGCACTTATATCAGACTATTTGGCCTTGATAGGCTCTGTGATCTGGATCTAAACAGCATAGAACAACCCGGCTGAGTATATTTTTGTTGAATTTCAAGCATTTTTTATTAAATTGAGAAATTTTGGCTAATGACGGGCAACTTTGAAGTGTCGGTATTGCCCGAAAGCCTTCCTAAAATTGCCTTAGGCTACTTTTTGACATCTCCCTGCTGGAGAAATATCTTTTTCTGGAATCAAAGGTCCCTCATATGTATCAAATTTGGCAAAGTAAAGTATTTCGTGAAGTTTCGGACATATTCCAGCATTTAGCATCTCATAAATTTAGCTTGAAGCGCATAAATCGCAGTTTTTCATTGGATCTAGCCGCGCGACCGACTCTTTCGGTGCTTCCTGTCATTTTATTTGGCTCTTCCAATGTGTTTTCTTACATAATTTCCAAGATCTAATATTCATCTCAATCAAATTTGCATTTTCAGAGTGTCTCTTTCTAGTTTTATTGCATTTTTTCTACATTTAATAACTTTAACAGTGCAGAGCTCTACATAAATTGTAACCGCTAAAGATTGTTCATCAAGCATGCAAAGCGGGCGACTCTTAACCCTTATTTGTAGCTTCAGACAGACGCGACTGTAATTTCTGTGGCTGCTAAGCAAGGGAAAAGAATGCTATTTCTATTTCTGAAATCTATTTGTATCTGCTGGCATTGAGTTTTGAAGTTTGAGTGCCCTCTGTTATGGGGTTCTTTGAATATGGTGAAGCTAAGTTGGTCAGATGACTTTAGAAAGGTAACAAAGCATTGTTTTTATTGTGAATTTCTCATAACTTGACAGTTTCACTAAAG
This sequence comes from Azorinus chamasolen, assembly GCA_963576725.1. Lineage (NCBI taxonomy): Eukaryota > Metazoa > Mollusca > Bivalvia > Cardiida > Solecurtidae > Azorinus > Azorinus chamasolen. Next base: position 22,214,149 of record OY755252.1, read on the forward strand.
AAACAACAATATTTAGCTAAATCATAACATAAACACTCAAATTAGAGTTCTGAACATGTATCTTAAAGCATTTTTCAAGGATTTTTGTATATTTTATGTGGTTTCCCTGTTTTTCAGGCCTTGGCGGCACATCACGAAGGACACATTTTTTCCATAGTTTGGCTTTGTGTGGCATATTCTTTGAGCCGGTTCTTTGCACTGGGGTAGGAACCATGTACAACACCACTGAGCATGACAGGAAATACCAGCCGGTCTATGGTGAAAAGGCTTTTGCGGCTACTCGGTGCTGCTTCCGCCGAAGCCGGCTACATGCGGCCGAGATCTTCGATTAATGCTGACAGTGACTGAAGGTATGCAAACCATAGGAAGCAATGTCCTTTTATGCTAAAATTAACCCTGCACTGTTGAGTGAAATCTGATTGGGCAGTCTTTTTCTGCTTCTTGTGCTTGAAATACCCTTCTGGAAAGGAGAGGTGCCTGTCGCGGGGGCATGAAAGCCGACTCATACCGTACATCTTCTTTAGGGCGCTGATCACAAGCGACGATCATTTCAACCCGATTTAGCATTTCGAGCTTGCTTGTCCATGCTAAAATAAGGATCTGGATCCAAATTCAGTATAAGATCTTAATGATTAGGCCATTTTATAGACAATTTTAGTCTTAAACTGAAGAATTTCAGCCAAATTTTACACCAGTTATCACTAAAATATCCAGTTTAAGGGTATTTTTTGTGAATCAGAGTTAATAATTTGGCTGTTTTCTAACAGATCAATGCCTGAGAGATGCTATGCCTTTTATTTCATCAAGATCAAATGAAAACTTTTCAAGAAATTAGGATTTTAGTTTTCGCCTACATCGCCATCTAACAGCTTATTCCGCATAGCCAATTTAGCCGACTGGGGTCGACTTTTCGAAAGCTCCCAGATCATTCAAATATGGTCAGATCAGCTTGCTTTTTGTTGTTTTTCAGTCAAAATAATCTAAATACTTAGACTAATTTGAAAGATACTGTTTCAAATAAGATTGGGGGTATACTCTGGTGTGACCCCGGTGAGCAATTGCTTCCGGAGGTCGTAGTACAGTAAGAAGTAGTTCTTTAGAACTGCAGTGCTTTAAATATAAGCTAATAAGTGTCTCTTAAGAACTTGACAGGCTGAATAATTGCATATTTTCAAGTTATTGTGTGTATTCTCTGCCCATTGGGGTCATTTTTTGTGACTCTCTTGCAGGACTACTTCCTCTGGTGGATGTTGGGAAATATGTGTGTGGAGCGTCAGAATGGCCCAAATTTAAAGCGAAAATAGACGGTGTGTACATACTTTTGTATGTAGCGAAAAAAGTCAACGTTCTTGACCTTGTTTTCTGGTGATCTAGAGACTGTGTTTGGACTAAATATGAACGTGTTAAGAGGGTATAACCCAAATCTATGCCTGGAAGTAGCTATGGGATGCAGAAAATGCCTGTTTTTACATAGAATAAAGAAGGGCAAAAGTGACCGGGCTCACACCTATAACAGAAACTGTTAAAATGGAATATCTTCAAAACGGTAAGGATTACTGCCCTGAAATTTCACATGTTGGTAATTTATGACTAAAGAAGCTTGCACATGAGAGAGTTTTCAACAGATCTCAGTAAATTTGAAGAAATTGAGATTTTTAAAAAAAATGTGTTAAACGGTTCAGTATAAAGACCTCTCCTGCACTTATATCAGACTATTTGGCCTTGATAGGCTCTGTGATCTGGATCTAAACAGCATAGAACAACCCGGCTGAGTATATTTTTGTTGAATTTCAAGCATTTTTTATTAAATTGAGAAATTTTGGCTAATGACGGGCAACTTTGAAGTGTCGGTATTGCCCGAAAGCCTTCCTAAAATTTCCTTAGGCTACTTTTTGACATCTCCCTGCTGGAGAAATATCTTTTTCTGGAATCAAAGGTCCCTCATATGTATCAAATTTGGCAAAGTAAAGTATTTCGTGAAGTTTCGGACATATTCCAGCATTTAGCATCTCATAAATTTAGCTTGAAGCGCATAAATCGCAGTTTTTCATTGGATCTAGCCGCGCGACCGACTCTTTCGGTGCTTCCTGTCATTTTATTTGGCTCTTCCAATGTGTTTTCTTACATAATTTCCAAGATCTAATATTCATCTCAATCAAATTTGCATTTTCAGAGTGTCTCTTTCTAGTTTTATTGCATTTTTTCTACATTTAATAACTTTAACAGTGCAGAGCTCTACATAAATTGTAACCGCTAAAGATTGTTCATCAAGCATGCAAAGCGGGCGACTCTTAACCCTTATTTGTAGCTTCAGACAGACGCGACTGTAATTTCTGTGGCTGCTAAGCAAGGGAAAAGAATGCTATTTCTATTTCTGAAATCTATTTGTATCTGCTGGCATTGAGTTTTGAAGTTTGAGTGCCCTCTGTTATGGGGTTCTTTGAATATGGTGAAGCTAAGTTGGTCAGATGACTTTAGAAAGGTAACAAAGCATTGTTTTTATTGTGAATTTCTCATAACTTGACAGTTTCACTAAAGAAACAACAATATTTAGCTAAATCATAACATAACCACTCAAATTAGAGTTCTGAACATGTATCTTAAAGCATTTTTCAAGGATTTTTGTATATTTTATGTGGTTTCCCTGTTTTTCAGGCCTTGGCGGCACATCACGAAGGACACATTTTTTCCATAGTTTGGCTTTGTGTGGCATATTCTTTGAGCCGGTTCTTTGCACTGGGGTAGGAACCATGTACAACACCACTGAGCATGACAGGAAATACCAGCCGGTCTATGGTGAAAAGGCTTTTGCGGCTACTCGGTGCTGCTTCCGCCGAAGCCGGCTACATGCGGCCGAGATCTTCGATTAATGCTGACAGTGACTGAAGGTATGCAAACCATAGGAAGCAATGTCCTTTTATGCTAAAATTAACCCTGCACTGTTGAGTGAAATCTGATTGGGCAGTCTTTTTCTGCTTCTTGTGCTTGAAATACCCTTCTGGAAAGGAGAGGTGCCTGTCGCGGGGGCATGAAAGCCGACTCATACCGTACATCTTCTTTAGGGCGCTGATCACAAGCGACGATCATTTCAACCCGATTTAGCATTTCGAGCTTGCTTGTCCATGCTAAAATAAGGATCTGGATCCAAATTCAGTATAAGATCTTAATGATTAGGCCATTTTATAGACAATTTTAGTCTTAAACTGAAGAATTTCAGCCAAATTTTACACCAGTTATCACTAAAATATCCAGTTTAAGGGTATTTTTTGTGAATCAGAGTTAATAATTTGGCTGTTTTCTAACAGATCAATGCCTGAGAGATGCTATGCCTTTTATTTCATCAAGATCAAATGAAAACTTTTCAAGAAATTAGGATTTTAGTTTTCGCCTACATCGCCATCTAACAGCTTATTCCGCATAGCCAATTTAGCCGACTGGGGTCGACTTTTCGAAAGCTCCCAGATCATTCAAATATGGTCAGATCAGCTTGCTTTTTGTTGTTTTTCAGTCAAAATAATCTAAATACTTAGACTAATTTGAAAGATACTGTTTCAAATAAGATTGGGGGTATACTCTGGTGTGACCCCGGTGAGCAATTGCTTCCGGAGGTCGTAGTACAGTAAGAAGTAGTTCTTTAGAACTGCAGTGCTTTAAATATAAGCTAATAAGTGTCTCTTAAGAACTTGACAGGCTGAATAATTGCATATTTTCAAGTTATTGTGTGTATTCTCTGCCCATTGGGGTCATTTTTTGTGACTCTCTTGCAGGACTACTTCCTCTGGTGGATGTTGGGAAATATGTGTGTGGAGCGTCAGAATGGCCCAAATTTAAAGCGAAAATAGACGGTGTGTACATACTTTTGTATGTAGCGAAAAAAGTCAACGTTCTTGACCTTGTTTTCTGGTGATCTAGAGACTGTGTTTGGACTAAATATGAACGTGTTAAGAGGGTATAACCCAAATCTATGCCTGGAAGTAGCTATGGGATGCAGAAAATGCCTGTTTTTACATAGAATAAAGAAGGGCAAAAGTGACCGGGCTCACACCTTATTATAACAGAAACTGTTAAAATGGAATATCTTCAAAACGGTAAGGATTACTGCCCTGAAATTTCACATGTTGGTAATTTATGACTAAAGAAGCTTGCACATGAGAGAGTTTTCAACAGATCTCAGTAAATTTGAAGAAATTGAGATTTTTAAAAAAAATGTGTTAAACGGTTCAGTATAAAGACCTCTCCTGCACTTATATCAGACTATTTGGCCTTGATAGGCTCTGTGATCTGGATCTAAACAGCATAGAACAACCCGGCTGAGTATATTTTTGTTGAATTTCAAGCATTTTTTATTAAATTGAGAAATTTTGGCTAATGACGGGCAACTTTGAAGTGTCGGTATTGCCCGAAAGCCTTCCTAAAATTGCCTTAGGCTACTTTTTGACATCTCCCTGCTGGAGAAATATCTTTTTCTGGAATCAAAGGTCCCTCATATGTATCAAATTTGGCAAAGTAAAGTATTTCGTGAAGTTTCGGACATATTCCAGCATTTAGCATCTCATAAATTTAGCTTGAAGCGCATAAATCGCAGTTTTTCATTGGATCTAGCCGCGCGACCGACTCTTTCGGTGCTTCCTGTCATTTTATTTGGCTCTTCCAATGTGTTTTCTTACATAATTTCCAAGATCTAATATTCATCTCAATCAAATTTGCATTTTCAGAGTGTCTCTTTCTAGTTTTATTGCATTTTTTCTACATTTAATAACTTTAACAGTGCAGAGCTCTACATAAATTGTAACCGCTAAAGATTGTTCATCAAGCATGCAAAGCGGGCGACTCTTAACCCTTATTTGTAGCTTCAGACAGACGCGACTGTAATTTCTGTGGCTGCTAAGCAAGGGAAAAGAATGCTATTTCTATTTCTGAAATCTATTTGTATCTGCTGGCATTGAGTTTTGAAGTTTGAGTGCCCTCTGTTATGGGGTTCTTTGAATATGGTGAAGCTAAGTTGGTCAGATGACTTTAGAAAGGTAACAAAGCATTGTTTTTATTGTGAATTTCTCATAACTTGACAGTTTCACTAAAGAAACAACAATATTTAGCTAAATCATAACATAACCACTCAAATTAGAGTTCTGAACATGTATCTTAAAGCATTTTTCAAGGATTTTTGTATATTTTATGTGGTTTCCCTGTTTTTCAGGCCTTGGCGGCACATCACGAAGGACACATTTTTTCCATAGTTTGGCTTTGTGTGGCATATTCTTTGAGCCGGTTCTTTGCACTGGGGTAGGAACCATGTACAACACCACTGAGCATGACAGGAAATACCAGCCGGTCTATGGTGAAAAGGCTTTTGCGGCTACTCGGTGCTGCTTCCGCCGAAGCCGGCTACATGCGGCCGAGATCTTCGATTAATGCTGACAGTGACTGAAGGTATGCAAACCATAGGAAGCAATGTCCTTTTATGCTAAAATTAACCCTGCACTGTTGAGTGAAATCTGATTGGGCAGTCTTTTTCTGCTTCTTGTGCTTGAAATACCCTTCTGGAAAGGAGAGGTGCCTGTCGCGGGGGCATGAAAGCCGACTCATACCGTACATCTTCTTTAGGGCGCTGATCACAAGCGACGATCATTTCAACCCGATTTAGCATTTCGAGCTTGCTTGTCCATGCTAAAATAAGGATCTGGATCCAAATTCAGTATAAGATCTTAATGATTAGGCCATTTTATAGACAATTTTAGTCTTAAACTGAAGAATTTCAGCCAAATTTTACACCAGTTATCACTAAAATATCCAGTTTAAGGGTATTTTTTGTGAATCAGAGTTAATAATTTGGCTGTTTTCTAACAGATCAATGCCTGAGAGATGCTATGCCTTTTATTTCATCAAGATCAAATGAAAACTTTTCAAGAAATTAGGATTTTAGTTTTCGCCTACATCGCCATCTAACAGCTTATTCCGCATAGCCAATTTAGCCGACTGGGGTCGACTTTTCGAAAGCTCCCAGATCATTCAAATATGGTCAGATCAGCTTGCTTTTTGTTGTTTTTCAGTCAAAATAATCTAAATACTTAGACTAATTTGAAAGATACTGTTTCAAATAAGATTGGGGGTATACTCTGGTGTGACCCCGGTGAGCAATTGCTTCCGGAGGTCGTAGTACAGTAAGAAGTAGTTCTTTAGAACTGCAGTGCTTTAAATATAAGCTAATAAGTGTCTCTTAAGAACTTGACAGGCTGAATAATTGCATATTTTCAAGTTATTGTGTGTATTCTCTGCCCATTGGGGTCATTTTTTGTGACTCTCTTGCAGGACTACTTCCTCTGGTGGATGTTGGGAAATATGTGTGTGGAGCGTCAGAATGGCCCAAATTTAAAGCGAAAATAGACGGTGTGTACATACTTTTGTATGTAGCGAAAAAAGTCAACGTTCTTGACCTTGTTTTCTGGTGATCTAGAGACTGTGTTTGGACTAAATATGAACGTGTTAAGAGGGTATAACCCAAATCTATGCCTGGAAGTAGCTATGGGATGCAGAAAATGCCTGTTTTTACATAGAATAAAGAAGGGCAAAAGTGACCGGGCTCACACCTTATTATAACAGAAACTGTTAAAATGGAATATCTTCAAAACGGTAAGGATTACTGCCCTGAAATTTCACATGTTGGTAATTTATGACTAAAGAAGCTTGCACATGAGAGAGTTTTCAACAGATCTCAGTAAATTTGAAGAAATTGAGATTTTTAAAAAAAATGTGTTAAACGGTTCAGTATAAAGACCTCTCCTGCACTTATATCAGACTATTTGGCCTTGATAGGCTCTGTGATCTGGATCTAAACAGCATAGAACAACCCGGCTGAGTATATTTTTGTTGAATTTCAAGCATTTTTTATTAAATTGAGAAATTTTGGCTAATGACGGGCAACTTTGAAGTGTCGGTATTGCCCGAAAGCCTTCCTAAAATTGCCTTAGGCTACTTTTTGACATCTCCCTGCTGGAGAAATATCTTTTTCTGGAATCAAAGGTCCCTCATATGTATCAAATTTGGCAAAGTAAAGTATTTCGTGAAGTTTCGGACATATTCCAGCATTTAGCATCTCATAAATTTAGCTTGAAGCGCATAAATCGCAGTTTTTCATTGGATCTAGCCGCGCGACCGACTCTTTCGGTGCTTCCTGTCATTTTATTTGGCTCTTCCAATGTGTTTTCTTACATAATTTCCAAGATCTAATATTCATCTCAATCAAATTTGCATTTTCAGAGTGTCTCTTTCTAGTTTTATTGCATTTTTTCTACATTTAATAACTTTAACAGTGCAGAGCTCTACATAAATTGTAACCGCTAAAGATTGTTCATCAAGCATGCAAAGCGGGCGACTCTTAACCCTTATTTGTAGCTTCAGACAGACGCGACTGTAATTTCTGTGGCTGCTAAGCAAGGGAAAAGAATGCTATTTCTATTTCTGAAATCTATTTGTATCTGCTGGCATTGAGTTTTGAAGTTTGAGTGCCCTCTGTTATGGGGTTCTTTGAATATGGTGAAGCTAAGTTGGTCAGATGACTTTAGAAAGGTAACAAAGCATTGTTTTTATTGTGAATTTCTCATAACTTGACAGTTTCACTAAAGAAACAACAATATTTAGCTAAATCATAACATAACCACTCAAATTAGAGTTCTGAACATGTATCTTAAAGCATTTTTCAAGGATTTTTGTATATTTTATGTGGTTTCCCTGTTTTTCAGGCCTTGGCGGCACATCACGAAGGACACATTTTTTCCATAGTTTGGCTTTGTGTGGCATATTCTTTGAGCCGGTTCTTTGCACTGGGGTAGGAACCATGTACAACACCACTGAGCATGACAGGAAATACCAGCCGGTCTATGGTGAAAAGGCTTTTGCGGCTACTCGGTGCTGCTTCCGCCGAAGCCGGCTACATGCGGCCGAGATCTTCGATTAATGCTGACAGTGACTGAAGGTATGCAAACCATAGGAAGCAATGTCCTTTTATGCTAAAATTAACCCTGCACTGTTGAGTGAAATCTGATTGGGCAGTCTTTTTCTGCTTCTTGTGCTTGAAATACCCTTCTGGAAAGGAGAGGTGCCTGTCGCGGGGGCATGAAAGCCGACTCATACCGTACATCTTCTTTAGGGCGCTGATCACAAGCGACGATCATTTCAACCCGATTTAGCATTTCGAGCTTGCTTGTCCATGCTAAAATAAGGATCTGGATCCAAATTCAGTATAAGATCTTAATGATTAGGCCATTTTATAGACAATTTTAGTCTTAAACTGAAGAATTTCAGCCAAATTTTACACCAGTTATCACTAAAATATCCAGTTTAAGGGTATTTTTTGTGAATCAGAGTTAATAATTTGGCTGTTTTCTAACAGATCAATGCCTGAGAGATGCTATGCCTTTTATTTCATCAAGATCAAATGAAAACTTTTCAAGAAATTAGGATTTTAGTTTTCGCCTACATCGCCATCTAACAGCTTATTCCGCATAGCCAATTTAGCCGACTGGGGTCGACTTTTCGAAAGCTCCCAGATCATTCAAATATGGTCAGATCAGCTTGCTTTTTGTTGTTTTTCAGTCAAAATAATCTAAATACTTAGACTAATTTGAAAGATACTGTTTCAAATAAGATTGGGGGTATACTCTGGTGTGACCCCGGTGAGCAATTGCTTCCGGAGGTCGTAGTACAGTAAGAAGTAGTTCTTTAGAACTGCAGTGCTTTAAATATAAGCTAATAAGTGTCTCTTAAGAACTTGACAGGCTGAATAATTGCATATTTTCAAGTTATTGTGTGTATTCTCTGCCCATTGGGGTCATTTTTTGTGACTCTCTTGCAGGACTACTTCCTCTGGTGGATGTTGGGAAATATGTGTGTGGAGCGTCAGAATGGCCCAAATTTAAAGCGAAAATAGACGGTGTGTACATACTTTTGTATGTAGCGAAAAAAGTCAACGTTCTTGACCTTGTTTTCTGGTGATCTAGAGACTGTGTTTGGACTAAATATGAACGTGTTAAGAGGGTATAACCCAAATCTATGCCTGGAAGTAGCTATGGGATGCAGAAAATGCCTGTTTTTACATAGAATAAAGAAGGGCAAAAGTGACCGGGCTCACACCTTATTATAACAGAAACTGTTAAAATGGAATATCTTCAAAACGGTAAGGATTACTGCCCTGAAATTTCACATGTTGGTAATTTATGACTAAAGAAGCTTGCACATGAGAGAGTTTTCAACAGATCTCAGTAAATTTGAAGAAATTGAGATTTTTAAAAAAAATGTGTTAAACGGTTCAGTATAAAGACCTCTCCTGCACTTATATCAGACTATTTGGCCTTGATAGGCTCTGTGATCTGGATCTAAACAGCATAGAACAACCCGGCTGAGTATATTTTTGTTGAATTTCAAGCATTTTTTATTAAATTGAGAAATTTTGGCTAATGACGGGCAACTTTGAAGTGTCGGTATTGCCCGAAAGCCTTCCTAAAATTGCCTTAGGCTACTTTTTGACATCTCCCTGCTGGAGAAATATCTTTTTCTGGAATCAAAGGTCCCTCATATGTATCAAATTTGGCAAAGTAAAGTATTTCGTGAAGTTTCGGACATATTCCAGCATTTAGCATCTCATAAATTTAGCTTGAAGCGCATAAATCGCAGTTTTTCATTGGATCTAGCCGCGCGACCGACTCTTTCGGTGCTTCCTGTCATTTTATTTGGCTCTTCCAATGTGTTTTCTTACATAATTTCCAAGATCTAATATTCATCTCAATCAAATTTGCATTTTCAGAGTGTCTCTTTCTAGTTTTATTGCATTTTTTCTACATTTAATAACTTTAACAGTGCAGAGCTCTACATAAATTGTAACCGCTAAAGATTGTTCATCAAGCATGCAAAGCGGGCGACTCTTAACCCTTATTTGTAGCTTCAGACAGACGCGACTGTAATTTCTGTGGCTGCTAAGCAAGGGAAAAGAATGCTATTTCTATTTCTGAAATCTATTTGTATCTGCTGGCATTGAGTTTTGAAGTTTGAGTGCCCTCTGTTATGGGGTTCTTTGAATATGGTGAAGCTAAGTTGGTCAGATGACTTTAGAAAGGTAACAAAGCATTGTTTTTATTGTGAATTTCTCATAACTTGACAGTTTCACTAAAGAAACAACAATATTTAGCTAAATCATAACATAAACACTCAAATTAGAGTTCTGAACATGTATCTTAAAGCATTTTTCAAGGATTTTTGTATATTTTATGTGGTTTCCCTGTTTTTCAGGCCTTGGCGGCACATCACGAAGGACACATTTTTTCCATAGTTTGGCTTTGTGTGGCATATTCTTTGAGCCGGTTCTTTGCACTGGGGTAGGAACCATGTACAACACCACTGAGCATGACAGGAAATACCAGCCGGTCTATGGTGAAAAGGCTTTTGCGGCTACTCGGTGCTGCTTCCGCCGAAGCCGGCTACATGCGGCCGAGATCTTCGATTAATGCTGACAGTGACTGAAGGTATGCAAACCATAGGAAGCAATGTCCTTTTATGCTAAAATTAACCCTGCACTGTTGAGTGAAATCTGATTGGGCAGTCTTTTTCTGCTTCTTGTGCTTGAAATACCCTTCTGGAAAGGAGAGGTGCCTGTCGCGGGGGCATGAAAGCCGACTCATACCGTACATCTTCTTTAGGGCGCTGATCACAAGCGACGATCATTTCAACCCGATTTAGCATTTCGAGCTTGCTTGTCCATGCTAAAATAAGGATCTGGATCCAAATTCAGTATAAGATCTTAATGATTAGGCCATTTTATAGACAATTTTAGTCTTAAACTGAAGAATTTCAGCCAAATTTTACACCAGTTATCACTAAAATATCCAGTTTAAGGGTATTTTTTGTGAATCAGAGTTAATAATTTGGCTGTTTTCTAACAGATCAATGCCTGAGAGATGCTATGCCTTTTATTTCATCAAGATCAAATGAAAACTTTTCAAGAAATTAGGATTTTAGTTTTCGCCTACATCGCCATCTAACAGCTTATTCCGCATAGCCAATTTAGCCGACTGGGGTCGACTTTTCGAAAGCTCCCAGATCATTCAAATATGGTCAGATCAGCTTGCTTTTTGTTGTTTTTCAGTCAAAATAATCTAAATACTTAGACTAATTTGAAAGATACTGTTTCAAATAAGATTGGGGGTATACTCTGGTGTGACCCCGGTGAGCAATTGCTTCCGGAGGTCGTAGTACAGTAAGAAGTAGTTCTTTAGAACTGCAGTGCTTTAAATATAAGCTAATAAGTGTCTCTTAAGAACTTGACAGGCTGAATAATTGCATATTTTCAAGTTATTGTGTGTATTCTCTGCCCATTGGGGTCATTTTTTGTGACTCTCTTGCAGGACTACTTCCTCTGGTGGATGTTGGGAAATATGTGTGTGGAGCGTCAGAATGGCCCAAATTTAAAGCGAAAATAGACGGTGTGTACATACTTTTGTATGTAGCGAAAAAAGTCAACGTTCTTGACCTTGTTTTCTGGTGATCTAGAGACTGTGTTTGGACTAAATATGAACGTGTTAAGAGGGTATAACCCAAATCTATGCCTGGAAGTAGCTATGGGATGCAGAAAATGCCTGTTTTTACATAGAATAAAGAAGGGCAAAAGTGACCGGGCTCACACCTTATTATAACAGAAACTGTTAAAATGGAATATCTTCAAAACGGTAAGGATTACTGCCCTGAAATTTCACATGTTGGTAATTTATGACTAAAGAAGCTTGCACATGAGAGAGTTTTCAACAGATCTCAGTAAATTTGAAGAAATTGAGATTTTTAAAAAAAATGTGTTAAACGGTTCAGTATAAAGACCTCTCCTGCACTTATATCAGACTATTTGGCCTTGATAGGCTCTGTGATCTGGATCTAAACAGCATAGAACAACCCGGCTGAGTATATTTTTGTTGAATTTCAAGCATTTTTTATTAAATTGAGAAATTTTGGCTAATGACGGGCAACTTTGAAGTGTCGGTATTGCCCGAAAGCCTTCCTAAAATTGCCTTAGGCTACTTTTTGACATCTCCCTGCTGGAGAAATATCTTTTTCTGGAATCAAAGGTCCCTCATATGTATCAAATTTGGCAAAGTAAAGTATTTCGTGAAGTTTCGGACATATTCCAGCATTTAGCATCTCATAAATTTAGCTTGAAGCGCATAAATCGCAGTTTTTCATTGGATCTAGCCGCGCGACCGACTCTTTCGGTGCTTCCTGTCATTTTATTTGGCTCTTCCAATGTGTTTTCTTACATAATTTCCAAGATCTAATATTCATCTCAATCAAATTTGCATTTTCAGAGTGTCTCTTTCTAGTTTTATTGCATTTTTTCTACATTTAATAACTTTAACAGTGCAGAGCTCTACATAAATTGTAACCGCTAAAGATTGTTCATCAAGCATGCAAAGCGGGCGACTCTTAACCCTTATTTGTAGCTTCAGACAGACGCGACTGTAATTTCTGTGGCTGCTAAGCAAGGGAAAAGAATGCTATTTCTATTTCTGAAATCTATTTGTATCTGCTGGCATTGAGTTTTGAAGTTTGAGTGCCCTCTGTTATGGGGTTCTTTGAATATGGTGAAGCTAAGTTGGTCAGATGACTTTAGAAAGGTAACAAAGCATTGTTTTTATTGTGAATTTCTCATAACTTGACAGTTTCACTAAAGAAACAACAATATTTAGCTAAATCATAACATAAACACTCAAATTAGAGTTCTGAACATGTATCTTAAAGCATTTTTCAAGGATTTTTGTATATTTTATGTGGTTTCCCTGTTTTTCAGGCCTTGGCGGCACATCACGAAGGACACATTTTTTCCATAGTTTGGCTTTGTGTGGCATATTCTTTGAGCCGGTTCTTTGCACTGGGGTAGGAACCATGTACAACACCACTGAGCATGACAGGAAATACCAGCCGGTCTATGGTGAAAAGGCTTTTGCGGCTACTCGGTGCTGCTTCCGCCGAAGCCGGCTACATGCGGCCGAGATCTTCGATTAATGCTGACAGTGACTGAAGGTATGCAAACCATAGGAAGCAATGTCCTTTTATGCTAAAATTAACCCTGCACTGTTGAGTGAAATCTGATTGGGCAGTCTTTTTCTGCTTCTTGTGCTTGAAATACCCTTCTGGAAAGGAGAGGTGCCTGTCGCGGGGGCATGAAAGCCGACTCATACCGTACATCTTCTTTAGGGCGCTGATCACAAGCGACGATCATTTCAACCCGATTTAGCATTTCGAGCTTGCTTGTCCATGCTAAAATAAGGATCTGGATCCAAATTCAGTATAAGATCTTAATGATTAGGCCATTTTATAGACAATTTTAGTCTTAAACTGAAGAATTTCAGCCAAATTTTACACCAGTTATCACTAAAATATCCAGTTTAAGGGTATTTTTTGTGAATCAGAGTTAATAATTTGGCTGTTTTCTAACAGATCAATGCCTGAGAGATGCTATGCCTTTTATTTCATCAAGATCAAATGAAAACTTTTCAAGAAATTAGGATTTTAGTTTTCGCCTACATCGCCATCTAACAGCTTATTCCGCATAGCCAATTTAGCCGACTGGGGTCGACTTTTCGAAAGCTCCCAGATCATTCAAATATGGTCAGATCAGCTTGCTTTTTGTTGTTTTTCAGTCAAAATAATCTAAATACTTAGACTAATTTGAAAGATACTGTTTCAAATAAGATTGGGGGTATACTCTGGTGTGACCCCGGTGAGCAATTGCTTCCGGAGGTCGTAGTACAGTAAGAAGTAGTTCTTTAGAACTGCAGTGCTTTAAATATAAGCTAATAAGTGTCTCTTAAGAACTTGACAGGCTGAATAATTGCATATTTTCAAGTTATTGTGTGTATTCTCTGCCCATTGGGGTCATTTTTTGTGACTCTCTTGCAGGACTACTTCCTCTGGTGGATGTTGGGAAATATGTGTGTGGAGCGTCAGAATGGCCCAAATTTAAAGCGAAAATAGACGGTGTGTACATACTTTTGTATGTAGCGAAAAAAGTCAACGTTCTTGACCTTGTTTTCTGGTGATCTAGAGACTGTGTTTGGACTAAATATGAACGTGTTAAGAGGGTATAACCCAAATCTATGCCTGGAAGTAGCTATGGGATGCAGAAAATGCCTGTTTTTACATAGAATAAAGAAGGGCAAAAGTGACCGGGCTCACACCTTATTATAACAGAAACTGTTAAAATGGAATATCTTCAAAACGGTAAGGATTACTGCCCTGAAATTTCACATGTTGGTAATTTATGACTAAAGAAGCTTGCACATGAGAGAGTTTTCAACAGATCTCAGTAAATTTGAAGAAATTGAGATTTTTAAAAAAAATGTGTTAAACGGTTCAGTATAAAGACCTCTCCTGCACTTATATCAGACTATTTGGCCTTGATAGGCTCTGTGATCTGGATCTAAACAGCATAGAACAACCCGGCTGAGTATATTTTTGTTGAATTTCAAGCATTTTTTATTAAATTGAGAAATTTTGGCTAATGACGGGCAACTTTGAAGTGTCGGTATTGCCCGAAAGCCTTCCTAAAATTGCCTTAGGCTACTTTTTGACATCTCCCTGCTGGAGAAATATCTTTTTCTGGAATCAAAGGTCCCTCATATGTATCAAATTTGGCAAAGTAAAGTATTTCGTGAAGTGTCGGACATATTCCAGCATTTAGCATCTCATAAATTTAGCTTGAAGCGCATAAATCGCAGTTTTTCATTGGATCTAGCCGCGCGACCGACTCTTTCGGTGCTTCCTGTCATTTTATTTGGCTCTTCCAATGTGTTTTCTTACATAATTTCCAAGATCTAATATTCATCTCAATCAAATTTGCATTTTCAGAGTGTCTCTTTCTAGTTTTATTGCATTTTTTCTACATTTAATAACTTTAACAGTGCAGAGCTCTACATAAATTGTAACCGCTAAAGATTGTTCATCAAGCATGCAAAGCGGGCGACTCTTAACCCTTATTTGTAGCTTCAGACAGACGCGACTGTAATTTCTGTGGCTGCTAAGCAAGGGAAAAGAATGCTATTTCTATTTCTGAAATCTATTTGTATCTGCTGGCATTGAGTTTTGAAGTTTGAGTGCCCTCTGTTATGGGGTTCTTTGAATATGGTGAAGCTAAGTTGGTCAGATGACTTTAGAAAGGTAACAAAGCATTGTTTTTATTGTGAATTTCTCATAACTTGACAGTTTCACTAAAGAAACAACAATATTTAGCTAAATCATAACATAAACACTCAAATTAGAGTTCTGAACATGTATCTTAAAGCATTTTTCAAGGATTTTTGTATATTTTATGTGGTTTCCCTGTTTTTCAGGCCTTGGCGGCACATCACGAAGGACACATTTTTTCCATAGTTTGGCTTTGTGTGGCATATTCTTTGAGCCGGTTCTTTGCACTGGGGTAGGAACCATGTACAACACCACTGAGCATGACAGGAAATACCAGCCGGTCTATGGTGAAAAGGCTTTTGCGGCTACTCGGTGCTGCTTCCGCCGAAGCCGGCTACATGCGGCCGAGATCTTCGATTAATGCTGACAGTGACTGAAGGTATGCAAACCATAGGAAGCAATGTCCTTTTATGCTAAAATTAACCCTGCACTGTTGAGTGAAATCTGATTGGGCAGTCTTTTTCTGCTTCTTGTGCTTGAAATACCCTTCTGGAAAGGAGAGGTGCCTGTCGCGGGGGCATGAAAGCCGACTCATACCGTACATCTTCTTTAGGGCGCTGATCACAAGCGACGATCATTTCAACCCGATTTAGCATTTCGAGCTTGCTTGTCCATGCTAAAATAAGGATCTGGATCCAAATTCAGTATAAGATCTTAATGATTAGGCCATTTTATAGACAATTTTAGTCTTAAACTGAAGAATTTCAGCCAAATTTTACACCAGTTATCACTAAAATATCCAGTTTAAGGGTATTTTTTGTGAATCAGAGTTAATAATTTGGCTGTTTTCTAACAGATCAATGCCTGAGAGATGCTATGCCTTTTATTTCATCAAGATCAAATGAAAACTTTTCAAGAAATTAGGATTTTAGTTTTCGCCTACATCGCCATCTAACAGCTTATTCCGCATAGCCAATTTAGCCGACTGGGGTCGACTTTTCGAAAGCTCCC
This sequence comes from Azorinus chamasolen, assembly GCA_963576725.1. Lineage (NCBI taxonomy): Eukaryota > Metazoa > Mollusca > Bivalvia > Cardiida > Solecurtidae > Azorinus > Azorinus chamasolen. Next base: position 22,230,319 of record OY755252.1, read on the forward strand.
AGATCATTCAAATATGGTCAGATCAGCTTGCTTTTTGTTGTTTTTCAGTCAAAATAATCTAAATACTTAGACTAATTTGAAAGATACTGTTTCAAATAAGATTGGGGGTATACTCTGGTGTGACCCCGGTGAGCAATTGCTTCCGGAGGTCGTAGTACAGTAAGAAGTAGTTCTTTAGAACTGCAGTGCTTTAAATATAAGCTAATAAGTGTCTCTTAAGAACTTGACAGGCTGAATAATTGCATATTTTCAAGTTATTGTGTGTATTCTCTGCCCATTGGGGTCATTTTTTGTGACTCTCTTGCAGGACTACTTCCTCTGGTGGATGTTGGGAAATATGTGTGTGGAGCGTCAGAATGGCCCAAATTTAAAGCGAAAATAGACGGTGTGTACATACTTTTGTATGTAGCGAAAAAAGTCAACGTTCTTGACCTTGTTTTCTGGTGATCTAGAGACTGTGTTTGGACTAAATATGAACGTGTTAAGAGGGTATAACCCAAATCTATGCCTGGAAGTAGCTATGGGATGCAGAAAATGCCTGTTTTTACATAGAATAAAGAAGGGCAAAAGTGACCGGGCTCACACCTTATTATAACAGAAACTGTTAAAATGGAATATCTTCAAAACGGTAAGGATTACTGCCCTGAAATTTCACATGTTGGTAATTTATGACTAAAGAAGCTTGCACATGAGAGAGTTTTCAACAGATCTCAGTAAATTTGAAGAAATTGAGATTTTTAAAAAAAATGTGTTAAACGGTTCAGTATAAAGACCTCTCCTGCACTTATATCAGACTATTTGGCCTTGATAGGCTCTGTGATCTGGATCTAAACAGCATAGAACAACCCGGCTGAGTATATTTTTGTTGAATTTCAAGCATTTTTTATTAAATTGAGAAATTTTGGCTAATGACGGGCAACTTTGAAGTGTCGGTATTGCCCGAAAGCCTTCCTAAAATTGCCTTAGGCTACTTTTTGACATCTCCCTGCTGGAGAAATATCTTTTTCTGGAATCAAAGGTCCCTCATATGTATCAAATTTGGCAAAGTAAAGTATTTCGTGAAGTTTCGGACATATTCCAGCATTTAGCATCTCATAAATTTAGCTTGAAGCGCATAAATCGCAGTTTTTCATTGGATCTAGCCGCGCGACCGACTCTTTCGGTGCTTCCTGTCATTTTATTTGGCTCTTCCAATGTGTTTTCTTACATAATTTCCAAGATCTAATATTCATCTCAATCAAATTTGCATTTTCAGAGTGTCTCTTTCTAGTTTTATTGCATTTTTTCTACATTTAATAACTTTAACAGTGCAGAGCTCTACATAAATTGTAACCGCTAAAGATTGTTCATCAAGCATGCAAAGCGGGCGACTCTTAACCCTTATTTGTAGCTTCAGACAGACGCGACTGTAATTTCTGTGGCTGCTAAGCAAGGGAAAAGAATGCTATTTCTATTTCTGAAATCTATTTGTATCTGCTGGCATTGAGTTTTGAAGTTTGAGTGCCCTCTGTTATGGGGTTCTTTGAATATGGTGAAGCTAAGTTGGTCAGATGACTTTAGAAAGGTAACAAAGCATTGTTTTTATTGTGAATTTCTCATAACTTGACAGTTTCACTAAAGAAACAACAATATTTAGCTAAATCATAACATAAACACTCAAATTAGAGTTCTGAACATGTATCTTAAAGCATTTTTCAAGGATTTTTGTATATTTTATGTGGTTTCCCTGTTTTTCAGGCCTTGGCGGCACATCACGAAGGACACATTTTTTCCATAGTTTGGCTTTGTGTGGCATATTCTTTGAGCCGGTTCTTTGCACTGGGGTAGGAACCATGTACAACACCACTGAGCATGACAGGAAATACCAGCCGGTCTATGGTGAAAAGGCTTTTGCGGCTACTCGGTGCTGCTTCCGCCGAAGCCGGCTACATGCGGCCGAGATCTTCGATTAATGCTGACAGTGACTGAAGGTATGCAAACCATAGGAAGCAATGTCCTTTTATGCTAAAATTAACCCTGCACTGTTGAGTGAAATCTGATTGGGCAGTCTTTTTCTGCTTCTTGTGCTTGAAATACCCTTCTGGAAAGGAGAGGTGCCTGTCGCGGGGGCATGAAAGCCGACTCATACCGTACATCTTCTTTAGGGCGCTGATCACAAGCGACGATCATTTCAACCCGATTTAGCATTTCGAGCTTGCTTGTCCATGCTAAAATAAGGATCTGGATCCAAATTCAGTATAAGATCTTAATGATTAGGCCATTTTATAGACAATTTTAGTCTTAAACTGAAGAATTTCAGCCAAATTTTACACCAGTTATCACTAAAATATCCAGTTTAAGGGTATTTTTTGTGAATCAGAGTTAATAATTTGGCTGTTTTCTAACAGATCAATGCCTGAGAGATGCTATGCCTTTTATTTCATCAAGATCAAATGAAAACTTTTCAAGAAATTAGGATTTTAGTTTTCGCCTACATCGCCATCTAACAGCTTATTCCGCATAGCCAATTTAGCCGACTGGGGTCGACTTTTCGAAAGCTCCCAGATCATTCAAATATGGTCAGATCAGCTTGCTTTTTGTTGTTTTTCAGTCAAAATAATCTAAATACTTAGACTAATTTGAAAGATACTGTTTCAAATAAGATTGGGGGTATACTCTGGTGTGACCCCGGTGAGCAATTGCTTCCGGAGGTCGTAGTACAGTAAGAAGTAGTTCTTTAGAACTGCAGTGCTTTAAATATAAGCTAATAAGTGTCTCTTAAGAACTTGACAGGCTGAATAATTGCATATTTTCAAGTTATTGTGTGTATTCTCTGCCCATTGGGGTCATTTTTTGTGACTCTCTTGCAGGACTACTTCCTCTGGTGGATGTTGGGAAATATGTGTGTGGAGCGTCAGAATGGCCCAAATTTAAAGCGAAAATAGACGGTGTGTACATACTTTTGTATGTAGCGAAAAAAGTCAACGTTCTTGACCTTGTTTTCTGGTGATCTAGAGACTGTGTTTGGACTAAATATGAACGTGTTAAGAGGGTATAACCCAAATCTATGCCTGGAAGTAGCTATGGGATGCAGAAAATGCCTGTTTTTACATAGAATAAAGAAGGGCAAAAGTGACCGGGCTCACACCTATAACAGAAACTGTTAAAATGGAATATCTTCAAAACGGTAAGGATTACTGCCCTGAAATTTCACATGTTGGTAATTTATGACTAAAGAAGCTTGCACATGAGAGAGTTTTCAACAGATCTCAGTAAATTTGAAGAAATTGAGATTTTTAAAAAAAATGTGTTAAACGGTTCAGTATAAAGACCTCTCCTGCACTTATATCAGACTATTTGGCCTTGATAGGCTCTGTGATCTGGATCTAAACAGCATAGAACAACCCGGCTGAGTATATTTTTGTTGAATTTCAAGCATTTTTTATTAAATTGAGAAATTTTGGCTAATGACGGGCAACTTTGAAGTGTCGGTATTGCCCGAAAGCCTTCCTAAAATTGCCTTAGGCTACTTTTTGACATCTCCCTGCTGGAGAAATATCTTTTTCTGGAATCAAAGGTCCCTCATATGTATCAAATTTGGCAAAGTAAAGTATTTCGTGAAGTTTCGGACATATTCCAGCATTTAGCATCTCATAAATTTAGCTTGAAGCGCATAAATCGCAGTTTTTCATTGGATCTAGCCGCGCGACCGACTCTTTCGGTGCTTCCTGTCATTTTATTTGGCTCTTCCAATGTGTTTTCTTACATAATTTCCAAGATCTAATATTCATCTCAATCAAATTTGCATTTTCAGAGTGTCTCTTTCTAGTTTTATTGCATTTTTTCTACATTTAATAACTTTAACAGTGCAGAGCTCTACATAAATTGTAACCGCTAAAGATTGTTCATCAAGCATGCAAAGCGGGCGACTCTTAACCCTTATTTGTAGCTTCAGACAGACGCGACTGTAATTTCTGTGGCTGCTAAGCAAGGGAAAAGAATGCTATTTCTATTTCTGAAATCTATTTGTATCTGCTGGCATTGAGTTTTGAAGTTTGAGTGCCCTCTGTTATGGGGTTCTTTGAATATGGTGAAGCTAAGTTGGTCAGATGACTTTAGAAAGGTAACAAAGCATTGTTTTTATTGTGAATTTCTCATAACTTGACAGTTTCACTAAAGAAACAACAATATTTAGCTAAATCATAACATAAACACTCAAATTAGAGTTCTGAACATGTATCTTAAAGCATTTTTCAAGGATTTTTGTATATTTTATGTGGTTTCCCTGTTTTTCAGGCCTTGGCGGCACATCACGAAGGACACATTTTTTCCATAGTTTGGCTTTGTGTGGCATATTCTTTGAGCCGGTTCTTTGCACTGGGGTAGGAACCATGTACAACACCACTGAGCATGACAGGAAATACCAGCCGGTCTATGGTGAAAAGGCTTTTGCGGCTACTCGGTGCTGCTTCCGCCGAAGCCGGCTACATGCGGCCGAGATCTTCGATTAATGCTGACAGTGACTGAAGGTATGCAAACCATAGGAAGCAATGTCCTTTTATGCTAAAATTAACCCTGCACTGTTGAGTGAAATCTGATTGGGCAGTCTTTTTCTGCTTCTTGTGCTTGAAATACCCTTCTGGAAAGGAGAGGTGCCTGTCGCGGGGGCATGAAAGCCGACTCATACCGTACATCTTCTTTAGGGCGCTGATCACAAGCGACGATCATTTCAACCCGATTTAGCATTTCGAGCTTGCTTGTCCATGCTAAAATAAGGATCTGGATCCAAATTCAGTATAAGATCTTAATGATTAGGCCATTTTATAGACAATTTTAGTCTTAAACTGAAGAATTTCAGCCAAATTTTACACCAGTTATCACTAAAATATCCAGTTTAAGGGTATTTTTTGTGAATCAGAGTTAATAATTTGGCTGTTTTCTAACAGATCAATGCCTGAGAGATGCTATGCCTTTTATTTCATCAAGATCAAATGAAAACTTTTCAAGAAATTAGGATTTTAGTTTTCGCCTACATCGCCATCTAACAGCTTATTCCGCATAGCCAATTTAGCCGACTGGGGTCGACTTTTCGAAAGCTCCCAGATCATTCAAATATGGTCAGATCAGCTTGCTTTTTGTTGTTTTTCAGTCAAAATAATCTAAATACTTAGACTAATTTGAAAGATACTGTTTCAAATAAGATTGGGGGTATACTCTGGTGTGACCCCGGTGAGCAATTGCTTCCGGAGGTCGTAGTACAGTAAGAAGTAGTTCTTTAGAACTGCAGTGCTTTAAATATAAGCTAATAAGTGTCTCTTAAGAACTTGACAGGCTGAATAATTGCATATTTTCAAGTTATTGTGTGTATTCTCTGCCCATTGGGGTCATTTTTTGTGACTCTCTTGCAGGACTACTTCCTCTGGTGGATGTTGGGAAATATGTGTGTGGAGCGTCAGAATGGCCCAAATTTAAAGCGAAAATAGACGGTGTGTACATACTTTTGTATGTAGCGAAAAAAGTCAACGTTCTTGACCTTGTTTTCTGGTGATCTAGAGACTGTGTTTGGACTAAATATGAACGTGTTAAGAGGGTATAACCCAAATCTATGCCTGGAAGTAGCTATGGGATGCAGAAAATGCCTGTTTTTACATAGAATAAAGAAGGGCAAAAGTGACCGGGCTCACACCTTATTATAACAGAAACTGTTAAAATGGAATATCTTCAAAACGGTAAGGATTACTGCCCTGAAATTTCACATGTTGGTAATTTATGACTAAAGAAGCTTGCACATGAGAGAGTTTTCAACAGATCTCAGTAAATTTGAAGAAATTGAGATTTTTAAAAAAAATGTGTTAAACGGTTCAGTATAAAGACCTCTCCTGCACTTATATCAGACTATTTGGCCTTGATAGGCTCTGTGATCTGGATCTAAACAGCATAGAACAACCCGGCTGAGTATATTTTTGTTGAATTTCAAGCATTTTTTATTAAATTGAGAAATTTTGGCTAATGACGGGCAACTTTGAAGTGTCGGTATTGCCCGAAAGCCTTCCTAAAATTGCCTTAGGCTACTTTTTGACATCTCCCTGCTGGAGAAATATCTTTTTCTGGAATCAAAGGTCCCTCATATGTATCAAATTTGGCAAAGTAAAGTATTTCGTGAAGTTTCGGACATATTCCAGCATTTAGCATCTCATAAATTTAGCTTGAAGCGCATAAATCGCAGTTTTTCATTGGATCTAGCCGCGCGACCGACTCTTTCGGTGCTTCCTGTCATTTTATTTGGCTCTTCCAATGTGTTTTCTTACATAATTTCCAAGATCTAATATTCATCTCAATCAAATTTGCATTTTCAGAGTGTCTCTTTCTAGTTTTATTGCATTTTTTCTACATTTAATAACTTTAACAGTGCAGAGCTCTACATAAATTGTAACCGCTAAAGATTGTTCATCAAGCATGCAAAGCGGGCGACTCTTAACCCTTATTTGTAGCTTCAGACAGACGCGACTGTAATTTCTGTGGCTGCTAAGCAAGGGAAAAGAATGCTATTTCTATTTCTGAAATCTATTTGTATCTGCTGGCATTGAGTTTTGAAGTTTGAGTGCCCTCTGTTATGGGGTTCTTTGAATATGGTGAAGCTAAGTTGGTCAGATGACTTTAGAAAGGTAACAAAGCATTGTTTTTATTGTGAATTTCTCATAACTTGACAGTTTCACTAAAGAAACAACAATATTTAGCTAAATCATAACATAAACACTCAAATTAGAGTTCTGAACATGTATCTTAAAGCATTTTTCAAGGATTTTTGTATATTTTATGTGGTTTCCCTGTTTTTCAGGCCTTGGCGGCACATCACGAAGGACACATTTTTTCCATAGTTTGGCTTTGTGTGGCATATTCTTTGAGCCGGTTCTTTGCACTGGGGTAGGAACCATGTACAACACCACTGAGCATGACAGGAAATACCAGCCGGTCTATGGTGAAAAGGCTTTTGCGGCTACTCGGTGCTGCTTCCGCCGAAGCCGGCTACATGCGGCCGAGATCTTCGATTAATGCTGACAGTGACTGAAGGTATGCAAACCATAGGAAGCAATGTCCTTTTATGCTAAAATTAACCCTGCACTGTTGAGTGAAATCTGATTGGGCAGTCTTTTTCTGCTTCTTGTGCTTGAAATACCCTTCTGGAAAGGAGAGGTGCCTGTCGCGGGGGCATGAAAGCCGACTCATACCGTACATCTTCTTTAGGGCGCTGATCACAAGCGACGATCATTTCAACCCGATTTAGCATTTCGAGCTTGCTTGTCCATGCTAAAATAAGGATCTGGATCCAAATTCAGTATAAGATCTTAATGATTAGGCCATTTTATAGACAATTTTAGTCTTAAACTGAAGAATTTCAGCCAAATTTTACACCAGTTATCACTAAAATATCCAGTTTAAGGGTATTTTTTGTGAATCAGAGTTAATAATTTGGCTGTTTTCTAACAGATCAATGCCTGAGAGATGCTATGCCTTTTATTTCATCAAGATCAAATGAAAACTTTTCAAGAAATTAGGATTTTAGTTTTCGCCTACATCGCCATCTAACAGCTTATTCCGCATAGCCAATTTAGCCGACTGGGGTCGACTTTTCGAAAGCTCCCAGATCATTCAAATATGGTCAGATCAGCTTGCTTTTTGTTGTTTTTCAGTCAAAATAATCTAAATACTTAGACTAATTTGAAAGATACTGTTTCAAATAAGATTGGGGGTATACTCTGGTGTGACCCCGGTGAGCAATTGCTTCCGGAGGTCGTAGTACAGTAAGAAGTAGTTCTTTAGAACTGCAGTGCTTTAAATATAAGCTAATAAGTGTCTCTTAAGAACTTGACAGGCTGAATAATTGCATATTTTCAAGTTATTGTGTGTATTCTCTGCCCATTGGGGTCATTTTTTGTGACTCTCTTGCAGGACTACTTCCTCTGGTGGATGTTGGGAAATATGTGTGTGGAGCGTCAGAATGGCCCAAATTTAAAGCGAAAATAGACGGTGTGTACATACTTTTGTATGTAGCGAAAAAAGTCAACGTTCTTGACCTTGTTTTCTGGTGATCTAGAGACTGTGTTTGGACTAAATATGAACGTGTTAAGAGGGTATAACCCAAATCTATGCCTGGAAGTAGCTATGGGATGCAGAAAATGCCTGTTTTTACATAGAATAAAGAAGGGCAAAAGTGACCGGGCTCACACCTTATTATAACAGAAACTGTTAAAATGGAATATCTTCAAAACGGTAAGGATTACTGCCCTGAAATTTCACATGTTGGTAATTTATGACTAAAGAAGCTTGCACATGAGAGAGTTTTCAACAGATCTCAGTAAATTTGAAGAAATTGAGATTTTTAAAAAAAATGTGTTAAACGGTTCAGTATAAAGACCTCTCCTGCACTTATATCAGACTATTTGGCCTTGATAGGCTCTGTGATCTGGATCTAAACAGCATAGAACAACCCGGCTGAGTATATTTTTGTTGAATTTCAAGCATTTTTTATTAAATTGAGAAATTTTGGCTAATGACGGGCAACTTTGAAGTGTCGGTATTGCCCGAAAGCCTTCCTAAAATTGCCTTAGGCTACTTTTTGACATCTCCCTGCTGGAGAAATATCTTTTTCTGGAATCAAAGGTCCCTCATATGTATCAAATTTGGCAAAGTAAAGTATTTCGTGAAGTTTCGGACATATTCCAGCATTTAGCATCTCATAAATTTAGCTTGAAGCGCATAAATCGCAGTTTTTCATTGGATCTAGCCGCGCGACCGACTCTTTCGGTGCTTCCTGTCATTTTATTTGGCTCTTCCAATGTGTTTTCTTACATAATTTCCAAGATCTAATATTCATCTCAATCAAATTTGCATTTTCAGAGTGTCTCTTTCTAGTTTTATTGCATTTTTTCTACATTTAATAACTTTAACAGTGCAGAGCTCTACATAAATTGTAACCGCTAAAGATTGTTCATCAAGCATGCAAAGCGGGCGACTCTTAACCCTTATTTGTAGCTTCAGACAGACGCGACTGTAATTTCTGTGGCTGCTAAGCAAGGGAAAAGAATGCTATTTCTATTTCTGAAATCTATTTGTATCTGCTGGCATTGAGTTTTGAAGTTTGAGTGCCCTCTGTTATGGGGTTCTTTGAATATGGTGAAGCTAAGTTGGTCAGATGACTTTAGAAAGGTAACAAAGCATTGTTTTTATTGTGAATTTCTCATAACTTGACAGTTTCACTAAAGAAACAACAATATTTAGCTAAATCATAACATAAACACTCAAATTAGAGTTCTGAACATGTATCTTAAAGCATTTTTCAAGGATTTTTGTATATTTTATGTGGTTTCCCTGTTTTTCAGGCCTTGGCGGCACATCACGAAGGACACATTTTTTCCATAGTTTGGCTTTGTGTGGCATATTCTTTGAGCCGGTTCTTTGCACTGGGGTAGGAACCATGTACAACACCACTGAGCATGACAGGAAATACCAGCCGGTCTATGGTGAAAAGGCTTTTGCGGCTACTCGGTGCTGCTTCCGCCGAAGCCGGCTACATGCGGCCGAGATCTTCGATTAATGCTGACAGTGACTGAAGGTATGCAAACCATAGGAAGCAATGTCCTTTTATGCTAAAATTAACCCTGCACTGTTGAGTGAAATCTGATTGGGCAGTCTTTTTCTGCTTCTTGTGCTTGAAATACCCTTCTGGAAAGGAGAGGTGCCTGTCGCGGGGGCATGAAAGCCGACTCATACCGTACATCTTCTTTAGGGCGCTGATCACAAGCGACGATCATTTCAACCCGATTTAGCATTTCGAGCTTGCTTGTCCATGCTAAAATAAGGATCTGGATCCAAATTCAGTATAAGATCTTAATGATTAGGCCATTTTATAGACAATTTTAGTCTTAAACTGAAGAATTTCAGCCAAATTTTACACCAGTTATCACTAAAATATCCAGTTTAAGGGTATTTTTTGTGAATCAGAGTTAATAATTTGGCTGTTTTCTAACAGATCAATGCCTGAGAGATGCTATGCCTTTTATTTCATCAAGATCAAATGAAAACTTTTCAAGAAATTAGGATTTTAGTTTTCGCCTACATCGCCATCTAACAGCTTATTCCGCATAGCCAATTTAGCCGACTGGGGTCGACTTTTCGAAAGCTCCCAGATCATTAAAATATGGTCAGATCAGCTTGCTTTTTGTTGTTTTTCAGTCAAAATAATCTAAATACTTAGACTAATTTGAAAGATACTGTTTCAAATAAGATTGGGGGTATACTCTGGTGTGACCCCGGTGAGCAATTGCTTCCGGAGGTCGTAGTACAGTAAGAAGTAGTTCTTTAGAACTGCAGTGCTTTAAATATAAGCTAATAAGTGTCTCTTAAGAACTTGACAGGCTGAATAATTGCATATTTTCAAGTTATTGTGTGTATTCTCTGCCCATTGGGGTCATTTTTTGTGACTCTCTTGCAGGACTACTTCCTCTGGTGGATGTTGGGAAATATGTGTGTGGAGCGTCAGAATGGCCCAAATTTAAAGCGAAAATAGACGGTGTGTACATACTTTTGTATGTAGCGAAAAAAGTCAACGTTCTTGACCTTGTTTTCTGGTGATCTAGAGACTGTGTTTGGACTAAATATGAACGTGTTAAGAGGGTATAACCCAAATCTATGCCTGGAAGTAGCTATGGGATGCAGAAAATGCCTGTTTTTACATAGAATAAAGAAGGGCAAAAGTGACCGGGCTCACACCTTATTATAACAGAAACTGTTAAAATGGAATATCTTCAAAACGGTAAGGATTACTGCCCTGAAATTTCACATGTTGGTAATTTATGACTAAAGAAGCTTGCACATGAGAGAGTTTTCAACAGATCTCAGTAAATTTGAAGAAATTGAGATTTTTAAAAAAAATGTGTTAAACGGTTCAGTATAAAGACCTCTCCTGCACTTATATCAGACTATTTGGCCTTGATAGGCTCTGTGATCTGGATCTAAACAGCATAGAACAACCCGGCTGAGTATATTTTTGTTGAATTTCAAGCATTTTTTATTAAATTGAGAAATTTTGGCTAATGACGGGCAACTTTGAAGTGTCGGTATTGCCCGAAAGCCTTCCTAAAATTGCCTTAGGCTACTTTTTGACATCTCCCTGCTGGAGAAATATCTTTTTCTGGAATCAAAGGTCCCTCATATGTATCAAATTTGGCAAAGTAAAGTATTTCGTGAAGTTTCGGACATATTCCAGCATTTAGCATCTCATAAATTTAGCTTGAAGCGCATAAATCGCAGTTTTTCATTGGATCTAGCCGCGCGACCGACTCTTTCGGTGCTTCCTGTCATTTTATTTGGCTCTTCCAATGTGTTTTCTTACATAATTTCCAAGATCTAATATTCATCTCAATCAAATTTGCATTTTCAGAGTGTCTCTTTCTAGTTTTATTGCATTTTTTCTACATTTAATAACTTTAACAGTGCAGAGCTCTACATAAATTGTAACCGCTAAAGATTGTTCATCAAGCATGCAAAGCGGGCGACTCTTAACCCTTATTTGTAGCTTCAGACAGACGCGACTGTAATTTCTGTGGCTGCTAAGCAAGGGAAAAGAATGCTATTTCTATTTCTGAAATCTATTTGTATCTGCTGGCATTGAGTTTTGAAGTTTGAGTGCCCTCTGTTATGGGGTTCTTTGAATATGGTGAAGCTAAGTTGGTCAGATGACTTTAGAAAGGTAACAAAGCATTGTTTTTATTGTGAATTTCTCATAACTTGACAGTTTCACTAAAGAAACAACAATATTTAGCTAAATCATAACATAAACACTCAAATTAGAGTTCTGAACATGTATCTTAAAGCATTTTTCAAGGATTTTTGTATATTTTATGTGGTTTCCCTGTTTTTCAGGCCTTGGCGGCACATCACGAAGGACACATTTTTTCCATAGTTTGGCTTTGTGTGGCATATTCTTTGAGCCGGTTCTTTGCACTGGGGTAGGAACCATGTACAACACCACTGAGCATGACAGGAAATACCAGCCGGTCTATGGTGAAAAGGCTTTTGCGGCTACTCGGTGCTGCTTCCGCCGAAGCCGGCTACATGCGGCCGAGATCTTCGATTAATGCTGACAGTGACTGAAGGTATGCAAACCATAGGAAGCAATGTCCTTTTATGCTAAAATTAACCCTGCACTGTTGAGTGAAATCTGATTGGGCAGTCTTTTTCTGCTTCTTGTGCTTGAAATACCCTTCTGGAAAGGAGAGGTGCCTGTCGCGGGGGCATGAAAGCCGACTCATACCGTACATCTTCTTTAGGGCGCTGATCACAAGCGACGATCATTTCAACCCGATTTAGCATTTCGAGCTTGCTTGTCCATGCTAAAATAAGGATCTGGATCCAAATTCAGTATAAGATCTTAATGATTAGGCCATTTTATAGACAATTTTAGTCTTAAACTGAAGAATTTCAGCCAAATTTTACACCAGTTATCACTAAAATATCCAGTTTAAGGGTATTTTTTGTGAATCAGAGTTAATAATTTGGCTGTTTTCTAACAGATCAATGCCTGAGAGATGCTATGCCTTTTATTTCATCAAGATCAAATGAAAACTTTTCAAGAAATTAGGATTTTAGTTTTCGCCTACATCGCCATCTAACAGCTTATTCCGCATAGCCAATTTAGCCGACTGGGGTCGACTTTTCGAAAGCTCCCAGATCATTCAAATATGGTCAGATCAGCTTGCTTTTTGTTGTTTTTCAGTCAAAATAATCTAAATACTTAGACTAATTTGAAAGATACTGTTTCAAATAAGATTGGGGGTATACTCTGGTGTGACCCCGGTGAGCAATTGCTTCCGGAGGTCGTAGTACAGTAAGAAGTAGTTCTTTAGAACTGCAGTGCTTTAAATATAAGCTAATAAGTGTCTCTTAAGAACTTGACAGGCTGAATAATTGCATATTTTCAAGTTATTGTGTGTATTCTCTGCCCATTGGGGTCATTTTTTGTGACTCTCTTGCAGGACTACTTCCTCTGGTGGATGTTGGGAAATATGTGTGTGGAGCGTCAGAATGGCCCAAATTTAAAGCGAAAATAGACGGTGTGTACATACTTTTGTATGTAGCGAAAAAAGTCAACGTTCTTGACCTTGTTTTCTGGTGATCTAGAGACTGTGTTTGGACTAAATATGAACGTGTTAAGAGGGTATAACCCAAATCTATGCCTGGAAGTAGCTATGGGATGCAGAAAATGCCTGTTTTTACATAGAATAAAGAAGGGCAAAAGTGACCGGGCTCACACCTATAACAGAAACTGTTAAAATGGAATATCTTCAAAACGGTAAGGATTACTGCCCTGAAATTTCACATGTTGGTAATTTATGACTAAAGAAGCTTGCACATGAGAGAGTTTTCAACAGATCTCAGTAAATTTGAAGAAATTGAGATTTTTAAAAAAAATGTGTTAAACGGTTCAGTATAAAGACCTCTCCTGCACTTATATCAGACTATTTGGCCTTGATAGGCTCTGTGATCTGGATCTAAACAGCATAGAACAACCCGGCTGAGTATATTTTTGTTGAATTTCAAGCATTTTTTATTAAATTGAGAAATTTTGGCTAATGACGGGCAACTTTGAAGTGTCGGTATTGCCCGAAAGCCTTCCTAAAATTGCCTTAGGCTACTTTTTGACATCTCCCTGCTGGAGAAATATCTTTTTCTGGAATCAAAGGTCCCTCATATGTATCAAATTTGGCAAAGTAAAGTATTTCGTGAAGTTTCGGACATATTCCAGCATTTAGCATCTCATAAATTTAGCTTGAAGCGCATAAATCGCAGTTTTTCATTGGATCTAGCCGCGCGACCGACTCTTTCGGTGCTTCCTGTCATTTTATTTGGCTCTTCCAATGTGTTTTCTTACATAATTTCCAAGATCTAATATTCATCTCAATCAAATTTGCATTTTCAGAGTGTCTCTTTCTAGTTTTATTGCATTTTTTCTACATTTAATAACTTTAACAGTGCAGAGCTCTACATAAATTGTAACCGCTAAAGATTGTTCATCAAGCATGCAAAGCGGGCGACTCTTAACCCTTATTTGTAGCTTCAGACAGACGCGACTGTAATTTCTGTGGCTGCTAAGCAAGGGAAAAGAATGCTATTTCTATTTCTGAAATCTATTTGTATCTGCTGGCATTGAGTTTTGAAGTTTGAGTGCCCTCTGTTATGGGGTTCTTTGAATATGGTGAAGCTAAGTTGGTCAGATGACTTTAGAAAGGTAACAAAGCATTGTTTTTATTGTGAATTTCTCATAACTTGACAGTTTCACTAAAGAAACAACAATATTTAGCTAAATCATAACATAAACACTCAAATTAGAGTTCTGAACATGTATCTTAAAGCATTTTTCAAGGATTTTTGTATATTTTATGTGGTTTCCCTGTTTTTCAGGCCTTGGCGGCACATCACGAAGGACACATTTTTTCCATAGTTTGGCTTTGTGTGGCATATTCTTTGAGCCGGTTCTTTGCACTGGGGTAGGAACCATGTACAACACCACTGAGCATGACAGGAAATACCAGCCGGTCTATGGTGAAAAGGCTTTTGCGGCTACTCGGTGCTGCTTCCGCCGAAGCCGGCTACATGCGGCCGAGATCTTCGATTAATGCTGACAGTGACTGAAGGTATGCAAACCATAGGAAGCAATGTCCTTTTATGCTAAAATTAACCCTGCACTGTTGAGTGAAATCTGATTGGGCAGTCTTTTTCTGCTTCTTGTGCTTGAAATACCCTTCTGGAAAGGAGAGGTGCCTGTCGCGGGGGCATGAAAGCCGACTCATACCGTACATCTTCTTTAGGGCGCTGATCACAAGCGACGATCATTTCAACCCGATTTAGCATTTCGAGCTTGCTTGTCCATGCTAAAATAAGGATCTGGATCCAAATTCAGTATAAGATCTTAATGATTAGGCCATTTTATAGACAATTTTAGTCTTAAACTGAAGAATTTCAGCCAAATTTTACACCAGTTATCACTAAAATATCCAGTTTAAGGGTATTTTTTGTGAATCAGAGTTAATAATTTGGCTGTTTTCTAACAGATCAATGCCTGAGAGATGCTATGCCTTTTATTTCATCAAGATCAAATGAAAACTTTTCAAGAAATTAGGATTTTAGTTTTCGCCTACATCGCCATCTAACAGCTTATTCCGCATAGCCAATTTAGCCGACTGGGGTCGACTTTTCGAAAGCTCCCAGATCATTCAAATATGGTCAGATCAGCTTGCTTTTTGTTGTTTTTCAGTCAAAATAATCTAAATACTTAGACTAATTTGAAAGATACTGTTTCAAATAAGATTGGGGGTATTATAACAGAAACTGTTAAAATGGAATATCTTCAAAACGGTAAGGATTACTGCCCTGAAATTTCACATGTTGGTAATTTATGACTAAAGAAGCTTGCACATGAGAGAGTTTTCAACAGATCTCAGTAAATTTGAAGAAATTGAGATTTTTAAAAAAAATGTGTTAAACGGTTCAGTATAAAGACCTCTCCTGCACTTATATCAGACTATTTGGCCTTGATAGGCTCTGTGATCTGGATCTAAACAGCATAGAACAACCCGGCTGAGTATATTTTTGTTGAATTTCAAGCATTTTTTATTAAATTGAGAAATTTTGGCTAATGACGGGCAACTTTGAAGTGTCGGTATTGCCCGAAAGCCTTCCTAAAATTGCCTTAGGCTACTTTTTGACATCTCCCTGCTGGAGAAATATCTTTTTCTGGAATCAAAGGTCCCTCATATGTATCAAATTTGGCAAAGTAAAGTATTTCGTGAAGTTTCGGACATATTCCAGCATTTAGCATCTCATAAATTTAGCTTGAAGCGCATAAATCGCAGTTTTTCATTGGATCTAGCCGCGCGACCGACTCTTTCGGTGCTTCCTGTCATTTTATTTGGCTCTTCCAATGTGTTTTCTTACATAATTTCCAAGATCTAATATTCATCTCAATCAAATTTGCATTTTCAGAGTGTCTCTTTCTAGTTTTATTGCATTTTTTCTACATTTAATAACTTTAACAGTGCAGAGCTCTACATAAATTGTAACCGCTAAAGATTGTTCATCAAGCATGCAAAGCGGGCGACTCTTAACCCTTATTTGTAGCTTCAGACAGACGCGACTGTAATTTCTGTGGCTGCTAAGCAAGGGAAAAGAATGCTATTTCTATTTCTGAAATCTATTTGTATCTGCTGGCATTGAGTTTTGAAGTTTGAGTGCCCTCTGTTATGGGGTTCTTTGAATATGGTGAAGCTAAGTTGGTCAGATGACTTTAGAAAGGTAACAAAGCATTGTTTTTATTGTGAATTTCTCATAACTTGACAGTTTCACTAAAGAAACAACAATATTTAGCTAAATCATAACATAAACACTCAAATTAGAGTTCTGAACATGTATCTTAAAGCATTTTTCAAGGATTTTTGTATATTTTATGTGGTTTCCCTGTTTTTCAGGCCTTGGCGGCACATCACGAAGGACACATTTTTTCCATAGTTTGGCTTTGTGTGGCATATTCTTTGAGCCGGTTCTTTGCACTGGGGTAGGAACCATGTACAACACCACTGAGCATGACAGGAAATACCAGCCGGTCTATGGTGAAAAGGCTTTTGCGGCTACTCGGTGCTGCTTCCGCCGAAGCCGGCTACATGCGGCCGAGATCTTCGATTAATGCTGACAGTGACTGAAGGTATGCAAACCATAGGAAGCAATGTCCTTTTATGCTAAAATTAACCCTGCACTGTTGAGTGAAATCTGATTGGGCAGTCTTTTTCTGCTTCTTGTGCTTGAAATACCCTTCTGGAAAGGAGAGGTGCCTGTCGCGGGGGCATGAAAGCCGACTCATACCGTACATCTTCTTTAGGGCGCTGATCACAAGCGACGATCATTTCAACCCGATTTAGCATTTCGAGCTTGCTTGTCCATGCTAAAATAAGGATCTGGATCCAAATTCAGTATAAGATCTTAATGATTAGGCCATTTTATAGACAATTTTAGTCTTAAACTGAAGAATTTCAGCCAAATTTTACACCAGTTATCACTAAAATATCCAGTTTAAGGGTATTTTTTGTGAATCAGAGTTAATAATTTGGCTGTTTTCTAACAGATCAATGCCTGAGAGATGCTATGCCTTTTATTTCATCAAGATCAAATGAAAACTTTTCAAGAAATTAGGATTTTAGTTTTCGCCTACATCGCCATCTAACAGCTTATTCCGCATAGCCAATTTAGCCGACTGGGGTCGACTTTTCGAAAGCTCCCAGATCATTCAAATATGGTCAGATCAGCTTGCTTTTTGTTGTTTTTCAGTCAAAATAATCTAAATACTTAGACTAATTTGAAAGATACTGTTTCAAATAAGATTGGGGGTATACTCTGGTGTGACCCCGGTGAGCAATTGCTTCCGGAGGTCGTAGTACAGTAAGAAGTAGTTCTTTAGAACTGCAGTGCTTTAAATATAAGCTAATAAGTGTCTCTTAAGAACTTGACAGGCTGAATAATTGCATATTTTCAAGTTATTGTGTGTATTCTCTGCCCATTGGGGTCATTTTTTGTGACTCTCTTGCAGGACTACTTCCTCTGGTGGATGTTGGGAAATATGTGTGTGGAGCGTCAGAATGGCCCAAATTTAAAGCGAAAATAGACGGTGTGTACATACTTTTGTATGTAGCGAAAAAAGTCAACGTTCTTGACCTTGTTTTCTGGTGATCTAGAGACTGTGTTTGGACTAAATATGAACGTGTTAAGAGGGTATAACCCAAATCTATGCCTGGAAGTAGCTATGGGATGCAGAAAATGCCTGTTTTTACATAGAATAAAGAAGGGCAAAAGTGACCGGGCTCACACCTATAACAGAAACTGTTAAAATGGAATATCTTCAAAACGGTAAGGATTACTGCCCTGAAATTTCACATGTTGGTAATTTATGACTAAAGAAGCTTGCACATGAGAGAGTTTTCAACAGATCTCAGTAAATTTGAAGAAATTGAGATTTTTAAAAAAAATGTGTTAAACGGTTCAGTATAAAGACCTCTCCTGCACTTATATCAGACTATTTGGCCTTGATAGGCTCTGTGATCTGGATCTAAACAGCATAGAACAACCCGGCTGAGTATATTTTTGTTGAATTTCAAGCATTTTTTATTAAATTGAGAAATTTTGGCTAATGACGGGCAACTTTGAAGTGTCGGTATTGCCCGAAAGCCTTCCTAAAATTGCCTTAGGCTACTTTTTGACATCTCCCTGCTGGAGAAATATCTTTTTCTGGAATCAAAGGTCCCTCATATGTATCAAATTTGGCAAAGTAAAGTATTTCGTGAAGTTTCGGACATATTCCAGCATTTAGCATCTCATAAATTTAGCTTGAAGCGCATAAATCGCAGTTTTTCATTGGATCTAGCCGCGCGACCGACTCTTTCGGTGCTTCCTGTCATTTTATTTGGCTCTTCCAATGTGTTTTCTTACATAATTTCCAAGATCTAATATTCATCTCAATCAAATTTGCATTTTCAGAGTGTCTCTTTCTAGTTTTATTGCATTTTTTCTACATTTAATAACTTTAACAGTGCAGAGCTCTACATAAATTGTAACCGCTAAAGATTGTTCATCAAGCATGCAAAGCGGGCGACTCTTAACCCTTATTTGTAGCTTCAGACAGACGCGACTGTAATTTCTGTGGCTGCTAAGCAAGGGAAAAGAATGCTATTTCTATTTCTGAAATCTATTTGTATCTGCTGGCATTGAGTTTTGAAGTTTGAGTGCCCTCTGTTATGGGGTTCTTTGAATATGGTGAAGCTAAGTTGGTCAGATGACTTTAGAAAGGTAACAAAGCATTGTTTTTATTGTGAATTTCTCATAACTTGACAGTTTCACTAAAGAAACAACAATATTTAGCTAAATCATAACATAAACACTCAAATTAGAGTTCTGAACATGTATCTTAAAGCATTTTTCAAGGATTTTTGTATATTTTATGTGGTTTCCCTGTTTTTCAGGCCTTGGCGGCACATCACGAAGGACACATTTTTTCCATAGTTTGGCTTTGTGTGGCATATTCTTTGAGCCGGTTCTTTGCACTGGGGTAGGAACCATGTACAACACCACTGAGCATGACAGGAAATACCAGCCGGTCTATGGTGAAAAGGCTTTTGCGGCTACTCGGTGCTGCTTCCGCCGAAGCCGGCTACATGCGGCCGAGATCTTCGATTAATGCTGACAGTGACTGAAGGTATGCAAACCATAGGAAGCAATGTCCTTTTATGCTAAAATTAACCCTGCACTGTTGAGTGAAATCTGATTGGGCAGTCTTTTTCTGCTTCTTGTGCTTGAAATACCCTTCTGGAAAGGAGAGGTGCCTGTCGCGGGGGCATGAAAGCCGACTCATACCGTACATCTTCTTTAGGGCGCTGATCACAAGCGACGATCATTTCAACCCGATTTAGCATTTCGAGCTTGCTTGTCCATGCTAAAATAAGGATCTGGATCCAAATTCAGTATAAGATCTTAATGATTAGGCCATTTTATAGACAATTTTAGTCTTAAACTGAAGAATTTCAGCCAAATTTTACACCAGTTATCACTAAAATATCCAGTTTAAGGGTATTTTTTGTGAATCAGAGTTAATAATTTGGCTGTTTTCTAACAGATCAATGCCTGAGAGATGCTATGCCTTTTATTTCATCAAGATCAAATGAAAACTTTTCAAGAAATTAGGATTTTAGTTTTCGCCTACATCGCCATCTAACAGCTTATTCCGCATAGCCAATTTAGCCGACTGGGGTCGACTTTTCGAAAGCTCCCAGATCATTCAAATATGGTCAGATCAGCTTGCTTTTTGTTGTTTTTCAGTCAAAATAATCTAAATACTTAGACTAATTTGAAAGATACTGTTTCAAATAAGATTGGGGGTATACTCTGGTGTGACCCCGGTGAGCAATTGCTTCCGGAGGTCGTAGTACAGTAAGAAGTAGTTCTTTAGAACTGCAGTGCTTTAAATATAAGCTAATAAGTGTCTCTTAAGAACTTGACAGGCTGAATAATTGCATATTTTCAAGTTATTGTGTGTATTCTCTGCCCATTGGGGTCATTTTTTGTGACTCTCTTGCAGGACTACTTCCTCTGGTGGATGTTGGGAAATATGTGTGTGGAGCGTCAGAATGGCCCAAATTTAAAGCGAAAATAGACGGTGTGTACATACTTTTGTATGTAGCGAAAAAAGTCAACGTTCTTGACCTTGTTTTCTGGTGATCTAGAGACTGTGTTTGGACTAAATATGAACG
The DNA here is from genome assembly GCA_963576725.1 of Azorinus chamasolen. Classification (NCBI taxonomy): domain Eukaryota; kingdom Metazoa; phylum Mollusca; class Bivalvia; order Cardiida; family Solecurtidae; genus Azorinus; species Azorinus chamasolen. Next base: position 22,250,643 of record OY755252.1, read on the forward strand.
TGTTAAGAGGGTATAACCCAAATCTATGCCTGGAGGTAGCTATGGGATGCAGAAAATGCCTGTTTTTACATAGAATAAAGAAGGGCAAAAGTGACCGGGCTCACACCTATAACAGAAACTGTTAAAATGGAATATCTTCAAAACGGTAAGGATTACTGCCCTGAAATTTCACATGTTGGTAATTTATGACTAAAGAAGCTTGCACATGAGAGAGTTTTCAACAGATCTCAGTAAATTTGAAGAAATTGAGATTTTTAAAAAAAATGTGTTAAACGGTTCAGTATAAAGACCTCTCCTGCACTTATATCAGACTATTTGGCCTTGATAGGCTCTGTGATCTGGATCTAAACAGCATAGAACAACCCGGCTGAGTATATTTTTGTTGAATTTCAAGCATTTTTTATTAAATTGAGAAATTTTGGCTAATGACGGGCAACTTTGAAGTGTCGGTATTGCCCGAAAGCCTTCCTAAAATTGCCTTAGGCTACTTTTTGACATCTCCCTGCTGGAGAAATATCTTTTTCTGGAATCAAAGGTCCCTCATATGTATCAAATTTGGCAAAGTAAAGTATTTCGTGAAGTTTCGGACATATTCCAGCATTTAGCATCTCATAAATTTAGCTTGAAGCGCATAAATCGCAGTTTTTCATTGGATCTAGCCGCGCGACCGACTCTTTCGGTGCTTCCTGTCATTTTATTTGGCTCTTCCAATGTGTTTTCTTACATAATTTCCAAGATCTAATATTCATCTCAATCAAATTTGCATTTTCAGAGTGTCTCTTTCTAGTTTTATTGCATTTTTTCTACATTTAATAACTTTAACAGTGCAGAGCTCTACATAAATTGTAACCGCTAAAGATTGTTCATCAAGCATGCAAAGCGGGCGACTCTTAACCCTTATTTGTAGCTTCAGACAGACGCGACTGTAATTTCTGTGGCTGCTAAGCAAGGGAAAAGAATGCTATTTCTATTTCTGAAATCTATTTGTATCTGCTGGCATTGAGTTTTGAAGTTTGAGTGCCCTCTGTTATGGGGTTCTTTGAATATGGTGAAGCTAAGTTGGTCAGATGACTTTAGAAAGGTAACAAAGCATTGTTTTTATTGTGAATTTCTCATAACTTGACAGTTTCACTAAAGAAACAACAATATTTAGCTAAATCATAACATAAACACTCAAATTAGAGTTCTGAACATGTATCTTAAAGCATTTTTCAAGGATTTTTGTATATTTTATGTGGTTTCCCTGTTTTTCAGGCCTTGGCGGCACATCACGAAGGACACATTTTTTCCATAGTTTGGCTTTGTGTGGCATATTCTTTGAGCCGGTTCTTTGCACTGGGGTAGGAACCATGTACAACACCACTGAGCATGACAGGAAATACCAGCCGGTCTATGGTGAAAAGGCTTTTGCGGCTACTCGGTGCTGCTTCCGCCGAAGCCGGCTACATGCGGCCGAGATCTTCGATTAATGCTGACAGTGACTGAAGGTATGCAAACCATAGGAAGCAATGTCCTTTTATGCTAAAATTAACCCTGCACTGTTGAGTGAAATCTGATTGGGCAGTCTTTTTCTGCTTCTTGTGCTTGAAATACCCTTCTGGAAAGGAGAGGTGCCTGTCGCGGGGGCATGAAAGCCGACTCATACCGTACATCTTCTTTAGGGCGCTGATCACAAGCGACGATCATTTCAACCCGATTTAGCATTTCGAGCTTGCTTGTCCATGCTAAAATAAGGATCTGGATCCAAATTCAGTATAAGATCTTAATGATTAGGCCATTTTATAGACAATTTTAGTCTTAAACTGAAGAATTTCAGCCAAATTTTACACCAGTTATCACTAAAATATCCAGTTTAAGGGTATTTTTTGTGAATCAGAGTTAATAATTTGGCTGTTTTCTAACAGATCAATGCCTGAGAGATGCTATGCCTTTTATTTCATCAAGATCAAATGAAAACTTTTCAAGAAATTAGGATTTTAGTTTTCGCCTACATCGCCATCTAACAGCTTATTCCGCATAGCCAATTTAGCCGACTGGGGTCGACTTTTCGAAAGCTCCCAGATCATTCAAATATGGTCAGATCAGCTTGCTTTTTGTTGTTTTTCAGTCAAAATAATCTAAATACTTAGACTAATTTGAAAGATACTGTTTCAAATAAGATTGGGGGTATACTCTGGTGTGACCCCGGTGAGCAATTGCTTCCGGAGGTCGTAGTACAGTAAGAAGTAGTTCTTTAGAACTGCAGTGCTTTAAATATAAGCTAATAAGTGTCTCTTAAGAACTTGACAGGCTGAATAATTGCATATTTTCAAGTTATTGTGTGTATTCTCTGCCCATTGGGGTCATTTTTTGTGACTCTCTTGCAGGACTACTTCCTCTGGTGGATGTTGGGAAATATGTGTGTGGAGCGTCAGAATGGCCCAAATTTAAAGCGAAAATAGACGGTGTGTACATACTTTTGTATGTAGCGAAAAAAGTCAACGTTCTTGACCTTGTTTTCTGGTGATCTAGAGACTGTGTTTGGACTAAATATGAACGTGTTAAGAGGGTATAACCCAAATCTATGCCTGGAAGTAGCTATGGGATGCAGAAAATGCCTGTTTTTACATAGAATAAAGAAGGGCAAAAGTGACCGGGCTCACACCTATAACAGAAACTGTTAAAATGGAATATCTTCAAAACGGTAAGGATTACTGCCCTGAAATTTCACATGTTGGTAATTTATGACTAAAGAAGCTTGCACATGAGAGAGTTTTCAACAGATCTCAGTAAATTTGAAGAAATTGAGATTTTTAAAAAAAATGTGTTAAACGGTTCAGTATAAAGACCTCTCCTGCACTTATATCAGACTATTTGGCCTTGATAGGCTCTGTGATCTGGATCTAAACAGCATAGAACAACCCGGCTGAGTATATTTTTGTTGAATTTCAAGCATTTTTTATTAAATTGAGAAATTTTGGCTAATGACGGGCAACTTTGAAGTGTCGGTATTGCCCGAAAGCCTTCCTAAAATTGCCTTAGGCTACTTTTTGACATCTCCCTGCTGGAGAAATATCTTTTTCTGGAATCAAAGGTCCCTCATATGTATCAAATTTGGCAAAGTAAAGTATTTCGTGAAGTTTCGGACATATTCCAGCATTTAGCATCTCATAAATTTAGCTTGAAGCGCATAAATCGCAGTTTTTCATTGGATCTAGCCGCGCGACCGACTCTTTCGGTGCTTCCTGTCATTTTATTTGGCTCTTCCAATGTGTTTTCTTACATAATTTCCAAGATCTAATATTCATCTCAATCAAATTTGCATTTTCAGAGTGTCTCTTTCTAGTTTTATTGCATTTTTTCTACATTTAATAACTTTAACAGTGCAGAGCTCTACATAAATTGTAACCGCTAAAGATTGTTCATCAAGCATGCAAAGCGGGCGACTCTTAACCCTTATTTGTAGCTTCAGACAGACGCGACTGTAATTTCTGTGGCTGCTAAGCAAGGGAAAAGAATGCTATTTCTATTTCTGAAATCTATTTGTATCTGCTGGCATTGAGTTTTGAAGTTTGAGTGCCCTCTGTTATGGGGTTCTTTGAATATGGTGAAGCTAAGTTGGTCAGATGACTTTAGAAAGGTAACAAAGCATTGTTTTTATTGTGAATTTCTCATAACTTGACAGTTTCACTAAAGAAACAACAATATTTAGCTAAATCATAACATAAACACTCAAATTAGAGTTCTGAACATGTATCTTAAAGCATTTTTCAAGGATTTTTGTATATTTTATGTGGTTTCCCTGTTTTTCAGGCCTTGGCGGCACATCACGAAGGACACATTTTTTCCATAGTTTGGCTTTGTGTGGCATATTCTTTGAGCCGGTTCTTTGCACTGGGGTAGGAACCATGTACAACACCACTGAGCATGACAGGAAATACCAGCCGGTCTATGGTGAAAAGGCTTTTGCGGCTACTCGGTGCTGCTTCCGCCGAAGCCGGCTACATGCGGCCGAGATCTTCGATTAATGCTGACAGTGACTGAAGGTATGCAAACCATAGGAAGCAATGTCCTTTTATGCTAAAATTAACCCTGCACTGTTGAGTGAAATCTGATTGGGCAGTCTTTTTCTGCTTCTTGTGCTTGAAATACCCTTCTGGAAAGGAGAGGTGCCTGTCGCGGGGGCATGAAAGCCGACTCATACCGTACATCTTCTTTAGGGCGCTGATCACAAGCGACGATCATTTCAACCCGATTTAGCATTTCGAGCTTGCTTGTCCATGCTAAAATAAGGATCTGGATCCAAATTCAGTATAAGATCTTAATGATTAGGCCATTTTATAGACAATTTTAGTCTTAAACTGAAGAATTTCAGCCAAATTTTACACCAGTTATCACTAAAATATCCAGTTTAAGGGTATTTTTTGTGAATCAGAGTTAATAATTTGGCTGTTTTCTAACAGATCAATGCCTGAGAGATGCTATGCCTTTTATTTCATCAAGATCAAATGAAAACTTTTCAAGAAATTAGGATTTTAGTTTTCGCCTACATCGCCATCTAACAGCTTATTCCGCATAGCCAATTTAGCCGACTGGGGTCGACTTTTCGAAAGCTCCCAGATCATTCAAATATGGTCAGATCAGCTTGCTTTTTGTTGTTTTTCAGTCAAAATAATCTAAATACTTAGACTAATTTGAAAGATACTGTTTCAAATAAGATTGGGGGTATACTCTGGTGTGACCCCGGTGAGCAATTGCTTCCGGAGGTCGTAGTACAGTAAGAAGTAGTTCTTTAGAACTGCAGTGCTTTAAATATAAGCTAATAAGTGTCTCTTAAGAACTTGACAGGCTGAATAATTGCATATTTTCAAGTTATTGTGTGTATTCTCTGCCCATTGGGGTCATTTTTTGTGACTCTCTTGCAGGACTACTTCCTCTGGTGGATGTTGGGAAATATGTGTGTGGAGCGTCAGAATGGCCCAAATTTAAAGCGAAAATAGACGGTGTGTACATACTTTTGTATGTAGCGAAAAAAGTCAACGTTCTTGACCTTGTTTTCTGGTGATCTAGAGACTGTGTTTGGACTAAATATGAACGTGTTAAGAGGGTATAACCCAAATCTATGCCTGGAAGTAGCTATGGGATGCAGAAAATGCCTGTTTTTACATAGAATAAAGAAGGGCAAAAGTGACCGGGCTCACACCTATAACAGAAACTGTTAAAATGGAATATCTTCAAAACGGTAAGGATTACTGCCCTGAAATTTCACATGTTGGTAATTTATGACTAAAGAAGCTTGCACATGAGAGAGTTTTCAACAGATCTCAGTAAATTTGAAGAAATTGAGATTTTTAAAAAAAATGTGTTAAACGGTTCAGTATAAAGACCTCTCCTGCACTTATATCAGACTATTTGGCCTTGATAGGCTCTGTGATCTGGATCTAAACAGCATAGAACAACCCGGCTGAGTATATTTTTGTTGAATTTCAAGCATTTTTTATTAAATTGAGAAATTTTGGCTAATGACGGGCAACTTTGAAGTGTCGGTATTGCCCGAAAGCCTTCCTAAAATTGCCTTAGGCTACTTTTTGACATCTCCCTGCTGGAGAAATATCTTTTTCTGGAATCAAAGGTCCCTCATATGTATCAAATTTGGCAAAGTAAAGTATTTCGTGAAGTTTCGGACATATTCCAGCATTTAGCATCTCATAAATTTAGCTTGAAGCGCATAAATCGCAGTTTTTCATTGGATCTAGCCGCGCGACCGACTCTTTCGGTGCTTCCTGTCATTTTATTTGGCTCTTCCAATGTGTTTTCTTACATAATTTCCAAGATCTAATATTCATCTCAATCAAATTTGCATTTTCAGAGTGTCTCTTTCTAGTTTTATTGCATTTTTTCTACATTTAATAACTTTAACAGTGCAGAGCTCTACATAAATTGTAACCGCTAAAGATTGTTCATCAAGCATGCAAAGCGGGCGACTCTTAACCCTTATTTGTAGCTTCAGACAGACGCGACTGTAATTTCTGTGGCTGCTAAGCAAGGGAAAAGAATGCTATTTCTATTTCTGAAATCTATTTGTATCTGCTGGCATTGAGTTTTGAAGTTTGAGTGCCCTCTGTTATGGGGTTCTTTGAATATGGTGAAGCTAAGTTGGTCAGATGACTTTAGAAAGGTAACAAAGCATTGTTTTTATTGTGAATTTCTCATAACTTGACAGTTTCACTAAAGAAACAACAATATTTAGCTAAATCATAACATAAACACTCAAATTAGAGTTCTGAACATGTATCTTAAAGCATTTTTCAAGGATTTTTGTATATTTTATGTGGTTTCCCTGTTTTTCAGGCCTTGGCGGCACATCACGAAGGACACATTTTTTCCATAGTTTGGCTTTGTGTGGCATATTCTTTGAGCCGGTTCTTTGCACTGGGGTAGGAACCATGTACAACACCACTGAGCATGACAGGAAATACCAGCCGGTCTATGGTGAAAAGGCTTTTGCGGCTACTCGGTGCTGCTTCCGCCGAAGCCGGCTACATGCGGCCGAGATCTTCGATTAATGCTGACAGTGACTGAAGGTATGCAAACCATAGGAAGCAATGTCCTTTTATGCTAAAATTAACCCTGCACTGTTGAGTGAAATCTGATTGGGCAGTCTTTTTCTGCTTCTTGTGCTTGAAATACCCTTCTGGAAAGGAGAGGTGCCTGTCGCGGGGGCATGAAAGCCGACTCATACCGTACATCTTCTTTAGGGCGCTGATCACAAGCGACGATCATTTCAACCCGATTTAGCATTTCGAGCTTGCTTGTCCATGCTAAAATAAGGATCTGGATCCAAATTCAGTATAAGATCTTAATGATTAGGCCATTTTATAGACAATTTTAGTCTTAAACTGAAGAATTTCAGCCAAATTTTACACCAGTTATCACTAAAATATCCAGTTTAAGGGTATTTTTTGTGAATCAGAGTTAATAATTTGGCTGTTTTCTAACAGATCAATGCCTGAGAGATGCTATGCCTTTTATTTCATCAAGATCAAATGAAAACTTTTCAAGAAATTAGGATTTTAGTTTTCGCCTACATCGCCATCTAACAGCTTATTCCGCATAGCCAATTTAGCCGACTGGGGTCGACTTTTCGAAAGCTCCCAGATCATTCAAATATGGTCAGATCAGCTTGCTTTTTGTTGTTTTTCAGTCAAAATAATCTAAATACTTAGACTAATTTGAAAGATACTGTTTCAAATAAGATTGGGGGTATACTCTGGTGTGACCCCGGTGAGCAATTGCTTCCGGAGGTCGTAGTACAGTAAGAAGTAGTTCTTTAGAACTGCAGTGCTTTAAATATAAGCTAATAAGTGTCTCTTAAGAACTTGACAGGCTGAATAATTGCATATTTTCAAGTTATTGTGTGTATTCTCTGCCCATTGGGGTCATTTTTTGTGACTCTCTTGCAGGACTACTTCCTCTGGTGGATGTTGGGAAATATGTGTGTGGAGCGTCAGAATGGCCCAAATTTAAAGCGAAAATAGACGGTGTGTACATACTTTTGTATGTAGCGAAAAAAGTCAACGTTCTTGACCTTGTTTTCTGGTGATCTAGAGACTGTGTTTGGACTAAATATGAACGTGTTAAGAGGGTATAACCCAAATCTATGCCTGGAAGTAGCTATGGGATGCAGAAAATGCCTGTTTTTACATAGAATAAAGAAGGGCAAAAGTGACCGGGCTCACACCTATAACAGAAACTGTTAAAATGGAATATCTTCAAAACGGTAAGGATTACTGCCCTGAAATTTCACATGTTGGTAATTTATGACTAAAGAAGCTTGCACATGAGAGAGTTTTCAACAGATCTCAGTAAATTTGAAGAAATTGAGATTTTTAAAAAAAATGTGTTAAACGGTTCAGTATAAAGACCTCTCCTGCACTTATATCAGACTATTTGGCCTTGATAGGCTCTGTGATCTGGATCTAAACAGCATAGAACAACCCGGCTGAGTATATTTTTGTTGAATTTCAAGCATTTTTTATTAAATTGAGAAATTTTGGCTAATGACGGGCAACTTTGAAGTGTCGGTATTGCCCGAAAGCCTTCCTAAAATTGCCTTAGGCTACTTTTTGACATCTCCCTGCTGGAGAAATATCTTTTTCTGGAATCAAAGGTCCCTCATATGTATCAAATTTGGCAAAGTAAAGTATTTCGTGAAGTTTCGGACATATTCCAGCATTTAGCATCTCATAAATTTAGCTTGAAGCGCATAAATCGCAGTTTTTCATTGGATCTAGCCGCGCGACCGACTCTTTCGGTGCTTCCTGTCATTTTATTTGGCTCTTCCAATGTGTTTTCTTACATAATTTCCAAGATCTAATATTCATCTCAATCAAATTTGCATTTTCAGAGTGTCTCTTTCTAGTTTTATTGCATTTTTTCTACATTTAATAACTTTAACAGTGCAGAGCTCTACATAAATTGTAACCGCTAAAGATTGTTCATCAAGCATGCAAAGCGGGCGACTCTTAACCCTTATTTGTAGCTTCAGACAGACGCGACTGTAATTTCTGTGGCTGCTAAGCAAGGGAAAAGAATGCTATTTCTATTTCTGAAATCTATTTGTATCTGCTGGCATTGAGTTTTGAAGTTTGAGTGCCCTCTGTTATGGGGTTCTTTGAATATGGTGAAGCTAAGTTGGTCAGATGACTTTAGAAAGGTAACAAAGCATTGTTTTTATTGTGAATTTCTCATAACTTGACAGTTTCACTAAAGAAACAACAATATTTAGCTAAATCATAACATAAACACTCAAATTAGAGTTCTGAACATGTATCTTAAAGCATTTTTCAAGGATTTTTGTATATTTTATGTGGTTTCCCTGTTTTTCAGGCCTTGGCGGCACATCACGAAGGACACATTTTTTCCATAGTTTGGCTTTGTGTGGCATATTCTTTGAGCCGGTTCTTTGCACTGGGGTAGGAACCATGTACAACACCACTGAGCATGACAGGAAATACCAGCCGGTCTATGGTGAAAAGGCTTTTGCGGCTACTCGGTGCTGCTTCCGCCGAAGCCGGCTACATGCGGCCGAGATCTTCGATTAATGCTGACAGTGACTGAAGGTATGCAAACCATAGGAAGCAATGTCCTTTTATGCTAAAATTAACCCTGCACTGTTGAGTGAAATCTGATTGGGCAGTCTTTTTCTGCTTCTTGTGCTTGAAATACCCTTCTGGAAAGGAGAGGTGCCTGTCGCGGGGGCATGAAAGCCGACTCATACCGTACATCTTCTTTAGGGCGCTGATCACAAGCGACGATCATTTCAACCCGATTTAGCATTTCGAGCTTGCTTGTCCATGCTAAAATAAGGATCTGGATCCAAATTCAGTATAAGATCTTAATGATTAGGCCATTTTATAGACAATTTTAGTCTTAAACTGAAGAATTTCAGCCAAATTTTACACCAGTTATCACTAAAATATCCAGTTTAAGGGTATTTTTTGTGAATCAGAGTTAATAATTTGGCTGTTTTCTAACAGATCAATGCCTGAGAGATGCTATGCCTTTTATTTCATCAAGATCAAATGAAAACTTTTCAAGAAATTAGGATTTTAGTTTTCGCCTACATCGCCATCTAACAGCTTATTCCGCATAGCCAATTTAGCCGACTGGGGTCGACTTTTCGAAAGCTCCCAGATCATTCAAATATGGTCAGATCAGCTTGCTTTTTGTTGTTTTTCAGTCAAAATAATCTAAATACTTAGACTAATTTGAAAGATACTGTTTCAAATAAGATTGGGGGTATACTCTGGTGTGACCCCGGTGAGCAATTGCTTCCGGAGGTCGTAGTACAGTAAGAAGTAGTTCTTTAGAACTGCAGTGCTTTAAATATAAGCTAATAAGTGTCTCTTAAGAACTTGACAGGCTGAATAATTGCATATTTTCAAGTTATTGTGTGTATTCTCTGCCCATTGGGGTCATTTTTTGTGACTCTCTTGCAGGACTACTTCCTCTGGTGGATGTTGGGAAATATGTGTGTGGAGCGTCAGAATGGCCCAAATTTAAAGCGAAAATAGACGGTGTGTACATACTTTTGTATGTAGCGAAAAAAGTCAACGTTCTTGACCTTGTTTTCTGGTGATCTAGAGACTGTGTTTGGACTAAATATGAACGTGTTAAGAGGGTATAACCCAAATCTATGCCTGGAAGTAGCTATGGGATGCAGAAAATGCCTGTTTTTACATAGAATAAAGAAGGGCAAAAGTGACCGGGTTCACACCTATAACAGAAACTGTTAAAATGGAATATCTTCAAAACGGTAAGGATTACTGCCCTGAAATTTCACATGTTGGTAATTTATGACTAAAGAAGCTTGCACATGAGAGAGTTTTCAACAGATCTCAGTAAATTTGAAGAAATTGAGATTTTTAAAAAAAATGTGTTAAACGGTTCAGTATAAAGACCTCTCCTGCACTTATATCAGACTATTTGGCCTTGATAGGCTCTGTGATCTGGATCTAAACAGCATAGAACAACCCGGCTGAGTATATTTTTGTTGAATTTCAAGCATTTTTTATTAAATTGAGAAATTTTGGCTAATGACGGGCAACTTTGAAGTGTCGGTATTGCCCGAAAGCCTTCCTAAAATTGCCTTAGGCTACTTTTTGACATCTCCCTGCTGGTGAAATATCTTTTTCTGGAATCAAAGGTCCCTCATATGTATCAAATTTGGCAAAGTAAAGTATTTCGTGAAGTTTCGGACATATTCCAGCATTTAGCATCTCATAAATTTAGCTTGAAGCGCATAAATCGCAGTTTTTCATTGGATCTAGCCGCGCGACCGACTCTTTCGGTGCTTCCTGTCATTTTATTTGGCTCTTCCAATGTGTTTTCTTACATAATTTCCAAGATCTAATATTCATCTCAATCAAATTTGCATTTTCAGAGTGTCTCTTTCTAGTTTTATTGCATTTTTTCTACATTTAATAACTTTAACAGTGCAGAGCTCTACATAAATTGTAACCGCTAAAGATTGTTCATCAAGCATGCAAAGCGGGCGACTCTTAACCCTTATTTGTAGCTTCAGACAGACGCGACTGTAATTTCTGTGGCTGCTAAGCAAGGGAAAAGAATGCTATTTCTATTTCTGAAATCTATTTGTATCTGCTGGCATTGAGTTTTGAAGTTTGAGTGCCCTCTGTTATGGGGTTCTTTGAATATGGTGAAGCTAAGTTGGTCAGATGACTTTAGAAAGGTAACAAAGCATTGTTTTTATTGTGAATTTCTCATAACTTGACAGTTTCACTAAAGAAACAACAATATTTAGCTAAATCATAACATAAACACTCAAATTAGAGTTCTGAACATGTATCTTAAAGCATTTTTCAAGGATTTTTGTATATTTTATGTGGTTTCCCTGTTTTTCAGGCCTTGGCGGCACATCACGAAGGACACATTTTTTCCATAGTTTGGCTTTGTGTGGCATATTCTTTGAGCCGGTTCTTTGCACTGGGGTAGGAACCATGTACAACACCACTGAGCATGACAGGAAATACCAGCCGGTCTATGGTGAAAAGGCTTTTGCGGCTACTCGGTGCTGCTTCCGCCGAAGCCGGCTACATGCGGCCGAGATCTTCGATTAATGCTGACAGTGACTGAAGGTATGCAAACCATAGGAAGCAATGTCCTTTTATGCTAAAATTAACCCTGCACTGTTGAGTGAAATCTGATTGGGCAGTCTTTTTCTGCTTCTTGTGCTTGAAATACCCTTCTGGAAAGGAGAGGTGCCTGTCGCGGGGGCATGAAAGCCGACTCATACCGTACATCTTCTTTAGGGCGCTGATCACAAGCGACGATCATTTCAACCCGATTTAGCATTTCGAGCTTGCTTGTCCATGCTAAAATAAGGATCTGGATCCAAATTCAGTATAAGATCTTAATGATTAGGCCATTTTATAGACAATTTTAGTCTTAAACTGAAGAATTTCAGCCAAATTTTACACCAGTTATCACTAAAATATCCAGTTTAAGGGTATTTTTTGTGAATCAGAGTTAATAATTTGGCTGTTTTCTAACAGATCAATGCCTGAGAGATGCTATGCCTTTTATTTCATCAAGATCAAATGAAAACTTTTCAAGAAATTAGGATTTTAGTTTTCGCCTACATCGCCATCTAACAGCTTATTCCGCATAGCCAATTTAGCCGACTGGGGTCGACTTTTCGAAAGCTCCCAGATCATTCAAATATGGTCAGATCAGCTTGCTTTTTGTTGTTTTTCAGTCAAAATAATCTAAATACTTAGACTAATTTGAAAGATACTGTTTCAAATAAGATTGGGGGTATATAACAGAAACTGTTAAAATGGAATATCTTCAAAACGGTAAGGATTACTGCCCTGAAATTTCACATGTTGGTAATTTATGACTAAAGAAGCTTGCACATGAGAGAGTTTTCAACAGATCTCAGTAAATTTGAAGAAATTGAGATTTTTAAAAAAAATGTGTTAAACGGTTCAGTATAAAGACCTCTCCTGCACTTATATCAGACTATTTGGCCTTGATAGGCTCTGTGATCTGGATCTAAACAGCATAGAACAACCCGGCTGAGTATATTTTTGTTGAATTTCAAGCATTTTTTATTAAATTGAGAAATTTTGGCTAATGACGGGCAACTTTGAAGTGTCGGTATTGCCCGAAAGCCTTCCTAAAATTGCCTTAGGCTACTTTTTGACATCTCCCTGCTGGAGAAATATCTTTTTCTGGAATCAAAGGTCCCTCATATGTATCAAATTTGGCAAAGTAAAGTATTTCGTGAAGTTTCGGACATATTCCAGCATTTAGCATCTCATAAATTTAGCTTGAAGCGCATAAATCGCAGTTTTTCATTGGATCTAGCCGCGCGACCGACTCTTTCGGTGCTTCCTGTCATTTTATTTGGCTCTTCCAATGTGTTTTCTTACATAATTTCCAAGATCTAATATTCATCTCAATCAAATTTGCATTTTCAGAGTGTCTCTTTCTAGTTTTATTGCATTTTTTCTACATTTAATAACTTTAACAGTGCAGAGCTCTACATAAATTGTAACCGCTAAAGATTGTTCATCAAGCATGCAAAGCGGGCGACTCTTAACCCTTATTTGTAGCTTCAGACAGACGCGACTGTAATTTCTGTGGCTGCTAAGCAAGGGAAAAGAATGCTATTTCTATTTCTGAAATCTATTTGTATCTGCTGGCATTGAGTTTTGAAGTTTGAGTGCCCTCTGTTATGGGGTTCTTTGAATATGGTGAAGCTAAGTTGGTCAGATGACTTTAGAAAGGTAACAAAGCATTGTTTTTATTGTGAATTTCTCATAACTTGACAGTTTCACTAAAGAAACAACAATATTTAGCTAAATCATAACATAAACACTCAAATTAGAGTTCTGAACATGTATCTTAAAGCATTTTTCAAGGATTTTTGTATATTTTATGTGGTTTCCCTGTTTTTCAGGCCTTGGCGGCACATCACGAAGGACACATTTTTTCCATAGTTTGGCTTTGTGTGGCATATTCTTTGAGCCGGTTCTTTGCACTGGGGTAGGAACCATGTACAACACCACTGAGCATGACAGGAAATACCAGCCGGTCTATGGTGAAAAGGCTTTTGCGGCTACTCGGTGCTGCTTCCGCCGAAGCCGGCTACATGCGGCCGAGATCTTCGATTAATGCTGACAGTGACTGAAGGTATGCAAACCATAGGAAGCAATGTCCTTTTATGCTAAAATTAACCCTGCACTGTTGAGTGAAATCTGATTGGGCAGTCTTTTTCTGCTTCTTGTGCTTGAAATACCCTTCTGGAAAGGAGAGGTGCCTGTCGCGGGGGCATGAAAGCCGACTCATACCGTACATCTTCTTTAGGGCGCTGATCACAAGCGACGATCATTTCAACCCGATTTAGCATTTCGAGCTTGCTTGTCCATGCTAAAATAAGGATCTGGATCCAAATTCAGTATAAGATCTTAATGATTAGGCCATTTTATAGACAATTTTAGTCTTAAACTGAAGAATTTCAGCCAAATTTTACACCAGTTATCACTAAAATATCCAGTTTAAGGGTATTTTTTGTGAATCAGAGTTAATAATTTGGCTGTTTTCTAACAGATCAATGCCTGAGAGATGCTATGCCTTTTATTTCATCAAGATCAAATGAAAACTTTTCAAGAAATTAGGATTTTAGTTTTCGCCTACATCGCCATCTAACAGCTTATTCCGCATAGCCAATTTAGCCGACTGGGGTCGACTTTTCGAAAGCTCCCAGATCATTCAAATATGGTCAGATCAGCTTGCTTTTTGTTGTTTTTCAGTCAAAATAATCTAAATACTTAGACTAATTTGAAAGATACTGTTTCAAATAAGATTGGGGGTATATAACAGAAACTGTTAAAATGGAATATCTTCAAAACGGTAAGGATTACTGCCCTGAAATTTCACATGTTGGTAATTTATGACTAAAGAAGCTTGCACATGAGAGAGTTTTCAACAGATCTCAGTAAATTTGAAGAAATTGAGATTTTTAAAAAAAATGTGTTAAACGGTTCAGTATAAAGACCTCTCCTGCACTTATATCAGACTATTTGGCCTTGATAGGCTCTGTGATCTGGATCTAAACAGCATAGAACAACCCGGCTGAGTATATTTTTGTTGAATTTCAAGCATTTTTTATTAAATTGAGAAATTTTGGCTAATGACGGGCAACTTTGAAGTGTCGGTATTGCCCGAAAGCCTTCCTAAAATTGCCTTAGGCTACTTTTTGACATCTCCCTGCTGGAGAAATATCTTTTTCTGGAATCAAAGGTCCCTCATATGTATCAAATTTGGCAAAGTAAAGTATTTCGTGAAGTTTCGGACATATTCCAGCATTTAGCATCTCATAAATTTAGCTTGAAGCGCATAAATCGCAGTTTTTCATTGGATCTAGCCGCGCGACCGACTCTTTCGGTGCTTCCTGTCATTTTATTTGGCTCTTCCAATGTGTTTTCTTACATAATTTCCAAGATCTAATATTCATCTCAATCAAATTTGCATTTTCAGAGTGTCTCTTTCTAGTTTTATTGCATTTTTTCTACATTTAATAACTTTAACAGTGCAGAGCTCTACATAAATTGTAACCGCTAAAGATTGTTCATCAAGCATGCAAAGCGGGCGACTCTTAACCCTTATTTGTAGCTTCAGACAGACGCGACTGTAATTTCTGTGGCTGCTAAGCAAGGGAAAAGAATGCTATTTCTATTTCTGAAATCTATTTGTATCTGCTGGCATTGAGTTTTGAAGTTTGAGTGCCCTCTGTTATGGGGTTCTTTGAATATGGTGAAGCTAAGTTGGTCAGATGACTTTAGAAAGGTAACAAAGCATTGTTTTTATTGTGAATTTCTCATAACTTGACAGTTTCACTAAAGAAACAACAATATTTAGCTAAATCATAACATAAACACTCAAATTAGAGTTCTGAACATGTATCTTAAAGCATTTTTCAAGGATTTTTGTATATTTTATGTGGTTTCCCTGTTTTTCAGGCCTTGGCGGCACATCACGAAGGACACATTTTTTCCATAGTTTGGCTTTGTGTGGCATATTCTTTGAGCCGGTTCTTTGCACTGGGGTAGGAACCATGTACAACACCACTGAGCATGACAGGAAATACCAGCCGGTCTATGGTGAAAAGGCTTTTGCGGCTACTCGGTGCTGCTTCCGCCGAAGCCGGCTACATGCGGCCGAGATCTTCGATTAATGCTGACAGTGACTGAAGGTATGCAAACCATAGGAAGCAATGTCCTTTTATGCTAAAATTAACCCTGCACTGTTGAGTGAAATCTGATTGGGCAGTCTTTTTCTGCTTCTTGTGCTTGAAATACCCTTCTGGAAAGGAGAGGTGCCTGTCGCGGGGGCATGAAAGCCGACTCATACCGTACATCTTCTTTAGGGCGCTGATCACAAGCGACGATCATTTCAACCCGATTTAGCATTTCGAGCTTGCTTGTCCATGCTAAAATAAGGATCTGGATCCAAATTCAGTATAAGATCTTAATGATTAGGCCATTTTATAGACAATTTTAGTCTTAAACTGAAGAATTTCAGCCAAATTTTACACCAGTTATCACTAAAATATCCAGTTTAAGGGTATTTTTTGTGAATCAGAGTTAATAATTTGGCTGTTTTCTAACAGATCAATGCCTGAGAGATGCTATGCCTTTTATTTCATCAAGATCAAATGAAAACTTTTCAAGAAATTAGGATTTTAGTTTTCGCCTACATCGCCATCTAACAGCTTATTCCGCATAGCCAATTTAGCCGACTGGGGTCGACTTTTCGAAAGCTCCCAGATCATTCAAATATGGTCAGATCAGCTTGCTTTTTGTTGTTTTTCAGTCAAAATAATCTAAATACTTAGACTAATTTGAAAGATACTGTTTCAAATAAGATTGGGGGTATACTCTGGTGTGACCCCGGTGAGCAATTGCTTCCGGAGGTCGTAGTACAGTAAGAAGTAGTTCTTTAGAACTGCAGTGCTTTAAATATAAGCTAATAAGTGTCTCTTAAGAACTTGACAGGCTGAATAATTGCATATTTTCAAGTTATTGTGTGTATTCTCTGCCCATTGGGGTCATTTTTTGTGACTCTCTTGCAGGACTACTTCCTCTGGTGGATGTTGGGAAATATGTGTGTGGAGCGTCAGAATGGCCCAAATTTAAAGCGAAAATAGACGGTGTGTACATACTTTTGTATGTAGCGAAAAAAGTCAACGTTCTTGACCTTGTTTTCTGGTGATCTAGAGACTGTGTTTGGACTAAATATGAACGTGTTAAGAGGGTATAACCCAAATCTATGCCTGGAAGTAGCTATGGGATGCAGAAAATGCCTGTTTTTACATAGAATAAAGAAGGGCAAAAGTGACCGGGCTCACACCTATAACAGAAACTGTTAAAATGGAATATCTTCAAAACGGTAAGGATTACTGCCCTGAAATTTCACATGTTGGTAATTTATGACTAAAGAAGCTTGCACATGAGAGAGTTTTCAACAGATCTCAGTAAATTTGAAGAAATTGAGATTTTTAAAAAAAATGTGTTAAACGGTTCAGTATAAAGACCTCTCCTGCACTTATATCAGACTATTTGGCCTTGATAGGCTCTGTGATCTGGATCTAAACAGCATAGAACAACCCGGCTGAGTATATTTTTGTTGAATTTCAAGCATTTTTTATTAAATTGAGAAATTTTGGCTAATGACGGGCAACTTTGAAGTGTCGGTATTGCCCGAAAGCCTTCC
Organism: Azorinus chamasolen; assembly: GCA_963576725.1. Lineage (NCBI taxonomy): Eukaryota > Metazoa > Mollusca > Bivalvia > Cardiida > Solecurtidae > Azorinus > Azorinus chamasolen. Next base: position 22,267,926 of record OY755252.1, read on the forward strand.
TAAAATTGCCTTAGGCTACTTTTTGACATCTCCCTGCTGGAGAAATATCTTTTTCTGGAATCAAAGGTCCCTCATATGTATCAAATTTGGCAAAGTAAAGTATTTCGTGAAGTTTCGGACATATTCCAGCATTTAGCATCTCATAAATTTAGCTTGAAGCGCATAAATCGCAGTTTTTCATTGGATCTAGCCGCGCGACCGACTCTTTCGGTGCTTCCTGTCATTTTATTTGGCTCTTCCAATGTGTTTTCTTACATAATTTCCAAGATCTAATATTCATCTCAATCAAATTTGCATTTTCAGAGTGTCTCTTTCTAGTTTTATTGCATTTTTTCTACATTTAATAACTTTAACAGTGCAGAGCTCTACATAAATTGTAACCGCTAAAGATTGTTCATCAAGCATGCAAAGCGGGCGACTCTTAACCCTTATTTGTAGCTTCAGACAGACGCGACTGTAATTTCTGTGGCTGCTAAGCAAGGGAAAAGAATGCTATTTCTATTTCTGAAATCTATTTGTATCTGCTGGCATTGAGTTTTGAAGTTTGAGTGCCCTCTGTTATGGGGTTCTTTGAATATGGTGAAGCTAAGTTGGTCAGATGACTTTAGAAAGGTAACAAAGCATTGTTTTTATTGTGAATTTCTCATAACTTGACAGTTTCACTAAAGAAACAACAATATTTAGCTAAATCATAACATAAACACTCAAATTAGAGTTCTGAACATGTATCTTAAAGCATTTTTCAAGGATTTTTGTATATTTTATGTGGTTTCCCTGTTTTTCAGGCCTTGGCGGCACATCACGAAGGACACATTTTTTCCATAGTTTGGCTTTGTGTGGCATATTCTTTGAGCCGGTTCTTTGCACTGGGGTAGGAACCATGTACAACACCACTGAGCATGACAGGAAATACCAGCCGGTCTATGGTGAAAAGGCTTTTGCGGCTACTCGGTGCTGCTTCCGCCGAAGCCGGCTACATGCGGCCGAGATCTTCGATTAATGCTGACAGTGACTGAAGGTATGCAAACCATAGGAAGCAATGTCCTTTTATGCTAAAATTAACCCTGCACTGTTGAGTGAAATCTGATTGGGCAGTCTTTTTCTGCTTCTTGTGCTTGAAATACCCTTCTGGAAAGGAGAGGTGCCTGTCGCGGGGGCATGAAAGCCGACTCATACCGTACATCTTCTTTAGGGCGCTGATCACAAGCGACGATCATTTCAACCCGATTTAGCATTTCGAGCTTGCTTGTCCATGCTAAAATAAGGATCTGGATCCAAATTCAGTATAAGATCTTAATGATTAGGCCATTTTATAGACAATTTTAGTCTTAAACTGAAGAATTTCAGCCAAATTTTACACCAGTTATCACTAAAATATCCAGTTTAAGGGTATTTTTTGTGAATCAGAGTTAATAATTTGGCTGTTTTCTAACAGATCAATGCCTGAGAGATGCTATGCCTTTTATTTCATCAAGATCAAATGAAAACTTTTCAAGAAATTAGGATTTTAGTTTTCGCCTACATCGCCATCTAACAGCTTATTCCGCATAGCCAATTTAGCCGACTGGGGTCGACTTTTCGAAAGCTCCCAGATCATTCAAATATGGTCAGATCAGCTTGCTTTTTGTTGTTTTTCAGTCAAAATAATCTAAATACTTAGACTAATTTGAAAGATACTGTTTCAAATAAGATTGGGGGTATACTCTGGTGTGACCCCGGTGAGCAATTGCTTCCGGAGGTCGTAGTACAGTAAGAAGTAGTTCTTTAGAACTGCAGTGCTTTAAATATAAGCTAATAAGTGTCTCTTAAGAACTTGACAGGCTGAATAATTGCATATTTTCAAGTTATTGTGTGTATTCTCTGCCCATTGGGGTCATTTTTTGTGACTCTCTTGCAGGACTACTTCCTCTGGTGGATGTTGGGAAATATGTGTGTGGAGCGTCAGAATGGCCCAAATTTAAAGCGAAAATAGACGGTGTGTACATACTTTTGTATGTAGCGAAAAAAGTCAACGTTCTTGACCTTGTTTTCTGGTGATCTAGAGACTGTGTTTGGACTAAATATGAACGTGTTAAGAGGGTATAACCCAAATCTATGCCTGGAAGTAGCTATGGGATGCAGAAAATGCCTGTTTTTACATAGAATAAAGAAGGGCAAAAGTGACCGGGCTCACACCTATAACAGAAACTGTTAAAATGGAATATCTTCAAAACGGTAAGGATTACTGCCCTGAAATTTCACATGTTGGTAATTTATGACTAAAGAAGCTTGCACATGAGAGAGTTTTCAACAGATCTCAGTAAATTTGAAGAAATTGAGATTTTTAAAAAAAATGTGTTAAACGGTTCAGTATAAAGACCTCTCCTGCACTTATATCAGACTATTTGGCCTTGATAGGCTCTGTGATCTGGATCTAAACAGCATAGAACAACCCGGCTGAGTATATTTTTGTTGAATTTCAAGCATTTTTTATTAAATTGAGAAATTTTGGCTAATGACGGGCAACTTTGAAGTGTCGGTATTGCCCGAAAGCCTTCCTAAAATTGCCTTAGGCTACTTTTTGACATCTCCCTGCTGGAGAAATATCTTTTTCTGGAATCAAAGGTCCCTCATATGTATCAAATTTGGCAAAGTAAAGTATTTCGTGAAGTTTCGGACATATTCCAGCATTTAGCATCTCATAAATTTAGCTTGAAGCGCATAAATCGCAGTTTTTCATTGGATCTAGCCGCGCGACCGACTCTTTCGGTGCTTCCTGTCATTTTATTTGGCTCTTCCAATGTGTTTTCTTACATAATTTCCAAGATCTAATATTCATCTCAATCAAATTTGCATTTTCAGAGTGTCTCTTTCTAGTTTTATTGCATTTTTTCTACATTTAATAACTTTAACAGTGCAGAGCTCTACATAAATTGTAACCGCTAAAGATTGTTCATCAAGCATGCAAAGCGGGCGACTCTTAACCCTTATTTGTAGCTTCAGACAGACGCGACTGTAATTTCTGTGGCTGCTAAGCAAGGGAAAAGAATGCTATTTCTATTTCTGAAATCTATTTGTATCTGCTGGCATTGAGTTTTGAAGTTTGAGTGCCCTCTATTATGGGGTTCTTTGAATATGGTGAAGCTAAGTTGGTCAGATGACTTTAGAAAGGTAACAAAGCATTGTTTTTATTGTGAATTTCTCATAACTTGACAGTTTCACTAAAGAAACAACAATATTTAGCTAAATCATAACATAAACACTCAAATTAGAGTTCTGAACATGTATCTTAAAGCATTTTTCAAGGATTTTTGTATATTTTATGTGGTTTCCCTGTTTTTCAGGCCTTGGCGGCACATCACGAAGGACACATTTTTTCCATAGTTTGGCTTTGTGTGGCATATTCTTTGAGCCGGTTCTTTGCACTGGGGTAGGAACCATGTACAACACCACTGAGCATGACAGGAAATACCAGCCGGTCTATGGTGAAAAGGCTTTTGCGGCTACTCGGTGCTGCTTCCGCCGAAGCCGGCTACATGCGGCCGAGATCTTCGATTAATGCTGACAGTGACTGAAGGTATGCAAACCATAGGAAGCAATGTCCTTTTATGCTAAAATTAACCCTGCACTGTTGAGTGAAATCTGATTGGGCAGTCTTTTTCTGCTTCTTGTGCTTGAAATACCCTTCTGGAAAGGAGAGGTGCCTGTCGCGGGGGCATGAAAGCCGACTCATACCGTACATCTTCTTTAGGGCGCTGATCACAAGCGACGATCATTTCAACCCGATTTAGCATTTCGAGCTTGCTTGTCCATGCTTAAATAAGGATCTGGATCCAAATTCAGTATAAGATCTTAATGATTAGGCCATTTTATAGACAATTTTAGTCTTAAACTGAAGAATTTCAGCCAAATTTTACACCAGTTATCACTAAAATATCCAGTTTAAGGGTATTTTTTGTGAATCAGAGTTAATAATTTGGCTGTTTTCTAACAGATCAATGCCTGAGAGATGCTATGCCTTTTATTTCATCAAGATCAAATGAAAACTTTTCAAGAAATTAGGATTTTAGTTTTCGCCTACATCGCCATCTAACAGCTTATTCCGCATAGCCAATTTAGCCGACTGGGGTCGACTTTTCGAAAGCTCCCAGATCATTCAAATATGGTCAGATCAGCTTGCTTTTTGTTGTTTTTCAGTCAAAATAATCTAAATACTTAGACTAATTTGAAAGATACTGTTTCAAATAAGATTGGGGGTATACTCTGGTGTGACCCCGGTGAGCAATTGCTTCCGGAGGTCGTAGTACAGTAAGAAGTAGTTCTTTAGAACTGCAGTGCTTTAAATATAAGCTAATAAGTGTCTCTTAAGAACTTGACAGGCTGAATAATTGCATATTTTCAAGTTATTGTGTGTATTCTCTGCCCATTGGGGTCATTTTTTGTGACTCTCTTGCAGGACTACTTCCTCTGGTGGATGTTGGGAAATATGTGTGTGGAGCGTCAGAATGGCCCAAATTTAAAGCGAAAATAGACGGTGTGTACATACTTTTGTATGTAGCGAAAAAAGTCAACGTTCTTGACCTTGTTTTCTGGTGATCTAGAGACTGTGTTTGGACTAAATATGAACGTGTTAAGAGGGTATAACCCAAATCTATGCCTGGAAGTAGCTATGGGATGCAGAAAATGCCTGTTTTTACATAGAATAAAGAAGGGCAAAAGTGACCGGGCTCACACCTTATTATAACAGAAACTGTTAAAATGGAATATCTTCAAAACGGTAAGGATTACTGCCCTGAAATTTCACATGTTGGTAATTTATGACTAAAGAAGCTTGCACATGAGAGAGTTTTCAACAGATCTCAGTAAATTTGAAGAAATTGAGATTTTTAAAAAAAATGTGTTAAACGGTTCAGTATAAAGACCTCTCCTGCACTTATATCAGACTATTTGGCCTTGATAGGCTCTGTGATCTGGATCTAAACAGCATAGAACAACCCGGCTGAGTATATTTTTGTTGAATTTCAAGCATTTTTTATTAAATTGAGAAATTTTGGCTAATGACGGGCAACTTTGAAGTGTCGGTATTGCCCGAAAGCCTTCCTAAAATTGCCTTAGGCTACTTTTTGACATCTCCCTGCTGGAGAAATATCTTTTTCTGGAATCAAAGGTCCCTCATATGTATCAAATTTGGCAAAGTAAAGTATTTCGTGAAGTTTCGGACATATTCCAGCATTTAGCATCTCATAAATTTAGCTTGAAGCGCATAAATCGCAGTTTTTCATTGGATCTAGCCGCGCGACCGACTCTTTCGGTGCTTCCTGTCATTTTATTTGGCTCTTCCAATGTGTTTTCTTACATAATTTCCAAGATCTAATATTCATCTCAATCAAATTTGCATTTTCAGAGTGTCTCTTTCTAGTTTTATTGCATTTTTTCTACATTTAATAACTTTAACAGTGCAGAGCTCTACATAAATTGTAACCGCTAAAGATTGTTCATCAAGCATGCAAAGCGGGCGACTCTTAACCCTTATTTGTAGCTTCAGACAGACGCGACTGTAATTTCTGTGGCTGCTAAGCAAGGGAAAAGAATGCTATTTCTATTTCTGAAATCTATTTGTATCTGCTGGCATTGAGTTTTGAAGTTTGAGTGCCCTCTGTTATGGGGTTCTTTGAATATGGTGAAGCTAAGTTGGTCAGATGACTTTAGAAAGGTAACAAAGCATTGTTTTTATTGTGAATTTCTCATAACTTGACAGTTTCACTAAAGAAACAACAATATTTAGCTAAATCATAACATAAACACTCAAATTAGAGTTCTGAACATGTATCTTAAAGCATTTTTCAAGGATTTTTGTATATTTTATGTGGTTTCCCTGTTTTTCAGGCCTTGGCGGCACATCACGAAGGACACATTTTTTCCATAGTTTGGCTTTGTGTGGCATATTCTTTGAGCCGGTTCTTTGCACTGGGGTAGGAACCATGTACAACACCACTGAGCATGACAGGAAATACCAGCCGGTCTATGGTGAAAAGGCTTTTGCGGCTACTCGGTGCTGCTTCCGCCGAAGCCGGCTACATGCGGCCGAGATCTTCGATTAATGCTGACAGTGACTGAAGGTATGCAAACCATAGGAAGCAATGTCCTTTTATGCTAAAATTAACCCTGCACTGTTGAGTGAAATCTGATTGGGCAGTCTTTTTCTGCTTCTTGTGCTTGAAATACCCTTCTGGAAAGGAGAGGTGCCTGTCGCGGGGGCATGAAAGCCGACTCATACCGTACATCTTCTTTAGGGCGCTGATCACAAGCGACGATCATTTCAACCCGATTTAGCATTTCGAGCTTGCTTGTCCATGCTAAAATAAGGATCTGGATCCAAATTCAGTATAAGATCTTAATGATTAGGCCATTTTATAGACAATTTTAGTCTTAAACTGAAGAATTTCAGCCAAATTTTACACCAGTTATCACTAAAATATCCAGTTTAAGGGTATTTTTTGTGAATCAGAGTTAATAATTTGGCTGTTTTCTAACAGATCAATGCCTGAGAGATGCTATGCCTTTTATTTCATCAAGATCAAATGAAAACTTTTCAAGAAATTAGGATTTTAGTTTTCGCCTACATCGCCATCTAACAGCTTATTCCGCATAGCCAATTTAGCCGACTGGGGTCGACTTTTCGAAAGCTCCCAGATCATTCAAATATGGTCAGATCAGCTTGCTTTTTGTTGTTTTTCAGTCAAAATAATCTAAATACTTAGACTAATTTGAAAGATACTGTTTCAAATAAGATTGGGGGTATACTCTAACAGAAACTGTTAAAATGGAATATCTTCAAAACGGTAAGGATTACTGCCCTGAAATTTCACATGTTGGTAATTTATGACTAAAGAAGCTTGCACATGAGAGAGTTTTCAACAGATCTCAGTAAATTTGAAGAAATTGAGATTTTTAAAAAAAATGTGTTAAACGGTTCAGTATAAAGACCTCTCCTGCACTTATATCAGACTATTTGGCCTTGATAGGCTCTGTGATCTGGATCTAAACAGCATAGAACAACCCGGCTGAGTATATTTTTGTTGAATTTCAAGCATTTTTTATTAAATTGAGAAATTTTGGCTAATGACGGGCAACTTTGAAGTGTCGGTATTGCCCGAAAGCCTTCCTAAAATTGCCTTAGGCTACTTTTTGACATCTCCCTGCTGGAGAAATATCTTTTTCTGGAATCAAAGGTCCCTCATATGTATCAAATTTGGCAAAGTAAAGTATTTCGTGAAGTTTCGGACATATTCCAGCATTTAGCATCTCATAAATTTAGCTTGAAGCGCATAAATCGCAGTTTTTCATTGGATCTAGCCGCGCGACCGACTCTTTCGGTGCTTCCTGTCATTTTATTTGGCTCTTCCAATGTGTTTTCTTACATAATTTCCAAGATCTAATATTCATCTCAATCAAATTTGCATTTTCAGAGTGTCTCTTTCTAGTTTTATTGCATTTTTTCTACATTTAATAACTTTAACAGTGCAGAGCTCTACATAAATTGTAACCGCTAAAGATTGTTCATCAAGCATGCAAAGCGGGCGACTCTTAACCCTTATTTGTAGCTTCAGACAGACGCGACTGTAATTTCTGTGGCTGCTAAGCAAGGGAAAAGAATGCTATTTCTATTTCTGAAATCTATTTGTATCTGCTGGCATTGAGTTTTGAAGTTTGAGTGCCCTCTGTTATGGGGTTCTTTGAATATGGTGAAGCTAAGTTGGTCAGATGACTTTAGAAAGGTAACAAAGCATTGTTTTTATTGTGAATTTCTCATAACTTGACAGTTTCACTAAAGAAACAACAATATTTAGCTAAATCATAACATAAACACTCAAATTAGAGTTCTGAACATGTATCTTAAAGCATTTTTCAAGGATTTTTGTATATTTTATGTGGTTTCCCTGTTTTTCAGGCCTTGGCGGCACATCACGAAGGACACATTTTTTCCATAGTTTGGCTTTGTGTGGCATATTCTTTGAGCCGGTTCTTTGCACTGGGGTAGGAACCATGTACAACACCACTGAGCATGACAGGAAATACCAGCCGGTCTATGGTGAAAAGGCTTTTGCGGCTACTCGGTGCTGCTTCCGCCGAAGCCGGCTACATGCGGCCGAGATCTTCGATTAATGCTGACAGTGACTGAAGGTATGCAAACCATAGGAAGCAATGTCCTTTTATGCTAAAATTAACCCTGCACTGTTGAGTGAAATCTGATTGGGCAGTCTTTTTCTGCTTCTTGTGCTTGAAATACCCTTCTGGAAAGGAGAGGTGCCTGTCGCGGGGGCATGAAAGCCGACTCATACCGTACATCTTCTTTAGGGCGCTGATCACAAGCGACGATCATTTCAACCCGATTTAGCATTTCGAGCTTGCTTGTCCATGCTAAAATAAGGATCTGGATCCAAATTCAGTATAAGATCTTAATGATTAGGCCATTTTATAGACAATTTTAGTCTTAAACTGAAGAATTTCAGCCAAATTTTACACCAGTTATCACTAAAATATCCAGTTTAAGGGTATTTTTTGTGAATCAGAGTTAATAATTTGGCTGTTTTCTAACAGATCAATGCCTGAGAGATGCTATGCCTTTTATTTCATCAAGATCAAATGAAAACTTTTCAAGAAATTAGGATTTTAGTTTTCGCCTACATCGCCATCTAACAGCTTATTCCGCATAGCCAATTTAGCCGACTGGGGTCGACTTTTCGAAAGCTCCCAGATCATTCAAATATGGTCAGATCAGCTTGCTTTTTGTTGTTTTTCAGTCAAAATAATCTAAATACTTAGACTAATTTGAAAGATACTGTTTCAAATAAGATTGGGGGTATCAGAAACTGTTAAAATGGAATATCTTCAAAACGGTAAGGATTACTGCCCTGAAATTTCACATGTTGGTAATTTATGACTAAAGAAGCTTGCACATGAGAGAGTTTTCAACAGATCTCAGTAAATTTGAAGAAATTGAGATTTTTAAAAAAAATGTGTTAAACGGTTCAGTATAAAGACCTCTCCTGCACTTATATCAGACTATTTGGCCTTGATAGGCTCTGTGATCTGGATCTAAACAGCATAGAACAACCCGGCTGAGTATATTTTTGTTGAATTTCAAGCATTTTTTATTAAATTGAGAAATTTTGGCTAATGACGGGCAACTTTGAAGTGTCGGTATTGCCCGAAAGCCTTCCTAAAATTGCCTTAGGCTACTTTTTGACATCTCCCTGCTGGAGAAATATCTTTTTCTGGAATCAAAGGTCCCTCATATGTATCAAATTTGGCAAAGTAAAGTATTTCGTGAAGTTTCGGACATATTCCAGCATTTAGCATCTCATAAATTTAGCTTGAAGCGCATAAATCGCAGTTTTTCATTGGATCTAGCCGCGCGACCGACTCTTTCGGTGCTTCCTGTCATTTTATTTGGCTCTTCCAATGTGTTTTCTTACATAATTTCCAAGATCTAATATTCATCTCAATCAAATTTGCATTTTCAGAGTGTCTCTTTCTAGTTTTATTGCATTTTTTCTACATTTAATAACTTTAACAGTGCAGAGCTCTACATAAATTGTAACCGCTAAAGATTGTTCATCAAGCATGCAAAGCGGGCGACTCTTAACCCTTATTTGTAGCTTCAGACAGACGCGACTGTAATTTCTGTGGCTGCTAAGCAAGGGAAAAGAATGCTATTTCTATTTCTGAAATCTATTTGTATCTGCTGGCATTGAGTTTTGAAGTTTGAGTGCCCTCTGTTATGGGGTTCTTTGAATATGGTGAAGCTAAGTTGGTCAGATGACTTTAGAAAGGTAACAAAGCATTGTTTTTATTGTGAATTTCTCATAACTTGACAGTTTCACTAAAGAAACAACAATATTTAGCTAAATCATAACATAAACACTCAAATTAGAGTTCTGAACATGTATCTTAAAGCATTTTTCAAGGATTTTTGTATATTTTATGTGGTTTCCCTGTTTTTCAGGCCTTGGCGGCACATCACGAAGGACACATTTTTTCCATAGTTTGGCTTTGTGTGGCATATTCTTTGAGCCGGTTCTTTGCACTGGGGTAGGAACCATGTACAACACCACTGAGCATGACAGGAAATACCAGCCGGTCTATGGTGAAAAGGCTTTTGCGGCTACTCGGTGCTGCTTCCGCCGAAGCCGGCTACATGCGGCCGAGATCTTCGATTAATGCTGACAGTGACTGAAGGTATGCAAACCATAGGAAGCAATGTCCTTTTATGCTAAAATTAACCCTGCACTGTTGAGTGAAATCTGATTGGGCAGTCTTTTTCTGCTTCTTGTGCTTGAAATACCCTTCTGGAAAGGAGAGGTGCCTGTCGCGGGGGCATGAAAGCCGACTCATACCGTACATCTTCTTTAGGGCGCTGATCACAAGCGACGATCATTTCAACCCGATTTAGCATTTCGAACTTGCTTGTCCATGCTAAAATAAGGATCTGGATCCAAATTCAGTATAAGATCTTAATGATTAGGCCATTTTATAGACAATTTTAGTCTTAAACTGAAGAATTTCAGCCAAATTTTACACCAGTTATCACTAAAATATCCAGTTTAAGGGTATTTTTTGTGAATCAGAGTTAATAATTTGGCTGTTTTCTAACAGATCAATGCCTGAGAGATGCTATGCCTTTTATTTCATCAAGATCAAATGAAAACTTTTCAAGAAATTAGGATTTTAGTTTTCGCCTACATCGCCATCTAACAGCTTATTCCGCATAGCCAATTTAGCCGACTGGGGTCGACTTTTCGAAAGCTCCCAGATCATTCAAATATGGTCAGATCAGCTTGCTTTTTGTTGTTTTTCAGTCAAAATAATCTAAATACTTAGACTAATTTGAAAGATACTGTTTCAAATAAGATTGGGGGTATACTCTGGTGTGACCCCGGTGAGCAATTGCTTCCGGAGGTCGTAGTACAGTAAGAAGTAGTTCTTTAGAACTGCAGTGCTTTAAATATAAGCTAATAAGTGTCTCTTAAGAACTTGACAGGCTGAATAATTGCATATTTTCAAGTTATTGTGTGTATTCTCTGCCCATTGGGGTCATTTTTTGTGACTCTCTTGCAGGACTACTTCCTCTGGTGGATGTTGGGAAATATGTGTGTGGAGCGTCAGAATGGCCCAAATTTAAAGCGAAAATAGACGGTGTGTACATACTTTTGTATGTAGCGAAAAAAGTCAACGTTCTTGACCTTGTTTTCTGGTGATCTAGAGACTGTGTTTGGACTAAATATGAACGTGTTAAGAGGGTATAACCCAAATCTATGCCTGGAAGTAGCTATGGGATGCAGAAAATGCCTGTTTTTACATAGAATAAAGAAGGGCAAAAGTGACCGGGCTCACACCACCATACGGTTGTCAGTGTGTTAAGACTCTTAATACTCTAACCCCAGTGATTTTACTTCATCTATCTTATATGGTTGTCAAAGGATTCGCAAATGTAAAGAGGTTATTATATCATTCAGTTAACAACAAAGCTAGCACCGACTGACTGATTCCACCTGTTAAGAACATTAGGGATTTTCAAAGTAAAAAAATATCTGAAATTATACTGGCGTACTATCACAGATACTACCCCTGATAAGCATATAACAGATAATGACTTAGATGCATTCTTCATCAGGATCCAAACAATTCTCAGTCTCTGATACACATACCATAAGTATTGTAATATTAGGTTTACTATTATTATCATTTATCAAATGCACATGATTACTAATTATTATATGAAACTTAAATTCTAAATTAATCAATTATTTGTTCACCGAAAGTGTTCATGTTTGATATAGTGAATTTGAGAATTAGGCACACTGAACATTTTGTATATCAAGCTTTGAATAGAACCATCAAGTGTTGATATACCTGTATAACACTCTGTTATGTGATGTTTGCATGAGCAACTATAGACCATAAAAATATCAAAAGTCTACTTTTGAAGCAAGAAGACCACACGAAGAGATTGTTAATTTCTAACTGATCTGTTGAGTATGAAAACAAACACACGTGACGTTCAAATATTACAAGTTTGATTACCGGAGACTAGGTACATGCAGATGACATCATACAGAAACACTTTGAAACGGCTTCAATGTCGATTTCGAGTTAGATTTGGATTTGAATTTGGATTTGGATTAGGATTTAGTGGCACACGGTGTATGGAAAATGAGACAAATTCTGAAAGGCGGATAACTCTCGAAAGCAAAAGTATCAATGCGAAATGAGAACATTACAGACTCGGTTTGTATTGGGTTTGTTAATGAGTAAATATAAAAGTGCAGCAGTACTCATGCCCAGGACAACCGACTTAAGCGGTATGCAATGTTCGTACTGAAAACACTGAAACTGCATAGTGATCAAGCTATGCATGTATCAATGTATGGCTTTTGGTACTTAATCTTTTACATCATAGATACGCCTTTTGACGCCTTTTGACGCATTGGCAAACAAAGTAGACCCAGATCACACGGCTCCTGTTGTAGTTGTATTATCAGGGTCCGCTCGTTTTTTCTGCCATTGCCAAAACTTCCTGTGCTTATGTGTTTTAACGCTTTCCCTCATATAAACGCATTTTCACGCATTTGCAAACAGAGTAGACCCAGATCAGACGGCTCCTAGAAGAGCCGTCTGATCAGGGTCTACTCTGTTTGCTAATTGAATTTGATAGATCTGTTTCTTTAGTTTCTTAAATGGTTATAATGCTCCACCTGGCATATTTCATTATAAGTAATTTGTCCATTACTATTCAGTAGGTATTGAAATTTGGAATAAACGTAGAACAGGGAAAGGGTTAATAGATATCAGCAAAGTAATATATATTAAGTCATTAGTGCTCACATAAATAGTCACCAGGACTAGGGTAAACGATGCAAAGACACACAGGTGTACCTTTCCAGTAAAGAGTAAACAAACCAACGTTTATGGCATATCTTTATTATTGATCAAATATCACAATATTACTTGTATCTCCCGTTTGTTTTTATCTGCACAGTTGAGGACCTGTAGAAAAGGAATTCATACAATAGATAATAGTCTTTTAAAACTCCCTTAACCCTTTTCTCCATATGTATGCATTTCTACGCTTTTGCACACAGAGTAGAACCATATCAGACGGCTCGTATAGGAGCCGTCTGATCAGCGTCTTCTCTGTTTGCTTACGAAATAATATTAACCCTTCACTTGCTATTCACGTCAATATACCTACCTGTAAATAGTGAAGACCCAGATGAGACAGCTCCTGCAGGAGCTGTCTCATCAGGGTCGACACTATTTACAAGTTGATTGTGCAACCAGTGCACTCCACAGCAGTGATTGCTCAGCGGCATACTTGTACACAGTGAAGATATATGTAATTATACAACAGGACATGGGTAAAGAAGGAGAAATGTGTTTTAAAATTCAGCAAGAGAAGGGTTAATAGTATAAATATGTCCGTGTCCATGTTCCATAGGAAATGTCGATTGAATTAATATTCATGATTTCATTCCTTCTTACATGAATATTCGTGAAGTAAAGGGTTAAGATGTATCATATCGGACAGCAACTCAGGGCACTTACAGGAATGGGCGAATCTACATTTATCCTTTTCAAACAAAATTGCTACAGTAACCTCTCTATAACGGCCACTAAATTGTGTTTATTAGTTGGTATCTAATGCAGGTGGTTGCTTAAAGCAAGGTGAAAGTAAAACAGAACGCTCCTATAGGAGCGTTCTGTTTTACTTTCACCTTGCTTTAAGCAGCCACCTGTCTGTTACACAAAATACTTGATGTAATTTAGTGGTCGTTATAGAGAGGTTTACTGTATAATAATTTTTGGATCCAGATGAGAATCTAGATGAGACGCCGAATTAATCGGGCGCCTCATTAGAAACAAAACATTATTGGACTCACCACTTACGCTTCAGAGATGAAATAGAAGGAAAATCTGCTCTGAAACCCAAAGCAGGCGACATTGTTTACAGACTATTTTTTGGGCACCAAAAGATCTGCAAGCAGTTTGGAAATCGGGTAATTCGGGTAATTCGGCTTCTCGTCGGGATCAAAGCCATTTGACACTCAGGCTAAGGTTTCTTAACCCTTTCGGCGCTAAATTTCTAATTGACGTCTGCAAATCAATTTTGTTAAATCATTCGGTAAAATAAGGAAATGAGATAAATAAATGCAAATTTCAAAGGAATAAAGCACAGATATAGAAATAGAGTTGAGACAAAAAGTGAAGTCCCTGATTAGACGCCGCCTTGAAAAGGCGGCGTCTGATCTGGGACTGCACTATTTGTCGTTGTGTATCTTTGCGACAGCGGTAAAAAGGTTAAAAACTTTTGACGAATTGGAAGTACGTAAACAGTCCGGATCCAGATTTAACGCGGGTGCCACATAAGAATAAACAGTAAACTAACTCCCTCTAAACCGGACACTAAATGTAGGATTAAAATTGATCTAGGAGACAGGTGGCAGCTTAATGCAGGTCGAAAGACTTACAGAAAATTCATCTAGGAGCTTTCTGTATTACTTCCAACCTATATTAAGCAGCCACCTGCCAAAAAGTATCCAAATTCGTCTCTACTAGAATTCCGGTTTGGAGGAGTTTTACTGTAAACTGTTTGCACCCAAATTACATGTTTGTATACAGTAAAACCCCTCTAAACCGGAAATCGTGTAGAGAAGAATTTAGATACTTTTAGGCAGGTGGCTGCTTAATGCAGGGAGAAAGTCATGCAGAAAGGAGCTTTCTGCATGACTTTCACCCTGCATTAAGCTGCCACCTGTCTCAAACACCGATATTTATACTAATTTTAACGTCCGGTTTAGAGGGGTTTTACTGTATACATATAATATACTATATAAATTGGTTAACTTTTTTCAAAATGCTCGGGTCCTCATACGACGATGGATAAGCGGACGTCTCACCTGGATCCAATCTGTTTGCATTTTTTATTTTGAAATTAAATGGACGAGAATGTGTGCGGATAGACTTGCTCAACAATCCTTTGATTTTTTTTTCTAAAACCGTCTTTCAAACTAGGAAAATATGAATTCAGTCGTAGAGAAGAAAAACAAGGAGGAGAGGTATTGGCACAAATGCGACTGCTTTCATCCAGGAATAGAAGCAGGTCTTATATAACACGTACAGTAAAACCTCTCTAAACCGGACATCAGGCTAAAATTATTATAAATAAGTATTGGAGACAGGTAACAACTTAACACAGGGTGAAAGTCTGACTTTCACCAGACATTAAGCAGACACCTGCCTAAAGGTATCTAAATTCTTCTCGACTAGAATTCCGGATTAGAGAGGTTTTATTGTAAACTCTTTGACACCAAGATTGCATGTTTGTACAGTAAAACCCCGCTAATGCGATCACCTAAAAGAGGTATAATTCTGGGTGCTATATACAGGTGGTAGCTTAATGCAGGACAAAAGTAATGCAGAAAGCTCCTAGAGGAGCTTTCTGCATTACGTTTGCCCTGCATTAAGCAACCACCTGCTTATAAAGGCAGCTATGGTTATTCATTTAGTGGTCGCATTAGAGGGGTTCTACTTTATATGAATTGATTAACTATTGGCAGGTATCACAAAGCTCGGGTCCTGATGAGACGTTGGATATCTTGGCGTCTCGTCTGGGTCCAATCTGTTTGCATTTTGTATTTTGAAATAAGGTGGACAAGACTGTGTCCGGATAAATTTGCTCAAACAATCCAAAGATTATCAGTGATCTTAAACCGTCATTCAAACTTTCAAACTATGAGTTTTGTCTAAGGAAGAAAAAGAACGACGAGCGATATTGACACAAATGAGGCTGCTTTCATCCAGAAATAACAACATGTGCCATATAACACTGAATTGAACCTAAAATTAAACAGTGATGGGCTATTCCACTTTGAAATGTCCGCGTTGAAGGAGTAAACAAACCTTACGTGCGTAATGTTGCCGTTCTAATATGTGCATCGACATACATTGTCCACGCAATGCCAGTCTTGGCCTCTGAATGGACAAGACGCTCCGTTCAAACAGTCCTGGCGTGTGACACACTCTGTGAAAAAAAAAACACAAAACATATTTTTCAGATCAGTGCTACAAATAAAATTGCGTACCCAAATACTTAAATCGTCGCTTCTCTAGCAAACCCTATGTTGCGACCACTCTTTAGAATCGACTCGAAGAGATGATTCTAAAGAGTGGTCACAGTGTAGGGTTTGGTGGAGAAATAAAGAAGTTATCTTTGAAAATATTTAAATTTACGCATCTAATCTGGACCTAGGGAATTTATAGTTTAATATACATGTACACTGCTCAGCTTTAGGAGCTGATTACATGCAGTCCTTCCCTTGCTCATCGTGACCGGATTAACATTTGCAAATAGCTTGTGTCTAGGTGAGACGCCGGACAATTCTGCGTCTCAGTGGGGTCCAATTTGCTTGACACTCGACCAATAGTGTCTTAACCCAAATTATGTCGTCTGCTAACTTTGTCGTCTGCTACAAATTTTCAATTTTTTTTATTTTCTACATTTTTGTTTCCCAAACTGTTTGCATAGGTAATCACAGATCCGACATTGGCAGCGAAAGGGTTAAAAATAGGAGCAAAACATGTTACAATTAAGCATTTAAACAAACATTATTTGTTATAGAATACAATTGACATGTTACAATTCTGGGTTTTAACAGAAATATGGGTTGTAGAGTAACTCGACCTCTCGCCAGCCTACTAGCTATTTGCTACTCGGCCAACAGTTTCTAAAATTCTTGAAATAATCAAAGTTAGTACGAGTACAACAGCTCGGAATTTAACTTTTACTTCATGGATATTCATGTAAGAAATAATGACGTATTGAATAATAATTAGGGGTTGAATTTATTTTGCCGGTGCCCGGAATTTCTCTTACTACATCACCGGATGCGCTAAACTCGTTGAGCACTTTGCAGGACACTCGGAACACCTCGGCTATTTCTATCGAACTCTGACGGAATACGGCGAGTAGTTACGATTGCTTTGCAGGAGTAAACATGCCGCCATTTTGTTTCAGTTCTATCATATCTGATAAGCGGGGGTTCGGGGGCAGCAGTCCCCAATAATAATAATAATAATAATAATAATAATTAGAACATTAGATACACGAGAATTTATACATAGCATTTCGTAGATTTCGATTAAGGGAGATTTGAAGCTTACTTTTTCGTTTTTATTGATTTAAGAACCCGTCCTTGCAACTTCTATACATAGAGCAAAATACATAGAGGATCTTACATGAGTGTTCTTGATTATTGGAATTATTAAACGAGTCTTTTTAAAACGATAAAAAACGAGCTTTAGCGAGTTTTTTTTATCGTTTTAAAAAGATGAATTTAATAAATCCAATAATCATGAACACGAATGCAAGGTCCTATTTATAACATAACACACACAAATGCTATTTGCAGCCAATAGTTCAGCAGTAACGTGGATTGTTATAAATTCTCCTTACATATAGAAATGATGAATGAAAGGTGTTATTAGGTTCGCTAGGTAACTGGGACAAAGTAGGTCCAAATTTTCCAAAATTTTTTTACTTACTGTCATATCAACCAGGATCTAATTCAGACCTCTCTGGTATTCAATTTAACTGTGATAGTTTATGATACAAAAACATACAGAAACACGTCAAAATAAATTTTGAGTTACAGTTTTGACATAGGGCCTACATAGTTACAAACACGTCACATTATGACGTCATTGTACACAACTTGTGTCTATGTAAAGCGCGCCATTTAAATGAAGACCCACACACAGTCGCCAACACGTCTGACACGAGTACACTGTCAGTGGGATTCAAAATGCGCCTTCGTTTTGGTATATTAAGCCCTTCATTAGTGTTGTATACACATGGGCATGGACATTTCCACCGAGAAACAAAAATCTCGATTCAAGTTCAGTGAAAATGTTTGAAATGGACAAAAGATTCAGTACGAACTGCTGCATAGAATGTGTTGGAACAGGGGGAAGATTTTCGCGATCAGCTGAGTATAGCATATTTGAAATATGTTTGTGCTGTGCTGGATTCAGATGACTATAGTTGTTGATTGACGAGATATTTTTATGAGTAGAAATCTGCATAAACAAAAGGACATGTGGTGAAGAAAATGCAAAGTTGTGGAGGCATTTTCTATGTAGAGAGGATTGTATGGGTCAGAGTAGCTGGTAGGTCTTTTTTGGAATACATTTTGTATATAATTACTGACAGCGATTACAATTTGTATTATTTTATCGAAATTAAGGCGCAAGTGCCAACAATCCTTTGCCATCTATCGTGACTCAATCGTTGACAGGTAGGTCACCGTCCGCCAGTTTGTTTGTTTTGACAGCGCGTATGAATACAGTTCGGTCGTTCGAATGTTATTCACTAGTGAATATATGCCCGTGAATATCAAAAAATAAATGATAGTGTTACGTCACGCTGAAGCCACGAGTTATGTTATAATTATATTTCCTGTACTTTGTGTAGCGACCGGCAAAGTATATTCGAACCTTAATTAGATTAAGTGTTATAATAGCACATGGACAAAAGAATTTTGTTCGGTCATGGCAGGGACTTTAAATCATACTTAATATTGTATCATAAGCAAATAGATCAGACCATGGTTAGACGGCTGATCTTGGTCTACTCTGTTTATAAAGGCGTATAAAGACGTATTTATGGAGTAAAGGGTGGTACAGACATCGTTATTATGACATAATAAGTTTTAACCCTTCGCTTGCTGATTTTTAAAATACATTTCTCCTTCTTTACCCATGCCCTGTGGTATAATTACATATATCTGCACTGTGTACAAGTATTTCGCTGTGCAATCACTGCTGTGGAGTGCACTGGTTGCACAATCAACTTGTAAATAGTGCAGACCCTGATGAGACAGCTCCTGCAGGAGCTGTCTCATCTGGGTCTTCACTATTTACAGGTAGGTATATTGTCGTGAATAGCAAGCGAAGGGTTAATAATTTACTCCATAAGTACGCCCTTGGATGCATTTTTAAAAAGGGTAGAACATGACAAGGCGGCTCTGGTTGGAGACGTTTGAACAGGTTCTACTCTTTTTGCTTATGGAATGATATAGATCTGATTCTACAGTTTCTGCCTTGACCGAAATGTCTTGTGTTCACATGCCATTATAAAAACAATAATCAAACTAATATCCATGATATCATTGATTTCTTGTATGAATATCCATGGAATAAATGGTTAAGCCTCACAGGCAAAACTTGGTTTTTTTTAACCTTTAGCCTGCTATGGGCGGATGGGTGAATACCTATGCAAACAGTTTGGATCCAGATGAGACGCCGAGTAACTCAGGATCCAAACTGTTTGACACCATAATTGCATTTTGGTGGACAAATCAATTATAGTTTGAATTTAATTTGAAAATGTAGTAGGTGAAGAATTCTGTAAAAAGTATTTGCTCAGCAGGCTAAAGGTTAACAGGGGGGGGGGGGGCAATGAAGACCAATGAAAACCTACGTCTGGCGTCCTGTCTACACGTGCATTCATGGCGCTCACAGATGATTGAGCTGCCGTTTGAACAGAGTGTGATCTTACAGTCTTGTTTATACTGGCATCGTTCAGCATATACCACTGTAAAATTAAAGTGTGAAGACAGTTACAAGTAAAAACAATTATCCATTCCATTCATATATGCGCGTTTGCAAACAATATAGATCCATACCAGACGGACCTGTCTTGTCTGTTTGTTTTTGAAACAAATCTTACTCTACAGGTTCTGAAACTCCTTGTTCATTGGCCAGTATTCAGTTTAACGCTTTCGGCGCCAAAAATCTAATTGTCGTCTGCAAACCAATTTTGTTAAATAATTCAGTAAAATAAGGCAATGAGATAAATGAATGCAAATTTCAAAGAAATAAAGCACAGATATCAAGATAGAGTTTGCGACAAAAAGGGAAGTCCCTGATCAGACGCTGCCTTGAAAAGGCGGCGTCTGATCTGGGACTGTTCTATTTGCCGTGGTGCGTTTATGAAAGGTTTAAATGAAAATTCACAACGGCATTAATTCGTGTATAAGTATTAAAAACATTTATAAAGGCTTACACGACGGGAAAATGTTCAGTTCAAAAGGAATCAAAACAAGACCGCTTAAACCATTTCCCTGTTCAGCATTTATGTACGAAATGTTGACTTCATGAATATTTATTAGTTCTATTTCCACAATGTAAAATGAGGGATTTGTTTGCTTTGACAAAAACTGTAGAATCAGATCTATATCATGTCAAAAGTAAACAGAGCAGACCCTATTTAGGAGCCGTCTGATTTGGGTCTACTCTGTTTGCAAATGCGTGAAAATGCGTCTGTATGGAGTAAACGTTTCAACATAACAGTACAGCATCTGAAATATTAACGTGCGTATGTGTCGGAAAAGAGGTCGTGTAAAAGAAATATATGCTGTTGAACATTATTGACATTAATTGGTATATCATTGGGTTCCTTCAGTAGTACTCGGCTCTGTTTCTACACTATTTGGATACACCCATTACAGTAAAACCTCTCTATAACGGCCACTAAATTACATTAAGTATTTTGTGTAAAAGGCAGGTGGGTGCTTAAAGCAAGGTGAAAGTAAAACAGAACGCTCCTATAGGAGCGTTCTGTTTTACTTTCACCTTGATTTAAGCACCCACCTGCTCTAAATACCAACTAATTGGCACAATTTAGTGGCTGTTATAGAGAGGTTTACTGTATATGGCACTGCTTGAATACAAACTGGATGAAGTTTGATGATGATTATCAACAAATAAACAGAGAATTGTAGCTTAACCCTTTACCTGATAGAAGCGGCTTTAAGCGAGTTTAATATATTCCTCCGCTGAAGAAAATAGTTCCAATTTTTAAAATAATGAACATATAGCATCATAAATAGTTTCTATATTCTAGGAGGTGGTAGCTTAAAGCAGGCTGAAAGTAAAGCAGAATGCGCATTAAGGCGCATTCTGCTTTACTTTCAACCTGCTTTAAGTGGTCACATGTCTTCAAAACTAGAAATAGGCTATTGGGTAAAGGGTTAAGGTTGGACTTTTTTTCTGACAGCACCAAACTTTCGTAGGAACTTTCTCCATTACCCCCATGCTGCACAAGCATGTATAAGGTACCCATGTTTATCTAATAAGTTATAAGATATCATGATCGGACAGGTCCTGTAGGAGTTACATGTTTTATGTTACAGATTTGATTCTCTGCTTGTGATGTTGAATTAGTGATTATTTCTGCATGTTGGATCCAGATAAGTGCTAATCGACGTCTCATCACTGACCGAACGATGTGATTCTCTGGTTGTATGGTTTTTTAAAAAGTAATACTGATACAAATAACTTTCAGGGGCGTAGCTAGCAATACGCACTTACGCACGTGCGTAACATCAATATGAAAGGTTAAAATATTATTATGACTAAAATGGAACAAAAATCGATTCCAAAGGGGGTAGACTTTGATAAACGTTCAATCTTGTCATGTAACCTTTAATCATTTACTCATATTAACTTCTTTTGACGCCTCTGTAAAGGTTAGCTTTAGAAACTACATGTATTGTAATATACATGTATAGAACATTAGCTCCTACAGTAAAACCCCGCTAATACGACCACTTAAAAGAGGTATACTTTCAGGTTCTAGATGCAGGTGGTAGCTTAATGTAGGACAAAAGTAATGTAGAAAGCTCCTCTAGGATCTTTCTGCGTTACTTTTGTCCTGCATTAAGCAACCACCTGCTTATAAAGACAGGTACATGTATGTGTATTCATTAAGTGGTCGCATTAGAGGGGTTCTACTGTATATATAGGAACAAATGCTCTTTTTATCAAAACGTTTTTAAAACTACACAATTCTAAATGTTCCCGATGGAGCATGTATCCAGACTCCTATAGCAACGATGTGTACATTACATTTGGATTCAGAGCTCTACGCTCCTGAACTTTCAGACAGGCGACCATTATTACAAACGATATATTACCGGCGTGCTTTTTAGCGACTACATAGGTCCCAATACGGCGTTGGATCTGGATATGTAGATTTTTCAAATGTTCCCGTACACTATTTGTCTATATACATACGTAATCATTCGTTTTGACAAACCATATAATACTGCGTACTATTTTCCAAATTAACACTCCATCGTTGGGAAGTGGAATTATTCCCATGTTATTTAACTCCTTCCTCCATGAATAATTATGTAGGAGATAATGCTGTCATGAATATTAATTAGATTAATGGTTATAATAGTACATGAATACAGGAATGTTTGGTCATGGCAGAAATTGTAGAATTGTATCATAAGCAAACAGAGCAGACCCTGATCAGACGGTTTCTGTAGGAACCGTCTGATCTGGATCTACTCTGTTCTCTGTTTGCAAAAGCGTAGAAAAGCGTATTTATGGAGTAAAGGGTTAAACAAAATCCGTCCAGATTTTATTTTGGAACCGATCCATCTTTCATACTCAGCGAACAAACTGTTTGCTGGTATACGCCGTTGACATCAATGGGTTAAGCAAACTGAGCAAAGAGCAACAGATAAAGGCGCGTACACAAATACTAAAATACAAATACTAAAATCGTCATTCCTCAACCAAACCCTATGTTGTGACCACTCTTTAGAATCGTCTTGAAGAGTGGTCGCTGCATAGGGTTTGGTATAGGAATAAAGAAGTTATTCTTGAAATTGTTTTAACTTATACGCATCTTATCTGGACCTCTGTTAAACTAGAGCAGACCCTGGTCAGTTATTTCAGGAGACATATGTTCTGGGTCTATAATGGTTTGCCAATCTCCTTTCTTATTCCTTAACCCTGTGTTTATTCTAAATTTCTATGCTAATGAATGTTCGTGGACAAAATAGTAATAATGAAATATTTAGAAGGTGGAAAAGTGTAGCCATGTTAGAAAGAAAAGAAACCAGATCTTTCAACTTCCATTAGCAAAACTGAACAGACCCTGATTAGTCGGCTTCCCATATAGGATCCCTCTGATCTGGGTCTTCTCTGTTTGAAGATGTGTGAAAATGCGTTCATATGATGAGAAGGGTTAAATATACTCGAAATATCTTTCGCAATAAAAGGAGGGAAACAAACAACAAAAATTCAAACAAAATCAAAACTGAACTTACAGACAACAGCAAATACAAGACACACTGCCGCGGCGATTTTCATCATGGCGATACCAACTCAATCGATTATGAAAATGAAGACTGGTTAAACTTTCTGATATGACTCCTTATATATTCCAAGATATCCCATTATGCAATAACAGACATGTCAGAGCAACAGATAAAGGTACATACTCAAATACTAAAATCGTCATTTCTCCATCAAACCCTATATTGTGACCACTCTTTAGAGTCGTCTCTTCGAGACGATTCTAAAGAGTGGTCACAACATAAGGTTTGGTGGAGAAATGAAGGAGTTATTTTTGAAAATGTTAAAATGTGCGCATCTTATCTGGGCCTATGACACCTGTCTTCAAATGCCAACACAATGTAGGTCAGTATGACCATGAAAGACATACATGTACAGTTCCCTAATCGTATCATCTAAGTGAATAGCCCCATATGATATAAACCCTTTTATTCCCATAATACAGTAGAGCCTGTCTCAAGGGTTTGTAAGACAGGTGATAGCTTAATGCAGGTCAAAAGTATTGCAGAAAGCTCCTATAAGAGCGTTCTGCATTACTTTTGTCCTGCATTAAGCAACCATCTACTTTTTAAGATTCGTGTGTCTTATCAATGTAAGATCGCTTAAGATAGGTTTTACTGTATATAAGGAAAACCTGGTCCAGATCTTAATGTTGAACTCATCCATTTGTGGTATTGAGGGGACACAACAAGCAAATCTGCTGGTATAAACCATTGACATCGATTGACTCAGCAAACAGTGCAGACCCTGATCATAGGGCTCATTCAGGAGCCTCTGATCTTGCTCTACACCGTTTGCCCATATCCTGTTTAACCCTTTCGCTGCCAATGCCGGATAAGTGATTACCCATGCAAACAGTTTGGATCCAGATGAGACGCCGAGTAACTCGGCGTCTCATCAGGATCCAAGCTGTTTGTTACTGTTACTATGTTTTTGAAAAAAAAATGAAGAAAATAAAAATAATGAAATTTTGTAGCAGACGACAAAGTTAGCAGACGACAGAATTTGGCAGCGAAAGGGTTAAGAGACATTTGGCACCAATAGGTTTAGCGCGACCTGACTAACATTTGCAAACTGTTTAGAACCAGATGAGACGCTGAGTAACCAATCAGAATCCAAACTCTTTGACACAAATTGTAACGGGCAATGGGTTTAGCATGGGTCATAGGCTGCTCCTATAGAAACTTTCGGCGTTACTTCTGACCTGCATTAATCCGCCACCTGCCTTACAAACCCATAATCAGACATTCGGACCTCTGCTTGATAATTGCTTAGGGTCTAACTATTTTCCTGCATGAATATTCATGTAAGAAATAATGACGTCATGAATATTAATTAGGTTAATTTGTTGTATTAGCACGTGGACAGATGAATGTTTGGCTATTGCAGAAACTGTAAAATCATATCTATTTTATATCATTAGCAAACAGAGCAGACCCTGATCAGACGACTCCTATAGGAGCAGTGTGCTCTGGGTCTTCTCTGTTTGCAAATGCATATTTATGGAGTATATGGTTAATCAGTCCTCTCGTCCCACACCAGGCATTCTAACTGTAACTGAAATTAGTATCCAATATCAGTCGTGATCAGAACAAATTGCCGATTCTCACCGCCACATCATATTATTTATTATTTCAATTTGGACCGTAATTTCTCGTGGTTCCCAGGGATCATTTTGAGGTTTATTATTCGACAGTCCGTAAGCAACCCCTATCCTGCTGATCGAGCAATTGGGTCACGTGCAAACTGATTGGATCCAATATGTTTAATCGGTAAACTGTTAAGACACTTGAACAATTAAAGAACTTTAGTGAGCAAGCTCACATACCCCACACCGCCACATTGTCAGAGAAAGTGTGTGCTTCCCAGTGACAGATTCCTCTGAAAATCGAACACATCAAAGCTTTCTATTCATGACAATTGTTAAAGCAAATCTGAAATAAACTGGTCAAGAAATGATAGTGCTATATGAGCAACAGTGTATGATGATACACGGCCGAGCGGACTGACGGACGAACGGGTAAAAAACGGGTGCAACTTCATTGTATGGGATATAATAATAACAGCAACTGAGCGAAACTGGCTCAGTTTAACCGACTACTCCATGAATATTTATATGAAAGAAATGATATTATCATGAATATTAATTGGATTAATTTTTATAATGGCATATAGACTCGTAACATTTGTGCGTAGGCAGAAACTGGAGAATCAGATCTATATTATACCGTAAGCAAACAAAGCAGACCAGATCAGACGACCCCTATAGGAGCCGTCTGATCTGGATCTACTCTGTTTGCAGAGGCGTAGAATGGCGCATTTATGGAGAAGAGGGTTAAAACTGCACCAGATGGGAATTTGAGCAGATTTATTTATCTCATCAAGATAAAAGTGAAGAAGTAAAGGGTCATATTGATGAAGTCCGTGGACACGGTTAAATCGCTTAACCCTTTCCCCTGTTTATTCCAAAATGCAATACCTACTGAATATTCATGGACAAAATACTTATAATGAAATATGGAAGTTGGAACATTGTAGCGATTTCAGAAAGTAGAGAAACAGATCTATCAAATGGCATTAGCAAACAGAGCAGATACCCTATATGAGCCGTCTGATCTGGGTCTACTCCGTTTTCAAATGCGTGAAATTGCGTTAAAATGAAGGAAACTGTTAACATTTATTTGGTAAATTTGCAGTTTCATCCCAGATTTAGTGTTCAGAAACTCGACGTCTCATCTGGAATTGACACTCCGAAAGTTTCTCTTGGCTAAATAGAAGGAATGCATTCTCTTTTGAAATGAAGCAGGTAACAAGTTTTGTAGGTGGACATTATTCTATATTGAAAGGGTTTGCCGTTTCCCTGATGAATATTCATATAGGAAATAATGACATCATGAACATTTATTAGCAGAATTGCGACACTGGCATATGCACATAGATCTAGGATAGTTTTGGTGCTTGAAGACATTGTACACATAGTCAGATCTAGATCTATTATAATTTCATAAGCAAATTGAGCAGATCTGCTATAAGAGATGTCTGATCTGGGTCTATCCTGTTTGCAAAGGAGTGACAAAACGTTCATGCAGTACAACTTCTCTAAAGCGACCACCGAACAGGGGTCTAATTATGGCTTTTAAGGGCATGTGGTAGCTTAATGCAGGGAGAAAGTTATGCAGAAAGCTCCTGTAGGAGCTAGTAGGACTAATAAGTGCGTGAAAAATAACGTAGTGTAACAAAACTCAACCCGCATCTTACAATAAAGCTACATCCTAAGCATCACTTCAATATCTGCTAGGGTTTGGAAAAATGTCCACAAAAAAAACTTTCCCGAAATTTTCTAGGTTCAATTGCTGTAATTTAGTGAAAAATCAATGCAGCGTAACAAAGCTCAAACGATCTGTAACTCATTCTAATAATATCTGCAGGGGTGTAACTGACTGACTGGCTAACTGACTGACAGACGGATGGAGTGCAGACCTATAGTCCCATTCAGCGTTACCGGTAGGGGAGTAATAAAATGACATGACAAAGAGGCAGGTGTAGAGATGGGGGAAAGGGTAAAATATAGAAGCAAGGAGAGAAAAGATAAGAGATTATAAAGAAACAACATAGAAGAGTCGTGAAACAGAGTAGCGGGATAAACAGAGAAAATATGGATAGTGAGACAGAGGGAGAGAATGAGTGACTAGTCAGAAAGAACTTAATATAAGTATTTGTCTCCTGATTATGAGTTTAAATTAAACAAAAATTAAAACAACACTCATTGAATCGGTACATTAAGCTTTTATTTAACCAACAATTTATGAACAATAAATACCCCAAATATTGTTTCTTATTTCATATATTATACTCTTCTATGAATATAAGTATTGACTTCTGTTTATATGTTATAATGATGACAGTATTGAATGATTTCATAATGCTTTCGTTCACAGAACGTCATAATTTGCATTACAGTAAACCCTCTCACTTGACCGTCAATGCTGAATTATCAAATGGACTAGTCTAAAATTCAAACAGGCCAATCTTACCAGGAATATCAGGCAAAGTTTTAAATAGAAGTTTGAATTGACAAACAGTGCAGACCCTGGTGAGAGGGCTCCTATAGGAGTCCTCTCATCTGGGTCTATACGATTTGCAAAGGACGTTGGTGACCCGTGTCTCATAGTGAAAGGGATAATGAATAAACATATACATGTATAATGTTCTTTGAAAACACCAGTACATGCGTAACCAATTTCCTAATATTGACACCTTTTGACGCCTCTGTAAGTCACTTTATGAAACCATTGTGATAAATAGAGCATTTGCTCCATAGGAGCATGCTCTACTTATCACAATGGTTTCAAGACTACAAAACCATTTTCCTTCTTTTCTAGTAAATGTTCATTTCAGTAGACTTATCCTAAGAGAATGGGTCTAAAAACAGCCTGTTATGGTCTACATTTTTTCTACGGACTTATTTTCTTGTGACAATGCTCATATCATAGCATTTATATACATTATATATCATTACAGACAATGGTTTTGGCAGGTGATGTGCAGTCAAGAGTAAGATCATATTTCAGATAATTAACAAAGTAAATATACTCAGAGCTATAGATAAAGGAGCGCATTCAGAGCAACAGATAAATAAGGGTATCCCAATTCTAAAATCATTATTTTTCGACCAAACCCTTTGTTGTGACCACTCTTTAGAATCGTCTCAAAGAGACGATTCTAAAGAGTGGTCACAATATAGGGTTTGGTGGAGAAATGAAGAAGATATTCTTGAAAATAGTTTAATCTGCACATCTTATCTGGACCTCTGGTCTTCGGATATCAAAATAGTGAGACAAATGAAATAATTCTTGAAAATGTGTTAACGTTTAGCCTGCTACGGGCGGATGAGTGAATACCTATGCAAACAGTTTGGATCCAGATGAGACGCCGAGTAACTCGGCGTCTCATCAGGATCCAAACTGTTTGACACCCTGACTGCATTTTGGTAGACAAATTCATTATAACTTGAATTTGAAACTGTAGAAGGGGAAAACAATTGCAAAAAATATTTGCTCAGCAGGCTAAAGGTTAATTTATATGGGATTCTGTATACTTTGTCAAAATGTTCGTTGTTAAATGGTCCATCATTGTTAAATTCACAAACACATGACTAGATCAGACTAAGAGTGCTTGTTGAGCAAAAACCACACAACACATTGACATATGTAAATAATCTGTATATAGAGTAAAACCGCTCTAAAACGGTAATGTTAGTACAGAAGAACTATAAGACCTTTTTAGGCAGGTGGCTGTCTAATGTACAGTGAAAGTTCTGCAGAGACCTCATGATGCGAGAGCTTTCTGCATGACTTTTTCCCTGTATAAACTCTTTCCTTCACATAAACACCTTTTAATACCCTTGCAAACAGAGTAGACCAAGATCAGATGGCTCCTCGTCTGGTCTACTCTGTTTGCTTACTAAATTATAATAGATCTTATTGCACAGTTTCTTCTTATAACAAAACATCATATATACATATGTCATTACAAAAAATAATCTAATTAATATTCATGATATCATTATTTCTTTCATGAATATTTATGGAGTGAAGATTACTATTCCAATATGATACCATGAGTATGTATTAGTTGAATATTTATAATGTCATATGTACATGGTATTTTTTGGTATTTAGTTTAAATGTAACTGTAGTCAGATTAATAAAGATTCCATAAGCAAACAGAGCAGACACTGATCAGACGGTTCCTACAGGAGCTGTCTGATCAGGGTCTTCTCTGTTTGCAAACGCGAGAAAAAGCTTTTGTATAAGAGAAAGGGTTAAAAGGACATGGGGGATTTAACCCATTCCCTCATATTGACGTCTTTTGACGACTCTGTAAAAGTCACTTTGTGAAACCATTGTGATAAATAGAGCATTTGCTCCTATAGGAGCAAATGCTCTATTTATCACAATAGTTTCAAATTACAGAATTCTTAAAATTTCCTTTTCTCTAATTAATGCTCCTTTTCTGTAGATTAATTCAAAGAGGTTGTATCTAAATATAGCATATGAGGGAATGGGTTAAGCAGATAAGGAGACAATCAGTTGAAGAAAAATAGTTTTGAGATGTAATCTATTCCCTGAAAAATGGTTTCATACATAACAACATTTATTTGACAATACATAATCAATATATATTCTTTATAGTAATCAAAGCATTTCGTAAGAATCACATATATATTAATGTAAGTCTATCATGATTGTACTCAAGGAATTGAATAAGGAGAGGCAATATGAGTACAGATATCAGAGTTTCATAGAAAAATCTTGAAATCTATTACTTAACATTTTCTCGCATATAAAAACCTTTTCATGTTTTTGCAAATAAACTAGACTCAGATCCAATCATTCCTGTAGGGGCTGTCTGATCTGGGTCTACAAATTCTGCCAGAGCCAAAATATCCCATGTTCATATGCCATTATAAAAATTAATCTAATTAAAAGGTTATCATACTAAATGTAATCTACCCTGGCATATTGCAAACAGCTTGGATCCTGATGAGACGTCAAATCTGAAACCAAGCTGTTTGACACTCACTAAAAAGTTTCTCAATAGCTTGAATAAATCGGGAGTACACAATGTACCTCTAAGTGAAAACTGGGACAGAGAACAGTCTGGGCAGATTATTTTTTTTCTAGCAGGATGAAGACATGTGACAATAAGCACTAGTCATAACATTTTGGATCCTAATGAGTCACTGAGTTACTCGTTATCTGATCAGGATCCATGCTGTTTGTAAATGCGAGTAAGGTTATAAATAGTGTGACAAGGTTTGTCTACTGTCTATTCTGTCTATTCTAACAATGAGGATGTCATGTTCTTCACAGAATGAATGATAGATTTCCAATTTTAAGATCATGTTAACACAGTCACTTGTTTTTAGAATAAAGACTTGGATTTCAACCAGAATATCAAAATCATTTACGCCTAACACTCTACTTCATAGATATGTCTCTTAACACTTTACTCCATGAATTATTCATGTAAGAAATAATGACATCATGAATATTTATTAGCTCAATTTTTATAACTTTTCAAGGGAATGTTTTGCTTTGACAAAAACTGAAGAAACAGATCTATATCATGACAAAAGCAAACAGAGTAGAACCTGATATAGGAGCCGTCTGATCTGCGTTTATACGAAGGAAATGGTTAACACTTTTGCAAACAGAGAACATTACAGAGCCCCAGATAAGATGCGTAAATCAAAACATTTTCAAGTATAACTTCTTTATTTCTCCACCAAACCCAATGTTGTGACCACTCTTTAGAATCGTCTCTTCGAGACGATTCTAAAAAGTGGTCACAACATAGGGTTTGGTGGAGAAATGATGATTTAAGTATTTGAGTACGCACCGTTATCTGCAGCTCTGGAACAAAGTCCAAAACTTCACGTGCCATTACAAACACTAAGCTAATTATCATCCATGATGTGAGTATATCTTACATGAATATTCATGAAGTAATGGGTTAATGCAGGGAGGTCAAATTCAAAATAATACATAAATTCAATGAAAAATATACCAAACATATTATAAATATATCTTCTAAATATATATGAAACAATATGTCTTGAAATTGGAACTAAAATTTGAACTCTATAAATGATAACTGAAAAAAACAACAACAAAAGGTTTGCTTCTTTGAATAATGCATGTCTGTAGTAGAGAAATGCATAACAAGAGATTTAAAAGCTAAAACAGCTACAGAGGCAATCTAATGATACAATTAAATGTTGTTAAGCAATTAAGCAAAAAGCCTGTCTTTTAACCCTTTCCTTCCTATAAAAGCCTGTTCATGCATTTGCAAACAGAGTAGACCCAGATCACATGGCTCCTATAGGAGCCCTCTGATCAGGGTCTGCTATGTTTGCTCATGAAATTATAATAGATCTGACTCTACAATTTCTACAAATATAAAAATATCCTGTGTACATATACCATTATAAAAATTAAGCTAATAAATATTCACGGTGTCATTATTCCTTACATGAATGTTCGACTCGTTTTTCTCATATTTAATCCAGACGCCTTTTGACACCTCTGTGAAAGTCACTTTTTGAAACCATGGTGATAAATAGAGCATTTGCTCCATAGGAGCAAATGCTCTATTTATCACAATGGTTTCTAAACTACAAAATTCTAAAATTACCCTTTTCTCAAATAAATGCTCCATTTTGGTAGATTTATTCAGAGATTGGGTCTAAAAATAGTCTATGAGGGAATGGGTTAATAGGGAAAGGTTTATAGATTCAAACCCACTCAGCTTAAATTTGCTAGAAGATTTTGAAATGGTAAAAAGTGCTGAACCTGATCCAATGGCTCCTCTTGCAGCCCTCTGATCTGGGTCTACATAGTTTGAAAATGCCAGTGAATGTTTGTCCAATACCCATTCATAGGGTTAATGCCTTTACCTACTGATATTTTCTATTAGCAATATATCTATATAATTGTCTCTTCAAAGCAATACATATTTTTAGCAGTCAGCAAACAGCGTACAAAAATCCCTGCATACATCAACGCTAAACATTTTAAAACATTTAAAGTAACTTTTGTCTTTAGAATTTGTTGTCATTTAACCTTTTACCTGGTGAATATTTAAGTAAAAACTAACACCATGAATATTTATTTGCTGAATTTTTGTAATGATACATGTATATGAACACAAGATTATTGACAAAGCTGTAGTCTCCGGTCTACATTCAGTAGAACCGGTCTTAAACAACCTTTTATTAATTGGACAAATGAATCTTAAACAGCAGGTGGTTGCTTAATACAGGTCAAAAGTAACGCAGAAATGTTGGAGCTTTCTGCATTACTTTTGACCTGTATTAACCCTTTCCCTCATATAAACGTGTTTTCACGCATTTGCAAACAGAGTAGACCCAGATCAGACAGCTCCTAGAGGAGCCGTCTGATCAGGGTCTACTCTGTTTGCTAATAGAATTGGATAGATCTGATTCTTTGCTTTCTAAAATGTCTATAATGATCATCCTTCCACATTTCTTTATAACTATTTTGTGAATGAATATTCAGTAGGTATTGAAATTTGGAATAAACATAGAACAGGGAAAGGGTTAAGCTACCATAAGATATATATATGATGCCAATATCTCTCATATGAATATTCATGGAGTAAAGATTTTACTCTTTCCATCATATAAATGACTTCTAAAGCATTTGCAAACAGAGTAGACCCAGATCAGATGGCTCCGTGAGGAGCGGCCTGATCAGGGTATGCTTTGTTTGCTTATGGTTTATTATAGATCTGATTCTATAGTTTCTGGCTGATTCAATACATCCTGCTAATAAATATGCATAATGTCATTATTTCTTACATGAATATTCAAACAGGGAAAGGGTTAAAAAACGAAGCCTCTTATAAGGTTACATTGATCTTGTGTTAATAATTGCTCAGAAATAGCAAGGCCAAGAAAAACCAACAGGCTCCTATAAAAGGTCCAGATAAGATGCGTAAATTTAACCATTTTCAAGAATATCTCCTTTATTTTTACAACAATCCCTATACTGTGACCACTCTTTAGGATCGTCTCCAAGCGACAGTTCTAAAGTGTAGTCACAGTACACTGTATAGGGTTTGCTGGAGAAATGAAGATTTTTGTAATTGGGTATGCACCTTTATCTATAGCTCTGTCCTGCATACCCACAAAAACTTCTTTGTGAAGGTATAACAAACTATAGAAAACATTTTAAGCCCAACAGAATTTAAAACAACAAAGCACTTAAAACATTGACATGACAACATCACTAAGGTGCCCCCCTGCCAAAGCAGGTGACACAACAATTTTGGCTACTTTTTTCACAAACAAGATATGTGAACACAATGACACTGAGTGCAATGAAATTATTGGCACAAAAATAATTCTAGATATATTATAACGTTCAACCCTAGTCACTTTCAATCTCACTGTGTAGAATAAATCCGTTTTTATAAAAGAAACTTGTCCTGTAGGAGCTGTCTGATCTGGGTCTGCTGTGTTTGCTTTTATATAACATATCTGATTATTGAAGGTTTGCCATGACAGTACATTTTATTATTCTATTTTTAAATTCAGGAATTAATTAACCCTTCTCTTGCTGAATTTTAAAATACATTTCTCCTTCTTTACCCATGCCCTGTTGTATAATTACATATATCTTCACTGTGTACAAGTATTTCGCTGTGCAATCACTGCTGTGGAGAGCACTGGTTGCACATACAACTTGTAAATAATGCAGACCCTGATGAGACAGCTCCTGCAGGAGCTGTCTCATCTGGGTCTTCACTATTTACAGGTACGTATATTGACGTGAATAACAAGCGAAGGGTTAATACATGAATATAAGAGGTGGAGTTTTGCAGGAGTATTTATGAAGTAAGGGATTAAGAAAGAAACAAGATCAGTATTCATATTTGGTACATAGGAAAGTGAAAGGTTCTCGTGCAACATCAAGTTAAATCTTGCATGCAAGTGGTAGATTCTAAAGCTAGGTAGTGTAAAAGATCTAACAATTAACAGATATATGACTATTGCATAAAATTTACTCTTGATTTTCGTACACCGAATCTCCTCTCGCCCAGTGTGTAAACTATGTAAGTTAATTAGAAACCGTTTTAATAACTTTAACCCTTTCCTCCATAGGCTATTTTTAGACCCAACCTCTTTGAATGAATCTACCCAAAAGGAGCATTTACTAGAGAAAAATAAAATTTTAGAATTTTGTAGTTTGAAACCATTGTGATAAATAGGAGCAAATGCTCTATTTATCACAATGGTTTCAACAGGTGACTTATTAAGAGGCGTAGAAAGGCGTATTTATGGAGGAAAGGGCTAACCCTTTGTCTCATACAAATGCTTGTTCATGCCTTTGCAAACAGAGAAGACCCAGATCAGAACAGATGGCTCCTGTTGGAGCAGTATGATCAGGGTCTGCTTTAATAGATATTATCTTACAGTTTCTACCAATACAAATTCATGTGTACATTATAAAAAATCAGCTAAAATACAGTAAAACACTTCTAAACCAGAAATTTAGTAGAACAGAATTTAGACACTTCTAGGCAGGTGGCTAATGCACCCTCAATGCAGGGTGACCGTTATGCAGAAAGCTCCTAGAGGAGCTTTCCGCATGACTTTCACTCTGCATTAAGATGCCACATGTTTTACAGACCGACATTGACACTAATTTGAACATCTGGTTTAGAGGGGTGGTACTGTACAATATGTCATTATTGAATTTGTTTCCGACACGAATATTGAACAGTGAAAAGGGTTCTAACCCTTAGCTCCTTTCTACGCCTCTGTAACAGTCACTTTTTGAAACCATTGTAATAAATAGAGCATTTGCTTCATAGGAGCAAATGCTGTATTTATCACAATAGTTTCTATACTACACAATTATAACATTTTCCTTTTCTCTAGTAAATACTCATTTTCGGTAGATTCATTCAAAGAGGTTAGATCTAAAAACAGCCTATGGAGGAAAGGGTTAACCAAGTAAATAGCATGGAAGGTAATGAAAAAGTACACTGTGCAGACTCTGATCAAAATGCTTCTTCAGAAATGGTTTGATCTAGGTCTACACTATTTGTCGAAGTTTGTCTGACTGAATATTTACGAAAAATACAGTAAGTCAACTCTACATGAATAGCAACATGAACAAACATCAAACACATTGAATGATATACATGTACATGTATTACTTAGCACCTTAAAATGCACTTGTCCCTATTCAAAGGGGTCACAGGGACAGATGAGAAATGACAGTATAACTCTTTCTCTGCCAATGTTGTATCTTACACATACCAGTGTCGAGATTACCTATGCAAACAGTTTGGATCTAGGTGAGACACCGAGTAAAATAAAAAATGAACATTGTAGCAGACGACAACTGTAGCAGACGACAAAATTTGGCAGCTAAAGAGTTAATGGAGAACCTAACCCTTTGAATGCATTATACTACTCAACCCTTTCCCCTTATAGTAGATCTAACACCTTTCAATGCCTTTGTAAACAGAGTAGACCCAGATCAGACAGCTAATGAAGGGGCTCTCTGATTAGGGTCTGTTCTGTTGTCTTAAAGAAATACAGGGTATATAGGCATGATCCTACAGACAAAACTTGCCTTGAAAATATTAAATTGTAACAAATATGTTGATGAATATTCATGAAAGTGATGAGTTCAGGCATAAATGAGGGAGAGGGGTAACTAATTTCTGTAATTTTTTTATATACCCTATGTAAGCAGAGCTTTATGGAGCACTGACTAAGGTTAACTAAATTTTATATACCCTATGTAAGCAGAGCTGTATGGAACACTGACTAGTCTAAATCTCTTATATTTCAGTCAAAGCCTATCTTGACAGTACTGAGATAGGATTTGGCAGAGAGAAATATAGAAAATAATCTGAGATGTACAGTAAAACCTCTCTATAAGGGCCAATAAATTGTGTTAATTAAATGATGTTTAGGGCAGGTGGCAGCTTAAAGCAATGTGAATGTAAAACAGCAATGTGAATGTAAAACAGAACGCTCCTATAGGAGCGTTCTGTTTTACTTTCACCTTGCTTTAAGCAGCCACCTGCCTTTAACACAAAATACTTGATGTAATTTAGTGGCAGTAATAGAGAGGTTTTACTGTAGTTTGGCAGAAAAATGTAGAAAATAATCCAGATTTAACAAAACTAATCTTATAAACAACTCTGTGTAAGGAGTCCTCTTTTTAGGCTTATGCTTTTGCCATTTGATTTCATTTACCTAAAACACATCCCTGATAGTTTGAAATTATGAGCCAATCGGGTTTTACAGCACCACGAAGCAGTACATATTAGATTTTAAGGCATTAAGGCCGAGCCATGATCAACATTTAACCCATTACCTCATAGGCTATTTTTAAATACAACCTCTTTGAATAAATTTACCAAAAAGGAGCACTAACTGGAGAAAAGGAAAACCTTAGAATTTTATAGTTTGAAACCATTGTGATAAATAGAGCATTTGCTCCTATAGGAGCAAATGCTCTATTTATCACAATGGTTTCACAAAGTGACTTTTACAGAGTCGTCAAATGTCGTCAATATGAGGGAATGGGTTAAAACAGTAGGGATCCTGATTAGATGAATTATTCAGGACTCATCCGACTCCAAACTGATCGTAATGTTTAACCCTTTCTCTGTTCAGTATTCATGCAAGAAATAATGACAACATTGCATTTCTACAATGTAAACTTTTCAAGGAAACTTTTTGCTTTGACTAAAACTGTAGAATAAAATCTCTATCATGTCAAAAGCAAACAGAGCAGAACCTGATCAGGTGGCACCTATCTTGGTCTACTCAGTTTGGAAATGTGCGAAAAAGCATTTCTATAATAGAAAGGGTTAAAACAAATTATCCCAAAGGTTGCAGTTAGGTTAGTTCTGTCTGAAGCTTTGACTTGTATAAGAGGTTTAGATACGTTTCATATCCAGTGAAAGAGTTAGAGTTTTCATATTTTTGTTTACATTTTGTTAACATTTGTATCCAAGACCATCTTAGAACTACAAGGATGGGACTATTTTCTTACAGAAGTACAAGGATGGGACTATTTTCTCAAGACTGAATATTCAATGGATACAGTAAAATCCCTCTATAGCTGAACATAGGGTCTATAAATGCAGGTGATAGCTTAATGCAGGACAAGAGTAATGCAGAAAGCTCCTATAGGAGCTTTCTGCATAACTTTTGCCTTGCATTAAGCTATTATTGTTTATTTGTATCTGGTATAACTTGCCTTTAACAGTATTTCAGTCATATCATGATGTCCAGCTAATTATAGGTGGAGGAAGATCCCAGAGGTTTTTCTGTGCACGGAACTAATTGCATTGTTTCGTGTACAGAAGAACCTCAGGTAGAACCACAGTCCACAAGCCAGCTGGAAGGCTTCCTCACATGAAAATTTCGAATGCCAAGGCCGAGACTTGAACCACAGTGGTGAGGGGCTAAGTAATTAATAAGCTACTACATTGTAAATGTATTAAAAAACCCAGAATTCTAAGTGGCAGTTATAGAGTGGTTTTACTGTACAGTTAACAGGTTGCAGCTATGCTATTATCACAAATGTTGCTGTTTGATCACCCACTCGGCATTTGGGTTCACATTGTACAATGCCAGCATATTGGTGTCATTCGGTAAACACCTCTCTCCGATATTCCCGCCCCTCTCAAACAAGAATGTGTCATCCCCAGCCGACAGAAAGTTCCGAGGGTCCGCAAAAACTTGTGTCTGGTAGGACTTTTGGCTTTGGGATAATCGTCTGGAATCCAAAATATGATAATTAACATATTTTCTGCTCAGCGACCTTTAACCCGCTATAGGCAATTTAATCCTGTATTCCATAAACACACCTTTCTATGCTTTTGCAAACAGAGAAGACCTGGATCACACCTCTCCAGTAGGTGCTGTCTGATCAGGGTCTGCTCTATTTGTTTATGAAATAATATAGATATGATTCTGCAGTTTCTGCCATGTCCAAAACTTCCTGTGTTCATGTGCCATTATAAAATAAATTCATATTCGTGGAGTAAAGGGTTAATGATAACTATAGCAAACAGTTTGAATCAAGATCAGACACTTGACCACTTGGTACATGTACCATATCATTATATAGGTTAAGACTTCTGTCATATCCGAAATTTCCTGTAACTAATAACATTTGGATTTCTTCCTCTGACAATATTTCCGTAATTAAAGCTTTTGATAAAACATATGTAGATGCTGATGTCTGTTACTTTAACCCCTTCGCTGTTCTGGGTTTATTTCAAATTTCAATACCTACTGATTATTCATGGACAAAATAGTGAAAATGAAATAAGGGAGATGGAGCATTGTAGCCATTTTAGAAACTAAAGACACAGGTCTATCAAATTTCATTAGCAAACAGAGTAGACCCTGATCAGACGGCTCCTTGAGGAGCCGTCTGATCTGGGTCTACTCTGTTTGCAAATGTGTGAAAACACGTTTGTATGAGGGAAAGGGTTAAAAATGAACATTTTGAGTATTTTCCTAATACATATTTGTGTAAGAAATGACGACATCATTCTTTATAATAGTATATGAACACAGGTTTTTTTTGGCCATGGCAGAAACTACTGATTCAGATACATGTAATATCATAAGCAAACAAAGCAGACCATGATCAGATTACCCCTGTTTGCTTATGGAATTATAATAGATCTGACTGCAGTTTCTACCAATACCAAAATATCATGTGTACATGTGCCATTATAATAATTAACCTTATAAGTATTGATAATGCCATTCTTCTTTACAAGAGCATTTTAAACCGTCAGCGACCCAGCCTCTTTTGAATATATCTACCAAAAAAATGCATTTAATAGAAAAATGGAAAATGTGAGAATTGTGTAGTGACAAATAGAGCATTAAAATTTTACTCACATGGGGCATTTACTAGAAAAAATAATAACTTAACCCTTTCCTCCATAATTACGCCTTTCTACGCCTCTGTAAATGTCACTTAATGAAACCATTGTGATAAAAAGAGCATTTGCTCCAATAGGAGCAAATGCTCTGTTTATCACAATGGTTTCAAATTACGAAATTCTAAAAATTTCCTTTTCTCTAGTTAGTGCTCCTTTTCAGTAGATTTATTCAAAGGGGTTGGGTCTAAAAATAGCTTATGGAGGAAAGGGTAAAGAACTGTGTAGTTTTGAAACCATTGAGGAAATGGATTAACAGGTGATGATGAATGCATTGTGTGAAATTTGATACAGATGACTACACTTAACCCTTTTCCTCATATAAACGTGTTTTCACACATTTGCAAACAGAGTAGACCCAGATCAGACGGCTCCTAGTGGAGCCGTCTGATCAGGGTCTACTCTGTTTGCTAATAGAATTTGATAGATCTGTTTCTTTACTTTCTAAAATGGCTACAATGTTCCACCTTCCATATTTCTTAAACTTCAACGTTTGTTTTTCAGGTAAAAATCAAATTCATTAAAACTAAAAATTATGCAGCACCTATAGCAAACTAACCTTGGATCCAGAGTCTGTGACCCCTGTATGGCCCTGAATTTTGACACAATGTCCCCAGCAGTCATATTCTCATCTAGCTGAATGGCTGTGCTGCTTTTTGTAAGGTGGGGTGCTTGAATCCGAATAACTCCTTCGTGAAAATCATTCTAAAATAGATATCCTCAATTCATTAAATTCAACATCATGTTTTAGTTTGCATCTCTTCATTTCTTTGTCATCTAAAAATTTCATTTGGAAATTTCTCTGCCTGTCCATCATTTCTCTGCCGAGTTGTTTTTGCAATAACTCAGGAATTGACTTTTGTAATAGTATGATAAGATTCACCAGGAATGTCATTCTACACTGATATTGCGGAAGAACACAAAGGGAGATAATCCACCATTTAGATTATGCAATAACCCTTTTCCTCATATCAATGTGTTTTCACGCATTTGCAAACAGAGTAGACCCAGATCAGACAGCTCCTAGAGGAGCCATCTGATCAGGGTCTGCTCTGTTTGCTTATAGAACTTGATAGATCTGTTTCTTTACTTTCCAAAATATCTACAATGTTCCACCTTCCATATTTCATCATAACTATTTTGTTAATGAATATTCAGTAGGTATTGAGATTTGGCCTAAATACAGAACAGGGAAAGGGATAAGTAAAGCAAGGAAAACACAAAAAAACACTGCAAAAGAGTCAATCTTTTACATCCAAGGAAAGAAAGAAAGTGAGAAAGAGAAAGACAAAGACTGCAAAAGAGTTAATCTTTTACATCCAAGGAAAGAAAGAAAGTGAGAAAGACAAAGACACTGCAAAAGAGTAATCTTTTACATCCAAG
Organism: Azorinus chamasolen; assembly: GCA_963576725.1. Classification (NCBI taxonomy): domain Eukaryota; kingdom Metazoa; phylum Mollusca; class Bivalvia; order Cardiida; family Solecurtidae; genus Azorinus; species Azorinus chamasolen. Next base: position 22,308,024 of record OY755252.1, read on the forward strand.
GAAAGAAAGAAAGTGAGAAAGACAAAGATATATTGTTTCACCTCATGTTTGATAGCTGGTTTCTTATACACTTCTGTTTTATCCTTCTTGGCTAGGAATTTCATCCTCTGAAATTTCATAAACATTTCTTTTATTTTATTTTTTATGTACCATTTTGTTACATAGACTTAAATCAAACCATTTACTCTTTATTTGAAAATATCATCTTTTAAAACATTTCCAAGAATAGCCCCTTTTATCTATCCACCAAACTCCTATATTGTGACCAGTTTACTGCTCTGTTTGCTTATGATAGACATAAAGATATGATGCAGATATGATGCTAATTTCTACCTTGACCAAAAATTCCTGTGTCCATGTGCAATTATAAAACATAATCTAATTGATATTCATGATGTCATTATCTCTCTCACAAATATTTCAACCCTTTACTCCATGAATATTCATGTAAGAAATAATGTCATCATGAATATTAATTAGATTATTGTTTATGACAGGACATGGACACAAGAACATTTGGCTGTAGAATCATATCTATTATATCATAAGCAAACATAGGAGACCCTGATCAGACAACTCCTACAGGAGCCATCTGATCAGCTTCTACTCTGTTTGCAAAGGTGTAGAAAGGCGTATTTATGGAGTAAAGGGTTAAAAGTTGTATCTATCAGGTAAAGTGTCAATGCAATTTTGCCTTATGAGATTAAATGTAAATTACCATGGCTGTTACATGTGTATATTATTATATTAACCCTTCTCTTGCTGAATTTTAAAATACATTTCTCCTTCGTTACCCATGCACTGTTGTATAATTAGTTAATTACATATATCTTCACTGTGTACAAGTATTTCGCTGTGCAATCACTGCTGTGGTGTGCACTGGTTGCACAATCAACTTGTAAATAGTGCAGACCCTGATGAGACAGCTCCCGCAGGAGCTGTCTCATCTGGGTCTTCACTATTTACAGGTTGGTATATTGACGTGAATAGCAAGCGAGGGGTTAATACTATAAAACCTCTAGATTAACCCTTTCAGTGTGGGACACACACCAATAATGTCCTAATTACAAACAGTGTAGACCCAGATGAGAGGGTTCCTAGAGGAGCTCTCTCATCAGGGCGTGCCCTGTTTGTCATGTTACACTTTTCCTCAAAAATAGCCCTGAATATTCACGGTAAGGATGACTTGTTTGAATTTTAGAATACAGTAAAACCTGTCTATAACGACCACTAAATTACATCAAGTATTTTGTGTTAAATGCAGGTGGCTGCTTAAAGCAAGGTGAAAGTGAAACAGAATGCTCCTATACGAGCGTTCTGTTTTACTTTCACCTTGCTTTAAGCAGACACCAGTCCTATATACCAACTAATTAACACAATTTAATGGTCGTAATACAGAGGTGTTACGGTACATGTAGTACATTTGAAAAATCAGCATTGAAAGGGTTAATCAAATTTTGTTTTATTTATTTGACTTTACATACAGTTTTGTCTTTATTTCTTCTAAGTTGTTCTAGCTCATACTGACGTCTCACCAAGGATATTAGGTAGGTAGGGATCTGGAAATTTTAGAAACATAAGACATTATATACATGTATACCCTCTCTAAGTATAAGGATACCCTTATGATCTCCACTCTCCACCAGTATGTGGAACTGGATACAGTAAAACCTCTCTATAACGGACACTAAGTTGTGTTAATTAGTTGGTATTTAGGACAGGTGGCTGCTTAAAGCAAGGTGAAAGTAAAACAGAACGCTCCTATAGGAGCATTGTTTTACTTTCAACTTTCTTTAAGCAGCCACCTGCATTTAACACAAAATACTTGATGTAATTTAGTGGCCGTTATAGAGAAGTTTTACTGTAATTCAATTTGGCACAATCTTGATAACTTAAATCAGAATGACAGAGTAGCAAATAGTGCAGACCATGATTAACCTTTAGCCTGCTGAGCAAATTATTTTTACAGAATTTTTCACCCACTACAATTTCAAAATTCTAGTTATAATCAGTTAGTCTGCCAAAATACTTTCAGGGATTCAAACAATTTGGATCCTGATTGGACGCCGAGTTACTCGGCGTCTCATCTGGATCCAAACTGTTTGCAAAGGTATTCACTCATCCACCGGTAGCAGGCTAAAGGTTAAACAGTCCTTCAGGATCTAGGTTTGCAATAGTTGCCTATGTTTGTCTGTCAGAGTACTTAGGGTAATAACCCTTTCCTCCATAGGCTATTTTTAGACCCAACCTCTTTGAATGAATCTACCCAAAAGGAGCATTTACTAGAGAAAAGTAAAATTTCAGAATTTTGTAGTTTGAAACCATTGTGATAAATAGAGCATTTGCTCCTATAGGAGCAAATGCTCTATATATCACAATGGTTTCATTAAATGACTTTTACAGAGGCGTAGAAAGGCGTATTTATGGAGGAAAGAGTTAAGTACAAGTTTTTGAAGTCATAGTTTTTTACAAAGCCAGTTTGTTTTCAAATAAATTCTAATACAATGACATACAGATATAGAAATTATCATACATTTTCTCAGAATTTGCAAAAGTGTTAAGCTGTGTTTATATTAAGTTATCTTAGGGTTAACAGTTTCTAACTGAGTATTCCAACAAGCTCCCAGTTTTTTACTGAAACAAGCTGGGAAACAAACACAAATTCTTGAGTCTCAAGCCTAAAAGTGTCCATATGTGTTAACAATGGTATACGGAGAAGTGCCCCTCCAGAGAAGTGCCCCTCTTTTTTTACTGAACAAAGAAGTGCCATTTCTTTGCATTTTTAAGGGGCAGAGAAGTGCCCCTCCATCATAATTGAGGGGCTGGAGAAATGCACCTCCATGTCATAACAAAATGCCCCTCAAGCCCTATCAAAATGTATCACAATAATCTCTTTTGCTTTATACGCTGACTAATTTTTTTCATTACAACAGTATTGATTCTGTTTACACACTGTTGTGTGTTTGAATAAGACACAACATATAAGAATATAATATGCAAACAGTAACGTCACCTCTCAGAGTCAACCGACATCATCCTTACAACGACAATCTCAATTACCCCGTGCATTTTTAACCAATGATGTGTTTCAGAATGGGAACCAGGCAGCTTAAAGGTACTGTCGACTGAATGGTTCCCATGCTAACAGGTTATCATTGGCCTGATACGAGCCAGTCACCAGCAGTGTGTATTACATTCATATGGCGACATATATGAGTTAATAGTTGACAGTTTTTCAGTTAAACATCATACGCTCTCTGATGACAATTTGACACAGAAAATGATAGCATTCGGGAGATCATGGATGGGAAATAAGGTTATGTTTGATTGGATGGGGACCGGTGTTTGTTTTTACAATGATTGGTTTCATACGTGATTTACGCTCTGGTCACTTCGTATCTAGAGATTGTTTGCCAATTGGATATTTCACGATGGAGTTTTGTTATGACATGGAAGGGCACTTCTCCGGCCCCACAATTATGACAGATGGGCACTTCTCTGCCCCATAAAATGCAACGGAGGAGCACTTCTCCGTCAAATAAGAAAAGAGGGGCACTTCTTTGGAGGGGCACTTCTCTGTAATTCGTTAACAATGCATACTCACAATATAAACCATAGGAAATGATTTACAAGTGGCTGACAGTGAAAATGTGAAAGGCAAAGAGAAAATAATTAGCTAAACAGAGACAATGTGACTGACAGAGAGACAGAGATAGCCAGAGACAATGTGACAGACAAATTTAGAGACAAAGCTAGACAGAGACAATGTGACAGACACATTTAGAGACAAAGCTAGACAGAGACAATGTAACAGACAAATTTAGAGACAAAGCTAGACAGAGACAATGCGACAGGCAAAGAGACAGAGCTAGATATAAAATGAGTGTAAATATAGAAAAATAGATGACACAAATACAGCTAGATAAAAACATACTTGGTTAATTTATATTTCTATAATTTATTACATTCTCCTTCATTTTAAGAGGCTGACATACTTACCGTCCACATTATTTGGCGATATTTAATTAACATCTTCATAATGTTTGACGTGCCAGCCGCCATTTTGATCTCCACCTCCCATGCCCTTTTGTCTTTGTTGGGATTTGAACTTCTGACTTTTGGGGCCATGAACAGATTTGGTGCCATTATCATGGCCACATTGTTAAGACTCATTCGATTGGTTGTGCTATGACTGATTACTCGTTCTAGGAAATCTAGTAAATCCTGAAAAAGAGAAATTAAGGTCTTAATTTAACCCTTTACTCCATGAATATTCATGCAGAAATAATGATATCATGAATGATAAGTTATTATACATGTAATAGCATATGTGCATGTTAAACTTTGTCCATGGCAGAAACTGTAGAATTATATTGTCGCTGTGCTGACAAAACCCTGTATATCCATTTTGGCCGAAAATCGTTTCTTCACGATTTCTGATTTAAATGTACAATGCCCACATCCTGTCAAAATCTAAGCCCAATCGACCAATGAAAAGTGTCAAAACTCGCCTGTGACTAAACCTCGTATATTTATTGGTCTGAATTTTTCAATATCAAAAACTCTTCAAGCATGCGGAGCAATGACATTAAACATATCAAAACACATGCAGATTAGGTCAGTGCATGTTTTGTGGTACATAGAGCATAGGTCTGTCTTTTTCTTTGTGTGTAAAGGTACAAAGCTTAAACCCAAGTGAAATGTAAATTGTCGTATATCATGATCGCCGGATAAAAAATAAACGACGAAATATCGTATAAGTGGTAAAAGCTCGTATATACATAAAGTGAACAAAACCTGGTACAAAAATATCGTACATTTAAAAAATCGTCATACCAAATGATAGAAAATATAAAGTTCATTAATGATAGAATAAATAAATTTTTATCTATTAATTTGTGTTTTAATAATTATGGTACCAGAATATAGACCTTATTTGTCACATAAAGACGAATTCATAAGAATAATCAGTTTTTTGCTTCTCTTGAAAAGTAGTGATTTTCATTATACGAGGTTTTGTCAGCACAGCGACGATATCTATATTATATCATAAGCAAGCAGAGCAGGAGCCATCTGATCTGGGTCTAAGCTGTTTGCAAAGGCATAGAAAGGCACATTTATGGAGTGAACAGTTAATAGTTGACACAACTGTATCTTTTTAACCTTTTACTCCATAAATGTACATAAAGAAATAAGAACAGCGCTCCAGACAAACGTGCGTACTCAGATACTTTACTGGTCCCTTCTCCACCAAACCCAATTTGTGACCGCTCTTTAGAATCGTCTCAAAGAGGCGATTCTAAAGAAGGATTCTAAAATCGGGTTTGGTGGAGAAATAAAGAAGTTATTCTTGAAAATGTTTTAATTTACGCACCTTATCATTCTGGATTTCTAATAAGGACATTATGAATATCAATAAGATGAAACTTGATAATGGCATACGAATAGAGGAATTTTTGGCAATATGGCACCGACACTGTAGAATGACTAGAATCTTATATTATTTCATAAGTTTGGTTTGGTTTTTATCGGGTTTTACATGGCTTTAACAGTATTTCAGTCATATCACGACGTCCAGCTAATTACAGGAGGAAGACTCCAGAGGTTCTTCTGTGCACGGAACAAATTACATTGTTTCGTGTACAGAAGAACATCCAGGTAGAACCACCGACCTACTGCAAGCTAACTGGAAGGCTTCCTCACATGAAAAATCCAAATGCGCCCAGACCAGGATTCGGACCCACAACAACGAAGTGCTAAGCAATTGTCAGTCGAAGACCATAACCACTCAGCCACAGAGGCTCCTATTTCATAATAAAACAGTGTAGACCCTGATCAAACAGATCCTACAGGAGCCATCTGATCTGGGCTTCTCAGCTTCAAAAGGCGCAAACAGGCATACAAATATTTTTCTTCTGTTTATTTTAAAGTACACGATCAGAACGTAAAGCAGTTTAACCCTTTCCTTCATATAAATGCCTTTTCATGTATTTGCAAACTGGGTAGACTAGACCCAGATCAGATGGCTTCTATAGGAGCCATCTGATCAGGGTCTGCTCTGTTTGCTTATGGTATAATATAAATCTGATTCCTTGCTTTCTACCTATACCAAAACTTTGTATACATGCACATAATAATTGTGCCATTATAAAAACTCAGCTAATAAATATTCATGATGTCTTTATTTATTGCATGAATAATGAACAGGGAAAAGGTTAAATGGATCCAGATGAGACATCAAAATATGGATCTAAACTGTAGTAAAAGCCCTCTTAACCGGGCAATCAATTTAGTATAAATATCGGTCTTGAAGACAGGTGGAAGCTTTAGTGCAGGGTGAAGGTCATGCAGAAACTCCTCTAGGAGCTTTCTGCATGACTTGAACTCTGCATTAAGCAACCATCTGCCTAAAAGTATCTTAATCCTTCTCAAATTCCGATTTACAGTAGTTTCAAAAATAATCCTTGGTTGACCCACAGCGTGCTTAAGGTCAAAGGTTATGGTCTTTCACGTATTGTCTGCAAAAGTTGTTGTCTGCTCCATTTTTCCTATTTGTTTATCCCCTTCCTCCATAGGCTATTTTTAGACCCAACCTCTTTGAATGAATCTACCGAAAAGGAGCATTAACTAGAGAAAAGGAAAAATTTAGAATTTTGTAGTTTGAAACATTGTGATAAATGGAGCATTTTCTCCATAGGAGCAAATGCTCTATTTATCACAATGGTTTCATTAAATATCTTATACAGAGGCGAAGAAAGGCGTATTTATGGAGGAAAGGGTTAAAAAATACCTGATCGCAGTATCAAACAGAATGGATATTTAAGCACTCTATTGACGACTTTATGATAACTTTTGCAAACAGCTTGGATCCAGATGAGACACTGAGTAATAAAGAGTCTATTTCCTTTAACCCTTTCTCTCATGCAAACCCTTTTTCACGCATTTGCAATCAGAGTAGATCCAGATCAGACAGCTACTATAGGAGCCGTCTGATCAGGGTCTGCTCTGTTTGCTAAAGGAATTTGATAGAACTGTTTCTTTACTTTCTAAAATGCCTATAATGTTCCACCTCTCATAATAAAATTATTTTGTTATAACTATTTTGTCCATGAATACTCAGTAGGTATTGAAATTTAGAATAGACATAGAACAGGGAAAGGGTTAAAAGAAATTGATAAAACAGTTTGGTAAAGCTTGCATCTCGTCTGATCAGAACTGTTTTATCAATGTTTATCAATATCACAGTAGTTGGTACTGTGGTTCTCAACCCTTTGCCTTATATAAACGTGTTTTCACACATTTGCAAACAGAGTAGACCCAGATCAGACGACTCCTAAAGGAGAAAACAACAAAAGGTTTCTGCACTTTCTGAAATGGCTACAATGTTCCACCTTCTATGATTCATTATAACTATTTTGTCCATGAATATTCAGTAGGTATTGAAATTTGGAATAATCATAGAACAGGGTTAGGGTTAAACCTTTGTTCCATAAATACATGTATGTCTTTCTACACTTTTGCAAACAGAGTAGACCCAGATTAGATGGCTCCAATAGGAACTGTCTGATCAGGGTTTGATCTGTTTGCTTGTGATATAACATAGATATGATTCTTCAGTTTCTGCCATGGCCAAACGTTCCTGTGTCTATGTGCTATCATAGCAAATTAATCTATTTAATATTCATGATGTCATTATTTCTTACATGAATATTCAATAGATGAAAAGACTAAAAACAATGCAAAATGTATGTTCTTAACATCTCACCATCAGGTGGCCTCTATGGTTCTCAAATACATGTACACAAAGGGGTTATTACTTTAACCCTTTCCTTCATGCTTTTTCACACATTTCACCCGTTGTATTTGACACATAGAAGTGGTTCTCATTATAATCTCATTTGCGAAAAGAGCAGACTCTGATCAGACAGTTCCAACAAGAGCTGTCTGATCTGGGTCTACTCTGTTTGAAAAGGTATGAAAAGGCACCTTATGAGGGAAACAGTCACAGATTGGCAATACTTACATATAAAGTGTCTTGATGTACAGTTGGTAAAACAAGTATGAGAAGATTTAATGCATGAAGTTGCTAAAAGGCACCTTATGAGGGAAACAGTCACAGATTGGCAATACTTACATATAAAGTGTCTTGATGTACAGTTGGTAATAAAAGTATGAGAAGATTTAATGCATGAAGTTGCTAAAAGGCACCTTATGAGGGAAACAGTCACAGATTGGCAATACTTACATATAAAGTGTCTTGATGTACAGTGGGTAATAAAAGTATGAGAAGATTTAATGCATGAAGTTGCTGCTTCTGATTTGGTAAATTTTCAACTTGAGCAAATGCATCTATATATTCGTCCGTTAGTAGTGGCACAGGTAACTCCCGTAAAAATTGTTTCATTAATGCTGCTACGTCATTAGGGGTGAGGTCTTCACCCCATATAAAAGTTCCTTGGTAAATCTTTCCTTCAATCTCTTCCCGCAGTTGTTTCACACGACTCGTGGAGCCCGGTATTCGTAAGATTCCTTCTGTTTCTAGACAGTTTTTCACTAAATATTTCAGAATTTCACTGAAAACAATGGGTACTTTTGTGCCAGGTACAAGCTTCTCATCATGTTCTAACAATGTCTGCAGTGGAACTCCAAAAATACCAGTCTCTGAAAAATAGAACATGTTTCAACACTAAAACAATTTCTTCACTTGCCTTTATAAAGTAGAACCCCTCTAAATCGGACGTTAATTTTTGGTATAAATATCGGTCTTGGAGACAGGTGGCAGCTTCATGCAGGGTGAAAGTCATGCAGAAAGCTCCTCTAGGAGCTTTCTGCCTGACTTTCACCCTGCATGAAGCAGCCACCTGCCTAAATGTATCTAAATTCTTTTCTACTAGAATTCCGGTTTAGAGGGGTTTCACTGTATCATGAATAATGACATCATGAATATTAATCCATTACCTCATAGGCTATTTTTAGAACCAACCTCTTTGAATAATTATCTACCGAAAAGGAGAAAATAAAAAGTTTAGAATTGTGTAGTTATAAAACCATTGTAATAAATAGAGCATAAATTTTGCTCCATAGGAGCAAATGCTCTATATATGACAATGGTTTCAAAAAGTGGCTTTTACAGAGGCGTCAAAAGGTGTCAATATGAGGGAATGGGTTAATAATGTAATATGAACACAGGAAAGTTTGGCCATGGCAGAATCTGTAGAATCATATGAATTCTAGAGGATGATAGCATCTGTGTGATCTGTGTCTATTCTGTTTGGAAAGGTGCTGAAAAGCGTATCTATACCGTATAAAATTAATCTTGAACGACATAATATTCCAATGAAAATTATAGCATATTCCCCATTGAAGACTTTGTGATTAGAAGATTTAGTTGTATCGAAATTAGTTACAGAATGTCCCCCAAATGAAATGGAAAACAGGTATTGATGAGCAAACTATCTAATTATTCACCATTTACAGGCTTTAACTGTGTTACCATGCATGGCAACCAACACTTTTTGAAACAGTCATGCCATTAAGCTAAGAGTACCGATATACCCCTACTTACCAATTTTCGGGAAAAACCTAATACAGCAAAACTTCTCTATAATGGCCACTAAATTGTGTTAATTAGTTGGAATTTAGGGCAGGTGGCTGCTTACAGCAAGGTGAATGCAAAACAGAACACTCCTATAGGAGCATTCTGTTTTACTTTCACCTTGCTTTAAGCAGCCACCTGCCTTTAACACAAAATACTTTATGTAATTTAGTGGCCGTTATAGAGAGGCTTTACTGTATCTAAATTTCAACTAATCAGAGGTTACTACTCCATACCAACTCTTTCAAAATACCTATGACTAAGTTGGGGGTACTCAAATACCCCAACATACTAAATTTTCAGCAAAATCAAACAATATCTAAATTTCAACCAATCAGAGCCAACCATTCAGTTACTATGGCAACATTTTTAAAAAGTTGAATGTACATCATCTGCACATTACCAGCAATGTTCATGTGAAGTTTCATTTGGATCGGGCTATTACTTACAGAGAAATGTGTCAGACAGAAGAAGAAAAAGAAAAAGAATAAGAATTGGAAGGAAGAATAATAATAAAACGGTAAGAAGAAATACAGTAAACATGATACCTCCCCCCCCCCCCCCCCCAACATCATTTCGGATAAAATAATTATCAAACTGCAAAACCTCAACTCAGCAAACATAAACATTTATATATCTTAAATATCAATCAACTGAATTTGTATAATGCTGTATGAGTACATGTATATGATGTTTTGGACAAGGCAGAAATTGCAGAATTATGTCTATATAATTTCCACAAGCAAACAGCTAGCTAAGTCTAGCAGCTCCTGATCAGTTGACTCCTTAATTAACCCTTTCCCTGTTCTATGTTTATTACAAATTTCAGTACCTACTGAGTATTCATTGACAAATTAGTTATAATGAAATATGGAAGGTGGAACATTGTAACCATTTTAGAAGTATAAAGACAGATCTATTAAATTTCATTAGCAAACAGAGCAGACCCTGATCAGACGGCTCCTCTAGGAGTCATCTGATCTGGGTCTACTCTGTTTGCGGATGTGTGAAAACACGTTTATATGAGGGAAAGGGTTAAGAATAAAGAATATTCTCTGTTTGCAAATGCATCAAAATGCATCTCTATACTCCATGAATATTTTTTTTTAGAAATATAAAGGACACCATCATTATACAATACCAATTACATGTAGTTGCATTTTTATAGCTGAAACTGGAGAGTTAGTTCTTGATTACTGCACAAGGAAATAAAGCATACCCTGATCAGACTGGTCCTTCAGGAGCCATCTAATCTGGGTCAACTCTGTTTGCAAAGGTGTCAAAAGATGTTGTAAAGGATAAATTCAACATACACCAAAACCCCTGTATTATGACCTCCGAAAAAAGGTCTGATCCTAGGTCATAGGGGCAGGTAGTAGCTTAAAGGACAAAAATTATGCAGAAAGCTCCTGCATATTTTACCTGCATTAACCCTTTCCTCCATAAATACGCCTTTCTACGCCTCTGTAATAACCACTTCTTGAAACCATTGTGATAAATAGAGCATTTGCTCCTATAGGAGCAAATGCTCTATTTATCACAATGTTTTCAATACTACACAATTCTAACATTTTCCTTTTCTCTAGTAAATGCTCCTTTTGGGTAGATTCATTCAAAGAGGTTGGGTCTTAAAATAGCCTATGGAGGAAAGGGTTAAGCAATCACCTGCTTTTAATAGATGCACATATGTCTATTAAGTGGTTGCTTCAGAAAGTATCTACTATACCTTTATATTTTCTTTTTGATCTCCGTCGGCTATAGTAGATATTGTGTTTATCGAACATATCTGTTAATTCTAGCAAGGCCTGTTTCTTAACGTGCACCAGGTCTGCTTCACTGAGATCCTGTATTTGTGTCAACCCAAGTTTATCTTGCACCAGAGAAAAATTCTGAAAAAGAAAGGCAAACATGCTTGCATCAAGTGTAAAGAAGCTCTAAAACTGTGTTAACCTTTTCCCCCATGAATATTCATGTAAAAATAATGACATCATGAATGTTAACTAGATGCATTTTCTTAACCCTTTCCCTCATATAAACGTGTTTTCATGCATTTGCAAACAGAGTAGACCCAGATCAGACGGCTCCTAGAGGAGCCGTCTGATCAGCGTCTACTCTGTTTGCTAGTGGAATTTGAAAGATCTGTTTCTTTTCTTTCTAAAATGGCTACAATGTTCCACCTTCCACGTTTCATTATAACTATTTTCTCCATGAATATTCAGTAGGTATTGGAATTTGGACTAAATATAGAACAGGGAAAGGGTTAATGGTATATATATCAAAGTGTGGCCACAACAGAAACTGAAGAAATAGATTACTTCATAAAGCAAGCAGAGCAGACCATGATCAGATGGCTCCTATAGGAGCCCTCTGATCTGGTTCTACTCTGTTTGCAAAGCCATAGAAAGGCGTATTTATGGAATAAAGGGTTAATCTGTTTTCTGATGAATATTCATGTAATAAGTTATGAATATTCATTAGCTGAAGTGTTGTAGTAGCCGTCAAACACAAGGGTTGACCATCTGCAATCTAAGCAGTTGCTTTCTGCAAATACTGTTGCCTGCTCCCATTTCCTTTTATAAACAGTGTCTGAGTGTCTAACATGTTGGATCCTAATAAGATGCTGACTTACTTAGTGTCTAATCTGGATAAAAATTGTTTGTAAAGGTTATCTCAAAACAGTAACCCTTTCCCTGTTCTGTGTTTATTACAAATTTCAATACCTACTGAATATTCATGGACAAAAAGGTTATAATGAAATACCGAAGGTGGAGCATTGGAGCCATTTTAGAAAGTAAAGACACAGATCTTTGAAATTCTATTAGCAAACAGAGTAGACCCTGATCAGACAGCTCCTCTAGGAGCCGTCTGATCTGGGTCTAATCTGTTTGCAGATGCGTGAAAACACGTTTATATGAGGGAAAGGGTTAATGAAGATTAAATTTTAAAACCAGGGTAGATCCAGATCAGCCCCTACACTGGAAAATAGTATTTGCATAGTATAGTCCAGCTAAATTCACCTGGGTCCATGCTTATAAAGCTTTTAGTTGAGTCTGAGTTTCGTTCTCAAGCTTTTGATTGGTCAGATTTGAGTTCTCAAGCTTTTGATTGGTCAGATTTGAGCCAGAGGCTCAAATCTGACCAATCAAAAGCTTGAGAACGTACTCAGACTCAACTAAAAGTTTTATAAGCATGGATACTGATGTTGACCTTTATACAAGAATAAATTAAAGTGGGATGATGCAGTATATACCAATAATTGCCAGTACATAGTACACAATAAACTGCACGGGAGACACAATATTTTTGTTGATCTCATAGTATCATGATTGCGCCATATGTTAGCAGTGCTCAATATTGTAGGCGAATGACTCAATGACCAGAGGAGTAAATGTACAGTCGGCTGAGCGGTCATTCAGACTGAAAGTAGACTATAACTAGGTACTTCTTTTTTTACGTGTCAAAGCCTGATACATGGTAGCATTTCGCAAGATGCCTCAGCAGAAGGCAAACCACTTTTTGTCCTCATATAACTAATTCACCGAGACTAACAAAGATATATATAGAAACCCAGCGTAGTGTGAAATTAGGATAATAGAGGTCAACAATGTCAGGTGAATTTTTCTTGACTATAACACAGATTCGATTGTACAGTTTCTGATATGACCTAAATTTCACATGATCTTCTGATCTAATATATACTCATGATCATCATTGTTTCTTATAACAAGCTTTGTGAAACACTATGCTCCTGACCTTTGACCCTGAAGGATGACCTTGGCCTTTGACTCATGGACCAGGGAGTTGAATGTGACGGACGGATGGCAGGACGGACGGACAATGCAATTACTATATGCCTGCCGTTGGGGGGGGGGGGGGGGGGGGTATAAAAAATAAAAATATTCAGGAGGTAAATGGAAACAGCATGGTGAGCTGTTAGTAATGGCACCAGTGGTCTATGTTTACCATATAGGAGCAAATGTTCTATTTATCACAATGGTTTCAAAACTACACAATTCTAAACTTTTCCTTTTCTCTAGTAAATGCTCCTTTTGGGTAGATTCATTCAAAGAGGTTGGGTCTAAAAATAGCCCATGGAGGAAAGGGTTAAGATAATTTTAAAGAGTGGTCATAATAAAGGAAGTCTGGTGGATATATAAAGGAGCTACAATGTATATATTCTGGAAGTGTTTTAAATCACACCTCTTATCTGACCTCTGTCATAGTATCACAAACTTTGGATCTTGATAAAGTTTCTTATTAAAGTTTTTCAGCATCTTATGTTGTTGATCTGAACTGTTTGTAAACTGAATCAACATTTATATGACGCCCATGATAACAAACATGTAACATGTGACATCAAGTTTTCCTGTACTGATAAACATTGGGCAACAGATAAACATACATACTCAAGTGCAAAAATCGTCATTTCTCCAGCGAACCCTATGTTGTGGCCACTCTTTAGAATCATCTCTTCGAGACAATTCTAAAGTGTGTTCACAACATAGGGTTTGGGGGAGAATTTAAAGAAGTTATTCTTGAAAATGTTTTAATTTACACAATCTTGTTTGTAACTCTGTAAACAGGAAAGCTTATCAAAATAACAGCAGGGCAACAAGAGATAAAGGTAGCCTAATTACCCAAAGTTTTTGGACAGACAGTACATACATAGGTCAAATAGGTGCAGACCCAAGTCAAACCAAGATTAACCCTTTTTGACAAATCTGTAAAAGTCACATGTTGAAACCATTGTGATAAATATTTTTATCACAATGGTTTCAAACTACAAAATTTTAAACTTTTCCTTTTCTCTAGTTAATGCTCCTTTTCGGTAGATTTATTTAAAGAGTTTGTATCTAAAAATAGCCTATGAGGTAATTGGTTAAACTGCTCCCTCAGGGAGCAATTTGATCATGTTCTTCACTATTTGAAACTACAGCAAAACCTGTCTTAAGCGGCCATTCATTCATTAAACATAGGAGTCTTTAAAAAGCAAGTGGTTGCTCAATGCAGGGAAAAGGTAATGCAGAAGTTTTCTGCATTACTTTTGACCTGCATTAAGCTATCACTTGCCTTACAGACCCACAATCACCTCTTTTGATGGAGGCTTAAGACAGGTTCTACTGTCGAATTTTATCAAATAAATGGTTCAAACCTGACTCAGCCTCACAATTCAGAGGAGAGGGGCGAGAGTGTGTCCAAATATATAGGGTAAATACAGTAGACTTTGTTTTCCTTTGAGCTGTCAAAACAGGATGACTTTTCTGAGTTTCCTGTACAGTATTTGTTGGGTGAATTTGTGATACGTTGTATAAACAAACAACGCTTAAAACTAATAGAGATGCCACTTGATGCCTTTGGAAACAGAGTAGATCCAGATCAGATGGTTCCAACTGTTTGCTTATGAAATAATAACATCCGATATAACAGTTTCTGCCATGGTAAAAAAAAAACCTTGATAATTTAATGTCATTATAAAAATATCAGCTAACTGATACTCTTACGGTCATTATTTGGTATATGAATATTCATGAGGGATATAGTTAGGTGCTAAGTAATCAAGGTGGCCTCGAACCAACAGCTCATTAGAAACCTAACAATGTGAAACATTAATTGCAGTTTTGAAAACAATACAGGTAAAAACATTACCTGTGAGAAATGGTAAATGGGTTTTCAAAGGAAATTACTTTGCATACAAAAAGGGTTAACCCTTTATTCCATAAATACGCCTTTCTAGGCCTTTGCAAACAGAATAGACCAAGATGCTACAGGAGCCGTCTGATCTGTTTGCTCATGATATATTATAGATGTGATTCAATAGTATCTGTCTAAGCTAAAATTTCCTGTGTCCATGTGCTATTAAAACTAATTAATCTAATTAATATTTGTGACATCATTATTTCTTACATGAATATTCATGGAGTAAATTGTTAGTCCTTTGAATGCAGGACATGCAAGCACTTGATTTGCAAACATTGTAGACCCCAGATCAGCGCTCTACTAGAGGAGCCCTCTGGGTCCATGTTTATAAAATGTTTAGTTGAGTCTGAGTTCGTTCTCAAGTTTTTGATTGGTCAGATTTGAACCTTTGGCTCAAAAATGACCAATCAAAAGCTTGAGAACTCAAATCTGACCAATCAAAAGCTTGAGAACGAAACTCAGACTCAACTAAAAGCTTTATAAGCATGGACCCTGATAAGCATCTGCACTGTTTGTCATTCAAAATCCTCAAGCAAGTTTAAGCTTATCACACTGAATGTACACTATAGTTCAACACTAACGGGCTAGTCCACTTTGGATATTCAGCATTGAAAATGTTGAACACAATGTAATATATCATCATCACCATATAGGGAAACAGCTGCATTTTACATTGATCCTTTAACCTTTCCCTCATATATACGTGTTTTCACGCATTTGCAAACAGAGTAGACCCAGATCAGACGGCTCCTAGAGTAGCTGTCTGATCAGGGTCCGCTCTGTTTGCTAATAAAATTTGATAAATCTGTTTTAGTTTCTAAAATGGCTATAATATCCAACCTTTAATACTATTATTTTGCCCATGACTATTCAGTAGGTATTGAAATTTGAAATAAATGTAAAACAGGGAAAGGGTTAAATAGTCAAGATTTGCTACAGGGTTGACCCAGATCTGGGGGAATCTAGAGGGGTCCTCAATGGCTCATATCTGGGTCTGCACTGCTTGACATAAAAAAATTCTTAACAGTACTTTTAGTTTACCCTTTCATTCTCAATTGACTGGTAATTAGATAATGGATCATTCCACAAACCCTTTCCTTCATATAAACATGTTTTCACACATTTGCAAACAGAGTAGACCCAGATCAGACAGTTCCTAGAGGAGCTGTCTGATCAGGGTCTGCTTTGTTTGCTGATGAAATTTGAAAGACCTGTTTCCTTACTTCCTAAAATGGTTACAATGTTCCACCTTTCTATATTTCGTTGCAACTATTTTCCATGAATATTCAGTAGGTATTGAAATTTCGGAATAAACGTAAAACAGGGAAAAGGTTAAAAAATTCAGCATTCAAAGGGTTAATCTTGGTGCAGACTCTAGGATTCTTCGCTGGCTTAGAATTTATATAAATTACCAGATCTGTGGAGGCATATTTGGGTATCTTGGAAAACAGACTATGTTTACATGCAGTCAGCATGTTTGAACCAGCTTAACCCTTTCCCTCATACAAACGTGTTTTCACGCATTTGCAAACAGAATAGACCCAGATCAGACGGCTCCTAGAGGAGCCGTCTGATCAGGGTCTGCTCTGTTTGCTAATAGAATTTGACAAATCTGTTTCTTTGCTTTCTAAAATGTCTGCAATGTTCTAAGTTCCATATTTCTTTATAACTATTTTGTTAATGAATATTCAGTATGTATTGAAATTTGGACTAAACTTAGAACAGGGAAAGGGTTAAGATGTATAAAGAAATAGCATTTAATCTCTTACTCCATGAATATATCTGTCTATGTCTTTGCAAACAGAGAAGACCCTGATCAGACGGCTCCTATAGGTGTCTGCTCTGTTTGCTTGTAATATAATAAAGATCCTACCATGGCCAAAAATTCCTGTGTCCATATGTTGTTATAACTATTAATTCAGGGTTACAGATAAGGGGAGTATTGGGGTATTTACCCAATTAAAATTGTGGAAAATTTTTAGCAATTGTTTTTCAAAACAATGAGTAACACAAAGCAAATAAATATAGCAAAAAGCAAAAGAAATTTAGAATACCTAATGAGAATATGAATAATACCCAATTACGAAAATTGCCAATACCCAATAAAAATTGCAAAAACCGAATTCTGTAAAAAATCAAGGAGTAAATACCCAATTGCATCAAAACCTTATCTGTAACCCTGTTTTAATGTAATTGATTTTCATGATATCATGAGGAAACAGAGCAGACCCTGATCAGACAGCTTCTATAGGAGCCATCTGATCTACTCTGTTTGCAAAGGTGCAAAAGGGCGTATTTATGGAGCAAAGGGTTAACCCCTTTCCTCCATAGGCTATTTATAGACCCAACCTCTTTGAATGAATCTACCAAAAAGGAGCATTTACTAGAGAAAAGTAAAATTTTAGAATTTTTAGTAATGAAACCATTGTGATAAATAGAGCAAGTGCTCTATTTTTCACAATGGTTTCATTAAGTGACTTTTACAGAGGCGTAGAAAGGCGTATTTATGGAGTGAAGGGTTTAAGAAGTTTTATAATGGCCTTATATGTGCTATTATAATTATTAATGTAATTAATATTCATGTTATCATGAGCAAACAGAACAGACCCTGATCAGAGGACTCCTAAAGGAGCCGTCTGATCTGGGTCTACTCCGTTTGCAAAGATGCAAAAAGGCCTATTTATGGAGTAAAGGGTCACAGAGGTTTTATAATGGCATTAAGAATAAGGGTTTTTGGCCTAAGCAGAAACTGTAAAATCATATAAATCATACCTATATTACTCCACAAGCAAACAAACGAACGACTCGGATCAAACAGCTGCTACAGGAGTCATATGATCTGTATCTATTCTGTTAGCAAATACCTAATACAAAGGGCCTGATTATCGAGTAAAGGTTTAAAATAACAAAAAAGGTAGAAAGGATGCAATTTCATCTGCATCTTATATAGGCAACATTCTTTTAGCTCATTAATGCTTGAATTGATCACTTCATTTTCACTGATTTTTAAAATATACAATTTTTAACAAGAAACTTTTGGCTCAGACAAAAACTGCAGGATCAGATCTATAAAGACTATGAAACAGCTGGGAGCCTATTATTATAAATGGGATAGCTGCATGAGTGTCCCATCAGGCCAGGATCAAATTTCTTGTTTCCCAAGCCAGGTTATCACATACTGTACATGCATTCAATACTAGCATGCAAGTGATTAACAAAGTAGGAGTTTTATCATATCTATTTAAACCATTCCCTCATATATACTTTTAGATACAACCTCTTTGAATAAATCTACCGAAAAGGCGCAATAACTAGAGAAAAGGAACATTTTAGAATTTTGTAGTTTGAAACCATTGTGATAAATAGAGCATTTGCTCATAAAGGAGCAAATGCTCTATTTATCACAATGGTTTTCACAAAGTGACTTTTACAGATCTAGAGTCGTCAAAAGTAGTCAATACGAGGGAAAGGGTTAACCCTTTCCAGGTTCATATATTAACACAGGATGTTTTTGGCAGAAGCTGTCTGATCTGGGTCTACTCTGTGTTTCTGTCAGAGTAAATGTTAACAGGTGACATTTACCATAACTGTTTCAAAGAACTGTAATCTGTTCCCATTCGCTTGATGCTATCTATGGGTAGTAACTTTTTCACTTGCTGTAAAAATGCTACTTGCTTAAATTCTAATCTATTGTGATTTTTGCTTTCTTTTGAAAAAGCTACATAATAACTCTTTACTCATTAAATATGCCTTTGCAAACAGAGCTCCTGCAACCTGAACATACGGCTCCTGTTTGCTTATGATGTAATATTAATATGATTCTACATAATTCTGCCATGGCCAGAGAAATTCCTGTGCCCATGTGCTATAACATTTAATCTAATAAATATCAGTGACGCCATTATTTCCTATGTGAATTATTCATGGAGTTAATTGAGTGGTAAACAGCATAGATCTGATACTGATCAGAGGAAGAGTTACACAACATTTGGTTTGGTTTTTATCAGGTTTTACGTCGGTTTTTAACCCTAGCTTCTCTTGCTGAATTTTAAAATACATTTCTCCTTCTTTACCCATGCCCTGTTGTATAATTACATATATCTTCACTGTCTACAATTATTTCTCAGTGCAATCACTGCTGTGGAGTGCACTAGTTGCACAATCAATTTGTAAATAGTGAAGACCCTGAAGACCCTGCAGGAGCTGTCTCATCTGGGTCTTCACTATTTACAGGTAGGTATATTGACGTGAATAGCAAGCGAAGGGTTAACAGTATTTCAGTCATATCATGACATCCAGCTATTTACAGGTGGAGGAAGACTCTAAACTTCTTCTGTGCATGGAACAAATTGCATTATTTCATAAGTACATCCAGGTAGATCCACCGACCTACTGAAATCCAGCAGGAAGGCTTCCTCACATAAAAAATCCAAATTGGGAAACCGGGATTCGATCCCACAGCGGTGAAGAGCTAAGAAATTGTCAGTCAAAGTTCATTACCACTCGGCCATGAAGGCCCCCACACCAGGAAGAAAGTGTGGCTTGTGTCATCTGGTTATTCAAGGAAGTATAAAGTCCCTTATCTTACGAACATTCTTCTAAGAAAATAGACCTAACCTCTTTGATAATAAATCTACTGAAAAGAAGTATTTACTAGAGATTTTTTTTTGAAATTGTGTAGTTTTGAAACCATCATGATAAATAGAGAAAAATTAATGCTCTTTTTATCACAATGGTTTCAAAAAGTGACTTATACAGAGGCATCAAATGGTGTATTCAGACATGAATATTCATGGAGTAAAGCAGAGGTCCAGATAAGATGTGTAAATTTAAACATTTTCAAGAATAGCTCGTTTATTTCTCTACCAAACCCTATACTGAAAGCTGCCACCTGTATCCAAGACGGATATCTATACTAAATTTTGTGCCCGGTTTAAAGGGGTTTTACTGTCTTTGGGAACGCACCTTTATCTGTAGCTCTGGAGTAAAGGTTAACACTAGTAGGAGTAAACTGTGAACACAATCAGACCAACAGATGGACTTACAACATTGAATTCCCATTACCTCATTCTAACAAAAGAGAGATGTAGATAAGGGTCATATTTTATATACTAAAATTTGCAGACAAAGTAGACCCAGATCAGGCAAACAGAGTAGACCCAGATCAGATGGCTCCTACAGGGGCCATCTTATCGGGATCTGCTCTGTTTGCTTATGACAGGATATACATGTAGATTGGATTCTAGTTTTTGCTGAAGCAAAATTTTACATCATGAAAATTCTGCTGTTAAATATTTATGTTCTATTTTACCCTTTACTGCAGAAATAAGCCTTTCCATGCCATTGAAAATATCAGAAGGACTTTGTCCGGCGGGGATCCAGCGCAGGACCCTTGGTATTGTTCTTGAGTGCATTAACCACTCTTGTAGGAACCATCTGATCAAGGTCTGCTCTGTTTGCTTATAGCATAATATAAATATGATTCTACAGTTTCTGCCATTGCCAAAATTTCCAGTGTTAGTATGCTACTATAAAATTTCATCTCATTAATATTCATGATGTTAAGTAAGATATTGTAGGTACAGATTAAAGCTTACTGGTAAATTATCACTAGAGGGCGATGTAGAAATACGATTTTCATGAAAATTTGAGTCTTTGCCATTTTCCTCGATGCTAAACTCAAATGTAATGTCAGAGTCTGAGATTGGTGACAGCTGGCTGTTCCTATGGTTGTACGTCTCCTTCTGTTGAACTCGCAACATCTCAACACCTGCAAATAGATAGTTGACAGAATAATGTGACATAATTAGGACTCTTCTACACAGGTGAGAGATAACCCTTAGTCCATAAGTACGCATTTCTACGTCTTTGCTTCGTCTGCTTCGTTTGCTTAAGACGTAATATAGATATGATTATAGTTTGATAGTTTCTTCCTTGGTAAAAAAATGTCTGAGTTCATATGGCATTATCTTATTACTATTCATGATGTAATTATTTATTACATGAGCACAATTAACTCTCTGAATGCAGGAAGCAAGTGTACTAGCATTTGCAAACAGTGTAGCCCCAGATTTTAGAGGAGATCTCTGATCAGGGTCTGCACTGTTTGTCATTCAAAATCCTCTTACAAATGGACTAACTAAGGAATGATGGACCATTCCACTCAGAATAAATTAGGATTCAAACGGTTCATCTAAAAACCTAGTACAGTAAAACCTCTCTATAACGACCACTAAATCTTGTTAATTAGTTTGGTTTTAGGGCAGGTGGTTGCTTAAAGCAAAGTGAAAGTAAAACAGAACGCTCCTATAGGAGCGTTCTGTTTTACTTTCACCTTGCTTTAAGCAGCCACCTGCCTTTAACACAAAATACTTGATTTAATTTAGTGGCCGTTATAGAGAGGTTTTACTGTATCTCACTCAAATCACAAGGTTATTTTGAGAACCTGGGTTCTCACTAGTTACTGTGGAAATGGTAATATCCTAGGTTATCAAACTGGCTTTTTCAATAACTTTGAAATGAAAACCATAGATCTGGATTGAAATCGCTGGGTTTTACATGAGAACTTAATTTGGTTCTTGTATTTACTGTGCATTATGACTCAGGTACTCATAAAAACCAATGATCTCCTCAGTGCAGTCTCAGGTTTCTGCCTAGAACCTAGGATGTCAAACGAGAACTAAGAGTCTCAAGTGAGAAGGTACAATCTTGGTACAATATTATGCCATACTGATAGCAAGCACAATATTTAACCTTTTACTACACAGGTTTGCCTATTTATATCTTTCCCAGCAGAGTAGACACAAATTCTACAGCACAAATATACATGTACTTGCAAGTCTTAGATTTGCATTAAATTCATCATGTGTGGTACATGCACTTGTTAGATAGCAATGCACTGTGCTCGTATTTAAACTTTTAAAGTGTTATCAGTTTGAAAAAGCCAGACAATCTTACTTCAGCCTGTACCTGATAGAGACGTGACCTTTTGATGCAAACAGAGCAGAGCCAGATTAGACAGATCCTTAACCCTTTACTCCATGAATATTCATGAAACAAAATTAATGATGACATGAATTATATCAATTAGCTGATTTTTTATGACATTTGAAATCTGGGCCCATGCTTATAAAGCTTTTAGTTGAGTCTGAGTTTCGTTCTCAAGCTTTTGATTGGTCAGATTTGAGTTCTCAAGCTTTTGATTGGTCAGATTTGAGCCTTTGGCTCAAATCTGACCAATAAAAAACTTGAGAACGAACTCAGACTCAACTAGAAGTTTTATAAGCATGGACACAGAATAGTTTTGCCAAGATATTCAAAAGCAAACAGAGCAGACCCTGATCAGAGAGCTCCTCTGCTTGAAAATGCCTATTTATGGAGTAAAGGGTTAAGCAGTTGTTTAAGCAGTCTCAGCACAATATAACTGATCTATAAGGCATTGTCCCGGTCTGATAGCATGAATGGATATTGTGTATTAACAATTTCTTAATAATAATCTTTTAACCCCTTCCCTGTTCTATGTTTATTACAAATTTCAATAACTACTGACTATTCATGAATAAAATAGTTATAAAGACATATGGAAGGTGGAACATTGTAGACATTTTAGAAAGCAAAGAAACAGATCTATCAAACTCTATTAGCAAACAGAGCAGACCTCATCAGACGGCTCCTATAGGAGCCGTCTGATCTGGGTCTACTCTGTTTGCAAATGCGTGAAAACACGTTTATATGAGGGAAAGGGTTAACAAGAGGGCCAGAATGGCCCTGAAGTGCTCACCAGACAACCAGAGGAGAAGATTTTCGAAGTTTTCACTATATGTTTCTATAGAAAACTAGCCTGCCCTGGGGCGGGCCAATTTTGACCCCAGGGGAATAATTTAGAAAAACTTGTAGGGGACCTGAACATGATAGGGGACCTGAATATGATGCTTAGATTAACCTTCCAGTTTCAGAGAAGAAGATTTTCAGTTTTCTCAATATGTTTCTATTGAAAACTGCCCACCCCTGTGGCAGGGCCAATTTTGACCCCAGGGCCATAATTTATATAACTTTTGTAGAGGACCTGAACATGATAATATGTGCCAAATATGAAAGCTGAGAGCCTTCTAGTTTCAGAGAAGAAGATTTTCAAAGATTTCACTATTTGTTTCTATTGAAAACTGCCCACCCCTGGGGCGGGGCCAATTTTGACCCCGGGGCCAAAATTTATATAACTTTTGTAGAGGACCTGAACATGATGCTATGTACCAAATATGAAAGCTGAGAGCCTTCCAGTTTCAGAGAAGAAGATTTTCAAAGATTTCACTATTTGTTTCTATTGAAAACTGCCCACCCCTGGGGCGGGGCCAATTTTGACCCCGGGGCCATAATCTATATATATGATTTTCAAAGTTTTACTATATGTTTCTATTGAAAACAAGGCACCCCTGGGGCGGGGTCAATTTTGACCCCAGGGGAATAATTTAGAAAAACTTGTAGGGGACCTGAACATGATGCTATGAGCCAAATATGAAAGCTTAGATTAACCTTCCAGTTTCAGAGAAGAAGATTTTCAAAGTTTTCTCAATATGTTTCTTAGATTGAAAACTGCCCACCCCTGTGGCAGGGCCAATTTTGACCCCAGGGCCATAATTTATATAACTTTTGTAGAGGACCTGAACATGATGCTGTGTGCCAAATATGAAAGCTGAGAGCCTTCCAGTTTCAGAGAAGAAGATTTTCAAAGATTTCACTATTTGTTTCTATTGAAAACTGCCCACCCCTGGGGCGGGGCCAATTTTGACCCCGGGGCCATAATCTATATAACTTTTGTAGAGGACCTGAACATGATAATATGTGTCAAATATGAAAGCTGAGAGCCTTCCAATTTCAGAGAAGAAGATTTCGAAAGATTTCACTATTTGTTTCTATTGAAAACTGCCCACACCTGGGGCGGGGCCAATTTTGACCCCGGGGCCATAAATTATTATATAACTTTTGTAGAGGACCTGAACATGATGCTATGTGCCAAATATGAAAGCTGAGAGCCTTCCAGTTTCAGAGAAGAAGATTTTCAAAGATTTCACTATTTGTTTCTATTGAAAACTGCCCACCCCTGGGGCGGGCCAATTTTGACCCCGGGCCATAATTTATATAACTTTTGCAGAGGCTCTGAACATGATGCTATATGCTAAATATGAAAGCTGAGAACCTTCCAGTTTCAGAGGAGAAGATTTTCAAAGTTTGCACTATATGATTCTATTGAAAACTGCCAACCCCTGGGGCGGGGCCAATTTTGACCCAAGGGCCATAATTTATATAACTTTTGTAGAGGACCTGAATATGATGCTATGTGCCAAAGATGAAAGTTGAGATCCCTGTAGATTCAGAGGAGAAGATTTTGAAAGGTTCAAATTGTTGACGACGGACGACGAACGACGCATGCCGACGGACGACGGACAACGGGTGATCACAAAAGCTCACCCTGAGCACTTTGTGCTCTGGTGAGCTAAAAATCTCTACAAGCTTGATATTGATATCAGTGAAAGTTAAACTGAAATTAAAGACTTACAAACCAAAAGTAGTGACTTTCGCCGATATCAATATCAAGCTTGTAGAAATTTTTAGAAAATATTATTTGAAGAAATTGTGAATACACGATATCCCTTCATGCTATCAGACCGGGACAATGCCTCATAGACCAATTATATGGTGCTTCAACTTGAATTATAGCGTATTTCTATTTCGAACCCCCAAATAAGCATTCAAAGATGATCGCGTTTGCAAAGGTGCAGAAAGGTGTACTTAATATGGAGTAAGGGTTAAGCTGTAAATTCTTACCAAGCTCTACATTATCATGGAGTTCTTCTGTCACTCCTGACATAGAGTAACCTCCCTTGTTCTTTGCAAACGGACCAGCACCCTTTGACGTCCGGTTTTGGCGGTTGCTGAATTCTGGATGAATAACTTCATTTCTTGGGGACACTGGGCTTTTTGGAGCCTGAAAATATGTAGTAGTATGAAAAATTAATGTTTTAATCCAGCACATACCAAATGAAGCAATTACCTTTGAAAACTACTTACAACATTTTTGTAGCCTGAAATAAATTATTTCTAGAATTACTATTAACCCTTTCCTCTATAAATACGCCTTTCTATGTCTCTGTAAAAGTAACTTTTTGAAACCATTGTGATAAATAGAGCAATTGCTCCTAAGGAGCAAATGCTCTATTTATCACAATGGTTTCAGAACTACAAAATGCTAAAAAATTCCTTTTCTCTAGTTAATGCTGCTTTTGGGTAGATTCATTGGATCTAAAAATAGCCTATGAGGGAATGGGTTAATTACGAGTGGCTGAATTTTAACCTTTAACCCTTCCCCTATTCTATGTTTATTCCAAATTTCAATACCTACTGAATATTCATGGACAAAATAGCTATAATGAAATATTGAAGGTGGTGCATTGTAGCCATTTTAGAAATTAAAGAAACAAATCTTTCAAATTCCATTTGCAAACAGAGTAGACCCAGATCAGACGGCTCCTATAGGAGCCGTCTGATCTGGGTCTACTCTGTTTGCAAATGCATGAAAACATGTTTATATGAGGAAAAGGGTTAAAGGATTCCTTTTAGAGGCTAGCTTCTAGAACTCCAGTGATATTAGACCTTTCCCTCATAAATAGTTTTACAAATATTCATACCTTCATGAATATTCATTGACTATATTTTTATAATGGCCAATGAACAAGAGATTTCGGGCCATTTCAGAAACCAGAATCAGGTATATATTATGCCATAAACAAACAAGCAGACCCTGATCAACTGGCACCTAACAGGAACTATCTGATCTTGGTCTACTGTGAGTGCAAAGGTGTTTCAACAGTATTTATATGAGGGAAAGTGTTAAATGTTTTTCAGAGGCTAAAATTCCAGTAAGCGTAATATATAAAATAATGTTCCTATAAGAGAGAATATTACATATGTATATATTATACAGATAAATGAATGTATGGAAGTGGACACACAGAAAGATATGGATGTAAAGATGGAAGGACAAGAGCAAATGTATTCCCCATCAACAGGTGGGGGGCATAACAAATAAAGAGTATGAATTTTTATAATGACATAATTATTATTAAAAAGAGAATATTAAAAATTGAACCAAAAGGCAGAAACTGAAGAATGTTTGCGAAGGCAAGAATTAGATGCATTTATATGAAGTGAAAAAGAAATTATACTCATGGCATGACCGTTCAACAGATAGAAAAAACATGAAAGAACATATTAAGCAGGAAAATATAAAAAGAAAAATAATTAATACAAGATGTTTATCTGCAATACTCTGACATCTTAACACTGCTTTAACTCTTTTTGCAAAGGCATTTAAATGCAGCTACAGTAAAACCCCTCTATTATGGACCACCTAAGAGAGGTATATTTCTGGGTTGTAGAGGCAGATGGTAGCTTAATGCAGGACAAAAGTAATACAGAAAGCTCCTAGAGGAGCTTTCTGTATTACTGTTGTCCTGCATTAAGCAACCACCTGCTTATAATGACACCCATGTTTATTGATTAAGTGGTCGCATTAGAGGGGATCTACTATATATATATATTATAAAGAATATGGTTAAATAGTGTGGTATCTAGGCTCTGTCAAGTAAAAGCTTATTATACCAGGTAAAATTCTGCATCATCTGTTAAGGCATATATACATAGTTACAATCTAAATAAATATATGTACAGTTGAACTTCGATATTTCGATCTTTGATAATTTGAACTTCAGGATAAATCGAAGTAAGATTTTGGTCCTTCAAAATTTGACAAAACAGAATTGTTCTAAAACGTATCACTGAGCATATCTAGAAACATATGTGACAGTTTAATACAGGTCAAAGTCAGGATTAATTTAGGCCCGCATTAACCCATTACCCCATAGGCTATTTTTAGATACAACCTCTTTGAATAAACCTACCGAAAAGGAGCATTAACTAGAGAAAAGGATTTTTTTTCGAATTTTGTAGTTTGAAACCATTGTGATAAATAGAGCATTTGCTCCTATAGGAGCAAATGCTCTATTTATCACAATGGTTTCACAAAGTGATTTTTACAGAGTCGTCAAAAGTTGTCAATATGAGGGAAAGGGTTAAGCTGTGAACTTGAGAAATTGCTCTGATTAGAAACCGGATGACTTGAACCTCTGTTATTTCGAAGTGATTTGTATTATAGTCCTTTGTAGTTTGAGATACATTGGAGAGATCAAAATCTGCAATTGAAATATAATCTTAAACCTTTCGGCGCCAAATTTCTAATTATCGTCTGCAATCCAAGTTTGTTAAATCATTCAGTAAAATAAGGAAATGAGATAAATAAATGCAAATTTCAAAGTAATAAAGCACATATATAGAAATAGAGATTGAGACAAATAGTGAAGTCCCTGATCAGACGCCGCCTTGAAAAGGCGGCGTCTGATATGGGACTGCACTATTTGTCGTGGTGCATTTATACGACTGCGGCGGTGAAAGGGTTCATGTGAAAGTAAATAAAGACCAAAGAAAAATTGAAATGAATAAATTATTTAGCATGCAAAAAGGTTTTACTCTCTACTTCATTAAAATTCATAATTATAAGAAATAATGTCTTTATGAATATTAATTAACTGAAACTTCATAGTGCCATGATGAACCAAATAATATTTGGTTCAGGCAAAAACTGTGGAATCAAATGTATATTATTCCATAACAGAGCTACAGATAATTAATGTGCATACCCAAATACTAAAATCATCATTTCTCCACCAAACCCTATACTGTGACCACTCTTTAGAGTCATCTCAAAGTACAGGGTTTGATGGAGAAATAAAGCTGTTATTCTTGAAAATGTTTTGATCTACGCAACTAAAATAATAAAAAATATCTGGACCTCTGTCATAAGCAAATAGAGCCGAACCTGATCAGATGGCAGCCATACATGAGCCATCTGATCTGGGACTACTCCGTTTGCCAAGGCATGGCTGTCTTCTAAAATTTAAGGGGGCATAAAAGAAGATGGCATGAAAGATACCATAAAAAATTGAGCTAATAAATATTCATATTGTCATCATTTCTTACATGAATTATACTGAACAGGGAAAGGATTAAGCATGAAATGTTTAATATGCCCATAGCACAAAATAAATGAACTCAATTTGTTAACCATTCCCTCATAGGCTATTTTAAGATCCAACCTCTTTGAATAAATCTACCGAAAAGGAGCATTAACTTAGAGAAAAGGAACATTTCAGAATTGTTTAGTTTTGAAACCACAATGTGATAAATAGAGCAAAATTTATGCTCTATTTATCACAATGGTTTCCACAGGTGACTTATTTGCAGCGGCATCAATATGAAGGAATGGGTTAATACATAATTATGAAATATCTAGTTAACACTTTCCTTCTTATAAATTTAACACCTTTTCACGCATTTGCAAACTGAGTTAGACCTAATCAGATGGCTGCATTTTGATAAAGGTACATGAACTCAGTAAATTTTGGCCAATGGAAGAAACTGTAAAATCTATTTTGTCACAGAGCAAACAGAACTGACCCTGCAGATCTGTGATAAGAGGGTAATCCGTTCATCTGGGTCAATCAAGTTGAGAGCAATTAGCCACTTGAATGTGGAACATGCACACACTGGCATTTGCAAACAGTGTAGAACCAGATCAGAGGAATACTACAGAAGCCCCCTGATCTGGGTCTCCACTGTTTGCAATTCAAAATCATCTAGTAAGTTTAACCCTTTCCCTCGTATAAACGTGTTTTCACGCATTTGCAAACAGAGTAGACCCAGATCAGACGGCTCCTAGAGGAGCCGTCTGATCAGGGTCTGCTCTGTTTGCTAATAGAATTTGATAGATCTGAATCTTTGCTTTCTAAAATGACTACAATATTCCCCCTTCCATATTTCTTTTATATCTATTTTTTAATGAATATTCAGAAGGTATTAAAATTTGGAATAAACATAGAACAGGTAAAGGGTTACGGTTTTCATATTGAGTGGATCATACAGACATTAACACTAATGGGTTGTTCCATTCTAAACGTTCAGCATTGAAAGGGTAATTTCAATATATACCCACTGAACATTCATGGACAAAATAAGTAATGAAATATGGAAGATGGAACATTGTAGCTATTTTAGAAAGTAAAGAAACAGCACAATCAAATTCCATTAGCAAACACAGCAGACCCTGATCAGACAGCTCCTAATTTGAGGAGCCGTCTGATCTGGGCCTACTCTGTTTGCAGATGCGTGAAAAAGCGTTTATATGTGGGAAAGGGTTAACAGAAATTTACAAAAGACAGGAGTCAATTACAAAAACAATGACTGTGACTCATTGATTGACAGATAATGGACAAGTTTGGTTGAAATGTGGTATGTAACAGACAAAACAAACATTGAAAAGGGTGTGCATGAAACAAAGGTAAACAAAGCATTCACTTTCAAAGGCCACAGTATCAAATACCGAAGAACATGAGAAACCGTTTACTCCATAAATATGCCTTTCTACGCATTTGCAAACAGAGTAGACCCAGATTAGACATGATTCTACAATTTCTGGCATTGGCCAAGAATTCCTGTGTTCATGTCTTAAATACTATAACAATCAATCTAATTAATATTCATGTCATTATTTCTTACATGAATATTCATGGAGTAAATAGTAAAACCTCTACGAACACCACTCACATTAACCCCTTCTCTGAAGGATGTTCAAGTAAGAAATAATGTCAGCATCATCCATGAATGTTTACTAGCTGGATGCTCATTATGCCATATTTACACAGGATTGTTTTTTATCGGTAAAAACTGTTGAGTTCGATGTATTATAATTTCATAAGAACACAGAGCAGACCCTGATCAGAAGGCTCCAATAGGAGACATCTGATCTGGGTCTATTCTGTTTGCAAAGATGTGAAAACGTTAATTTAAATTTCCTAGTGGTTCCTACCACCTGCATCTAGCACCCAGAATTATACCTCTTGTAGGTGGTCGCATTAGCGGGGTTTTACTGTATATTATAATATTATTTACTAACTAGATCAGACTCATGCATCAAACTTGAGCATGCTAATAGAAGTTAGTTTGACTCGCTTAATTAAAACCGGACCTATTTTGTACTTAAATAACCCTTAACTCCATGAATATTCATTGAAAAAATAATTACATTATGAATATTAATTTTTTATGTTTTTTTTTTATTATGACAGATTTGACCATGACAGAAGCTGTATAATCATATCTATTTTTTCATAAGAAAACAGAGCAGACCCTAGAGGAGCCGTCTGATCTGGGTTAATCTGTTTTCCAAGGACTAGAAAGGAGTTTGTATAAGTGTAAAAGGTTAACACATGCCACATTGCTCTTAACTGTTTGCAAAACTTATTACAAATTTGTATGTAGTGAGCGAAAAAATTAATAGTTCACCTTATTTCAGCATAATAAAATGTTTTTAACCCTTTCCCTGTAAATCTATATTAGTCCAAATTCCAATACCAACCGAAGTACTGAATATTCATGGGCAAAATAAGTATAATGAAAGAATTGGAACATTGTAGCCATTTTAGACACTTAGAGGAAATTAAACAGATCTATCAAATTTCATTAGCAAACAGAGAAGACCCTGATCAGACGGCTCCTCTAGGAGCTGTCTGATCTTGGTCTATTCTGCTTGCAAATGTGTGAAAAGGCATTTATATGAGGGAAAGAGTTAACATATATCTCATACAGTCAGCAGTAAAGAAACTCAGTTTGGCCTTACATGCCCTGGCTGCATCATGTTATACAGATTTATCTGTTATACATGTATTAGTAACTGCTCATATGAGCACTAACTCCGTATCTGTCTAAGATATGCTGGTTATTTATGTGCATGCATGATACATTCTTGCTGTTTACTCCACAGAGATGTATTTTTAATGCCTTTGCAAACAGAGTAGACCCTGATCAGACAGCTCCTGATGGAACTGTCTGATCAGGGTCTACTCTGTTTGCTTATAAAATAATTAAAATAATACGCAGTAAAACCTCTCTAAAGCAACCACCAAAAAGAGGCATCAGCCTCACCGTAGATTCAAGATCTTAAAAGTGCTCCTATTCGGTATATGTACATGTATTCAAAGAAGTTGGGTCTAAAGATAGACTCATAATGAGGGAATGGGTTAAATGACACACATTTTGAAAATCTTTTATAAGAACTTCCTAGGGAAAGGATCAGTGGGATCTTAATATATAATGCAATCATTATTTGGTAGGAAACCACAGAATATTGACAGGAGAAAACATAAATGAGTAAGGATTTGTATGACTGTTTCTTCTCAATTACTTCATCCCATTTAAACTGAGACAGAAACCCGAGATGCATCCTTCCTTGGTGACAGATAGGTGGGCTCACCATGACCAAATGTCAAAACTGAGCCCATGGATTTTGCAGACAAATAAGGCCAATGATGAAGGTTACAACTCAAGTAGTGTTACTGAACACATATATCATAAAGTAACAGTCACTACAATAAACACATACAGTAAAACCCCTCTAATGCGACCACCAAAATGGGATATAATTCTAGGTCTTAGAGGCAGGTGGTAGCTTTATGCAGAAAGTAATGCAGAAAGCTCCTGCAGGAGTTTTCTGCATTACTTTGAAGTTGCATCCTGCATTAAGCAACCACCTGCTTTTTTACAGACACTACTATCTACTCATTAAGTGGTCACTTAAATTAGAAGGGTTTTACTGCACCTTAAAAAAAATCATGTTACAAAGATTGTCAATCAAATTGGACTTATATTGAAATATCCCCCTGTGATACAAAATAAACCACTTTCATTTTTTGGAAACCCTTTGACTGTGTGAGAATCAATTAAATAGAACATGGAGAAGGGAGATCTGGGTTTACTATATCGAGGGCTTGGTGCAAAACTATTCTAACTCCTTCACAAAGTGAAGGAGTTAGAATAGTTTTGCACCAAGCCCTCGATATTATGTTTGTAGAAGGTTTGAAAAGGCTCTTATATGAAGGGCTACAGTTTCAGACACACAGACAAATAGGCTAAACCATTATACTTAGCCCCAAGATCAAGATCTTTGAGACTTAACCCATTCCTCCATAGGCTATTTTTAGACCCAACCTCTTTGAATGAATCTACCCAAAAGGAGCATTTACTAGAGAAAAGTAAAATTGTAGAATTTTGTAGTTTGAAACCATTGTTCCTATAGGAGCAAATGCTCTATTTATCACAATGGTTTCAAGAAGTGGTTATTACAGAGGCGTAGAAAGGCGCATTTATGGAGGAAAGAGTTAAAATATAAGTTATCTGACACTAGGCCGAAAACATAAAATAATAAAACTATTTGAAAATGAAATGGACAAAAGTTCACAGCATAAACAAAAGAGAGACTCAATATATCACAGAGTTCAGCCATTACATTCAAGTACTGATACAAATCCAATTCATCATTAACCTTTTAAATGCAGAGGATCAAATTTAATTGGACTTTGCAAACAGTATGTACCCAGATCAGAGGTTTCCATCAGGAGCCTTTTGATCAGGAAAAATACACTATTTGTCATGTAAAACATTGTCAGTAAATCTAATATAAATTTCATGCTGAATAAACTATAATGCTTAATGATCAGTAATGAACAAACATCATTCTAAAAATTCGGTATTAACCCTTCTCTTGCTGAATTTTAAAATACATTTCTTCTTTACCCATGTCCTGTTGTAGAATTACCTATATCTTCACCGTCTACAATTATTTCTCTGTGCAATCACTGCTGTGGAGTGCACTGGTTGCACAATCAATTTGTAAATAGTGCAGACTCTGATGAGACAGCTCCTGCAGGAGCTGTCTCATCAGGGTCTTCACTATTTACAGGTAGGTGTATTGACTTGAACAGCAAGTGAAGGGTTTAAGCGTTTATCCCTTTGAATGCGGGATATGTATGCACTGGAATCAGCAAACAGTGTAGACCCAGATCAGAGGGCTCCTAAGAGGACTGTCTTCTCAGATCATGGTCTGCACTCATCTTCACTCATTCAAAATCATATTGCAAGTTTTAACCTTTCATACAGACTGGACTCTATAGGTTAATACAGATGGGCTATTCCACTCTGAAAATTCAGGGTTAAAAGGTTTAATTAATACACTGTCAACATACATAAAGAATATAAACCTATCAACTACTACATATTATTGTAGCATGACCTATTGTTAAAGCCGACCCGAGCCGTTAACTCATGGCCAATTAATAAACAGTATCTTTCCCGTAATCATGTTCTCGAATTTCACATCTTAAGCAATAAGTATTAATCGCTGCCTGATTAAATTACATGCTGATTAGAATACATAAGAAATTTTGTAATACCGTATTCCTTCTACTTAATGCTCTCGCAAAAGCAGCCGCAATGCTGGAGATCTGCCCATATTACTAAAGTCACTTTATCAATAGATGGAAAATGTATGCTAAATCGAGTCCAGTCAAGCCATTTCATTTAAATCATATCTCTAAACCCTTACAATACAGGAAACGAGTCACTAATGTCCTTTGCAAACAGTGAAGACCCAGATGAGAGGGCTCATAGAAAAAAAAGCCCTCTCATCAGGGTCTGCACTGTTTGTAATGCTAAACTTTTCTTTAGAAAGATCCCTAAATATTCACCATAAGCTTGACCTGTTTGAATTTTGGAATAGTCCATTTGAAAATGCAGCATTGTAAGGGTTAACCCTTTGATTGCGGACTATCCCCTGCGAAACAGTCTAGAACTGTTCTATAAAATTTCTAGAATTGTACTGGAACAAAATGACTAGAAGTGTTCTGGAATCATCCTGAAAATGTTCTAGAATGATTAAAGAACAGCAGTTTGAAACCATTGTGGTAAATAGAGCATTTGCTCCTATAGGAGCAAATGCTCTATTTATCACAATGGTTTCACAAAGTGACTTCTACAGAGTCGTCAAAAGTCCTCAATATGAGGGAATGGGTTAAAAAGGCAACTCGATCAGATAAATGGTGAAACATGTTTTACTGTAAATAGATTTGTCGGAAAATCTAACATTAGTATACGAGTACTGTTAATTTAGAACTGGAGACATAGCTAATCTTCTTCTAATTAAATGCGTTCAGTTTGATGATTTAATTCAAAGCAGAAAGATCCATTAGAGACCATTCAGTATGAAAGGCCTACATTTACTTGGGGATTGAATGACCAACAGTGCAGATCCTGATCACAGGGCTCTTCTAAAAGCCCTTTGATCTGGGTCTATTCTATTTGCAAATGCAAGTGCACACATTTCCAACATTAAAGGTATATTAGCAAACATTATTTTCTATTACTTCAACCAAACAGTGCAGACCCTGATCAGGAAGTACCTACAGGAGCTGTCTGATCTTAGTCTATAGGTCTACTCTTTTTGAAAGGATGTTAAGGACTTTATTGAGTAAATGGTAATATGTTACACAGTCAAGTTGATCTGAATTGGTCTTTTACCAATTGAATGTAGCAAAATGTGCTGGCATTTTTCAAACAGTGTAGACTAAGATCAAAGGGCGCCCAGAGGAACCCTCCAATTTGGGTCTGCACAGTCTGTCATTTAAAATCCTCTAGCAAATTATATCCTGTCATATTGAGTAGACTGTATCATAGTAATGGACTTTTCCACTTTGAAAGTTCAGTATTTCAAGGGATAAAGATATTGATAATCAGTCTACTAATGCAGCTTAAAGTTTTGTTGACTCGTGAAGATAAAGACTATTATACCCATAACTGGAAGACGACACTAGGTTTTATACCTGCATTTCGCTTCTCCAAATATAAATAGATGTATGCCCTAAGCGCGAACTAATTACTGAATTATACAATACCCCTCTACACCAGATGTTAAATTTATGATAAATATCGGTCTATGAGACAGATGGCACCTTAACTCATAGGCTTTTTTTAGATACAACCTCTTTGAATAAATCTACCGAAAAGGAACATTAACTAGAGAAAAGGAAAATTTTAGGATTGTTTAGTTTGAAACCATTGTGATAAATAGAGCATTTGCTCCTATAGGAGCAAATGCTGTATTTATCACAATGGTTTCACAAATTGACTTTTACAGAGTCGTCAAAAGTCGTCAATATGAGGGAAAGGGTTAATGCAGGGTGAAAGATATGCAGAATTTAGCTTCTTTAGGAGCTTTCTGCATGCCACTTTCATCCTGCATTAAGCAGTCACCTGGCTAAATGTATCTAAATTGTTCTCTACTTAGAATTCCAGTTTAGAGGGGTTTTACTGTATACTATTATTGAGCTTATATAATAAATCACTCTATCCAAAAATCTTATTTCTTTGCCAAACCCTTTCTTGATAGCACTCATAACAATTGCCTGACGTAGGAATGACAGAGGTTAGCTGAGAAATGAAAATACATGTATTACAGATTTCCTATATTCAGAGGAATACACAAGACATGTAAATTAAAACCTTATGAGAATAGCTCTTTTATTCCTAAACCAAACCCCAATATTGTGACCACACTTTAGAATTTACTGTCTCACAATATAGGAATGACGATTTTTAGTATCTGAGTACCCAAATTTATCAATTATTCTGTAAATACGTCTATTATCTGTAGCTGTGTATAACTAACAATTAAAAAGAGTGCTCAGTGCATAGTGCATACCGCATACGTACAGATGTCGTTACGCTTGTCTGTCATTAAAATCAATACTTTAAGGGGCCATAACTCATAACATATGAAAAACAAAGGGATGGCCCTTTACCAGCTTGTAGCCCCTGTGGTGGTCAACAAGTGAGCGAAGTGTGACAGGGATAGCTGTACTGATGTTGAATTTGTTCACAAAATTAATGTCATAATTATTATACATTACAACAATGACTCAAATTCTTTTCTTCCAAAATATAAACTAGACAAGCTCAGTGCAACAGATAAAGGTGCGTACTCAAATACTAAAATCATCATTTCTTCACCAAACCCTATGTAAACATGTGACCACTCTTTAGAATTGTCTCTTCGAGACAATTTTAAAACGAGGTCACAAAATAGGGTTTAGTCGAGAAATAAAGAAGTTATTCTTGAAAATGTTTTAATTTACACACCTTATCTGGACCTTGCAAGCTTGTAATTTTGGAGAGTTGTGAAGTGGACAGCTACGTGTGCATTATCAAGA
Source organism: Azorinus chamasolen (assembly GCA_963576725.1). Taxonomy (NCBI): domain Eukaryota; kingdom Metazoa; phylum Mollusca; class Bivalvia; order Cardiida; family Solecurtidae; genus Azorinus; species Azorinus chamasolen. Next base: position 22,344,519 of record OY755252.1, read on the forward strand.
AGGAATACGGTACAATCACTGCAAAGCAATGCATTACGGTTAAGTGTTAACGTCTAGTATTGGTTACATATGTTTTTTGGTGCAAACCTTAATTGTAATATAGCTGATATATCTATCAGAAGGCGATGAATCCATATCAGAAATCTGAAATAAACACACAACATGCAGGAAAGACATAAAGCTGGAATAGTCCTTATCAACAATGTTTCAATTTTTGCTACATCAACAACAGTTACTGTAATATATCCACCTGCTTTAACCATTTACCTCATGAATATTTACTTAACCCTTCGCCTGCTATTCACGTCAATATACCTACCTGTAAATAGTGAAGACCCAGATGAGACAGCTCCTGCAGGAGCTGTCTCATCAGGGTCTGCACTATTTACAAGTTGATTGTGCAACCAGTGTACTCCACAGCAGTGATTTCATAGCGAAATACTTGTTCACAGTGAAGATATATGTAATTATACAACAGGACATGGGTAAAGAAGGAGAAATGTTTTTTAAAATTCAGCAAGCGAAGTGTTAAGGAATAACAATATAATGTGTATTTATTAGATGAATTAATATCTATGGAACCAGAATTGTTTGGCTTTTACAAGAACTGTAGAATCAGATCTACATTTATTAGTAAGCAAACAGATCAGATGCTGATAATCAGATGCCACCTACAGGAGTCACCTGATCTGAGTCTACTCTATTTGCCAAGTTGTGAAAAGGTGTATCCATGTTGTAAATGGACAAACTCTTTGAATCCTGAATTTTCAAGTGGTTCATCAACCCTTTCCTCCATAAATACGCTTTTTCTACACCTCTGTAAAAGTCACTTTTTGAAACCATTGTGATAAATAGAGCATTTGCTCCTATAGGAGCAAAATTTATGCTCTATTTATTACAATGGTTTCAAAGTACAAAATTCTAAAATTGTCCTTTTCTCTAGTTAATGCTCCTTTTTGGGTAGATTCATTCAAAGAGGTTGGGTCTAAAAAAAGCTTATGGAGGAAAGGGTTAAAGGTTTCAGAAATAAAAAAAATAAAAGATTATTGTAATGAACACCATATAGCCTGCAATAATACTACACATTTTATTGCTTGCTTATCTTACTCTGCCTGATAAATTATAATCATAAAATAATTTAAGTAAATTACAACATTGTACACAAATATATAATTTTTATACAATAGTAAATGCTTTTGCATATTCATGCCTTTCCCGATGTATTTCATCTAGGCCAACTAAACCACACATTAGGCGACATCCTTAACACAGAGTGATAGATAAAGATGTGAATTGTCATTTTTCCACCATACCCTTTGAAGTACGTGACCACTTTTTAGAATCATCTTGAGAGACCTTTCTAACGACTGGTCATAACATAGGGTCTGGTGGAGAAATTTTAAAGGAGCTCATCGCAGTAGAACCTGTTCTAAGCGACCATTCATTTATTGAACATTATAAGGAGTTTTAAAAATCAAGCGGTAGCTTAATGCAGGATAAAAGTGATGCAGAAAGCTGCTATATATAGAAGCTTTCTGCAATATGTTTGGCATGCATTAACCCTTCGCTTGCTGAACACATTTCTCCTTCTTCACCCATTCACTGTTGTATAATTACATATACAAATGTATCTTCACTGTGTACAGGTATTTCGCTACATGCAATCACTGCTGTGGAGTGCAATTTGGTTGCACAATCAACTTGTAAATAGTGCAGACCCTGATGAGACAGCTCCTGCAGGAGCTGTCTCATCTGGGTCTTCACTATTTACAGATAGGTATATTGACGTGAATAGCAAGCGAAGGGTTAAGCAGTAATCACCTGCCTTACAGACCCATAAATAAACTGCTTTGTGATGACTCATGCTTAAGGTTCTACTGTACATGTACAATCTAAACTATAGAACTTACACATTACATCAACAACATGAGCTTTTTCCTTTACTCCATGAATGATTATGAATATATGAACATTAGAAAGATGATTTTGTATGATGGTGTATGAAAACAGGACATTTTGGCCATGACTGAGATTAAAGACTCAGATTTACAGCAAACAGAGTACACCTTGACCACAAGGCTTCAACAGAGCAATATGATCTGGCTCTACTCTGGTTGCAAAGGTGTTAAAAGGCACATTTATGGAGTAAAGGGCTAAACATGACATAATTATTTTGCTTGCTTGATAAAACATTAATATTTTACAACATCCATTCAAATACCAATTATACACTATAATAATACATTATATTTTATAATTAAGCTAAATTGTCTTCTAATAAATTCAGACTTATTCACAACTTATAGATAATACAATGTTATAACATGCAGCATGCTTGCTGATATATAAACATGATATATTGATATAAGTATATAGAATGCCTGTTGCTTATTTTAGCATTCTACAGTATTTAACCCATCTCCTGTTCATTATTTATTAAACATTTCATCACCTCATGAATATTTATCTAAATAATCATTCAAAGTGAACATTGACAATGTTTTGTTTAACTTGACAGAAACTGCGGAAACCTATAATAATCTATACTGTCTAATTCTACACTCTGGTTATGTCATGGTAAAAACTCCCTTAACCCTTCTCTTGCTGAATTTTAAAATACATTTCTCCTTCTTTACCCATGCCCTGTTGTATAATTACATATATCTTCACTGTGTACAAGTATTTCGCTATGCAATCACTCCTTTGGAGTGCACTGGTTGCACAATCAATTTGTAAATAGTGCAGACTGCAGACCCTGATGAGACAGCTCCTGCAGGAGCTGTCTCATCTGGGTCTTCACTATTTACATGTAGGTATATTGACGTGAACAGCAAGCAAAGGGTTAAGCTTATGTTCATGGTTCTATTATAAAAATTCTGCAAATTAATATTCATTATTTCTGAAATGAATATTCATTAAGTAATAGGTTAATAGGGATGTTGATTAAATGTTATACATTATATATCATGCCTACTTATACCCAATGGATGTCTGTGTTGATCGCCATACCATCACATAATAATTATATTCAAAATGAACATGCAATTATTACATATTTGAAACTGATCATGAGGCAATTAAAGTATCTTAGAATCCATTGTACCCAGACAAAGTGACACATGCACACAGGTATAAACTGACACAAACTCCCACAACCCTCATCTTGATCCATGCTTATAAAGCTTTTTAGTTGAGTCTGAGTTCGTTCTCATGCTTTTGATTGGTCAGATTTGAGTTCTCAAGCTTTTGATTGGTCAGATTTGAGTTCCAAAGGCTCAAATCTGACCAATCAAAAACTTGAGAACGAACTCAGACTCAACTAAAAGTTTTATAAGCATGGACCCATGTTAACCATTTCCCAAGGAGTTACAATGTCTTTAAAATAGAATGATGCTGATCAATAAATCCATAACCACCTTATTACACTCATGCTTCCTGATAAACCTGAACCACAAAACCAGTATATTATGCCACTCAAATGCCTGATTCCAAGCACACCCTTTTGAATTCCACTCCCCGATTTAAACCACACCCTTTGAATTCCATCCTCCGATTTAAATCACACCCTTTTATTTTATTTTTTATTCAAACCACACCCTTAGAATTTCTTCTCTGGTCCAAACCACACCCTGATTTTGTTCCCTTATCCAAACCACACCCTTTTGCATTTTAACTAACCTTGGATTCTCTTTTATGTTTTCTTTTCCTGTTGCCTGCAAGCCATGATGTAGGTCTTCCCAAAGATGTTGGGCTTTTTGGGCTTCCTACAGGGCTGGGCTCTGTGTTCTTCTCATGAACACTAAAGGGCTCTTGACCAGCAAACAAGAAAACTTTTCCCTGTTCTAGAGGACTATATCGACCTACATGCTGGTAGGAGAATGAAAACCTACTGCTTGTAACACAGTCCAAGGAGTCTCTTGAGCTGGAGTTCTCTTTGTTTAGGTTTGAGCTGGCAGATTCGAGACCAGAGTCTAGAGAGTCAAGAGTATTGCAGGAAGAGCTTCTAGACCTTGATGCACTTGTAGCAGAGCTCACTGAGTCCTGACTATCCGACCTGCTTATCTGTAACCCAATTAATAAGTCCTCACATTCAAAGTCATTCTCCTTAGAGGTAGAAGACTGTGGGGCAGAAGTTTGGGAGGGACTGAAATTTGTGGGTTGTACCAGCTTGCTAGACTGGTTTGGGGAAGATGGCGAGGTAGGGGTCGAAGTTTCTATGGGCATGAACTTTGAACCTGTTGATGGCTGCTGGGATATCTGTAAAAATGTTTTGATTTTAAGTTGGATCTGTTTCATTGATAGAGTCATGAGTTATTATATACTGACTAATGTCTAATTATCGATAAACCCTTTCCTCCATAAATACGCCTTTCTATGCCTCTGTAATAACCACTTCTTGAAACCATTGTGATAAATAGATTATTTGCTCCGATAGGAGCAAATGCTCAATTTATCACAATGGTTTCAAACTACAAAATTCTAAAAATTCTACTTTTCTCTAGTAAATGCTCCTTTTGGGTAGATTCATTCAAAGAGATTGGGTCTAAAAATAGCCTATGGAGGAAAGGGTTAAGTGACATGTACATAATATAATACCCTTAACGCTATGAGTATTCATGTGAGAAATAATGACATCATGAATATTAATAAGTTTAATCTTAATAATGACATATGATGTTTTGGCCATGTCAAAAACTGTAGAATCATATCAGATCTATATTATTTCATAAACCAACAGAGTAGACCCTGAATCAGACAGCTCTTATAGGAGTCATCTGATTGGGGTCTACTCTGTTTGCAAAGGTGTATTTATGGAGTAGAGTAAAATGTTGACCATTTAACACCCATGAAATATAAAGCCAACTTGTCAAAGTAAAGATTTGGAGCCAATCCATGTTACAATAATGTGATGGCATAGTTTGGTATAGCAGAGTGAATCCCCATCAGAAGACTCCTCTAGGGGACCTCTGATCTGGATCTACATGGTTTTCCTTTGTCTCAATGTATCACCTGGGCTTGTGGGATGTCTGAGGGTTTAATTCTGACCATCTGCACTATGAGCAGCTGTCTCCAACCTGACCTTGTAAACATCCCATAGGAAAACCAAACTTTATGCTTTGCAAACAGTGTACAGAAGTCCAGATAAGATGCATTAACCCACTCCCTCATATTGATGCCTTTTGACGCCTCTGTAAAAGTCACTTTGTGAAAACATTGTGATAAATAGAGTATTTACTCATATGGAGCAAATGCTCTATTTATCACAATGGATTCAAAACTACACAATTCTAAAATTTTCCTTTTCTCTTGTAAATGATCCTTTTCTGTAGATTTATTGAAAGAGGTTGGATCTAAAAATAGCCTATGAGGTAATGGGTTAATTAAAACATTTTCAAGAATAACTTCTTTATTTCTCCATCAAACCCTATGGTGTGACCACTCTTTAGAATTGCCTTGAAGAAACAATTCTAAAGAGTGGTCACAACATAGGATTAAGTGAGAAATGACGATTTTAATATTTGAGTATGCACCTTTATCTATAGCTCTGAGATAAGCCATAACATTTAAAACGTAACAACAAATTAAGTTCTGCACTATTTGTCACCTGTCTAAACTTAGTCCATTCTGCTGACTTGTGTAACAAACAACTTAAGGTATATAGTGCAGACCAAGATCCAACAGCAGCTGCTTGTGGTGACATTTGATCAGGATCTACACTATCTGTTACATGTTAGTCTAATATACTACCCTTTCCTCCATATGCTATTTTTAGACCCAACCTCTTTGAATGAATCTACCGAAAAGGAGCATTAACTACGAAGAAATATTTAGAATTTTGTAGTTTGAAACCATTGTGATAAATAGAGCATTTGTTCCTATGGGAGCAAATGCTCTATTTATCACAATAGTTTCATAAAGTGACTTTAACAGGCGTATTTATGGAGGAAAGGGTTAAAGTTTCCATAAAGGGTTAAAGTTATCAAAATTGTGCCGAATTGAATTATCCAGCTTCACAATCCTGTGTGGAGAGAGGAAATGTGTCCGAATACTTCGGGTAAATAAAATAGATGCAAAGCTGCATGCACGCACCAAGGCTAAATGCTAAAAGGTTATCTCACAGGGATAATTCATGATATTCAGATTACTTCAATTATCTTCTGTAAACAGACTTTGCTGAAACACTATATGGATAAGAAAGATAATTTATTAGCCTCAACTATTTAGATGTAAATATCAAATTCATAGACATGTTTAACCCTTTCCCACATAGAAACTTTTTTCACGCATTTGCAAACAGAGAAGACCCAGATCAGACAGCTCCTACAGGAGCTGTCTGATCAGGGTAACATACTGCTCTGTTGCATATGAAATTATATAGATCTGATCCTGCAGTATCTATCAGGATGAAACAACCATTGATTGATGCTCGATAATGAAAGCTACATCTATGAATTTTCATGATGGCATTAAAAACTTTTAAGAAATCTGAAACAGGGAAAGGGTTAACCCATTCCCTCACAGGCTTTTTTAGATCCAACCTCGTTGAATATGCCAGCACATTTTGCTACATTCAATTGGTTAACCCATTCCCGTATAGGCTATTTTTAGATCCAACCACTTTGAATAAATCTGCCGAAAAGGAGCTTTAACTAGAGAAAAGGATTTTTTTTCAGAATTTTGTAGTTTGAAACAATTGTGATAAATAGAGCATTTGCTCCTATAGGAGCAAATGCTCTATTTATCACAATGTATTCAACAGGTTACTTTTGCTGTGGCGTCAAAAGGTGTCTATATGAGAGAAATTGGGTTAAAAGAAGGAAGTTATTATAATGGGTTTGCAATGTTGGATTTTTAAATTTCTCTTTTGTGTAATTTATTGCTTCATTGCATCCCCTGTGGACAACAAGGACAAAAGTTCTGTACTATATAACAACCCTTAAGGCCTTTCCGTGTTGAATATTTATGCAAAAAAAGTATGGCATCTAATAGAATATTTATTAGCTGATGTTTTGTAATGGCTTATGCACATTAAGGAGGTTTTAAGTACTGGTAGAAACTATAGAATCAAATATTTTCAGCCCTTCAGGAGCCATCAGATCTGGGTCTTCCATTGTTTGGCCGGAAGGTGTGAAAAAGCGTTTGAATGCAGGAAAGGGTTATGTAGCCTTCCTGCTTTAACCATTTACTCCAAGAATATTCATGTAGAAAATAATGACATCATGGATATTAATTAGATTAATTATCATAGCAGTACATGGACACAAAACTTTTTAGCCATGGCAAAAACTGCAGAATCATATCTTTATTATATTATAAGCATTTTTACAGAGCAGGCCCAGATCAGACGGCTCTTGTAGCAGGTGTCATCTGATCTAGGTCTATTTTGTTTGCAAAGGCATACTTATGGAGTAACAGGTTAACTCTCCATAATGAACATTTAAGCATGAATGAATATTCATTGACTTGATTCTTATACATGTAATGTAAATCTTTAAAGGGAATGTTTTGCTTTGACAAAAAATGTAGGATCATATAAGCAAATAGAGTAGACCCTGATCAAATGGCTCCTACAGGTGCCATATGATCTGGGTCTAATCTGTTTACAAAGGCATGAGAAAGTGTTGATAATTAGCTTTCATACTGAGGAGCTTCTGCATTACTCTTGTCCTGTATTAATTAACCCTTTACTCCATAAATATTTAGGTAAGAAATAATGACATCATGAATATTAATTAGATTAATTTTTATAATTGTACATGAACACAGGAATAGTTTGCCATGATCGAAACTAAAATTTATATATCTACAGTAAAACCTCTCTAAACCGGACGTTGAATTTAGTATAAATATCGGTCTTGGGGGGTCAGGTGGCAGCTTAATGCAGGATGAAAGTCATGCAGAAAGCTCCTCTAGGAGCTTTCTGCATGACTCTCACCCTACATTAAGCAGCCACCTGCCTATATATAAGTATCTAAAATCTTCTCAACTAGAATTCCGGTTTAGAGGGTTTTTACTGTATATCATTCCATACGAAAACAGAGCAGACCCTGATCACACAGCTCCTATAGGATCTAGGTCGCGTATTTATGGAGCGAAGGGTTAAGCAACAACATGCTTGTAAAGACACCTACATTTATACATTATCACTGCATTGTACACAAACTAGCTCATATGTGCTGAATGGGTAAACATCTTTGAAAAGGTTTTCATTGAAACTGCAAAAAATGAAAACCCTTATCAGTGGCGAGGTGCCTTTTACCGGAGTCTACATCCTTTTCAAATGCTAATCTAACAAGAATTGCTGCAGTCAACCCTTCACATGCATGACGCTCGACATGCACTGGCTTTTGAAAACAGTGTAGAACCAGATCAGAGGGCTCCTTAGAGCCCTCTACTCAGGGTCTGCATGTTTGTCATTTAAAATTCTCTAGGCAGTTTCAGCCTTTCATACTGAGTGGACTCTTAGGTCTCTACAGTTAACCCTTCGCTTGCTGAATTTTAAAATACATTTCTCCTTCTTTACCCATGCCCTGTTGTATAATTACATATATCTTCACTGTGTACAAGTATTTCGCTGTGCAATCACTGCTGTGGAGTGCACTGGTTGCATAATCAACTTGTAAATAGTGCAGACCCTGATGAGACAGCTCCTATTTACAGGTATGTATATTGACGTGAATAGCAAGCGAAGGGTAACAAACTCTGATGGGTTTTTCCACTCTAATAGTTCAGCACTGAAAGGGTTAAAGCGTTAAAATTTACCTGGGCCTGAACATTTCTCTTGAAACTTTTTGTACCAGTTAACACCTAACAAATAAGTTTTGAAGTTATTAAGCACCTTGGTACCGGTGCCAGAAGGAATCATGTACATTAGATTTGTAAACAGTGTACACTCAGATCAGTCTACAACTTCTGCTGCTCATGCATAGTCTGCAAATGTGTTACTTTAACCCTTTCCTCCATAGGCTTTTTTTTAGATACAACCACGTTGAATAAATCTACCGAAAAGGAGTAATAACTAGAGAAAAGGAAAATTTTAGAAGTTTGTAGTACTGAAACCATTGTGATAAATAGAGCATTTGCTCCTATAGGAGCAAATGCTCTATTTATCACAACGGTTTCAAGAAGTGGTTATTACAGAGGCGTAGAAAGGCGTATTTATGAAGGAAAGGGTTAATTGAGAATTGCATTCAACAAAATTTACCACCCATAACAAAATAATGCGCTTTAAACTGCATATAACACTTTCCAGTTGGTAATTAAGGAATGAATAGGAATATGTCAAATTTGCATTTATTTTTTAAACGTCTTGCACAGAGTAAACAATCTATCTTTATATATATAAGCTGTTGATATTTTATTTATCCTTCTACATAGACTGTGAACTGTCAAACAGTGTGGATATTAATCCATTATTCCATAAATATACACATTTGCAAACAGAGTAGACCCAGATCAGATGGCTCCTCAGCCTGCAGGAGCCATCTGATCTGGGTCTGCTCTGTTTGCTTATAAAATGGTATAGATATAGTTTCTTTCAAGGCCAAATATTCCTGTATTCAAGTGCCATTATAAACTATAACCTTTATCTAATTAACAGTTATGATGTACTAACTATATCTTACATGACTATCCATGAAGCAAAGGGCTAATGAAAAAATAATTAAATTATAAATCAACCATTTCCTCCATAAATACGTCTTTCTACGCCTCCGTAATAGTCACTTCTTGAAACCATTGTGACGAATAGAGCATTTGCTCTATAGGAGCAAATGCTCTATGTATCATAATGGTTTCAATACTACACCATTCTGAAATTTTCCTTTTCTCTAGTAAATGCTTCTTTTCAGTAGATTATTTCAAAGAGGTTGGGTCTAAAAATAGCTTATGGGGGAATGGGTTATCTGACCCACGTGTACATCATATTCTACCATAATGTGGGCCTAAACTGTTTGAAAATCATGAAATATTCCTAAATACGGTATATGTCTACCCATTTGAATGCTGGAATGTTCAAAGTGAGATGCTCCATCAGTGTTTACAATAACAGTCAGTTCAGAATGAAAGGTATACTTTTTCGAGGTGATTATGAATGACAAACAGTGCAAACCACTCAAGAGTGCCTCCAGGAGCACTCAGATCTGGGTCCATGCTTATAAAGCTTTTAGTTGAGTCTGAGATCGTTCTCAAGCTTTTGATTGGTCAGATTTGAGCCTTTGGCTCAAATCTGACCAATCAAAAGCTTGAGAACTCAAATCTGACCAATCAAAAGCCTGAGAGCGAAACTCAGACTCAACTAAAAGCTTTTTAAGCAAGGACCCTGGTCTGGGTCTACACTTTTTGAAAATGCTAGTACATTCGTTTTTCCGCATATAAAAGCTTAAATGACACAGACTAACCTAGCATATCTGACAAGTACTTTATCATTGAGTAAACATTTTGAATGCAGGAAATTAGTTAACTAACTTCAGCAAACAACACAGACACATAGCAGAGGGTGAATGGGGGAGGCCAATGATCAGGGTCTACACTGTTTGTCATTTGAAGTCCTTTTTGCACATACACTCCTTTAAAGTTAAATGGACACTTAACCATTAAACCATGATTTCCCATTCCACTTTGAAAATTCTGCAATTAAAGTGTCATCCTTTAGCTAATTACAATACATCTATCTCCATAAGCCTGTACTCAGTGAATACAGACTGACGACCTTTTAGCAACTTTGCACCCAGATCTGATGGTTCATGTTGGAGCTGTATGATCAGGGTCTATTCTGTTTGCTTATCAAATATCATAGATCTATTTAAACAGTTTTTACACTTGTCCAATGTAGCCATTTTAAAAGTACTGCTTTTCCAGTCGTTATTTCTGACATGATTATACATGGAGTAAAGTGCTAAACCAATTGGCATAAGATAACCTAATCTGAGGGCCAGATAAGATGTACATATATAAATCTAAACATTTTCAAAAATAGCTCCTCCTTTTTTTCTCCACCAAACCCTATACTGTGACCACTCTTTAGAATCGTCTTGAAAAGACGAATCTAAACAGTTGTCACAGTATATAGGGTTTGTGGAGAAATGATGATTTTAGTACAGTAAAACCCAGCTAATGCAACCACCTAAAAGAGGTATAATTCTGGGTGCTAGATGCAGGTGGTAGCTTAATGCAGGACAAAAGTAATACAGAAAGCTCCTCCAGGAGCTTTCTGTATTACTTTTGTCCTGCATTAAGCAACCACCTGCTTATAAAGACATCCATCTTTATTCATTAAGCGGTCATATTAGCGGGGTTCTTTAGTATTTGAGAATGCAACCTTATCTGTAGCTCTGCCTAATATTTTGATAAATTATTGCAAACAGCTTCAATCTTGACCATTCTGTATTTTACTCCATGTCCCTAATCTAGACCAAATATAGAATTTTTGCAAAATGTTTTCACGTACCATGCATGTCATAGTTACATGTTTAAGACAGGTATAAACTCTTTGAAACAATAATTTTCATTGTACGTCTGTTACAGGAACACTTTACTCCATAGAAACACCTCTTGGTCCTTTGGCAACCAGAGTGGACCAAAAGCAGATGGCTCCTGTAGGAGCCATCTGATCTGGGTCTACTGTTTTTGTAAATGTCTGAAAAAGTATGAAACAGTTAAATCATAATATGAAAACCTCTTGTCTCGTCAGTATCCAAACTGTTTAACACATTTTTTTCAGGAAAAACTCAGAAAAACGATCTTCAGAATTACGTCAGACGACAAGTTTTGCGGAAAACAATTACGTACTTTGGCTTGCAAAGAGTTCAAAAGGAACAGAAGGAAAACTTTTCTCTGAGAATATAAGCAAACAAGCTTTTGTTTCAAATGACAATTACTTCATAATGCAACAGGTTAACCAGGCCAGTAGACTGTGAAATTAAATCTTCAGCACTCTATAGAGCTGTCATCTACAACTATTGACATCTGCTTCAATGCTCGAAGAAGATTTTTTACTGGCACTTCTTGATAGATACATGGTCAGGGTGTAAAACAGTTTGAATCCTGATGAAACTTAGAATTACTGGTTGTCTGATCTGGATCAAAACCGTATGCAAAGACTGTCAACAAATTCATGCTAGTCCTTAAGGTTGGATTGTATAATGAGCAAGTTTTCATGCATAGACCTACTTAAGCGTTCTAGTATATAGTAGTTGACAGCTTAAACCTTTACTTTATGCAAATGCCTTTTCACGCATTTGCAAACAGAGCAGACCTAGATCTATAATATTATGATTTCATGACCTATCTGATCTGTGTCTACTCTGTTTGCAAAGACATTTATTAATACTATAAAAGAATGGGATAACCCTTTCCCTGTTAAAAAATTCATGTAAAAGATGAATGACATCATGATTACTTTGTTGGCTAATTGTTTAACCCTTTCCCTCATATAAACGTGTTTTCACGCATCTGCAAACAGAGTAGACCCAGATCAGACGGCTCCTAGAGGAGCCGTCTGATCTGGGTCTGCTCTGTTTGCTTATGGAATTTGATAGATCTGTTTCTTTACTTTCTAAAATGGATGCAATGTCCCACCTTCCATATTTCATTATAACTGTTTTGTTCATGAATATTCAGTGGGTATTAAAATTTGGACTAAACATAGAACAGGGAAAGGGTTAAAAATCAGCTAATGGCATATTATGTACACAGGAGGTTTTAGCTCAGGCAGAAACTGTAGAATCAGATCTACATTATACCATAAGCAAACAGAAAAGGCCTTGATCAGATGGCTCCTATGGGAGTCATCTAATTGCTTGCCTCTGAAAAGGCTTTTAGATGAAGGAAAGGGTACAAGTTAAGGTTAGATGCATAATAAATGAGTTTTCATGCATAAAAACCCTAGGGTGCTAGTATGTAACAGTTTTCAGCCTAAGCCTATACCTGATAAATATACAGCCATACATGATTTGTGGAAATGGCAGAAACTGTTCAGTCAGGTCTATATGAATTCATGCACAAATAGAGCAGACCCTGGTCAGACAGCCTAGTACACTATATATATATGCAAACAGAGAAGATCCTGATCAGACATCTCTTTTAGGAACCATGTGATCTGGGTGTACTCAGTCTCTGTTTGCAAAGGCATGAAAAAACTTTTATATCATGAGGGAATGGAATAAACCTTGGGTATCTACAGACCTCCAGATAAAACACGTAAATTTAAACATTTTCAAGAATAACTCCTTTATTTCTCCACTAAACCCTATACTGTGACCACTCTTTAGAATCATCTCTTCGAGACAATTCTAAAGAGTGGTCACAATATATGGTGGAGAAATGATGATTTTAGTGTATGGGTATGCACATTTATCTGTAGCACTATTGGGTATATGCTGGTGTCTGCCTTTAAGTAAATACCGGTAGTTTGTTTGCAAAATCCATATTGAGTTTAACAGCTACATAATCTAGTTAACCCAATCCTTGTATAAATGCCTTTCCATGCATATACAAACAGAGTAAACTCAGATTAGACGACTCATATAGGGAATCTGTTTGGAATTCGATAGATTTGTTTCTTTAAATTAAATAGCTACAATCTTCCGTCTTCCATATTTCATTAAAACTACACTTTGTATATTGTCCATGAATATTCAATAGGTATTGAAACTGGAGAAACTATAGATCAGGGAAAGGGTAAAGTAAATCATTATGCCATTATATCTTAGATGACATAAAGGGTAAATACATTAACCCTTTCCCTCATATAAACGTGTTTTCACGCATCTGCAAACAGAATAGACCCAGATCAGACGGCTCCTAGAGGAGCCGTCTGATCAGGGTCTACTCTGTTTGCTAGTAGAATTTGAAAGATCTGTGTCTTTACTTTCTAAAATGGTTACAATGCTCCACCTTTCATATTTCATAATAACCTTTTTGTCCATGAATATTCAGTAGGTATTGAAATTTGTAATAAACATAGAACAGGGAAAGGGTTAATAGAGACAGCTTATGCACAAGGGTTACCAGTACTTTAACCCTTACAATGACGCATTTTCAGATGGACTATTCAATAATTAAAAAAAGACAAGTTTATAGTGAATATTTAGGGATTTGTTTTCCAAAGAAAAGTGTAAAATGACAAACAGTGCAGACCCTGATGAGAGGGCTCCTCTAAGAGTCCTCTCATCTGGGTCTGCCCTGTTTGCAAAGGACATCAGATGTAGAGACTGGTTTCCTGCACTGTAAGGGTTAACATTAAATGCAAGTTATTTCATTTAAATTCAGACTTCATGAATACAGGACATTAACTTTCAATATGTACAGTAGAACCTGTCTATTGGGACCATATAAATGGTCGATACAAGCAGGTGGTTGCTTAATGCAGAACAAAAGTAATGCAGAAAAGCTCCTAGAGGAGCTTTCTGCATTACTTTGATAATGCGTTAAACTACAACCTGTATTAACCCTTTCCTTCATATAAACATATTTTCACCCATTTGCAATCAGAGAATTCGAGACTCAGATCAGACCGCTCCTATAGGAGCCGTCTGATCAGGGTCTGCTCTGTTTGCTTATGGAATTACATAGATCTGATTCTAAAGTTTCTGCCATGGTCAAAAATTCCTGTGTTCATATTCCATTATAAAATTCTGGCTAATTAATATTCATGATGACATAATTTCTTATAAGAATACTGAAAAGTATACTGGTTTAAACACCTAATTTTAATACATGTAGTCATTGTAGACAGGTTTTACTGTACAATTGGATAACAGGTAATGTTTTAAGCGTACTCTGCCATTAACTATTAGAAATGTCCAATATTGATGATGGAATACAATAAAACCCCTCTAAACCGGAATTCTAGTAGAGAAGAATTTGGATACTTTTCGGCAGAATTAGACTGCTTAATACTGGGTGAAAGTCATGCAGAAAACTCCGAGAGGAGCTTTCTGCATGAGTTTCACCCTGCATTAAGCTGACACCTGTCTTCAAGACCGATATTTAAACTAAACTTAATATCTGGTTTAGAGGGGGTTTACTGTATAGATTAGACGCAGATAGGCAACTTGCAAGCTCATTTAGCAGAAAACATTACTTCGAAATCTTATGCAGATGAAAATTAATTCAAAATTTGCAACTAAGAGTGCATCACATCAGGGTTCAAAATATATTATCCTTTGACTGCTGAATATTTCAAGCGGAATTGCCCATCAATGTTTAACCCTTTCCCTCATTTAAATGCATTTTTACGCATTTGCAAACAGAATAGACCCAGATCAATGCTCATATAGGAGCTGTCTGATCAGGGTCTGCTCTGTTTGCTAATGGAATTTGATAGATCCATTTCTTCACTTTCTAATATGGATACAATGTTCCACATTCCATATTTCATTATAGCTATTTTTCCATGACTATTCAGCAGGTATTGAAATTTGGAATAAACTTGGAACATGGAATGGGTTAAAGTCCCTTTAGTAGGAAAGGGTTAATATTTAGTCAAATTTTTTATACCTACTGAATATTCGTAAATAAAACAGTTATAATGAAACATGGATGGTGGAACATTAAATGTATCCATTTTAGAAATTTAAGTAAGGATCAAACATTTTTTAGATTCCATAAGCAAACAGAGCAGACCCTGACTAGAGGGCTTGCTTTAGGATCTGGGTCTACTCTGTTTTCAAATGCGTGAAAAGGTATTCCTATGAAGGAAAGGGTTAAAGATAGAGTCTAATCAGTATGAAAGGCTTAACCCTTTCCTCCATAAATGCTCTATTTATCACAATGGTTTCAAAAACTACAAAATTCTAAAATTTTACTTTTTTCTAGTAAATGCTCCTTTTGGGTAGGTTCATTCAAAGACATTGGGTCTAAAAATAGCCTATGGAGGAAAGGTGTAACTATTTCCATTTGATAATTGTATGCTCCTCAGTGCAGCTCCAACTTAATTGAAAATTAACCACAAAACTAATCATACGTACAGTATCTAATATCCTTTATGCTGTACAGTTTAAATATAAGCAACAAATTAACCAGTCAGCACCTATTACATGCACTTTATTTCACTGAACAAATTATATCAAAAGTTTACAAAATCTTAACCCTTTCGCTGATATAAACACCTTTTCATGCATTTGCAAACAGAGAAGACCCAGATCAGATGGCTCCTGCAGGACGGTTGGCTCTGATTGCTAAAGAAATTATAAAAGATCTGACTCTATAGTGTTTACCAATAAACTTTAGTATGATATTAGACTACATGTGTGTTATTTCATGAGCAAACAGAGCAGACTTAGATCAGACCGCTCCTATAGGAGCCGTCTGATCTGGGTCTGCTCTGTTTGCAAACGCATGAAAACACATTTCTAAGAGGGAAAGGGTTAAAAATACTAATACCTTTGCAAACAGAACAGACCAAGATCAGATGGCTCCTGTAGAATCTGTCTGATCAGACTCTGCTGTGTTAACTTTACTTGTGGGAATTCTATCTGATCTGATTATACAGCCCCTTGTATGAAATACTATAGATCTGATAAAACAACCCCTTTAAAAAAAAGTCATCTCAATCCCATTCATGATGCTATTATTTCTGACATTATTCTGAATATTCATGGGGTTAAAATAGATTACAAAGTTTCTGGTGTTTGCAAAGGAGTTTTAAAAGAATCTCTATCAGACAAACAGTTATCAGAATTATTTGAGGTGAATGGTTAACCCTTTCGGCGCCAAACTTCTAATTGTTGTCTGCAACCCCATTGTGTTAAATCATTTGGTAAAATAAGGAAATGGAACAAATAAATAGTCACAGGAATAAAACAGATCTAGAATGATTGAGACAAAAAGTGAAGTCCCTGATCAGACGCCGCCTTGAAAAGGCGGCGTCTGATCTGGGACTGCACTTTTTGTCATAGTGCATTTTTGCAACATTGGCAGTGAAAAGGTTAACAAGCCATCCTCAGAAACACATTTACAGCAATAGTGTAGATTCTGATGATCAGATTCTACCTTGTGAACATAGCAAGTTGGCAACTAATGTAGGTTTACACTGTTAACAAAATCTCAAAAGGTGCTTTGTTACATGGCACGGACCGTATATATACATCTTTCTAATAGAACACCAGAAAAAATGGGAGTATTTCATATATGCAGAGTCCATAATTATATCTTCACCAAAACGTACCTTGTGAATTCTCATTAGAACTGTCTTGGGCATACAATTCTTATGAGTTGTCATGATACAAAGCTTGGCGGAGAAATGATGAAAATGTTGCTGCAAGATGTTTAGGTTATACATTTTTGTAATTATTATCTGGAAAACTGAATATATACATGTATAATTATATTGATTGCCATAACCAATTAACATAAGAAATGGTTATTATAAACATGCAAACTTCAATGTATATATACTGTAATTAGTACAGAAACAGAAACACAAGTATTAGTATTATATCATGCAGTGCATATGGTAGCTAACCTGGTGAATCCATATATTATCTCCATAACTGTTAGATAATTTCATGCCTCTCGGTAGAGTTGTCGGCCTAATTGGCTGTTAAAATACAGATCAACAATCAAAGACTACATCTTGCAATATATCTCAGAGGTCCAGATAAGATGCATAAATTTAAACATTTTCAAGAAAAGCTAATTTATTTCTCCACAAAACCCTATACTGCGACCACTCTTTAGAATCGCCTCTTCGAGACGATTCTAAAGAGTGGTCACAGTATCAGGTTTGGTAGAGAAATTACGATTTTAGTATTTGGGTATGCACCCTCATCTGTAGCTCTGTATCTGAACAAGTAACCCTTTACTTGTTAACCCCACCTTTATACAATTCTCCAAACAGTGTAGACCCAGAACAGACAGTTCCTTAACCCTTTACTCCATAAATATGCGTTTCTATGCCTTTGCAAACAAAGTAGACCAAGACCAGGTAGCTTAATGAGCACTCTAATCAGGGTCTGCTCTGTTTGCGCATGCTATTGATAAGATTCTACAGTTTCAGCTATGGCCAAATATTTCTGTGTCCATATGCTATTATAAGTATTAACCCTTCTCTTGCTGAATTTTAAAATACATTTCTCCTTCTTTACCCATGCCCTGTTGTATATTCTAACGCAATCTGTCAATTTCCTGCAATCTGATTGGCTCATGTGACCAAATTTGCGGCATATAAAAAGTGTTTTATATGTCGCAAATTCAACCAATCGAAAACGGCCTAATAACAGCTTTAGCCTGTAAATATATTAATGCGCTTTGTTTATCAAACACTTAGATCTACTGATAAATTCGTATGCATACACTGACATATATTCAAGTTCAGTCCGGTATTTTGAAAGTTATTCATTTCCATTCTTTGTCACGACTTGACCGGTCTTTAATATGTCATGTGGAGAATTATTGATATACTCAAAGCGTTGTGATTCAGATTCAACCTTATTTATCATACTATTCAAACATAACGTTATAACGTGACGTTATTGTTACAGACGACGTTTTTGCGTACGGCGCCAAAGACTAAGATAACGTTACTTTTCCTGACATGTGTATTGAAAGTGTATTGAAATGTAAAAGAGCTGTCGCGTAATGATTCATGACATATATAATAGTGAACTTACAACTGGGCCGGTGTTTTGACTGTAAACCAGGGTGAAAAAAATCCAGTTATTTTAAGAAATCTGAGAGAAACTGGGCACTATTTCCCGCCTCATCACTCATTCAATCACCTGCGCGCATAGGATATAACAACAATTTGGCATTTTTCGTGTTAAGATTGCGTTAGAATAGGGTTAATCCTACTGTAATTTGAAATTTGCGACGGTATATGAGGTTTTTAACGGTCTTAAATTATTTTAACGGCTCCGCCTTCGGCGTCGCCATTAAAATAATTTGCGACCGTTAAAAACCTCATATACCGTCGCAAATTTCAAATTACAGTAGGATTAACCCTATAATTACATATATCTTCACTGTGTACGCGTATCTCGCTGTGGAATCATTGCTGTGGAGTGCACTGGTTGCACAATCAACTTGTAAATAGTGCAGACCCTGGGTCTTCACTATGTACAGGTAGGTATATTGACATGAATAGCAAGTGAAGGGTTAATCTAATTTATTTTCATGATATCATTATTTCTTACATGAATATTCATGGAGTAAAGGGCTACCCAACTGTCCATTCTAGCTCTGCTGCGTTTGCTTTTATTTTACAGATATGACACTCTATTCTTTGCAAATATTTTCCTTAACCCTTTCCCTGTTCTATATTTAGGCCATTTTTCAGTTCTATAACCTACTGAATATTCATTAACAAAATAGTTATAAAAGAAATATGGAAGGTGGAACATTGTAGACATTTTAGAAACTGCAGAACAGATCTATCAATTTATATTAGCAAACAGAGTAGACCCTGTTCAGACGGCTCCTCTAGGAGCCGTCTGATCTGGGTCTACTCTGTTTGCAAATGCGTGAAAACACGTTTATATGAGGGAAAGGATTAATAGTTTCTACGTACTTCAGTACAAGAATTGAATTAATATTCATAATTGTCAGATCATTGCCTGAATATTCATCAGTTAAAGGGTTAATTAACTGTATACTCCATAAATATGCCTTTCTACACTTTTGGAAACAGAGTATACCCAGATCAGACAGCTCCAGGACCTGTAAGAACCATCTGATCAGCGTCTGCTCTGTTCACTTATGAAATAATACAGATATGCCTTTACTGTTTCTGCCATAGCCAAAATTTCCTTCGTTCATAATTATGCCATTATAAAAATGAATGCTATAAATATTCATAACATTGCTATTTCTTACATGAATATTCAAGGAGTAAAGGGTTAACAATTATTGGTATTCTAAAGGTAAGTCTGTGATCAATGTAAGCCTGAATTTGTGATGTCCTTAGATATAGATGAGTTGCCAAGCAACTGTACATCTTATCAGGAACAAAAGTTTAAACTAAAACCAGACGCCCAGATAACATGCCTGCATGTAACTTAACCCTTTCCCTCATATACACGTAAACATGCTTTCATGCATTTGCAAACAGAGTAGACCCAGATCAGACGGCTCCAAGAGGAGCCGTCTGATCAGGGTCTGCTCTGTTTGCTAATAGAATTTGAAAGATCTGTTTCTTTGCTTTCTAAAATGTATACAATGTTCCACCTTCCATATTTATTTTTAACTATTTTGTCAATGAATATTCAGTAGATATTGAAATTTGGAATAAACATAGAACAGGGAAAGGGTTAAAACATTTTCAAAAATGGCTCTTGTTTTCTGCATCAAACCAAGATGACAATTTTTGTATGAATTTTAACACTTTTGTTTTAATCTCATGCTCTGTAACATATACATTGTATGAGAATTCCAAACAAAAATCGAATATGAAAAAAGATGTTTTTGTCTGCACCATCAACAAAGTACTACAATAAAATGCTATTGTCTTATTTCTGTCTACAATTTCTTTCATTTTGCTGTAGAATAGTTCATTCCAAAGCAACCTTAGTTAACAGAAACATCAAGAGTAATAACTGAAACATGAAACAACAACATGATCGATTGCATGTATTGTTTAGAAATAAGCTGTAAACTAAATTGAAATGTGCTTTACATGATAATACCCAATCACTGAACAATCTTCTCCAAAAGCTAACCAATAGAAAAAGAGTCTAGAATCAAAATGGGCTTGAATAGCTAATCAAAAGATGGGTGCATTATTTGCTAGTAACCAATCAAAACAGTTCTCATATATACATTTCAGCCAATCATAAAAGAGGTTACAAACCTGTCCAGATTTTTCCTCAGGCTCCTCTACAACCTCACTGTGAAACACCACCGGTTCTGAATTCCTCTGTTGTGGAAAAATGTTTCGCACATCTATTTTTGTTGTGTATTTTTGTTTCTTCCTCAACGTGGCATTCAATGTGTCTACCCTCTTTTTAACCACTGCTGCATGGTTTCGTGGCAGGGATGATGTTAATGCATGTATTTCATCCTCTGATAATTCTTTTCCAGCTGCAAAGCACAAACTCTTTAATTAATGAATTTTATAGGAGCACACTGATCTAGTTCTACACTTTCTACAAAAAGCAAGTTGTCTTTTTATTGTTGTTGTTTAGGGATTGAATATTTCAGGTACAGGGCTCATTAACCCATTCTCTTGTATTGGCGCCTATTGACGCCTATTGACGCCTCTATAAAAATCAATTTTTGAAACCAATTTGCTAAATACAGCATTTGTTCCATGGGAGCAAATGCTATATTTATCACAATGGTTTAAAAAATACACAATTCTAAAACTTTCCTTTTTTATAGTAAATACTCCTTTTCAGTACATTTATTAAAAAAGATTGGATGTAAAAATTGCCTAAGAGAGATTGGGTTAAGTCAACAACTGTAATCGCTCCTACTGGAATAGTCTAATCTGGATCTACCCTGTTTGCAAAGTGTGAAAGGCATATCTATGGCGTAATGATTTAAAGAAAAGTCAATTAATACATATAAGTATGTGCAGCTGAGGCCTGCCACTTAATTGAAGGAACTGTAGAGGTTTAATCAGATTCTGCTTTGTATACTAGAGTAATAAGTTTCTGTTCACCTTTAAACCTTTCCCTCATATAAAGGTGTTTTCACACATTTGCAAACAGAGTAGACCCAAATCAGATGGCTCCTAGAGGAGCCATCTGATCAGGGTCTGCTCTGTTTGCTAATGGAATTTGATAGATCTATTCCTTTAGTTTCTAAAATGGTTACAATGTTCTGCCCTCCATATATCATTATAACTATTTAGTCCCTGAATATTCAGTAGGTATTGAAATTTGGAATAAACGTAGAACAGGGAAAGGGGTAATACAAGAAATAGATTAATTTCTATTCATACGGGGTGGATTGCTGCATGAATATTCATCTGACAAAGGGTTACTACTTAAGTCATGGCTTTCACTGGTTTCAAAATAGGAAGTTTTTACTGTGTACTACAGTGACATAGATACATAATTTTGCCTTTACCTGTTTACTATTCATGTAAAAAATAATTACAGCCCTTACATAAATTACATAGAGGATCTTACATGAGTGTTCTTGATTATTGGATTTATTAAATGAGTCTTTTTAAAACGATAAAAAACGAGCTTTAGCGAGTTTTTTTATCGTTTTAAAAATACGAATTTAATAAATCCAATAATCATGAACACGAATGCAAGATCCTATTTATAACATAACACACACAAATGTTATTTGCAGCCAATATTTCAGCAGTAACGTGGATTGTTATAAATTCTCCTTACATATAGAAATGATGAATGAAAGGTGTTATTAGGTTCGCTAGGTAACTGGGACAAAGTAGGTCCAAATTTTCCAACTTTTATTTTTACTTACTGTCATATCAACCAGGATCTAATTCAGACCTCTCTGGTATTCAATTTAATTGTGATAGTTTATGATACAAAAACATACAGAAACACGTCAAAATAAATTTTGAGTTACAGTTTTGACATACATAGTTACAAACACGTCACATAATGACGTCATTGTACACAACATGTGTCTATGTAAAGCGCGCCATTTACATGAAGACCCACATACAGTCGCCAACACGTCCGACACTCACTGTCAATGGGATTCGAAATGCGCCTTCGTTTTGGTATATTAAGCCCTTCATTAGTGTTGTATGTATACACATGGACATGGACATTTCCACCGAGAAAAAAATCTCGATTCAAGTTCAGTGAAAATGTTTGAAATGGACAAAAGATTCAGTAGGAACTGCTGCATAAAATGTGTTGGAACAGGAGGAAGATTTTCGCGATCAGCTGAGTTAGTGAGTATAGCATATTTGAAATATGTTTGTGCTGTGCTGGATTCAGATGACTATAGTTGTTGATTGATGAGATATTTGTATGAGTAGAAATCTGCATAAACAAAAGGACATGCGGTGAAGAAAATGCAAAGTTGAGGAGGCATTTTAAATGTAGAATGGATTGTATGGATCAGAGTAGCTGGTAGGTCTTTTTTGGCATACATTTTGTATATGATTCCTGACAGCGATTACAATTTGTATTATTTTATCGAAATTAAGGCGCAAGTGCCAACAATCCTTAGCCATCTATCGTGACTCAATCGTGGACAGGTAGGTCGACCACCGTCCGCCAGTTTGTTTGTTTTGACAGCGCGTATGAATCGTTCGAATGTCATTCGGTCGTTCGAATGTTATTCACTAGTGATTATATGCCCATGATTATCAAAAAATAAATGATAGTGTTACGTCACGCTGAAGCCACGAGTTATGTTATAAATCAATTTTGATAATGGCCTATAAACATATGAATTTTTTGGTTAGGCAGAAACTATAGAATCAGATCTGTATTATACCATAAGCAAACAGAGCAGACCCTATAGAAGCCTTCTGATCTGGGTCTACTCTGTTTTCAATTGCTCACTGAATCATATGTCGTGACCATTTGTTAGAATCGTCTCTTTGAGATGATTGTAACAAGTGACTTGTTAGAATTGTCTCTTTGAGATGATTGTAACAAGTGGATAGTCACAGCAGAGGTACAGATAAAGGTGTGTATACACATATACTAAAATCATCCAATACCTACACTGTGACCACTCTTTAGAATTATCTCCTCGAGACGATTCTAAAGAGTGGTCACAGTGTAGGGTTTGGTGCAGAAATTAAGGAGCTACCTTTGGACATGCATGTATTTAAATTTATGCTTCTTAACCCTTTCCCTCATAGAAACGTGTTTTCACGCATTTGCAAACAGAGTAGACCCAGATCAGACGGCTCCTAGAGGAGCCGTCTGATCAGGGTCTACTCTGTTTGCTTATAGAATTTGATAGATCTATTTCTTTGCTTTCTAAAATGTCTACAATGTAGTACCTTCCATATTTCTTTATAATTATTTTGTTAATGAATATTCAGTAGGTATTGAAATTTGGGCTAAATATAGAACAGAGAAAGGGTTAAGCTAGACCTCTGTCACAGGAAAAGGTTTGATGAAGAAGTGCTGAGTTAAGTATTTGAATAAGCACCTTTATCTTTGGCCCTGCAATATACATGTATTTAATGTTCTCACCTTTGTGCTGGCTTACTAAGACATCATAGCCTGCCTGCTGCAGCCATGCAATCTCCACCTCTCCTTCTGAAAAAATCAATAACATACCAATGTATCAATCACAAAGTGCCTCAATGCTTTCCATCATACAAACACCTTTTCATGCCTTTGCAAACAGGGTAGACCAAGACCAGATGGCTCCTACATAGCCAACTGATAAGGCTCTGCTCTATTTACTTAGGAATTATAAAAGATCTACTACTGTGTACAACCTACAAAAGTCATTACACTAGAGCCTGTTTTAACCCTTTCCTTCATAGACTATTTTTAGATCCAATCTCTTTGAATAAATCTACCGAAAAGGAGCATTAACTAGAGAAAAGGAAACTTTTAGAATTTCGTAGTTTGAAACCATTGTGATTAATAGAGCATTTGCTCCTATAGGAGCAAATGCTCTATTTATCACAATGGTTTCAACAGGTGATTTCTACAGATGCGTAGAAAGGCGTATTTATGGAGGAAAGGGTTAAGCAGCCATCATAAATTGGCCGAATTAAGGGTCTGTAAGGTAGATGGTAGCTTCATGGCGTTCATGCAGGTCAGAGTGATGCAGGAAGCTGCTTTAGGAGTTTTCTGCAATACTCTTGCCCCACATCAGCCACAGTGTGTTTTAACCCTTTCCCTGTTCTATATTTATTCTAAATTTCAATACCTACTGAATATTCATTGGGAAATAGGTATAATGAAATATGGAAGGTGGAACATTATAGCCATTTTAGAAACTGAAGAAATCGAACTATTAATTCCATAAGCGAACAGTGCAGACCCTGATCAGACGGCTCCTACAGGAGCCGCCTGATCTGGGTCTACTCTGTTTGCAAATGCGTGAAAATGCGTTTATATGAGGGAAATTCATGTTATCTTCTATGTTCAATAAATGAATGGCTGTTTAGGACGGGTTCTACTGTATAACACCGACCCTGTGCATCGCCAATGCTCCTCTGATTTGGTGCTTGTCCACTGAAAAAATAAAGGGCCATAGCTCCAAAAGTTTGAAATCAAGCGTTATGATTTTATGTAGGGAATTTTTCCTCAATGCAATCTACCCGAAGTTTCATGATGATACCTTTTATACTTCTGAGTAATCAGCTACATTAAAGTTTTTGCACACCAACAACAACGACGCCAACAACTACATCAATGCCAACGCCTATGACCCAGTGTTCACAACAGCTTGAGGTTTCTTCGGAACAGACAATATAAAAATTCAGCCAAAAAGTATTCATGATATCATTATCTCCTGCATGAATATTCAGCAGGGAAAGAAATAACTTAATACCCTAATCCCCCCATTTGACAAGTGTGAACAGCTGAATCAATGAACTATAAATGGCACCATAGATACAGAAAGAATAAAAAGAACTGACAATGGCATTCAGTTTACCATCAGGAGTTTTTGCAGTCTCTTCCTCTTCACCATCATTCTCCTTGGTGCTACTTTCAATATCCTCGAATTCCTTCCAGTAGTCCTGAAGATCGCCTGGAGACTGTGACCTAGCCATGACCTTCACATGACCTTCATTGTGCCACCATGGTAACCAAATGTTTATCCTGAAAAGAGAATTTTAAACAACAGACTTGATATCAAATATCTTACCAAAAAACATTTTCAGGAACAAATTACCGATATATGGGCCATACAAACACCAGTACAGTAAAACCCCTCCAAACTGGAATTCTAGTAGAGAAAAATTAAAATACTTTTGACAGGTGGCTGCTTAATGCAGGGTGAAAGTCATGCAGAAAGCTCCTCTAGGAGATTTCTGCATGATTTTCATCCTGCATTAAGCTACCACCTGTCTCCAAGACTGATATTTACACTACATTTAACATCTGGCATACAGTTTGGATCCAGATGGTACCAACTGTCTTAAGCGGCCATCAAAAAGAGGTATAATTACAGGTCTAATTAAGACAGGTGGTAGCTTAATGCAGATCAAAAGTAATAGCTTTCTGCTTTTCTTTTCTGTTGCATTAAGCAACCACCTATTTTAAAAGTACAAAGTGAATGGCTGCTTAGGATATAGGTTCCACTGACTAGCATACAAGCAGAGCTCAAGATAAGATGCATAAATTTAAACATTTTCAACATTTTCAAGAATAACTCCTTTATTTCTCCACCAAACCCTATACTGTGACCATTCTTTAGAATTGTGTCTTCGAGGCGATTCTAAAGAATGGTCACAGTATAGGGTTTGGTGGAGAAATGACGATTTTAGTATTTGGATACGCACCTTTATCTGTAGCTCTGTTCAAGGAATGACTAGCCCCTTCGATGTTGGATATTGATATACGAAACAATAACATCATGAATATTTAATAGCTGTGTTGTTAGATATAATAGGCATACGCGATGCACACAGAAATGTTTGGTATTGTCATAAGTAGAAACCATACAGTCCTGGTCTTTAATCTAACACATGTATAATACCATAAGCAAACGCATTTAACTTCCTAAGTAAACGGTTAACCCATTCCCTCATATTGACGACTTTTGACGACTCTGTAAAAGTCACTTTGTGAAACCATTGTGATAAATAGAGCATTTGCTCCTATAGGAGCAAATGCTCTATTTATCACAATGATTTCAAGCTACAAAATTCTAAATTTTTCCTTTTCTCTAGTTAATGCTCCTTTTCGGTAGATTAATTCAAAGAGGTTGTATCTAAAAATAGCCTATGAGGGAAAGGGTTAACCCTACATGAGCCATCTCATTTATGTCTACTCTGTTTGCAAAGGCATGAAAAAACATGAGGGAAAGTATTATAGCTTTTCCTGATAAAACTGCCTGTTTATAACCCTTCCCATGTTGTGTATAGGCCAAATTTCAATACCTACTGAATATTCATTAAAAATAGATATAAAGAAATATGGAAGGTGAAACATTGTAGACATTTTAGATTTTAGTAAAGAAACAGATCTATCAGATTCTATTAGCAAACAGAGCACAGACCCTGATCAGACAGCTTCTCTAGGAGCCGTCTGATCTGGGTCTTCTCTGTTTGCAAATAATGTGAAAACACATTTACATGAGGGAAAGGGTTAAGTCTTATTTGCATATATACAATTGAACTTTGATATCTCAAACTTGGATAACTTGAAATTTGGGATAACTGGAAATAAAAGTTTGCTACTTCCAAAATTTACAATACAGAATTGTTCTAAAAATTGTATCACTATGCATATTTAGATGCCCCTACAGAAGCTTTCAGCATTATTTTAGACCTGAATTAAACTGTGAACTTGAGAAATTGTCCAGATTCACATTGGATGACTCGAATTTCTGTTTTCTCAAAGTAATTTATATATAAAGTCCCTTAAAGTTCCAAGATATTGAAGTTCAACTTACAGTTCTGATTCTCTCCTGTTTGCCAAGCCAATAAACTTCTTTATTTAACATTTTAATTATTAAAAAATTATTATGGGCACAGTTTCCATGGATATTTATAAACCATCAAGCAATTTAGGGTTAGAATGCATCTCATTCATGGAAATGCTTGAACTACAATTCTACCAAATCTGGATTTTTTCAATCTGTATTAACCTTTTACTTCACACATGTATACACGATTTCTATACCTTTACAAACAGAGATGACCCAGATTAGACGGCTCCTGTAGGAGCCGTCTGATCAGGGTCTGCTCTGTTTGCTTATGATATAACATAGATATGATTCTACAGTTTCTATCTTGGTTAAAACTTCATGTGTCTGTGACATGCTATAAGCAGCAACTACTTAACCCTTCGCTTGCTATTCACGTCAATATACCTACCTGTAAATAGTGAAGACCCAGATGAGACAGCTCCTGCAGGAGCTGTCTCATCAGGGTCTGCACTATTTACAAGTTGACTGTGCAACCAGTGCACTCCACCACAGTGATTGCACAGCAAAATACTTGTACACAGTGAAGATATATACATGTATATGTAATTATACAACAGGGCATGGGTAAAGAAGGAGATTCAGCAAGAGAAGGATTAATATTCATGATGTCATTATTTCTTACATGGTTACTCATGGAGTAAAGGGTTATTCACCTGTAACTTAGGAAAAAAAGCCAGAAAACCAAAGCATAAACTATAAATCACAGTAATGATATGTATTTATGTAATATTTCAACTTATCCAAACTTCCTGGTATGCATGATGTGGTAAATTGATAACAAATAAAACTTTTAAAGCATCTGATTTTCTTTCCCTATTTACTTTACAGTGAGTGTAAACACTTGTCATTAATTCCCATTATGTGTACTGAGTCTCTGAACTTGAGAAACCTGTCAGCCCTTCCCTAATGAACATTTATTCATGAATTGATCATGTCACGAATTTTCATAAGCTCATTTTAAAGGGAAGCTTTGGCTTAGACAAAACGTATGGGACCAAATCTATGCAATTCGATAAGCAAATAGAGCAGACCCTCATGATCAGACAGCTCCTACAGGAACTGTCTGATCTGGGTCTACTCTGTTTGCATAGTGTTTATAACTGTGATAGGGATAAAACAGGTTTCAGTGAACAGTGTGATTTTACCTTTATATGAGAGGCATTCAGATCAGGGTCAATAAATAGTGGGTGGAGCTCAAATCTGTCATAACTACATGTATAAACTTTGGGGTGAACTAGAAATTAAGGCAAATTTAGTAAAACAATTAGTTTAAACACTTACTTTACAGATACGACATTTATGGCTTTGCAAACATCTGAGCAAACCCAGATCATGATCAGATGACTCCAATCAGTCTGCTCTTAATGCTAAATTATGAAATAAAATAGATCTGATTCAGCTGATTTTTATTAAAGCTATTTTTAGATACCACATCTATGAATAAATCTACCGAAATTTAGGAGCATTTACAAACAAAATGGAAAATTTCAGAATTTTGTAGTTTGATACCATTGTGATAAATAGAGCATTTGCTCCTATAGGAGCAAAATTAATGCTCTATTTAACACAATGGTTTCAAGAAGTGGTTATGACAGAGGGGTAGAAAGGCGTATTTATGGAGGAATTTAGGGTTAACCCTATATATTTCATAGATTTGCCTTTTCACGTCTTTTCAAATGCAGCAGTTCTGATCAAGGTCTACTCTGTCTGCTCATGGAATTGTATATAGTTATAATTCTTCAGTTTCCATCAAAGCCAAAAATTCGTATATTCATACACCAGTTTAAATATTCAGCTAATTAATATTTATAGCATCATTATTTCTTGCATGAATATTCATGAGAGAAAAGGTTTGCCTGATATAAATGTGTTTTCATGCATTTGCAAACAGAGTAGACCCAGATCAGATGACTCCTAGAGGAGCCATCTCATCAGGGTCAGTGCTCTGTTTGCTTATGGCATATTAATATAGTTCTGATTCTACAATCTATTTCTACAGGAATATTGAACAAGTAAAGGGTTAAGATAGATCTACACCTTTCTTTAACCCATTACCTCATAGGCTATTTTTAGATCCAACCTCTTTGAATAAATGTACCGATAAGGAGCATTAACTAGAGAAAAGGAAAATTTTAGAATTTTGTAGTTCTGAAACCATTGTGATAAATAGAGCATTTGCTCCTTAGGAGCAAATGCTCTATTTATCACAAAGGTTTCAAAAAGTGACTTTTTCAGAGGTGTAGAAAGGCGTATTTATGGAGGAAAGGGTTAAAAGTGTCTCTCTAATGGAATTATAAAATAGGACAGGTACAAATCGTGAGTTTCGTGTTGTGTAACGTTAACTCTTTGCATGTTTACTAAGCAGCCAAACTGTGACTCAGATTACTTATGCAAACAGTTTGGATCCAGATGAAACGTCACATAATGCTGTATCTCATCAGGATCCAAACTATATTTGAAAAGAAATGAGAGGAATTTAATTTTAAGAATTAAAGCAGATGACAGTAAAACTGTTGTTGCTGCTGCAGATGAAAAGTTGCAGTATACATGTAAGCACAGGCAACTAATTTTATGTATATTATTGGCAACAGGTGTTTAAAAAGTTACCATGACAACATAAAACACTCCTAGCTGCTTATTGTTGTTGCTTTTAACCCTTTCCTGTTCATGACAGGTTTATTATTAATGACATCATGAATATATATTACAGGTATATATATGTATACATATGAATTTTTATAACAGTACATAAATGTGAGTTTTTTTCCACCATGGCAGAAGTTGTATCTTTAAAGATCATGATGAGGGATATATGACTACGAAGCAATACATGAAGGTAAAGGTGCATAACACTCTACTCCATGAATATTCATGTAAGAAATAATGACATCAGATTAATTTTTATAATAGCACATAGACACAGGGAAATTTGGCCATGATGGCAGAAGCCGACGTAGATTCATACAACTTTTTTATATCTATATTATACTACAAGCAAACAGAGCAGACCATGATCAGACAGCTCCTTATCATACTCACCTGGAGCCATCTGATCTGTCTACTCTGTTTGCAAAGGTGTAGAAAGGTGTATTTATGTAGGAAAGGGTATAACACTATACAGATACTCAAATCATCATTTTTTTCCATTAACCCAATTTCCCTCATATTGATGCCTTTTGACGCCTCTGCAAAAGTCACCTGTTGAAACCATCATGATAAATAGAGCATTTGCTCCTACAGGAGCAAATGCTCTATTTATCACAATGGTTTCACACTACAAAATTCTAAAAGTGTCCTTTTCTCAAGTTAATGCTCCTTTTTGGTATATTTATTCAAAGCGGTTGGATCTAAAAATAGCCTATGAGGTAATGGGTTAAACCTGGAGTATGTTGTTATCATTCTTTAAAATTTCTTCAAAAGGACAAAATTACCGTAAGTGTTTGAACAGACAAACTAATAGGCAAAT
Organism: Azorinus chamasolen; assembly: GCA_963576725.1. Lineage (NCBI taxonomy): Eukaryota > Metazoa > Mollusca > Bivalvia > Cardiida > Solecurtidae > Azorinus > Azorinus chamasolen. The sequence goes on from OY755252.1 coordinate 22,375,495, forward strand.
TTGTACAGACCCAGTGATCAATTTTCTGCTCCTGAAAGAGCAGTCTGATCTAGGTCTACAGTCTACACTATAATCTAACTATGTCAGTAAAATCAAAAGTTATCAAATTGATGCATCAACAATGCATTGTTTGCAATGCAAATCATTGAGTCAAATCAATAGTATGTGTATCCAAATTATCATATTAATATATCAACAAAGAAAGATGATACATGTATAAAATGAAAACCCAGATCAAACTTCTCCTTAAGTTATCAATTTGGTATAGAATATTTAGCTTTATGTTTGAGATATTTGATATCCCAATAGTTAGGGTACAAATTGGCTGAAGATGCTTATTGACCAATCAAAACTAACCCATTACTCCATAAATATGCCTTTCAATGCCTTTGCAAACAGAGCAGACCCAGATCAGACGGCTCCTATACTAGGAGCTATCTAATGAGGGTGACAGGGTCTGCACTATTTGCTTATGAAATAAATATAGATATGACTCTACAGTTTCTGCTATGACCAAAAATTCCTGTGTCAATGTGCTATTTATATATATGATGACAAATTAATCTAAATTATATTCATGAAGTCATTATTTCTTACATGAATATCATGGAGGAATGGGTTAAAATCTCTTATTTCTCTCTCACACCCTTAGAATCTTGCTGCAACTCATCTTTTTTGAGAGCTGCAGCCAGATAGGATTTTGCAGAGAAATATTAAAACTATACTAATCAGAGCCCTGGGATAAATAGAGTACTGGCAGTGTCTCTTCACACTGTTTATTTATTGCACTACTATTTGTTTGCTGAGGTAGAGTGGCATGTGAACGTGACAGCTTTTATCATCCAGAATCAACTGTGCTATAAACATGACAAAACTGATAAAAAAATGAAATGGTACATAGAGCAGCAGCTACAGATAAAGGTATGTACTCAATACTAAAATCGTCATTTCTAAACCAAATGCTATGTTGTGACCACTCTTTAGAATCGTCTTTTCGAGACCATTCTAAAGAGTGGTCACGACATAAGGTTTGGAGGAAAAGTTATTCTTGAAAATGTTTAAACCAGTTTTAATTCATGAATGCATCTTATAATCTGGACCTCTGAGTACAAACCATTTAACCCTTACCTCCATAGGCTATTTTCAGACCCAACCTCTTTCATTATGAATCTATCCAAAAGGAGCATTTACTAGAGAAAAGTAAAATTTTATAATTTTGTAGTTGCTCCTATAGGAGCAATTTGCTCTATTTATCACAATGGTTTCAAGAAGTGGCTATTACAAAGGCATATTTATGGAGGAAAGGGTTAAGATGAAGCTATTTATGTACAAGATTTAATCTTTAATTCCCTAATTCTGCCTTTTTTTTTTGGTTGTACTGAGTGCAAACAGTGTCAGGCAGATTTAGAGGGTGCAACTCCCCCCACCCCCCTCCCCTAAAATTGCCCAAACAAACCTTTTTGAGTAACTTTATTAGATCTAGATCTAATAAAAATCAATAAAACAATTATTTGATATGAGTTTTTTTAATTTCCCTGTTCACTCCATCTGCACTGTTTGACTTAATTACTCCTTTCAACATGCATTAAAGGACACTAGTTAGTGACATCATCTCCAATTTATCAAAAATCTACCATCCCCCCACCCCCCACCCCCTCCCCACCCCGTATCTCAAACCTTGGATCTGCACCTAAGTGTAGACCCAATAAGAAGTAAACAGTAATTTAACGTACCTAGTTATATAGTCTAATTTACAGTCTGAATGACCAATTCTAACTGCTAACATATGGTGCAATCATGCAGCTGCAGTACCAGCTAATGACCCTCACAAATACCCATGTTAACCCCTGGGTGGAGAGGAGGCAATCTTGTGTGGGTGGGAGACACTGAAATGTGTCCAAAACTTCCGGGATTTGAACTCCGGATTGGTAGTTACAAGGGTGTTACCACTAGACCATTACAAAACAGAGCAGACAGTTAATTATTATACTAGACACACAGATCATTGGCACACTTAACTGCTTACTCCATCAATATGCCTTTCTACTCTAGGCCTTTGCAAACAGAGTAGACCCAGATCAGACGGCTCTTATAGGAGCCGTCTGATCAGGGTCTGCTCAGTTTGCCAAATTGCCTGTAATATAATAGATATCATTCTACAGGTTCTGTCTTTGCAAAAAAAATCCTTTGTTAATGTGCTATCGAAACAAATAATCTACTTAATATTCATGCATAAATACAGTAAAACCCCGCTAATGTGACCACCTAAAGGAGGTATAATTCTGGATGCTAGATGCAGTTGGAAGCTTAATGCAGGACAAAAGTAATGCAGAAAGCTCCTCAAGGAGCTTTCTGCATTACTTTTGTCCTGCATTAAGCAACCACCTGCTTATACAGATGCCCATGTTTATTCATTAAGTGGTCACATTAGAGGGGTTCTACTGTAGTTATGCAGTAAAGGGTTAATTGATACACTTGGTATTCATGGTTATAAATATATTTACATGCTAGAGTCGTATTTCTGATAAACTATATGCAAACTGCATACAAGTAACTCTGCGTCTAATCAGGATCCACACTAACTGTATATTTTTTAACACTTAACTCTTTGCGCAGTAAGTAATTTTTCGTCTGCAACAAATGTTGTCTGATTCAATTCTTAAAATAACTTTTCTCTAATTGCTTTGCAAAAAAATGATCAAGATGACAAACAGTTTGGATCCTGATGAGACGCCGCATTATGCGGCGTCTGATCTGGATCCAAACTGTTTGCTTAGGTAATCACAGTTTCGCCGCTAGCGTGCAAAGAGTTAACCCTTAACTCCATAGATATGCCTTTCTATACTTTTGCAAACAGAAAAGACCCAGATACATGATTGTGGTTAGTTTGGGTCGGTTCTGTTTGCATATGAAGAAATATAGATATGATTCTACAGTTTATGTCAAGGACAAACATTCTGTTCATGTGCCAATATAAGAATTAATCTAATTAATATTCATAATGTCGATCTACATTTTACATATAATGCATGGAGTAATTGGTTCCGAAAAAAACAACAAAATTGTAGCATATTAAAATTTTAGCAGACAGCTATTACTTAGCGTGCAAAAAGAGGTTAAGTCTCTCTACCTTTCACACTTTTAATCCGCGTACAACATTCATTGTCATTGCATGGCCATCTATTTACCTTGAAATCCAAGATTTAAATAGTCACCCCACCCTCAAATATTTCTGTTGACAGTTTCGTAAATCACCCGGCCACAGTAGACCGAAAAGATTACACACAGACCTCGGATTAGCGTAGCATTTGGAGATGAACGAATAAATAATCTAACCACACATAAAAACACTGTAAACACACCTCTTAATTAACTCCCTGTTTGTTTACATCTGACGCTACGCGGGAGATACTACGTGATAAAACTCTGCTAGATGTTTCGTCGCTAATTCCTTTTTTTCCAAATCTGCAGCAAGTTTCAGCAATGACAACCAATGTCAAAGAGAAAAGACGAGCGAAAGCGGAGCTGTCACCGCTTACATTATTCCGAAAATGAAATACACACCTGTAAATCTAACTAGTTCATATTATCTACTTGTCATTCACAACCTCTCAGGTGAAAAGTGTTTTACGCATGCGCAGATAGCTTTCGTGTTCCGGGTATCGATTTCAAAGCAAGTGAAACCTGACAGCTGAGCACTGAATGAAATTGCTTATGAAAACACGTATTTCGTATGATTTTGATTCTTAAAAAAAAAAAAAAAAATAACAAAAAAAAAAAAAAATAACAACTCTTTAAAAAAAAGAGAAAACAATCTAAAAGTTTTCCCTTTCTATATTTTTTCTCTCCCGTCTCTCTTTCTTTCTTTCCTTCTTTCTTGCAGAGACATATACATACACGTATGTATATGTCTCTGTTTCTTGCTATAGTAGGCCTACATGTTTTTTCTTTATTT